>CM077094.1:137255751-137855751 GCA_039513925.1 Platanthera zijinensis
CCCCCCCCCCCCATATATATTAGCTTTTTTCGCATGATATGAACGTGTATATGCAACAAAGTGGTGAGTTTACAAATTCAATGACCCTAATAACTAATGGTCTTATTATTTCAGCAAACAAGTACCTCAGACATGTTGGATTTGGCAGTTCAACACATCAAAGGGCTACAGAGCCAGATTCAGGTGCGTCATGCTTTTTTACTTTTCTGGTGAAATTTAAGAGGCTAATGACAAACTTCTCACCACCTTTATGTCTATTTGGAGAAAAAGAAATATGTTCTTTTGATTTTCTTTTCTCATAGCATTAATAAATACACATTTTTAGTTCCAGTGTAGCACTTCAAAGGCTAGTAGGCGTGTATAGTGAAGTTAGAAAAATGCACAAGTCAGAAAATAATAGATAAAGTTTTGAAGGATTATAAAGAGAAGAGATGAACTATGATTACTTGAATGGAAATTGTTCAATATGATCTGCATAATTTAGGTTTAGCACATCAAATGATATAAAATTTGAATGATTGAAGCATGATTCATAAAGTAGGCCCTAAGTAGTAGATGTTAAATCTATTAATGATGATGATGATGAATTGTGAAAATTGAAACTAAAAACATATGCATTATCTAAATTCTCAACTATCGAGATTTGAAGTTAAAGCTGCTAGGAAGCTTACCGTGTAAGTTGTGCTCAAATTATAGGTATACTATTATTCTTGCATTCTTAAAATGTGCTAGCCAATTATGTTTTCTAAAATGTTTTCTATATAGGATTTTTTCCCTTGATCCTTTTACTTATCCTCTACTTGGAAGGATGAATTGTTGAGGTAAGTAGAAAATGTGATAGAATCTTAGCTATTAAATTGGTTATATGAAAGAAAATTATTAATGTGATCAGTACTTACACGGCACAAATATGCTTTAGTAAAGTTATTAAAATACAGTTTTGGGAAGTTTAGATGATTTAGTAAGAGAAATCTCATAAAGAGAGAAGATTTTCATAGGAGGAGACCTAAATTGACATATATGGAAGATAAATGTAGATTATACAGTCGTTCATGATGGATTTGGATATGGAGAAAGGAATAAAGAAAGACAAACCATTTTAGACTTTGCCGTTTCACATGAGCTAATTGTGTCAAATACGCTTTTCATAAAGAGGGAAGAACATTTAATTACGTTTAAAAGCGGACCAAATAAGTCACACATTGATTATTTATGAATGAATAAAGTTATTTGTAAGGATTGCAAAATCATATCAGGAGAAATTTTGACAACACAACATAGGTTATTGGTGTTAGATGTACAAATTAAATATAATAAATTTAAGACAAACAAAAATATTACAAAAAATTCGGTGGTGAAACTTGAAGATGGAAATACGGCTGGGCCAGATGATATACCCATCGAAGTATTAAAATGTCTAGAGAATGAAGGAATTTGTGGCTTACATGTTTTTTCAGTAAAATACTAAAGTCAAAGATGATGTCGGACCAATGAAGAGAGTATCTTGGTACCTTTGTATAAGAACAAATGAGATATACAAAATTGTGTTAATTATAGAGGAATTAAATTGATGAGTCATACCATGAAACTATGAGAACGAGTAATAGAAAGAAGAGTAAAACGAGAGACCTAACATCTTGGAGAACCAATTTGGATTCATGTCAGGGAGGTCGATCATGGAAACTATACATCTCTTGAGGAGATTTATTGCCAACTACCAAAAAGAAAACAAGATTTGTATATGCTATTCTACCTTCATGAAATAAAACTAATGAGATCTTGGTTCAGCCTCAAGAGGTAGGCTTAAGCTAAAGTTATAGAGATATAAAGTTTGGCAAGAGGCATAGCTAAACTAAAATTGCCTATACCTTGAACATTTAAGTACGAGGACAGATGTAAGAGACTCAGCCACTACATAAATCAATTGAGAGAACACAACCTAATCAACTACAAACATTTACAAATACATGAAACTAAAGACCAAGCAATGAAGAAATTAGGTACTCATCATGATATAGAAATCAATGCAAGACATACTCACAATGGTAAAAATATCTTATAGTACAAAGAGAAGATATAATCTTAGGAAACAAATGAAAAATGCAAGAGTACCCCAAATCTTCCTCTAAGAGATTCCTTCTTCCTTAATTCTAGCTTCACCCTTTACTCGGTTGATATTCAATGGAACCTCCATTAACTTCTTGCTTCTTCCTTCAAGCTCTTTTAAACTAAGAACTAATAACGAGCTACTACCTCCCAAAATGCTACTTTAAAACAAACAACATAAACTCTTTTCTAAATTTTAAATTAGGGAGGAGTTCGTGACACCCACAATCGTGTGTCAGGCCATGTGCCACTCAACGTCGCATTGTAGGGTTTTTGAGGGAAAATAAAAACTTTGGCCACCAAAAATATTTCTGCAGAGTCCGCATGCATGGACATGCACAAGGGTGCACGTAATTTAGAGAATGATAACTTGCTGGAATGATATATGATTGAAGACATTACGACCGTGTGTAGTTAACACACGAGCGTGGGTTGCTTGAAAATAGAACTCATTTTTTATCCATTGTCATCATGATTAGGCACATGATTGTGTTTAATTAACGCATGTCTGTGCAAATTGATTCATCAGAATATGTAGAGAAAGATGCAAGAGAGAGAAAATAACCCAGAATTTTATTATATCTTTAAATACAGGAATACATACACTTATATATAGAGAGAGGAAGAGCCTTCTACATCTACAATGTGAGACTAAATAGAATATACATGAACTTATACATGTGCTCCTCCTAATGGGCTTTTTCATTACATCTTAACACTCCCCCGCAAGCTGGAGCATACTGGTCGTAAGCACCAAGCTTGGATAAGAATTGATGACATAATGTCCGAGAGAGAGCTTTCATGAATATATCAGCAACTTGTCCTGACGCAGAGACATGCTCTAACTCCAACTTCTTCAATTGAACTTTTTCCGGAATGAAGTGACAGTCAACTTCAATATGCTTTGTTCGCTCATGGAATACGAGATTGTTGGCAATATGTATGGCTGCTTGACTGTCACAGAACAGGGTGGTCGGAGAGGAGAGTTTGAGGCCCAAATCACTGAGAAGACTCTCAAGCCAGGTGAGCTCAGAGACAACCGTTGCCATAGCACGGTACTCGCCTCAACAGATGAGCGAGCAACAACCGACTATTTCTTGTTACGTCAGGTAATAAGGTGTCCACCATGGTAGTGCAAAAACCAGTTATGGAACGCCTATCATCAAGGGAACCTGTATAGTCAGCATCAGAATACGCAACAAGGGACAAAGATGATGGCGGTTTGTAAGAAAGTCCTTGTTTTGAAGCAGTCTTCATGTATCTGAGAATCCGCTCGACGGCTTGGTGATGAGATGCCCGAGGAGCATGCATAAATCGGCTCACAATCCTAACAACAAATGAGATATCAGGTCGTGTAACCGTAAGATAGATTAGTTTCCCTACCAAGCGTCGGTAGTATTCTAGATTTGTAAGAACAAGATCAGTTCCAGATCCATGTGCAGACAACTTGTGATTCACATCCATAGGAGTGTCTACATGTTTGCATCCTGAGTAGCTTGCATCTTGCAGAAGATCAATGCAGTACTTCCGTTGGGATATGACAAGTCCATCAGGTCTTCTTGCAACCTTAAATACAAGGAAATATCGAAGATTGCCAGGTCTTTTGTCTGAAAAGCTGAGTTTAAATGTTGTTTGATGTTTCGGATCCCGGTGGTGTCGTCACCCGTTATTAGAATGTTATCAACATACAAAAGGAGGATTACAGTGTCTGTTGGTTTATGACGAGTAAAAAGAGAGAAATCAACAGAGCTCCGTGTGAAACCAACCTCGCGAAACACGTTACTGAATTTGTCAAACCAAGCACGAGGAGATTGTTTGAGACCATATATAGATTTTCGGAGATGACAGACACGAGACTCCCCCGTGATCTCAAACCCGGACGGTTGGTGCATATAAACTGTCTCTTGGAGATCGTCATTGAGAAAGACATGTTTGATGTCCAGCTGATGCATAGCAAGGGAGATCAGAACTCGAACAGTATTCGACTTGGCGACCAGGGAGAAGGTTTCGTCGTAATCAAAGCCATATTGTTGAGTGAAACCTCTGGCGACAAGACGGGCTTTGAGACGTTCAACAGTGCCATCTGAAGCATGTTTGATAGAAAAGACCCATTTGCAGCTAACACAAGTCTGGCCGGGAGGGAGAGGAACTAGGTCCCAAGTTTGGTTAGCCCAGAGGGCTGTCATTTTTTCGCCATGCCCGCACGCCACCCCGGGTGTCTGAGAGCTTCCTGCAAAGAGTGAGGAACAAAAATGGTGGAGAGAGAGAGGGCAAATTTGAGAAGAGGCGTAGATAGGCGATGTAGTGAGACATAATTCGCCATTGGATGAGCCGTAGAGGGTGATGCCAGATCGTAAGGCCGCGGGATATCATCGGTAGAAGGGAGCTGCTGTAGGGGATTTTTCCGGGATGAACGACGAGTATAAACAACGAGAAGTGGAGGAGGAGGTCGTGGAGGTAATGATGGCACTGGGAGTGGTGGAGGAGGATCTGTGTGGGGCAAAGTCGTGACGGGACAGTCGGACGAGCACTATTTGAAGGTGGAGGCAGTGTGGAAGAGGTGGAATAGAAGGGCTTATCCTCAAGAAAGGTGACATCATCGGAGATGAGTACCTTTTCGTCCGCAGGAGAGTAGCAAACATATCCTTTCTGAGTGCGGGAGTAGCGAACAAACATACATTTTGTGGTTCGAGGGGCAAGTTTGTCATTCAGTGGTCAAGAGAGTGGACATAACTGGTACAGCCAAAGATACGGGCATGAGGGAGAATGGATACTTGGAAGGAAACAGAAGAACGAACCGAGAAGCGAAATCAAGCACGGAGGAGGGCATGCGATTGATGAGATGACAAGCAGTAGAGATGACAAAATTCAAATATTTGGTGGGCACCTGCATTTGTAACATAAGTGACCGAGTGACATCAAGAAGATGTCGATTTTTCCGCTCGGCCACACCGTTTTGCTGGGGGGGGGGGTATAAGCACACGAAATCTGATGGACAATCCCAAACTCGGTGCATAAATTTGAGAATGTGCGGCTAGTATATTCACGAGCATTATCTGTGCGAATTACCTTTAAGGTCACAGAGAATTGCGTACGTGTCTCAATAATAAAGGCTCGAAAGACAAAAGTTAGTTCATTACGATCACGAAGTAGATAAAGACATGTGAGACGCGAATAATCATCAATATAGGTAACAAAATATCGATAACCAAAAACACTGGGGTCTTTATAGGGCCCCCAGATATCAGAATGTACTAAAGAGAATGGAGTATCACTCCGATTACATATAGGTGAAAAAGAAACACGATGATGCTTTCCAAAGATACATGATTCACAAGAAAACTCATGAAAGAAGACACCAGGAAGAACCTTCTTTAGAATCGGGAGAGGTGCATGGCCAAGACGACGATGCCAATCAATGAAGGGAACTGCATAGGATGGTAGGGGGAACATCCAAGAGATAAAGCTCATTTGACAGCCATCCTTTACCAATGATATTCCGGGTTTGACGATCCTGCACAACAAAAGACGAAGGAGAGAAGATTAGGCAACAATCAAGGTCTTGAGCAAGCCTACTAATAGAGAGTAGATTGAAGGGTGATCCCGGAACATGAAGGACCGAGGACAAGGAAAGAGTAGGAGTGAGCCACAGATAAGCAGCTCCAGACACCGGAGTTCTGTCTCCATTTGTCATAGTGATGTACTTGGGATAATCATAGTGCATGTACTGAGGTGGCTTCTGGGAGGTAATGTGGTGAGTAGCACCAAAGTCCACGATCCAGTGAGAGCTATGAGATAGACATGATATACCTTTGGTTGAGAAAGAAGCAATCGAGTCAGATGAGCTATTAACAACCCTTGGAGCTGCTGAAGCTGTAGGCGAAGGTCATTGATATCTTGCTGGGTAGACAAGCGTGACTCGGTTGGAGTAGAGCTTGGGTGATGAGGAGCAGCAACAACTGTAACAGTATGATGAGGAGGCAGTCCATGATTGCGGTAGCAGGTGGCTTCAAGATGACCATCCCGACCACAGTGGGTACACTTGAGAGTAGATTGCCCCGCACGTCCTCGACCTCGAGACATGAAGCAACCTCCCCGATTAGAAGAGCCACGAGCTGGAGGAGCAGGAGTAGGTAAGAGGGGTGCTGGAGCAGAGCCGAAGAGAAGTTGGGAGGCACCTAAGATGGTGGTGTAAATTTGAGCAGCATAGAGTAAATATCAGACAAAGAGGGCGTAGTGGAAGAGAAAAGAATCTAAACTCAGATGCTATGAAGATGACTGGGAACACGGGCCATCATCATAGTGATGCCAACAGATTCCTTCTGTGCCCGCTGAGTTGCAAGATCGGTGGAGGCGGCTGATGTTTTATCCAGAATTCCACCAAAGTTTTAGCCTTCGCAACAAAGGAAGTCAAGTTGCCCGTGGCTCCAGGGTCCAGTGATTGAAGGGAAGAGATAATGTCAAACAAGTGTTGTAAACTATCCTTGCCAGAGTAGAGAGAATGCAGCTCATCCCACATTTCCTTGGCCTTTTCATAATACATGACTATTCGGTATGGCTCGGCGTCCATGGAATTAAGCATCCAGGATTGGTCTCGTCCGTCATCACAGAGCCAATCATCGGTAGGGTCAGTAGGTTTGGCCCGAGTGAGATGAGGAGAAGACCATTGGTCTGTAGAACAGATTGAATGTACCCATTTGACAAAGTTGGCCTTCCCGTTGAGAGAGATGGTGGTTTTGCGAGGCTCATCACGAACTTCAAAAGGGTGGCAGCAACACGTGCGGGAAGGGAGGGAGCTGCCATAAAGGACATGGAGGCTAGAAGAGAATGGTCGGGCGGGTAGAAGAGAATGGCCGGACGGCTAGGAGACGGCGACCTGACGGATAAAAGCAGGCAAACCGCAGACAAGAGTGTCCAGAGAGGAAAGCGGCTAAGTAAGGCCGCGGCGGACTAGCTGGTAGAAGACAGGCTGCGACTAGCACGACGGAAAGAGAGCAAAAGTCACCGGAAGCAGAGGCCGCAACAAGCAACACGCAGAAGCGACAAACCGTGGGAAGCAGGCCGCAAGTCAAGCCACAACGAGTAGAGAGCAGCGGGGAGTAAGTCACAAACAGAGGCCGCTGCGGACAAGGCAAGAGGCTAGCCAACGAGGCCGCTGCGAGTAGAGAGCAGAGAGCAAACACACGGTTAAAAAAGTGAGCCCGCGGTTTAGAAGGCAGAGAGCTGCTAGCGGACATGGCAAGCGGCTTGCCAACAAGGCCGCGACGAGTAAAGAGCAGAGAGCAAACACGCAGTTAGACGTGGTTAGAAAGAGAACCCGCGGTTGATAAAGCAGAGAGCGGGCTGGCAGTTAGAAAGATGCAAGTCGCAGAGAAGAGGGAGCCGCGAAAGCGAGGGGCCCACTAGTCAAGAGATTATAAAAACCAGGGAAAGGAGAAGAAAGGTGGAACCACGAAAAAGGAGGGGGGTTGCGGATAGAAGAGAGAGTACGCCCAGAGGCAGAAAGGCGTGCGGTTAGAAAAAGTCTAACCGCCCAGAGAACAACGAGTTAGGAAACCGCAGAGAGGGTTGTGGTTAGAAAATCAGAAGCCGCCCAGAGAGATCGATGACTCTGATACCATGTAGAGAAAGACGCAAGAGAGAGAAAATAATCCATAATTTTATTATATCTTTAAATACAGGAATACATGCACTTATATAAAGAGAAAGAGAGGGAGAGCTTTCTACATCTACAATGTGGAACTAAATAGAATATACATGGGCTCTTCCTAATAGGCTTTTTCATTACATTTTAATAGAATGCAATAAAAGACAATAAGGGGCACAACCTCATACATGGACGTGCATCTTGGCACTGCGCAATGAAACGTCTTCTACTTTTGCTCCAAATTTTTATCTTTCCATTGGCTTTCACCACATTGACTCCAAAGTGTCCACCTGCAAGAAGTATGGCAAAATGTCAAAAATAGCCCAAGAAATAAATACGGATATAATAAAATTAAGACTAGAACCAACTTTATTGAGGCAATAAAACAATGCATAAATACTAGATATCAAGGGCAACACCAAGTAATTCAAACACCCTCCTTTCACGCAGCTCTCTCTGGCTACCCTCACATCCATTACAAATGAAACTGATTTTAAGGTCAGACGATCTATCTATCTCCTCTCATTTTTATTAAGTCTCCCGTAATATTCTTCAGAAGAAGTTACACTGTCCATACATATGAACTTAGCATTAAGTTGATAGATCCGAGCAATATCATGTCTTTTGGAGTAGTTATTTTCAATCATCCCACAAGTGCTTAGCTTTTTAACAAATCATGAATTGACGAGCGATCCCAGTTTCCATAGAATGAATTTGTCATGTCATAACAGTAAGATTGCCTGTCTACCACTTCTCATAGGAAGAATTCAAGATGGGAGATGCTTTTTTTGTTCAAATTATAAACCCAAGTTCTCTTGCTCCTGATAACCGTCTTCAACGATTGCACACATCGCTCGTCACACTATGGGAGCTGGCCATGCCTAAAATCCTTACCTTAACTTCAAGGAGGGGTTTGCTGAAGGCAAGGCTAGTGACTGGAGTGAAGTTGTAACAAGGTAGTCATACTGGAAGGTGCGGCTGGATCACCTCCTTCTCTGGGATAGTTATATCAACTAATAAATTTGATTTCACATGGGAAATCCAATGATATTTAAAGCAAGGCACTTCAGTATTTTCTTTATCTCTTTTGCTAAGGTGAGAGTCTCAATTTGCTAGACATCCAATTATAATAAGTAGAAACTTGGAACAATAGATAAAGAAAAGGAAAGAAAGAATGTGTTTATATTATAATATGCAATTTTAGTTTGAGTGATGGTAATAATCTCCAACCAAGATTATTCAAAGATTAAATGATACTTATGTATGATAGATTTAGCATCTTGTTAAAGCCCAAGACCAAAATCCCACAAAAGGGCCCATTGTTTTTTTTTTCTCTTATTTAGTCTCACATCTTCAATATGTATTTACTTCCTACTCTATTTTTTATCAAGAGGGGTGCTCTCACGTAACATTTTGGATATTTGGAATAATATATATATTTTCAAACTCTCACACATCTTAAGTCCATTATAGGAAAGAATAATATATAAATAAGGATATGACTTCTAGAATTAAGAATTTCAATTGGAGAAGTGCATCAAGAGAATGTAATGCATATATAAAGATAGATTTTATAAAACTTTTTTTGAATTTTTATGTTTAGATGGGCTTAAATTTGGCAGTACAAGAAGGACAGATGACCTCATTATTAAGTTGGGTGATCACGTATTTCCCGTAGTGAATGTTTTAAATATCTTGGATTGATAGTTCAAAAAGACGGGAGTATTGATAAAGATGTGACACATGGAATCCAAGCGGGTTGGTTCAAGTGGAGAGGCGCGTCAGTGATCTTATGTGATCGTAAAGTACCATTAAAACTTAAAGACAAGTTTTACCGTACTGCAGTTAGACCACCGATGCTCTATGGTTTTGAGTGTTGGGCAGTGAATTATGTACATGAGCAAAAAATGGGAGTTGCGGAGATGAAAATGCTTAGTTGGATGTGTGGACACACGAGACAAGATAAAATTAGGAATTAGTGTATAAGGGATAAGACAGGAGTAGCACGAATTGCAAAGAAGATGTGAGAAGCTCGACTAAGATAGTTTGGACGCATACAAAGGAGACTATTAGAGGCACTTGTTAGGCGTTGTGAGAGTCTAGTCACTAGACATGTTAAACGAGGAAGGGGTAGACCAATAAAGACTTGGAATGAAACTATAAGGAAATACATGATGTACTTAGGCATTAGTGAGATTATGACAAAAGATGGGCACAATGGCGACAAAGGATCCATATAGCCGACCCCACTATAGTGGGATAAAGGCTTGAGTGTTGTTGTTTGTTGTTGTTTTGGGTTTTTATGTTTAGATGACTCTCAATGCCGGTCATTGAAAAAGTCTGTGATAATCGAAGTTGTGCGTACCATGAATGAAAATGTTAAGATGGATGGTGGTAAAACTAGGAAGAATACATTGACGAATAATTATATTAGAGGTTTGGTGAGAGTAACATCCCTATAAGAAAAAGTTGTGGGAAATAAATTTGTTTTTTCAAAAATGTAAAACCATTTGATTTTGTATTTTGATCATTTGGTTTTTAAGTATTAACTCCTTACAAGAATTCTTCACACAAGGATATTTAACAGATGATCAAAATACAAAGTCAATCGATCAAGTTTGAATTACATTTGTAATTTTACATGATAACTTCTATAAATGACATTAAAATTCGTGTTGTTGTCTTGACATCTCTGCGTATCGTTATTCATGATGAAAAAAAAACGCATAATGCTTTTGAGCTTATTGTTCCAAAATAGAGATCCAGCCACAGTCGAAACTTATATAGGAGGATACTGTCGTTCTTAAGGAAGAGGATTCTTGATTCCTTTTATTTGACAAAATTATTTGGGTTTTCTCCACAGATTCTTAAGCAAGGGCAAGCAAGTTGCACATGTGTTACCAATGATGAGCAATCTTGAGTTAAAGAGCATTGTTGATTCCACCAGGGTTTGTCTAATTGTCTGCGGGGTTTCTTCTCAACAATTCATCCTCATCATCAAATTCTTATAGAATTTTCTATTTTTGTATCATCAAATTAGGTTTTTTGATCTTAAATTTACACTGTAATTTCTCATTTTGCCATTGTATATTATGAGCACTCTTTTTTTTTTAATTTCACTATTTTCTTCTTTTTCTTGCAGGCCTGTGTGATTATGATTTGTTAAGGTATGGTATGGGTTGTATTGCTCTTGACCTTCAAAATAATGTTTAGTCCCATTCTCTCTAAAAATGGAAAGTTGGAGCAAAAAAATATACATATAAATATGGAACTTAATTAGATTTCTACTACCAAATATTCCAATAATCTAATTACCAAAATTTATCCAATGTGCTCTGATATCAATTATCTAGATGCAATAGTAGGAAGAAGAGAAATATTAGAAAAATAGATAAATAAAGGCAAATGTTAAGTGCAAATCAATTTAGGATACGTGCAGCTCAAATTTTTAAATAAAATCTATTAAAACTGCCTAAAACTAAAACCCTAAAACCCGAAAGGTGCAAACCAAGCACCGCCGTCTCTGTTCTCGCGAAATAACTTTCGTTGGGAGCTTCGTCCGCCTCCGCATGTGCGTCATCCGCCGGTCGTCATCCGCCAGCAGCACCTCCTTCCGCCGGCAGTGCCTCCAACCACACGCGGCGTCACCGGCCGCTGCCTAGGGGGGCTTTGCGGTCGAAATCTCGCCTCGCCGATTCCGTCTCCGTCACGTAGTTCGGCGCCGACCTCCCCTGAAAGCTTCTAGCGTTGGATGGCGACAGAGTGGACGACGAGTTTTGATGCAGAGGAGAAGCAGATTGGTGGTATCTAATTCCCGTATCGATCTCCAGTGTCTTGATGGGGTCTCTTTCGCCAGTAGAAGCTCGTTCCCATCACCGGCGATCGCCTGTCGAAGACAGACACATTGGCAGCCTCTGTTCTTCTGATTCTTCTTCCAACTCCAACACTTTTGATTTATTTCTCCACATTTTCTAAACAATATTGAAATCTGTCGTCAGAAAGAAGATGATCTCAGTTTAATTACATGCCTGTTTGGAAAAGAGGGATTTCTCGCGCAAAATAGCTCGAACAGAGTCAACGGTTTGCCGCTGGCGCTGTTAAGGTTTTTGAAAAAAAATTGTTGTTTTGCACGTAATAATTTGGGCTGCACTTATAATTTGTTGATCTGCACGAAGAATTAGTTTGCACATATTCAAAACTGGTTTGCACGTAACATTTGCGTAAATAAAATAAGAGGACATATTTAGTGTAAAAAAGATTCATAATAATATTCAGGGGGCCACCCATACATAGAGCTGTCACGGTTCCGGTTTGGTTCCGGTTCTACTAAAACCGTGAACCGAACTATTAAGGTAACGGTTCTTCAAGTTAGAACCAAAATTTTATTTGATTTGACCGGTTCCAGTTCCGGTTCCGGTTCTAATATAATTTTTTGGAACCATAGGGCCTACGGTTCCGGTTCCGGTTCGCTAAGAACCAAAATCAAATTATTTACTTGCGGTTCGGTCCGGTTCTATGCGGTTCCGGGTCGGTTCCGGTTCAAGGGATGTTAATGTTATGAAATGTAAACTTCAGAGATGTTTTTGTAATTTTGAAAGTAGGTGGGGTGCAATTTGTAATTTAGCAAACTTAGAGGGGAGATCAAAATAAATGGCCATATATATATATATATATATGGATATTTATGCATAAAAACAACCAATCTCACAGAATGAGTGATGTGTCGCCTATGAAAAATGTTCCTATGAAAAAAAAATCATTCTATGCAAAATGTTCACTCCTCATATAGTCATATACATACACATTTATATAAACAAATAAATATATACAAATTTACTCTCCCTATTATCATTTTTAAATGAAAAAATAATATTGCTTATGCATAACTCCTAATTTACCATCAGTCACATAAATATTAAAGTTTCGGAGCAAATTAACCATAAACATGAATGAATCTGAAGAAATTTACATCAATAAAAACTATGTAAAGTTGCAAATAAAGTCATTAGAGTAAGCAATTACACTCTTATTTGCATGTCTTTTGTGCAATAGGAGTATGAACGAAACATTGTGATGTAGAACAAAAAAGTTCAAATCTTTATAAAATATTTGAATAAAACGTTGCGAATATGGAAGAGATGTGTACAAAGAAAGCGATTAAAACATTGCAGATCATGGAAAAATAAATAAATAGATGTGTACGAACAAAATATTGCACGTCATGGGAGAAAAATGTATCGGTTCTTGAAGGGATTATAGTGATGCCCGTGATCCCTAAACCCTCTGCAAAAACAGAATCAGATAGAACACAAAATAATAGAAGGACAAGAAGATCGTCAATGGAGTTGGTACGGTGGTACCTGAGCTGAGAGCGGTAAAGGGGCGGAGTTCAATGAAACCAGCTCGACGACGACATCAGAAAAAAGCGGGTATTTTGGGATAGCGGGAGAGGATATGTGAAGCACTACAGCCTGAAACCTTGCGGGAGAGGAGATGTGCAGCACTGCAGCCAAGAAAAAATAAATGTGTTGAACAAGAAAAATAGGCACTCAAGTATAGTTGAACAACCCTGTACAGTTGTATGTGACAGCTGCGGATTGATATTTGACATATTTTTTCTAGGATATTATCAAAATATAAAATAAATACTGTAATAATGCAAAAATAATAATAATACTAATAAATAGTACAGAACATCTATACATACAACGTTTAAAATGATAATGATAAAAAGCTATGATATTTATTAAATAGTGCATAACATCTTTTTTTTACTTAAATATATGTGTAGAATATCTATACACACAGAATTTAAAATGATCAATATCTTTGCATATTTTTTAGGGTATTATCAAAACATAAAATAAATACTAATAGTATATTTGTATGATAAATAATTTTTTTTATATTAAAATAATAATAACAAACGGGTTGCGGTTCGGTTCCGTATCGGTTCGGTCCGGATCGGGTCTAAAATTTTTGAAACAGTTCGAGACTTGCATGTTGCGGTTGCGGTTCCGGTTCCAGTCCGGGTAATAAAATGATGGAACCATACCCGGACCAATGTTGTTCACGGTTCCAAAATTCAAACCGGAACCCGGATAATTAGCGAATGGTTTGGTTTGGTTCTTTGCGGTTCCGGTTCGGTTCCGGTTCGATTTACGGTTTTCGGTTTTAAGTGACAGCTCTACCCATACATATGTGTATATATTTTAAACATGAACACTCCCACTCAAGATGTGCAAAAATATCAACTAAGCTCATATTGTCAAAAAATCTAGGCAAATCAATGAGCTAAGTTCTTTAGTGGGTCAATCAGTCACTTGCTCTTGAGTAACTACATGTCCCAGCTCTAGTACATCATTATTCAGCTTTTCCTTGATGAATGATATGATCTCTACATGCTTGGTTCTGTTGTGTTGAACGAGGTTGTTTACAATGTTAATAACTGACTTGTTGTTATTGCCACAATGTCATTTTTATGCTTCGATCCATCGCAAGCTCTACCAGCGAGGCTTTTGACCATAACATCTCTCCTACACTTAAGGCCATGGCCATGCACTCTACCTCGACTATGGATCTCACAACTACATTTATCTTCTTACTCTTCTAGAAGATCAGATTGCCCCCTAAAAATGTGCAATATCTAGACGTGGACCTGCTGTCATCGGCGCAACCAGCCTAGTCAGAATCACAATAACCCTTGATGTTCAAATTCTCATTCTTTCAGAAGATCAACCCCTTTCTTGGTGCACTCTTCAAGTATCTTAGAATATGGTACACAACATCCATATGACCATACCTAAGATCATGAATATAGCGGGCCACCACACTCACAACAAAGGATATGTCGAGATGTGTATGACTAAGATAGATCAAGAAGCCTATCAACCTCTGGTACCTCTCTATCGATTGGATCTCTCGTCTCAGCATTGAGTTTGGACTTCTGATCAATGAGAGCAACCACGGGCCTGCATCCTGTAACAACTCGGTTTTATATTAATGATAAATAAATAAATATAAACCTAACCTAAACTCCCCCCTTATAAACCGAGTCGACCAGCCCTTCCCCCGTTCCCGCATCCCGCAAGCCGCAAACCCATCGGCCTAGGGTATTTCTCCCGATCCCACTCTTCCGCTTCCGTCGCTGCTCCCGCACGAAGCCGCCGCTCCCGATCCGCTTGTCTCCCGACTCCAGTGCTCAGCCGCCACTCGCCTCCCTGTCCTCCGACGACTCCTTCTGCTTCTGTCAGCATCTCCTGCTCATCTCCATGGCCGACAACTTCTCCCTCCTATTTGGCCGGCAACCCTCTTCTCCTCCAAGGGTCGACTGCTTCTTCTCCCTTCCTCCAAAGGCCTGCCGCAACCGCCTTCTTCTCCTCTCTAGAGCAAGGGGTTCTTCCTCTCCTAGGGCTGCAACATCAGCCCTTTTCTTCGTCGATTTGGCTGTGGATTTCAAGAGAAATGCCTAGGGTTTGCTCGTTTTTCGCCTCTACTCAGATTTTGGGCTCCGGATCGTTCCCCTTTTGGTATGAATCTTCCTTCTTTCACCCTTATTCAGTTTTGTTCTTTAACCCTAATGTGTTATTATGCCCCAATTTGTGTTTATGTTTGTGAATCCAAGCTTGTGCCCATCTTGTAATCCGCTTACTATGTTATGTTTGTGATTTCCAGTGCCGCTCCTCGGTTCAATTGTTATAACCGCGCAATCCCGCTCCGAATTAGGGTTTCCCCTAACCTAAGCGCCGCCAAGCCTCCGTATCCGCGTGGAATCTCTTCTCCCCTCACTCTTGAGGGAGGTAAATTTCTTAGCCCCTCTCTTATTTGAATATTGCGATAATTTATTGCTTGTGCTAACGTTAGGGTTTTTGTTAACTCATTGTTGTATATGGTGGTGCTTCAGCAGGTCTGATATTAAGTTTTCCGTTTTCGCTTGTGCCGCAATTTGGTCTCCTCCGTCAGCTTCAGCTTCTTGAGGCAAGTAGAGATCTTCCTCTCTTGCAAACATTAAACTTTATTACCTTGTCTGATCTTATATTCGTCTGAATTCGTCCTTGATTTCTTGTTTCGACAAATAATTTAGACCTCGAATCCCTAAATAGACTTGTTATCCGTTTGAGGTTCTCGCGATAGGAATACACAAGTCATGAGTGTAAATGATGATATTTGGATAATTGGGAGACGAGTTAGTGAACGATAGTTAATTGGATATATAAATTGATGGATTCTGTCTCTTTTAATGAATAATTCGAAGAATCGTAGAACGTTAATCACGAGCAATGATGTCACGATGATAATTATAACGAATTCTAGTTAGCAAATATGTGATTGGTGTTTTGATATATCAAGCTCGTAGTGTATACTTTTTACGTGGAAAATACCTGTGTCAAAAGATGATTTAACCTAGATGAGTACTTGACTTCCCCGATCCAATACATGTCAGCTTACCTCCGCGATATACTCGATAAACCTTCTCGGTATTATGAAACATTAACCCCTCGAACCCGTAAGAGTCAAAACTCATTGTTTGATTCTTTCTGTGTCGTCGAATTCGGTTTCCGATGTCCGTCTGGTTTCTGATGTCTGTCTGGTCTCTTAGGTTTGTTCTAAGAATTGAGCGAATGTTGCTCCGTAGCTCAATTCCTCTCTTAACGCCTTTATGAACTCTAATTTTGTACTGCTGAATCGCTAAGTTTGTATCAGGTCTTGATGTGATAAATAATCACCTAAGTATGAAGTTCGAAAACAAATCCGTAGTTGTAAACAAATCCTTGAACTACATCTAACTGGGCATCTATCTGCCGACATGGTCACGACAAATAGGATTACTTTTCTGACAAGACTTGCACACGGATCTGATCGTGAGCCATGTGCGCCCGTTATAGCACCTACACCCTTCATCGATCACGACTTACAATATATTACATGAATAATTTTAGGCTATTTTCCGGAGTAGTCTATTAAACAAACTAGTTCTGTTTAGCTCTTTTGTTTGTTTATCTCGAATAGTTTTGCTTTATGAAAAAACTGGTACTCATACTTTTCCGCTTCACTTACTGTTTTGTACCTTTAGTTTGCTCACCTGTCTATCCCAATGCTCTGAGGCTTTTTCTTTGTGTTTTGGAATTTCCTTAGCTTTCGTGTTAGCGCCGCCAGGTTCCTGAGCCTGATTTGCATCAAGCTTCTGCTTTCCAATGATTGATTCTTCTAGCCGTGTCAGGTTTGATGTTTTTGATTCATTTTTTTTACTGCCAGATGTTTTCTTTATGTGATAATTATGAACAATTGCTAGGCTATTTAAATATTTATGTACTAGAATTGAAATTAATGCATGTGCACCCGCTGTTGAATCATTTACATGAAAACTATAGTAGTGGTCTGTAAAACATGAATTTTGCAAAATACATATGCATTTTAAAACGCTGAAAGCTTCCGCATAACAAAAAGCAAACGTTTTTACTAAACAATAACTATTTTAAAACTATTTTTAGTATTTTTTGCATCCGCCTTAGCCGACATGGATTCCTTTCCGCCCATGCCTGTGGCATCACGGCCCGCCCGAAGCGCACTCTGACTTTTGTTGAGACGGGTCGTGACAGTTGGTATCAGAGGGAGGTTTGCTCCTAAAGATGAAGTATTTTGAAATTATCAAATATTTTGAACCTTATTATATAAATATATGTACATGCATCATTTCTTCATTCAGCTTGTCATTATTTGTTTTTCACGGCTGAAACACGCACACACTCACTCATAAGCATTAGTAGTATGCACACGAATGTTAATGGGTTATGAGCAAACTTAACATTTTTTGTGCATATGAATTTCCACTAGGATATACACCGCTTGCGAATATTAAATTGTATGGGCGGTTTAATATTTTCAAGTGCGTTGACATTAGAGTCCTAATATGCATGACATGTTAAGTGATATGGACGCTTAGCATGACATATGTATCCATTCATTTGCATTCATATCATAAATCATTGCACACGTGTGAAACCAAGAACAACAATAATGATTGTACACACATGGATTTTCTATTTGCTTGACATTGCACATGATCTCGGTATTGCTCTTGCATGATTATTACCTAGAGTTTTCCAATGAAAATGCTGTAATTATTACATAATTTATGTACCTGACAGTAGGAAATGTGTTAGAATCTCTAATTTTTAGTCCCCAATATTTGTAATTAGTCCTTTCTGTTTCGAGTGTCTGACAATCTTATCTGGTCATCCTGTATCTCCTTCTAGATATCTTCTAAGTGTCTGCAAGAAATGAGATTCTTCTTGTGAATTGTTCTGCTGAATTACTTCAGCGTGATTTTGTGCTCTTCCATCCCTAGGGCGGCTCGCTTCTGTCGATACTTAATCGTCATTCAGCTTCTTTTCCCTGTTGATGTTCTATTTTCGCTTCGTGCGAGATCTTTTCGCTCTCGGATTCCTGTGTTTTGCTGCTCAATTTTGAGCTAATGGAAGAACTTTCCTGTGTTTCCTGAAGCCAATCTTTTGTACCTGACCGAACCCGCTAAGTCTGAAGAGTTCTCCTGTGAACTTGAATCTGACCTGCGTTGCAAGTATCTGTAACTTTTCTCTTGATTATAGTAAGTCTCCGCGCTTGTTCTCTTCTCTGTTTCTTTGTATTCATAGCTAACTTATATGCCTTGATTTGCAACATTGTTGGAATGAATGTCATCTGAATCTTCGTTGTTTTTTTTTTTACCTATTCAGAGATTCTCAGAAAGTTTCGGGACAAAACTTCCTAAGTAGGGTAGAATGTAACAACTCGGTTTTATAATAATGATAAATAAATAAATATAAACCTAACCTAAACTCCCCCTTATAAACGAGTCGACCAGCCCTTCCCCCTTTCCCGCATCTCGCAAGCCGCAAACCCGTCGGCCTAGGGTATTTCTCCCGATCCCGCTCTTACGCTTCCGTCGCTGCTCCTACACGAAGCCGCCACTCCCGATCCGCTCGTCTCCCGACTCCAGCGCTCAGCCGCCGCTCGCCTCCCTGTCCTCCGACGACTCCTCCTTCTGCTTCTGTCGGCATCTCCTGCTCATCTCCATGGCCGACAACTTCTCCCTCCTCTTTGGCCGGCAACCCTCTTCTCCTCCAAGGGCCGACTCCTTCTCCCTTCCTCTAAAGGCCTGCCGCAGCCGCCTTCTTCTCCTCTCCTGAGCCAGGGGTTCTTCCTCTCCTAGGGCTGCAACATCAGCCCTTTTCTTCGTCGATTTGGCCGTGGATTTCAAGAGAAATGCATAGGGTTTGCTCGTTTTTCGCCTCTACTCAGATTTTTGGCTCCGGATCGTTCCCCTTTTGGTATGAATCTTCCTCCTTTCACCCTTATTCAGTTTTGTTCTTTAACCCTAATGAGTTATTATGCCCCAATTTGTGTTTATGTTTGTGAATCCAAGCTTGTGCCCCTCTTGTAATCCGCTTACTGTGTTATGTTTGTGATTTCCAGTGCCGCTCTTTGTTTCAATTGTTGTGACCACGCAATCCCGCTCTGAATTAGGGTTTCCCCTAGCCTAAGCGCCGCCAAGCCTCCGTCTCCGCATGGAATCTCCTCCCCTCACTCTTGAGGGAGGTAAATTTCTTAGCCCCTCTCTTATTTGAATCTTGCGATAATTTATTGCTTGTGCTAACATTAGAGTTTTTGTTAACTCATTGTCGTATATGGTGGCGCTTTAGCAGGTCTGATATTAAGTTTTTCATTTTCGCTTGTGCTGCAATTTGGTCTCCTCCGTCAGCTTCATCTTCTTGAGGCAAGAAGAGATCTTCCTCTCTTGCAAACATTGAACTTTATTACCTTGTGTGATCTCATATTTGTCTGAATTCGTCCTTGATTTCTTGTTTCGACAAATAATTTAGACCTCGAGTCCCTAAATAGACTTGTTATCCGTTTGAGATTCTCGCGATAGGAATAACGCAAGTCATGAGTGTAAATGATGATATTTGGATAATTGGAAGACGAGTTAGTGAACAATAGTTAATTGGATATGTAAATTGATGGATTATGTCTCTTTTAATGAACAATTCGAAGAATCGTAGAACGTTAATCACAAGCAATGATGTCACGATGATAATTATAACGAATTTTGGTTAGCAAGTATGTGATTGGTGTTTTGATATATCAAGCTCGTAGTTTATACTTTTTACGTGAAAAATACCTGTGTCAAAGGATGATTTAAGCTAGATGAGTACTTGACTTCCCCGATCCAATACATGTCAGCTTACCTCCGCGATATACTCGATAAACCTTCTTGGTATTATGAAACATTAACCCCTCGAACCCGTAAGAGTCAAAACTCACTGTTTGATTCCTTCTGTGTCGTTGAATCTGGTTTCCGATGTCCGTCTGGTTTCTGATGTCTGTCTGGTCTCTTAGGTCTGTTCTAAGAATGAGCGAATGTTGCTCCGTAGCTCGATTCCTCTCTTGATGCGTTTATGAACTCTAATTTTGTACAGCTGAATCACTAAGTTTGCATCAGGTCTTGATGTGATAAATAATCACCTAAGTATGAAGTTCGAAAACAAATCCGTAGTTGTAAACAAATCCTTGAACTGTAGCATCTAACTGGGCATTTGTCTGCCGACATGGTCACGACAAGCAGGATTACTTTTCCGACAAGACTTGCACGCAGATCTGATCGTGAGCCATGTGCGCCCGCTATAACACCTACACCCTTCATCGATCACGGCTTACAACATATTACATGAATAATTTTAGGTTATTCTCCAGAGTAGTCTATTAAACTAACTGGTTCTGTTTAACTCTTTTGTTTGCTTGTCTCGAATAGTTTTGCTTTATGGAAAAACTGGTACTCATACTTTTCCGCTTCACTTACTGTTTTGTACCTTTACTTTGCTCACATGTCTATCTCAATGCTCTGAGGCTTTTCCTTTATGTTTTGGAATTGCCTTAGCTTTCGTGTCAGTGCCGCCAGGTTCCTGAGCCCGATTTGCATCAAGCTTATGCTTTCCGATGATTGATTTTTCTAGCCGTGTCAGGTTTGATGTTTTTGATTCATTTTTTTACTGCCAGATGTTTTCTTTATGTGATAATTATGAATAGTAATACATGGACAATTGCTAGGCTATTTAAATATTTATGTACTAGAATTTGAAATTAATGCATGTGCACCCGCTGTTGAATCATTTGCATGAAAACTGTAGTAGTGGTCTGTAAAACATGAATTTTGCAAAATACATATGCATTTTAAAATTCTGAAAGCTTCCGGATAACAAAAATTAAACCGTTTATACTAAACAGTAACTATTTTAAAATTATTTTTAGTATTTTTCTGCATCCGCCTTAGCAGGCATGGATTCCTTTTCGCCCATGCATGTGGTATCACGGCCCGCCCGAAGCGCACTCTGACTTTTGTTGAGACGGGTCGTGACACACGCCAACATACATGTCTCTGTCAGCACATCTAGCACATATTTTCGTTAAGAGAGAACAATTCTCTTTGCACTACGAGCTATCTCACTCTCAAAGAAATATCTTAATTGCCCCAAGTCCTAACTCTAACTCCTTGCTCAAACTCATCTCCATCTCAGCAATTTTTACTCTCTACATCACCAGCAATAATCATATCGTCCACATGCATAAGAAGCATTTTAGTGTGAAATCCACACCGCCTAAGAAAGTTTATGTGATTATCATTAGTATGTTGATATCCCATGCATATTATAGCTCTCCTAAACCTGCCAAACCAGGCTCGAGGAGACTGCTTCAACCCATAAAGAGACTTTTTGAGTCTACACACTTTACTAGCTATTGTTTTGTGCCAAAACTGGTGGTACCTCTATGTACACCTCCCCCAACAGATCACCATGAAGAAATGTATTCTTCATATCAAGCTGGTGTAATTTCATCCCCCATTCGCTGTCAAGGATATCAGTGTCTGCACTGTGCTCATATTCTCCACGGGTGCAAAGCTCTCATCATAGTCAATGTCATAAGTCTGACTATACTTCTTTGTTACCAATCGGTCCTTGTAACATTCAACCTGACACTCTGGGTTTTGTTTCACAGTGAAGATTCACTTGCACCCAACTGTCTTCTTGTCTGGTGGTACTGATACAAACTCCTAGATTTTTTTCCTTTTCAGAACCCCAAGTTCCTCTAGCATTACAAATTTCCACTTTAGATCTTCTCCAGAAACCTGCCAATACTTAGGAATAGTGACAATGTCCAAATATATAATGAATGCTCCATGTACATGGGATATGTGAGAGTATGAAACAAACCGGGTTATATTATGGGGAAATTTGTATCGATCAGATGAGACTCCCGCATTACTGCTGGAAGCCCTCATTACCGATAGAGGAGTGGGAGGAGAGAGAGTTCATATCACTTCTGTATTCTGAGTTTGAGGTGGATGGTGTGTGTCTCATGAGTCGGAGTAGAACGGGGAAAGGGACTTGGCACAAGTGGCGATGTATGCACTATAGGCATGGTTCCCTCATTCCGCTTTCTTCTCCTCATATACATTCCAAGCTCTCCCTGAGCCCGAGGTCCACCATTCTCAAATCCATTCCCCTCATGCACCGATAACGTAGCTGACTCCACACTTGGAAAAAGAGGACAAGGGATACTCACTATCTTCCTCCCACCACTACTGCTATCCTCCTCCTCTTGTCACATACTGTCTGTAACGAGTGAGTCCTCAAAGGTCGAGTCAACCTGAGAAGAGTAGTAGGACCCAAGCTCTCTAAATGTAACATCCATACTAATGAACACCCTTCTCTATGCTAGATTCCAGCATACATACCCCTTTTGAGTAGTTGAATACCCAATAAAAAACACTTCATAACTCTTGAATCCAACTTGACCACATTTGATCTATTCTTCTACACGAAATACACACAACCAAAGGTTTTAAGAGGAAGAATATCTCCAGTATTGCCTCTCAGCATCTCAATCAGAGTTTTCTACTACAATAGTCGTGAGGGCATTCTTTTGATCAAATAGGTCGCGGTCAGGATTGCTTGCCCCCACAAGTACTTTGACACCTTATTGATATCATCATTACTCCGATTCACCTCAATGAGATGCAAGTTCTTCCGTTTGGATACCCCATTCTACTCTAGCATGTATGGACAAGTGTTGATGTCGGATGTAACGCCCCGAAACTCAAAACAGAAACGGGCAGCGCGTTTTAAGCTAAGTTTGGGTCCTGGTAAGGGCCACACGACCTAGGAAACGGGCGTGTTTAGGGTCGTGTCGTGCTCGGGTTGCACGATTTTCCGTGAGGTCGATGAGTTGCAGTCGACGATCGTAGAAGGTTGAGAACACGGCCTAAGACACGGGCGTGTCCTGCTCGGGTTGTTTGCCGGGCTGTGTGGAAAGAGTTACACGGCCTGGGACACGGGCGTGTCTGGCACACGACCTGTGACACAGGCGTGTTACAGGGCCGTGTCCTCTTCGGGATGTTTTTGTCTTGTATCGATTCAGAGAACACGCCCCGCAACACGGGCGTGTACTCTATGACACGGGCGTGTCTAAGCCCGTGTCCCGTTCGGGACGTGACAGTTTCAGCGCCGATTGAGGCACACGGCCTTGGACACGGGCGTGTCACAAGCCGTGTTCGGCCCAGTAAATTGATTTTCTGGGCGAATCGTGGTCGTTCGTTTCCTTCAAATAGGATCCGACGGCTCAGCCTTTCCTTTGTCGGTTTATGGCCGGGAATAGGGTTGGAAACCCTCATTCCACTTCAAGTTATCTCAGTTATCTCTTTCTAAAACTTTAGAGAGAGGCGAGAGCAAGGAGGAAGAGGAAGAAGAAATCCAGCCGCCGGAGAAGCTTCGGAGCCCTGATTCTCGATCCGAGTCCAGATCTGCGAAGGCGAGGCCGATACGGTGCTTTCCATCCGACTAGATCTTCATGGCGTCGAAGAGAAATGCTAGGGTAACGATTCTCGTCTTGGACATGTGAAGTCCCCTTTCCTTTTTGCATAGAAAGTCCGCTCTCGCGAGTATGCAGTGAGCGTGAGGTATTCCTTCGGGTAGACATGAATAGTCCCGGTTGTTTTGCATGTAGAGTCCGGAATCGAAGTACGGACATAAGCATGGTGTGTGAAGCTTACCCGAACAAGTTGGTCTGGATCAGTAATGTTTCATTATGCACGAATGGTCGGAGAAGACTCCGTGCCGATGGTTGTTTTTGGGTTTTGTACGCGGTAGATTGCAACAGGGAATCTTGGGGATTAACTCCAAGGTGCACCCGAAAAGCTGGGCAGAAGCGTGATTTTGCCAACTTGGTTGCCTGGGAGCCAACTTGCACATAACTGGGTTATGTAAGATTTGAGTAATCGATTTGGGACTCGGGGAAGCTGGACCCGCGCATATGACTTAAATTGACGTTGCGGTGTGGGAAACGGGTTAGGCAGAACCGTACCCGCTCTATGTGGTTCGATTAAAGAGACCTAAGGTACATGGTACTTACCGTTGGCATAGATGGAGGGTCTTAGGCTTAGGCCGGAAAGATTATAATGCTCACAAGATTTGCCGTCCTGGAGGTTGTGGTCAGACCACGGATTTTACCAGGTTCACCGAGTAAGTGCCCTGAGAGCACGGGGTGTGTGGCTGTGCGGGCATGCACCTATGGTGTATTGTGCAAATATTGTATTTTCACTTTAATCGTTGGATTATACTAATGCAATGCAGGGAAGGAGCACCGCCACCCCAAAAAGGGGGTGGGGTCGTTATAATTTGGTCAGCTTTAGATGACCGTTGCTTTTATTTGTCACCGATGCGGTGGATTGTTGCTTGCAGGTGCTGCGGAGCTAGTGGCAAGTAGCGGGCTGAAGCCCTGGTTGCGGAGCCGGCCCTCGAAGGACATGCAAATGTTTACTTGTTTTATTCATGTGTGACCGGCCTGCGTGCCGATGTTTGTAAAACACTGTTTATTTAAGTAAATCTTTTGTAAGGCCATAAGACCAAGTACTTTGTGTATTTTGTATGTTCATTCCTATTCTGGGTTGTTAGTGGACATTTATGCTTTTGGCTTGGGTTCTTTCTTTGCAACTTTTAAATTGCTTCCGCTAGAATGTACTCTGAGTAGGACGTGTTGGTGTAAGAATGGTTTCATTGAGTAACCCACCGGTCTGTCCGTGGTATATAGCGTCGGGCCCCAGTCGGACCTACTGCTATATGTTATGCGACAGATATGGGTGTTACAATTTTGTATCAGACTACCGGTTTCGGTCATGCTTAAATGAATTTGTGGGCGAATTCTTTTAAGGGGTGGTGAGCATATGTGTGTGCGTCATCGTTATAACATAAAAAAGAACCCATGAATGCCCACTTAGGAATGAAAATACACATGTTTGAGGAACCTGCGTGTTCCTATAATTGCTTTTGCAATATTGTTCGGTCACTTAACGGTGTTTTGTACGTCTATAGATGAGCAGGAGTGATGCAGAGCCTTCAGAAAATCCACATTCTGAGGCATGTAGCGCACCGAACCATGTGCCTACAACACCTCCCTCAGCAGAAACCATAAGATTGGTGGCTGAAACGGTGTTCACTATGATTAATGCTCAGCCTGCAAGGCAAATGCAACAGTCTGCCCCTGCTGTGGAGCAAGTACCGCTTCAAGCGGCGGAACCAAGAAGGGTGGAGCAAGTGGTCGTGGAGCCATTGATGCCTAGGAGAGCAACTGAAAAGCAGCTCAAGCATGTTATGGGCTTCAACCCTCTGGTGTTCTTGGGGACGGGAACGCCAACCCAAGCTGAGGATTGGCTCTCCTGAGTAAAGAGAGTCTTGACAGCTACGGAGACGGAGGAGTGGCAGAAGACGACTATAGCCACTTTCTTGTTGGACGGCGATGCAAGGCTGTGGTGGGAAGGTTTAGAGCTACACCACTTGGGGGGAAGGCAACTCACGAACGTCTCGAGGGAGGAGTTTTCGAGATTGTTCTTGGCAAGGTACCTTCCCTCAACTTAGAGGATTGCGATGGAGAAAGAGTTCTAGAAGCTGGTGTAAGGAGAGAGTAGCATGGACGAGTACCTCCACGAATTTACTCGTTTGGGTTGGTATGCAAGCGATACATTCGCTGATGAGGAGCGAAAGACAAACCGATTCTATGAAGGTCTGAGGGATGACCTAAGGATACTGCTCTCGGGGCCTATGACGCAGGGTTTTCTAACCTTGGTCAACACGACCCGGTCTTTGGAGAAAGATATGAAGAATGTGCAGGCGAAGAAGGACTCTAGTGTAAAGAGGACAGAGTTCAAGGTGCCGACTACCTCAAAGTCTGGTTATCGTAAGTTCAATAAGAAGGCTAGGACTTCGGGTCCAACCCCTTCTTCTGGTTCTTCGGGGGCAACTACAGGCCGAACCCCGGGCGCATGCTACAACTGTGGGAAGTCGGGGCATTTTGCCCGTGATTGTTGGAGCGGACGCCCAAAGTATGAAAGGAAGCCGGGAGCAACATACGAAGAGAAGGGCACGACGGTTGAGTCCACCGCATCGCATTATGCTCCAACTCAACCGAGAGTCTATAACCTTGGCCAGCAGGAGGCCATAAAGCAAGCTGATGTGGTGACAAATACGGTTTAAATTTATAGCAATTTAGCTTTACATACTTGGTACCTTGCGCATGATAGCTTATTATTGTTTGTAATAGGATTCGTTTTGATTTTTGATAATCCGGCAAGAGCACTCTTCGATACGGGAGCTTCACACTCCTTTTTGTCCGAAGGATTTATATCGCGCATCGGAGTACCTTCTTCGATGACGAAGGACAAATTGGATGTGTTGTTGCCTAACGGGTGTTCAATGCGCGCGGATAGAATATGTTGCGTAAAGATACAAATTGGGAGTCAGGAGTTTGACTTGCAAGCGTCGTTACTGCCGCTGGTGGAGTTCGACGTGATTTTTGGTATGGACTGGCTTGCGGAGCAGCAAACATACATTGATTGCAATCGCAAGGAGGTCAAGTTGGGAACTGGTTGTGAGATGACATTTGCATGCTTGAAAGGGTCGAGCAAGACGTTAATGTCTGCTCTTCAGGTGGTTAAGGCAGTTCGTGCCGATGCAGAGCAGTTCTTCACACTAGTGGAGGCTTCGAAGCCTAAGCCTACTTTGGACAGTATCTTAGTGGTATCCGAGTACCCTAACGTGTTCCCTGACGATCTCCCTGGAGCTCCACCGCAGCGAGAGATTGACTTCACAATTGAGCTAGTACCAGGTGCCAAACCTATGTCACGCTCTCCGTATCGGTTAGCGCCTAAGGAGATGGCGGGACTGAAGGTTCAACTTGAAGAGCTGTTAGAACAGGGTTATGTGCGTCCAAGTTCGTCGCCTTGGAGCACACCGGTCCTTTTTGTTAAGAAGAAGGACAGAAGCTTGCGACTCTGTATCGATTATCGAGAGCTGAACAAGTTAACGAAGAAGAACAAATACCCGATCCCAAGGATTGATGATCTGTTCAATCAGTTAATCGGGTCATCAGTGTACTCGAAATTGGATCTTATGTCTGGGTATTATCAGTTGAGGATAAGAGAAAGTGATATCCGCAAGACAGCTTTCAACACGAGGTATGGGCATTACGAGTTTACTGTCATGTCGTTTGGGCTGACTAATGCGTCATCCGTGTTCATGGATCTGATGAACAGAACTTTCAGAGTACCTGTACCACTTCGTGATAGTCTTTATCGACGACATATTGGTGTACTCGTAGTGCGAAGAGGATCACTTCAAGCATCTACATTTGGTGATGAAGACGCTGAGGAGGAACCAACTATACGCCAAGTTCTCCAAATGCGAGTTTTGGTTGTCCTCAGTAGCGTTCCTTGGTCATATAATCAGTGGAGAAGGGATTGCGGTGGATCCGACGAAGATAGTTGCGATACATGAGTGGCCTGTGTTGTGTTCAGTAGCGCAAGTCCAGAGTTTTCTAGGGCTTGCCGGCTACTATAGGCGCTTCGTAGAGAACTTCTCGCGGATAGCGTTACCCTCACGACTTTGACGAGAAAAGATCAATAGTTTGTGTGGTCGTCGGAGTGCGCGCAAGCTTTCGAAGAGTTGAAGAGTTGGTTGACCACGACGCCTATTTTATGTTCGCCGGTTGGGACTGAAGGCTTTGAGATCTACAGTGATGCTTCGGGCAGTGGTTTGGGTTGTGTTCTACTGCAGCACGGGAGAGTGATAGCTTATGGCTCGCGCCAGCTGAAGGTGCATGAGAAAAATTATCCGGTCCATGACTTTAAGTTAGCGGCCGTGATATTTGCTCTGAAGTTGTGGAGACATTACTTGTACGGGGTGAAGGTCGATATCTATACCGACCACAAGAGCCTGAAATACTTGTTGGATCAAAAAGATCTAAACATGCGGTAGCGGAGATGGATGGAGTTCCTGGGGGACTACACATTCAAGATTCACTATGTGCCTGGGAAAGGCAATGCAGTTGCGGACGCATTGAGTCGCAGAGCCCCTGCGCGGGCCAACTGGTTGTCGGTTCATGACGAGCGGTTGATTTGGGAGCTGGAGGCATTAGAGATCTCTTGGGTTGACAAGCAGTGCCGAAGCACAGTTGAACTGGACAGAGGTGCAGTATGACCTGGCTGATCGGATTCGGCAGGCTCTGGATTTGGATAACAACATGAAGCAAATCATGGATGAGGCTTTGGATGGGTCAAATTCCCAGTTTGATGTTGTTGATGGATTGTTATGGAAGGACAATCGTCTGTGCGTCCCAAATGTAGGTAAACTGCGGGAGTAATTGATGTACGAGACTCATCATACCAAGTACTCGATTCACCCAGGGAGTACGAAGATGTATCATGATATGAAGAAGTTGTTCTGGTGGCCAAGACTTAAGAAGGACGTGGCACTTTATGTGACAAAGTGTCAAACGTGCACCTTGGTGAAGGCGGAGTGCCAGAAGCCCGGAGGTTTCTTGAAGTCCTTGCCTATCCCGGAGTGGAAGTTCGACGATATTTCTATGGACTTTGTGCATGGGTTGCCAAGGTCGCAGAAGGGGAACGACGCCATCTGGGTGATCGTAGATCGATTAACGAAGGTGTCACACTTCATTCTGAATAGGAAGGATGATTTGGTGGATAAACTGGCAAAACTCTATGTGGATAACATTGTTCGACTCCACGGTGTGCCCCGCAGTATCGTGAGCGACTGGGATGGGCGGTTCACGTCCAATGACTGGAGGTTGGTGCAACAAATGTTGGGAATCAAGCTGAGTTTCGACATGGCCTTTCATCCGCAGACGGATGGTCAGACCGAGAGAGTTAACAGGATCATTGAAGTCATGCTTCGCATGTGCGTCGTGGATTTCAGGAAGCAGTGGGAAGATCACTTGTACCTGGTAGAATTTGCTTATAACAATAGCTACCAAACGAGCATTCAAATGGCGCCCTTCGAGGCCCTTTATTGTAGGAAATGTCGCACGCCGTTGTCATGGTTGGAAACGGGTGAGACGAAGCTATACAAACGACAAGAGGTGGAAGACGCCACATCGTTGGTACGAACTATTCGAGAACGACTGCTGATCGCTCAGGACAAATAGGCTAAATACTATAATGTCAAGTATCGAAACGTTGAGTTCGCTGTTGGCGACTGGGTGTATTTGAAGATTAAGCCGTTCAAGGGTGTCTCACGGGTACGATGCTTGAAGAAGCTGAGCCCGAGGTACCTTGGACCGTTTGAGATTCTGGAGCGAATTGGTGAAGCAGCTTATCGTTTGAAGCTATCGGTGGAGTTGAGTTGTCTACACGACGTATTCCACATATCGGTGCTGCGGAAGGCGGTGCAAGAGCCTTCGCAAGTGATCGCGGTCGATCAAGTACATGTTGATGTTGGGTTGACGACGAAGGTCAAGCCCGTACGCATTGAGGACTCGAAAGTCAAACGATTGTGTAACAAGGACATCAGGATGGTCAAAGTTCGATGAGACAACTGCGGTCGTGAGGAGCTTTCGTGGGAGCGAGAGCAGACCATGCTCGAGGAGTATCCCGAACTCTTCTTCTCAGGTACCGTTTAAGTTTGGGTACTTTCTTTTCCTTTCTGTAATTTCGGGACGAAATTCATTTAAGGGGGGTGGGGGAGATTTGTAACGCCCCGAAACTCAAAAGAGAAACGGGCAGCGCGTTTAAGCCAAGTTTGGGTCCTGGTAAGGGCCACACGGCCTGGGACACGGGTGTGTCCAGGGCCGTGTCGTGCTCGGGTTGCACGATTTTCCGTGAGGTCGACGATCGTAGAAGGTTGAGAACACGACCTGAGAAACGGGCGTGCCCAGAGCCGTGTCCTGCTCGGGTTCTTTGTCGGGCTGTATGGAAAGAGTTACACGGCCTGGGACACGGGCGTGTCCCAGAGAGTGTCTGACACACGGCCTGTAACACGGGCGTGCCACATGGTCGTGTCCTCTTCGGGATGTTTTGGTCTTCTGTCGATTCAGGGAACACGCCCCGCAACACGGGCGTGTACTGTATGACACGGGCGTGTCAATTGTGACACGGGCGTGTCTAAGCCCATGTCCTGTTCGGGACGTGGCGGTTTCAGCGCCGATTGAGGCACACGGCCTTGGACACGGGCGTGTCACAAGCCGTGTTCGACCCAGTAAATTTATTTTCTGGGCGAATCATGGCCGTTCGTTTCCTTCAAATAGGATCTGACGGCTCAGCCTTTCCTCTGCCGGTTTATGGTCGGGAATTGGGTTGTTGGAAACCCTCATTCCACTTCATGTTATCTCTTTCTAAAACTTTAGAGAGAGGGGAGAGCAAGGAGGAAGAGTAAGAAGAAATCCGGCCGCCGGAGAAGCTTCGGAGCCCCGATTCTCGATCCGAGTCCAGATCTGCGAAGGCGAGGCCGATACGGTGCTTTCCATCCGACTAGATCTTCATGGCGCCGAAGAGAAATGCTAGGGTAACGATTCTCTTCTTGGACATGTGAAGTCCCCTTTCCTTTTTGCATAGGAAGCCCGCTCTCGCGAGTATGCGGTGAGTGTAAGGTATTCCTTCGGGTAGACATGAATAGTCCCTATTGTTTTGCATGTAGAGTCCGGAATCGAAGTACGGACATAGATATGGTGTGTGAAGCCTACCTGGACAAGTTGGTCTGGATCAGTGATGTTTCATTATGCACGAATGGTCGGAGAAGACTCCGTGCCAATGGTTGTTTTCGGGTTTTCTACGCGGTAGATTGCAATAGGGAATCTTGGGGATTAACTTCAAGGTGCACCCGAAAAGCTGGGCAGAAGCGTGATTCTGCCAACTTGGTGGCCTGGGAGCCAACTTGCACATAACATGGTTATGTAAGATTTGTGTAATCTATTTGGGACTCAGGGAAGCTGGACCCGCGCATATGTCTTAAATTGACGTTGCAGTGTGAGCAACGGGTTATGCGGAACCGTACCCGCTCTGTGGTTCGGTTAAAGAGACCTAAGGTACATGGTACTTACCGTTGGCATAGATGGAGGGTCTTAGGCTTAGGCCGGAAAGACTATAATGCTCACGAGATTTGCCGTCCTGGAGGCGGTGGTGAGACCACGTATTTTACCGGGTTCACCGAGTAAGTGCCCTGAGAGCACGGGATGTGTGGCTGTGCGGGCCTGCACCTGTGGTGTATTGTGCAAATATTGTATTTTCACTTTAATCGTTGGATTATACTAATGCAATGCAGGGAAGGAGCACCGCCACCCCAAAAAGGGGGTGAGGTCGTTATAATTTGGTCAGCTTTAGCCGACCGTTGCTTTTATTTGTCATCGATGCGGTGGATTATTGCTTGCAGGTGCTGCGGAGCCAAGTGACAAGTAGCGGGCTGAAGCCCTGGTTGCGGAGCCGGCCCTCGAAGGCCATGCAGATGTTTACTTTTTTTTATTCATGTGTGACCGACCTGCGTGTCGATGTTTGTAAAACACTGTTTATTTAAGTAAACCCTTTGTAAGGTCATAAGGTCAAGTACTTTGTGTATTTTGTACGTTCATTCCTATTCTGGGTTGTTAGTGGACATTTATGCTTTTGGCTTGGGTTCTTTCTTTACAATTTTTAAATTGCTTCCGCTAGAATGTACTCTGAGTAGGACGTGTTGTTGGAAGGATGGTTTCATTGAGTAACCCACCGGTCTGTCCGTGGTATATGGCGTCGGGCCCCGACCGGACCTACTGCTATATGCTATGCGACAGATAAGGGTGTTACATCGGATTTCCCGTGATCATATGTACTCCCCAAACATTGTGTTGGTGTACTCTGTTTCATTGTCAGACTCAAACACCTTCATAATTGCACGGTATTGAGTTCAAACACCTCCTTGGAAATCTTTGAAGTAGGCAAACACATCGCTCTTATTTTTCATCAGATAAATCCAAGTCACACGAGAAAAGAAGTTAATAATAGACACAAAATATCATAATCCAATCATAGTAAGTGAAAGACACGGTCCCCAAACAGCAGAATGCACTAAGTAAAAAGTACAAGAACTCCTACTACCATAACTGGAATAAGAGTTTTGGTTAGTTTTCCCAATTCACCCGCATCACATACAAGTTTTTCTTGATTAGCTTTCTCAAACAAAAGAGTATACACCGACTCAAAACAACAAAAGAGGGATGACCTTGGCACCGATAAAGTAGCAAGAACAAGCCCTCCACGCTCTCCCCAACTCCTCCAACACCCTCTTTAATGAATGAAAGAGCTGAGTCCATACTTTCCCTATTCATGTATCACAAGCCCTTATGTCTTGTGTTAGTCCCAAGTTTCCTGTCAGTCTCCTCCTTGAAGATCACCTTTAGAATATCAAACAAATGCCCAACTATGCAGACATCGATCATTTGTCGAGCTGAAAACCGAAGCAATAGATTGAAAGAAACTGAAGCAGATAGCACATATAGCTGAAAAACAAAAGCAGCCGATCAAAAAAAAACTAACACTTATTACCATTATCTGCAACTATTCAAATAGCTAGAAAATTGAAAAGGCAGAAGCAGATTGAACACTTATTATCATCAAGTGCTACTATACTAAGCACATATTGTGAAGAATGAAATCCCAAACCCAGATCTCAAGTCTTCACTCTCTGAACGCAAATATTCACACTTGTGAACCTATCACTCCTGTCCCTCACACCCCCTAACATTACATGAACCTTATATGAGTTATATCTAGCCGAGGAACGAGCTACAAACAAAGCAAATACAATATATACCGAAAATGTCTTTTAAACCTGTCAGTATCTATACTCCATAAATTGTAATGCACAAAAAGAGAGCACCAAACTTGACTTTTGTTCCAAAAAGAAACAAGAAATTAGCCACAATACCAATTAGATCTGCTCCAATCCCAATAGCAAAATTCCAACATTTACTGTGGCCATTGAGGAGTTTAAATGCAAAAGTCAAAAGGAAAATATTAAACAACATTAAGAAAGGAACAATTAAGCTCCAGGTGCCTGAAAAATGGCAGTATGGTCAGTGAAAGTGGCAGTCCAGTATGGAGAATAAACTTGTTACAGCTTTTAAGCAAAAAACCAAATGGGGATCCAAGTTCCAGGAAATAGCAGCAGTACTCCAATTCCTTAAATATCATAAATGACAGTATTATTAAATCAGAGCTGGCAGTTCCCCAACCAAGAAGTAGTGAAAAACCAGGAATGTCAATAAAACTTTAACATACCCACATCTAAACCAGCATGTAAGAAAACAATGCACAAATAATGTTCTTAAACCAAGTAAATTAATAAGTAGTGCACCAATGATGCTCTTAAAAAGTACATAGTGCCTAAATATAAAAAAAACTAATTTTCAAACACCATCCACTCGCTCTTCAAGTGATCTGGCAAAATCACAAGTATGTCATACAAGGGATCATAAATATGTCATACTAAGGGTCAGTTTGTTTGGGAATTTTCCTCCGTTGCGTTGGCATTGGAACCGAATTTTTTTTGCCAGTTTGTTTTGGCGTTGCGTCGACATTGGAGGAGCAAAAATTTCAGTCTTAACGCTCCTTTCCGGCAGCTGCTCCAACCTCCTTTCCAACGCGAGCGTTACCAACGCAACCTCTGGCGAAGGCGGTGGCGCTGCTTTGCCGGTGCTCTGGCCAAGGGGCGGTGCTCTGGCGGTGCTCTGGTGAAGGGCTGGTGCTTTGGCGAAAGGGCGGTCTTCCGCCGGAGAAGGGGCGGTGCTCTGGCGGCGAGGCAATGCTCTGGAGGTGCTTTGGCGAAGGGGCGGTCTTCCTCCGGAGAAGGGGCGGTGCTCTGGTGGCGGCGCTGGTCGCCAGAGAGGTCCCCCCTCCCCGACGCTGACGAGATGCTCCGCCGCTGCCTCCCCTCCCCCCACCTCTCGTGAAAATTTGAGTATCTAAGTCCTATGTTTGATTTTATTATTATTATATTATTATTATTATATTATGATTATTATATTATTATTATTATAATATTATGATTATGATTATTATATTATTACTATGATTATTATATTATTACTATGATTATATTATGATTATGTTTAGTATTATTATTAGTATTATTATTAATAATATGATTATTATTAGTAATAAATTAAATTTATAATAAATATTAATTATAATTCATTTTAATTAATATACTTATAATTTATTTTGATAATTAAATGTAATAGAAATGCCACCGCTATTTTAACAAACCGTTTCTCCATTCTGAACAGTTTTGCCATCGTTGTTTTATCAAACTGTTTTTTCATTCTGAACAGCTTCATTCCCACAACTCCAGTCTCACAGCTCCTTTTGTCATCGCCATCGCCGAAATAATTTGACCCTTAGTGACATCATATATAACTAAGCAAATTCTTGGCTTTTAGTAATTCACGTTTTTCTGATCTGGTAGCTAACTAAGTGTTGCATATATACTTGCAATATTGCTCGATGAATGAGAAAACGAGCTAGTTGTATTAGTACCGTGTTCTTGATTCATAGAATTTGCCAACTTTTCTATGGCCAATGCAACAACATCAACCCCTCCAACAACTATTTTCTTTCTTGGGAGCTACATTTGCCATCTAATCTAGGATGATCACTTGCACTATCCCCCGCAACAAACTCAACATCAATCTCTTTCATCATCTCTGTAGCAGTTGTCGCATGACTACCTGTCAATTTATCGTTAATGCACAACACAGATAAATCAAACCAATTTACAATCACTTTATCTTTGTAGACTTGTAGTGCTTAATAATTGAATGAGCCTGCATGCATAAAAAAATTCACAATTATCAAAGAGAATTACAAAAGGAAAAATATAAATACTGAAAAAGTATACCTTCACATAATTTGCCCATAATTCCTCAGAGTCAAACTTGGTCATGTTTCTTTCTTAGTCTCATCGAAAGCCAATCATGTCTATCTTAAGAGTAACTCTCTCTCTCTCTCTCTCTCTCTCCGCCTAACTCTCTCTCTCTCCGCCTCTCTCTCTCTCTCACACACACACTCTCTCTCATGTCCTATTATATCCGCCGCCAAACTTTCTCTCTCTCTCTCTCTCCGCCTAAATCTCTCTCTCTCTCTCTCTCCGCCTAAATCTCTCTCTCTCGTGTTCTCCACCGGAAATAGGTTTAGGAGAGCTATTTTCTGGTTTGTTTAATGATTACAAAAATTAACGGATGAGATCTGATGGAGCTCCATCGGACGACCACCTAATTTTTCCCATAATTTCGAACTCATGTTATTTGCAGACCTCCATATTTCTCTTTAATATGGTATATATATATATATATATATATATATATATATATATAATCTTAAGAGTAACATAATATTCTTGAACTCAAATGTCGTTTTATTACTTTGGAGACAACTGAATAATTTTAAGCAACAACTTATACTTCTCTTCCTAAAACATCTTTCCCTCCTCCAACACCCTTCTAGTAACCTCTCCCTCCTTAACCTAAAATGATAAGGGTTAAAACCTATTAGTCTCACATATACGATGAATTTTTACCTCCTTAATAGTTTACATAAAAATCAAGTGGATTAATACCATATATATATATATATATATATATATATATATATATATATATATATATATATATATATATATATATATATATATAGATCAATTTATTTCCGCGTCCTTTCAGTTCGCTACGTGGACTCACTCTACCGAGTGGCAAGGCTTCCACTATTCCTGCCAATCTTCTTGATGCTCCGCATCTTTAACTCAATGCTTATGTACTTAGCCAATCTTCTTTATGAGCTTGCGTTGAGTGAGCTATTCTCATTCAACGCATCTGAATTTAGACAGATTTTTCTATCTATCTCTCTTTAGGCTTTGACTGATCATTGCTCTGTTGATGCCTTCTTCTTTGGCATTTAGTGAGCTGTCCTCACTCAACGATTCTGGACATAGCCATAATTCTTGACAGAATCTTCAAATGCTCGAGCTTGACAGACTCAGCATTACTCGACGACTCTTGATATATGACATTGAGTGAACTGCCTTTACTCAATGCCTGTGGACTTAGCCGCATTTTTGTCTTGCAAATTGTTGGACTTTGACTGTCCACCCTTTACTCAGCGTTTTTTGGAATCTGGCGTTGAGTGAACTGGCTTCACTCAATGCCTGTGGACTTAGAAGATTTTCAGTCTTTCAAGCATCCTTCCTTGGCATCTGGCATTGAGTGAACTGGCTTCACTCGATGCCTTTGGACTTAGACAGATTTTTGTCTCTCCACCTTTCTACTTTGTGACCACCTGTCACAACTACTTAGACAATCTGTCTAAACTTGTTTCAAGGAACATCCTACACATGATGAGCTTGAACAATATCAAATACAACTATGCTCTTAGTGTTGATGGTGATGTCTCTTCAAATCAAATTTAGGGAACATTGAGGGCAATATTCTCAACAATCTCCCCCTATTTGAAGAAGGCAGAACACCCAGTGTTGAAGCATGAGACCGGGCGGTCTGCGGTTTGGACCTGGCGGATTGTTGACCGAGCGGTCTAGCGGTTTGGGTCTGGCGAGTTGTTGACTGTGCGGTCTAGCAGTTTCTCTCCAGCAGTTGCATATCCAGGTAGTTGCTGCTATGGTTCGGCGGTCTAGCGGTTTGTCTACATCGACTTGGATATTTGGCGGTCTGGCGGTCTGGCGGTCTGGCAGTCTGGCGGTCTCCTTCTGCATCTCCCTCTGGTCTGTCCGGGCGGTTAGTCTGTTATCTAACCGCGCGGACTGTGCGGTCTGTACATATCAAACCGCCCAGTCTTTGTACATTTATTTAGTCCCACATTGTTAGTTTGTACTCTCCTCTATCTCCTCCATTCTATAAAAGGGAGGCCATACCTTTGTAAATGATATCTTTTTGGATAATAAAATTTTCATTATTCAAAGTTCCGGCTTGTTTTCTAGTCGTTTTCTCTCTACTTTTACATGGTATCAGAGCCTTCGATTTCTGGCTCCTGATTCTGTCCGCTCTTTCCGCGCGGCTTGTTCTGTCTGCCCGCGACCTGTCCTTTGCCGCGACCTGTTCTCGTCGCTGTGCTCTTCTTTAGTCGCCGCGACCTGCCTGTTCGCCTTTCCCGTCTGTTCGCGCGGTCTGCTCTCTTACCGCCCGACCTCTCTCCCTCTGCTTGTTCTGCGGCTTGGTCGTGGCCTCTCTGGCCGCTGGTGTCTGACATCTTGACCGCTGCATCTCTTCTTCCCGCGGCTTGTTTCTTAACCGCGCGGCTTCCCTTTGTTTTCTTCTATGGCTCTCTCTGAGACTTCTACTGCCACCACTCCTGTTGCCAATCCGGCTCCCCCCCTCCTCCTACTCTTTCCGGAAATCTTGGCACTGTTTCTAAACTTGTTGGCTCCAATTATCCGGATTGGAGCGTTTCTTTCACCTTTCTCCTTCGCTCTCAGCGCAAACGTCATCACCTTACCGATGACCCTCCCCCTCCAGATTCTGCTCAATTTGACGAATGGGATGCGAGTGATGCTCTTGTCCGCACTTGGCTGGCTAACAGCCTCTCTGATGAATGCCTTCCCGTCATCCGCCATGATGAGACGGTCAAGGCCGCTTGGCTTCACCTTGCCGCTCTTTACTCTAAGGGGACCCAGACGTCCCGGATCTACACCCTTTATGCCGACCTCTTCGCCCGTCCTTCCATGACTCCTGCAGCAGCCTATCAGCAAGTTCAGGCTCTTGGCGCCGAGATTCTTCAAAATCGGCCCTTCTCCGCGGACGTGGCCACCCAACACAAACACTTCCAGGAACTCCTGGTTGTTTGTTATCTTCTGCGGCTTCCCGAGTCCTTTGATATGATCCGCCAGCAGATCTTGGGTGAAGCCGAATCTCCCACCTTGGATGCCACCGCGGCTCGCATCGCCGCCGTTACTTCGCTTCTCCAGCGCCCTCTGTTGGCCTCCCCTCCTCCACCAGAGACCTATGCTCTCCAAACTCAGCGGGGCGGCACTAGTGGCCGTAGTCACGCCGGGCCGCGCGGACTGTCCAGGTTTCTTTGTTCTCATTGTGGTCGTACCGGCCACACTGTTGAACGCTGCTGGCAAAAACACCCTCACCTTCGCCCCTCTGCTGATTCTTCCTCTCGGCCCTCTGCCTCTGTGGCCACGACCTCAGGTAGTGCTCACGTCGTTACCCAAGGTAAATGGCTGATTGACTCTGGTGCTACAAATCACATGACCGGCAATCCTCAATGTTTCTCTCTTCTTGAAACACATGATCGGTTACCCCCAGTTCTTGTTGCGGATGGTTCTCCTTCCCCAGTTCATGGGACGGGCATGGTGCAAGTTACCCCGTCGCTTTGTTTAATGGACACTCTCTATGTCCCGAAATTTCCCTGCAACTTACTCTCTGTTACTACCTTATGCAAGCAACTTCAGTGCTCCGTCTTATTCACTCCTTCTTCTTGTTGTTTTCAGGACCCGAGGACCCAGCGGACGATTGCTACTGGGACTGAGAGCGGCGGCCTCTACTTCCTCGACAATGTCTCTGCTCTGTCCGCCTTCTCTTCCTCGTCCACCGACCTGCTTCAATGGCATCTTCGCCTTGGCCATCCTCCAGCTCGGATTCTTCGTCAGCTTCTTCCCCACTTACCTTCCACGGGTCCTCCGCTCGACTGTGACGCATGTCAGTTGGGCAAACATCACCGTTCCCCCTTCCCACCAAAGCAAGGCCGTGGTTCCTCTCGCCCCTTTGATCTCATTCATTCTGATGTCTGGGGACCTGCTCCTACTCTCACCGTTGGGCGGGGCAGCTCTTATTTTGTAACTTTTATTGATGATTTCTCTCGATGTACTTGGGTGTATCTGTTAAAAGATCGCTCTGAACTCTTTTCTGTATGGCAAACTTTTTATAATATGATTCAAACTCAATTTGAGGTTTCTATTAAATTCCTTCGCTCTGACAATGCTAAAGAATACCTTAGTCATGAGTTTTCTTCCTTTTGTATGCAACATGGTCTTCTCCATCAGACCAGCTGTGTTTACACCTCCCAACAAAATGGGGTGGCCGAACGTAAAAACCGTCATCTCCTCGACGTCGCTCGCACTCTTATGACGCAGATGCATGTGCCTCGCTCCTATTGGGGCTATGCTGTTGTTCTTGCCTGCTATCTCATCAATCGTATTCCCTCTACTGTCCTTCATGGCAAGACTCCCTTCTCCATTCTCTACCCCGGCAAGGAACCCTTTTCTCTCCCCCTTCGTATCTTCGGGTGTACGGCATTTGTACATGCTCCGTCCGCTACCCGGGATAAACTTTCCCCCCGCTCCACCAAATGTGTCTTTTTGGGTTACTCCACCACTCAAAAGGGCTATTGTTGCTTTGACCCCATTCTGCGGAAACAGTTTGTTTCCGCGGACGTCACCTTCTTTGAAAATGCTTCTTACTTCTCATCTCCATCTCCTCCTCTTCCTGACCTCTCTTCCTCTCCACCATTACCTTGTGTTCCTTCCACACATATCGACGTCTCCCCTCACATGTCTGCTCCGCCTCCTCTACCTGTTATACCCCTTTCCCCTTCTCCCGTTTCTCCACCGCCGTCTCTCTCAAGTCCCGGGCCAGCTTTCTCCGCCACGGACGCTCCGGTTCCTGAGGCTCAAGACGACCTAGATCTCCCTGTTGCTCTTCGCAAAGGGGTGCGGGCGTGCACCCAACATCCGCTTGCGGCTGTTGTTTCCTATGATCAGCTTACTCCTTCTCGCAGGCATTTTGCTTTGGCGATCTCGGCTACTACTACTCCTCGCACCTACCAGGAGGCTCTTGCTATTCCTCACTGGAAATCTGCCATGGATGAGGAAATCGCCACTCTTACTGAACGTGGTACCTGGACCCTTGTTTCTCCACCAGTGGGCACTGATGTGGTTGGCTGTCGCTGGGTGTTTGTTGTGAAATTTCGCCCCGATGGCTCTGTGGAACGCTACAAGGCCCGCCTGGTGGCCAAAGGCTACACTCAGACTTATGGGGTTGACTACTTTGATACGTTTTCCCCAGTTGCTCGCCTCAGCACCATCCGTGTTCTTCTCTCTGTGGCCGTCAACCGGGATTGGCCTATTTCTCAGCTTGATGTCAAAAATGCTTTTCTATATGGGGATCTTCACGAGGATGTTTACATGGAGCAACCTCCGGGGTATGTTGCTCAGGGGGAGACACGTGTATGTCAGTTGAAGAAGGCCATCTATGGACTCAAACAGAGCCCTCGGGCATGGTTCGACAAGTTCAGTAGCATTGTGGCTGTTATTGGCTTTGCGAGAAGTTCAGCTGATCACTCTCTGTTTATTCGCAAAACCGCATCGGGCCTTGTGGTTTTGGCAGTTTATGTAGACGATATTCTTCTGACCGGCGATGACCAAGCTGGGGTGGACTTAACAAAGAAACACCTCCGTCAACACCTTGTTACGAAGGACATGGGCTCCCCAAAGTACTTTTTGGGGATAGAAATTTCTCGGAAGCCAGGCTCGCTGGTCCTCTCTCAACGGAAGTATGCTCTTGATCTTCTACAAGATGCAGGACTGACCGGTGCCAAACCAGCTCGGTATCCCATGGCTACTGGAGAAGACAAGACATGGACAGATGACTCACCTCTTGTATCTGATGTCACGAGGTATAGACGTCTGGTAGGCAAACTCATTTATCTCACAGTGACCAGACCCGACATCTCATATGCTGTTGGCAAGGTTAGTCAGTTCATGCAGGCTCCCAGGGAATGTCATCTTCAATCTGCCTTAAAGATATTAGAGTATGTCAAAGCAGCACCAGGAAAAGGGTTACTCTTTCAGAAGCATGGTCATCTGAGAGTTGAAGCCTATTCAGACTCGAGCTATGCGGATGATAAAGGTGATCGGAAGTCTACATCTGGGTTTTGCACCTTTATTGGAGGTAATCTTGTGAGTTGGAAGAGCAAGAAGCAGTCTGTTGTCTCAAGGTCGAGTGCAGAAGCTGAATATCGGAGTATGGCGTCAACCACGTGTGAACTAAAATGGATGAGGGCTCTCATGGTTGACCTAGGAGAGGTCTACGACTATCCTCTTCCTATGTTCTGTGATAACAAGGCCGCTATATACATATCTCAAAATCCGGTCTTCCATGAAAGAACGAAGCATATAGAAGTTGACTGCCATTTCATCCGGGAAGAAGTCTTGAAGGGACAGATTTGCACTCCGTTCGTCACCTCTGACAAAGAGCTGGCAGATATCTTTACCAAGCCGGTTTCTACTTCATTCTTCCACATCTGTGACAAGCTGGGCATGATTGATATCTATGCTCCAGCTTGAGGGGGAGTGTTGAAGCATGAGACCGGGCGGTCTGCGGTTTGGACCTGGCGGATTGTTGACCGAGCGGTCTAGCGGTTTGGGTCTGGCGAGTTGTTGACTGTGCGGTCTAGCAGTTTCTCTCCAGCAGTTGCATATCCAGGTAGTTGCTGCTATGGTTCGGCGGTCTAGCGGTTTGTCTACATCGACTTGGATATTTGGCGGTCTGGCGGTCTGGCGGTCTGGCAGTCTGGCGGTCTCCTTCTGCATCTCCCTCTGGTCTGTCCGGGCGGTTAGTCTGTTATCTAACCGCGCGGACTGTGCGGTCTGTACATATCAAACCGCCCAGTCTTTGTACATTTATTTAGTCCCACATTGTTAGTTTGTACTCTCCTCTATCTCCTCCATTCTATAAAAGGGAGGCCATACCTTTGTAAATGATATCTTTTTGGATAATAAAATTTTCATTATTCAAAGTTCCGGCTTGTTTTCTAGTCGTTTTCTCTCTACTTTTACACCCAGCAATACTAAGAAGTGTTTTCTCATAAAGTGTATAAATTCAAAAGAAGCTGTAAGCCTTCTCATACCACTTGAAAATTTGAAGCAGCTTACAACACTCCTTACTACTTAACACTTAAGTGGAGGACTTTCCTCAACCCACTTGAGGGTGGAAACATAATATGCAATGGCTTAATTTTGCTCTCTTCATATTACTTGAATATTTTCAAGTAATATGCACTTACTTAACATGACCTAGTCATGTCAAGTATTGCTTCCACATCTCCTCTTGGGCATGTATTGCCCACCATCTCCCCTAGCAAGTATTGCTCTACTCAGTATTCTACTCAGTATGCTCTACTCCTACCCCTTTTAGGGTTTAGGGTATTGCCCACCTCTCCCTCTTTCTGGCTTCTTCAAAAAAACATTTTCCTAATGAGAGAGGTGATAGGATCAAGGGAGAAATTTACTCTTGATCCTAGCCAACATCTTGTGTTGATGCCACTTAAGAAATTATCCTAGTGATCAAACTACTTGACTAGATGTCATACCTTTTATGTTGATATCACTGATACAACACATTACTGCAGCCATTTGACTCTGGAGTGGTCCATTGATCCACTTGAGCTGCCTGCTATCATTATTCTACTTGAGCCAATGCCACTCCTATACCACTTAAATCTTCTGCAGAATGCAGCTGTAGTAAGGGAGGTGATGGCTATGCCTCTTATCCTGCAACAATATGTCTTTACAGCAGCAACAACCATCCACTAGGGTTGATCTCCCCCTCAGACTATGTATAGTCCTAAGAACCTGCTGATCAGCTATGATGATCTTTGATCCAATGCAGCAGCTGGCTGCCTCTTAGCAGGAAGTTCAACTTGTTCCTGCAACTGTTGGATTTGCTCTCCCTCAATTGGAGCATCAGCTCTCTTCTCTTTACTGGACACTTGAGTTCATCTTAGTCTTGATACCACTTGATATCACTTGAGAGTCTTATCTACCTGCAAGAAAGGTGAGTTCTGCAATAGAAATATTACATGGAGCAACTGAAGCTATACCAAGTTCAACATACCCAATTCAAACTTGAAGGCGTTGAACTTGACTTCATCTAGTGGCTTAGTAAAGATATCAACCACTTTCTTGTCTGTGGGGACAAACTCAAGACAGATATCATCCTTTTCCATATGCTCCCTAATAAAATGATACCTAATCTCAATATGCTTAGTCCTGCTGTGAGAGACAAAATTCCTAGCAATTGAGATTGCACTAGTAGAATCACAGAATATGGGGGGTTATACTTATCTGAAGGTTATAGTCCTGGAGCTAATGCTGGATCCACAACAATTATGCACAACAGCTTCCTGTTGAGATATACTCAGACTCAGCCATTGAGATTGCAATACTGGTCTACTTCTTGTGGCTCCAAGACACTAGTCTTCCTCCCAAGAACTGACAGGTTCCTAAAGTTCTATTCCTGTCCTCTTTGTAGCTTGCAAAATCTGCTTATGAATAGCTTGTTAGTTCAAAATCCCTATTTCTAGGGTACCAGAGGCCAAGATCTGGTGTGCCCTTAAGATACCTCAAAATCCTCTTTGCAGCAGAGTCGTGAGATTCTTTAGGGCTTGCCTGATACCTAGCACAAACACATATAACATACATGATGTCTGACCTACTTGCAGTAAGATATAGAATGGAGCTAATTATCCCTCTATACAAAGTTTCATCAACAGGTTTTCCTGCCTCATCTTTGCCTATGGGCATGCTTGACCCCATGAGAGTTTTCATGGTAGAGGCATTCTCCATACCAAACTTCTTGATCAACTCCCTAGTAAACTTATACTGTGAGATGGACAATCCATCTTCAGTCTGCCTTACTTGGAGGCCCAAGAAGTACTTAAGATCACCTATACTGCTTATCTCAAACTTTCCTTGCATAAGTTTGGCAAACTTCCTGCAAAGGTTATTATCAGAAGACCCAAAAATTATGTCATCTACATAAATTTGGACTTGGATGATCTTGCCCTTAGATTCTCTTAAGAATAGGGTCTTGTCTATCTCCCCTCTTGAGAATTTGTTCTCAATGAGGAAGTTAGACAATGTCTTGCTCTAGGGGCTTGCTTTAATCCATATAGAGCTTTCCTAAGTCTATAAACAAATTCAGGTGAGTTAGAATCAATAAAACCTGGAGGCTATTCAACATAGACTTCTTCCTTTAAGTCACCATTAAGGAAGGCTAACTTCACATCCATCTGGTAGACTTTAAATTCTTTGAATGCAACATATGCAAGGAAGAGTTTGATGACTTCCAATCTTGCTACAGAGGCAAAGGTTTTATCAAAGTCAATACCTTCTTCTTGTCTGTACCCCTTAGCCACTAGCCTAGCCTTGTTCTTGATTATAATGTCATTTTCATCAAGTTTATTCCTGTAAATCCACTTGACTACACTGACATTATGTCCTTGTGGTATGGGAACCAGCTTCCAGACCTTACATCTCTTAAACTGATTCAATTCCTCTTGCATTACTACAATACAGAACTGATCTATGTTCGCCTCTTCAAATCTCTTGGGCTCAACCTGTGACAGGAAACTTGCATACATTGTTGTATTAAGGCTCTTGCTTCTTATCAACACTCCTTGGGTTTGCATCACCAATAATCTGGTGTCTTGGATGACCTCTTAGATGCCTAATAGTTGGAGGCAATCTTCTTTCAGCATTAGCTTCAGTGGCAGCATCTTGCTGATCTTCATCCACTTCAGGTGTGCCTTGCCCTTCTTTTGGAATATCCACTCCATCTTGGACTAATGGAGCAACATATTTGATGGTTAGCTTGTCCATCATCAGCTCTGTACCTGCAGTACTAGAAGAGGAGCTTGTGAGCTCACTATTAATCATAGTTGACTCATCAAAAACTTTATAAACAGATTCTTATATAACTTGACTTTCCAAGTTGTAGATCATATAAGACTTACTATGATTATTGTACCCAACAAAGATCCCATCATAGGACTTGGCATCAAACTTAGTCACATAGGACTTCCCATTATTAAGCACAGAGCACTTGCAACCAAAGATCCTGAGATAAGCCAGGTTTGGTTTTTTGCCCTTCATAATCTCATAGGGAGTCTTCTTGTGACTCTTGGTTATAGAGGCCCTATTATAGACATGAAATGCAGTATTAACTGCCTCAGTCCAGAAATATTCTAGGAGAGATGTGTTATTCAACAAGGTCCTTCCATCCACTATGAGAGTTCTATTTTTCCTCTCAACAATCCCATTTTGCTGGGGTGTTCTTAGAGAAGAAAATTCTTGATGAATCCATTTCTCTTCACAGAACCTTATCATGCTATCAGACTAGAATTCAGTCCCATGGTCACTTCTGATTTTGACCAAAGTGCTGTCTAGCTCATTCTGAATTTGCTTGATAAATGTCTTGAAGATATCACGAGTTTCAGACTTTTTCTTTAGAAAGAAAACCCAAAAAAACCTAGAATAGACATCAACCACCACAAGGGTGTAGACTTTCATACCAAGACTATGAACTGACATATGACCAAACAAGTCCATTTGCAAGAGGTATAAGCACCTCACAGAATCTTTGATCCCAATGCCCTTAAAAGAAGCTTTGGTCTGCTTGCCCTTTTGTCTAGCTGATCAAATGTCTTCCTTGGTGCATTTCATCGTGGGACCATTCCTAACTAGCTTTTCACTAAAGAGCTTGCTAATAGTCTTATAATTTAAATGAGCTAGTCTCTTATGCCATTGTACACAATACGAGACTTTCTCATTTGCAATTAGACAAATAGGAGAGTCTTTATTAAGACAAAGGAAATTTAAGCAATAAACATTTCCACTCCTAGTGCCTGTCAAGATTACCTCTTGGTCACTTGATCTCTTAATCTGGCACTCATCCTTATGGAAGGAAATGACATAGCCAAGATCACATAATTGGCTTGTGCTTATGAGGTTGTGTTGCAACCCTTCAACATAAGCCACTTTTGAGATTGTGACTATGTCATTGGTAATCTTACAATATCCTCTTGTCACTCCTCTATTTGAACCACTAAAGATATCTTTGGGTCCATCCTTCACTAGAGTGTACTCTTTTAAGTTGCTCCTCGTCCCAGTCATATGCCTGTAATAACCATTATCCAAGTACCATATGGGGGTATGGGCACTTGGAATAACATGCAACACATAGTTTACCTTACCTAAGGACCCCAATGATTATTGGGTCCTAGGTTCTGATTAGCCTGAAAATGAACATGTCTTCCTGCATATTTTTTGACAGGAAGACTAACACTAGCTCTTGGCACTGTAGGATTGTGCCAGCAATCTAAGACAAAATGCCCCACTTTCCCACAACACCAGCACTCATGAATGTTGTATCTTCTTTTCTGAGCAGGTCTTGCAGTATGGTTAACTACTGACTGAATAGAAGGAAGAGGTGTAGCAGCCTTCTTCAAGTGCCTTTCAGCAAGTGTTGAAATTATTGAAGTGAAAGTGGCAGCTTGGGCGGTCTGTTCAGGTGGACTGTGCGGGCAGTCTTGGAAGTTTCGGTGGTTAGACCGGGCGGTCTGTGCAGACTGAACTGGCGACTAGCTAGGTCATCCAGTGTTCCGCGACTATTCCTCAGGTTGTTTTTAGTAGGATAGGATGGTTATCTGCTCTGTTGCCGGCTTGAGCAGCTAGCTCTAGAGTTCGTCGATTTTGTGCGGAATGGTTTTGTATTCGCTCGTGTTGTGCTTGCGCCAGGGATGTCTGGTGGTGTGAACTTGGTTTTTTTGGGCCGAGTCCAGGTCAGCTTAGTTCAGGAGGTCGCGCGACCTATGCAGACTGTTTTCTCTGTCCGCCTAGCTCGGTAGCAGTGTCTTGTGCGACCTGGCTGTGAGCTTGTTTTGTGCAATCTGGAGGTTAGTCCGTAAGTGAACGTACTGAGGTGGTACTCGTTGAGTCTGCCTTTTTGGTGGTCTTGTCTGGCTAGGCTTGGCGACTTTTTAGAGGCTTGTTTCTGGCCTTGGATGTTCTATCTTGGCAGACCAGCTCCTAACCAAGTCGCAGCGGTCTGGTGTGTATCCGCAGTCTTTGTAGATACACTTAGTGTTTGCACTGGATAGGGCGGTTATCCTATCGTCTAGGGAGGTGATCATACTCCTCTCCGCGCCTATAAATAGGACCCCCTATCACATCATATGGTTCCAAGTGAACAGTAAGTCAACTCGCGGAAAGTTTCTACGGTTAGGGTTTTCTATCTGCGCGCTTTGAAGAGGTTTGACCGGTTTGTGCTGTGTAGGTTGTGCGGATAGTGCTGAAGAGCCAGGAACTTGGTTTTGACTGCGGTTACGGACAGTGCAGTCTTTACAGGTAACAACCAGCGGTTTACAGCAGGTCACGGCTTGCGACTTAGCGGTTTCTCTTCTGCAACTTCTTCCTAGTTCAAATAAGTTGTCCGCCTCTTGGCGGCTTGTTCAGTTTGGTGGCAGCAGTTCGCTCGATCTGGCAGTTAGGCGAACTCGCAGTCAGGCAACTTGCAGTTCAACGGCTAGAGTTTTTTATTAAGTACTGGAATAACGGGTAGTCCGCGCAGCTTGTTGCGGTCTTGGGACCAGGCGACTTCAGCGGACTCCTTGGCGGTTAGCAGCAGAGCCGGCAGTTACTCCTTGAGGTCACGCGGTTTATTTTCAGCTTGCATTTTTCTTGCTCCATCGGATACATTGGCAATCATGTCTCGCAATGTATGCCTCGATGTGTAAAGATATTTTGATTAGTACAAGACTCTTTCTCTTCTAGTTATTTTTTTGTGTTGCTTGGGCTCAGTGTGGTTGAGTGTTCCTGCGCCTGGTGTCCCTTTTTCCGCTTTCACAAAATTTTACATGGTATTAGAGGGATTAGAGGCTAAGTAGTGATCAACCGGCAGTTGCTTATCTGCTTCTGAGAGTCTAAGTAGCCAAAGTGTCTGCAATGGAAGGAGGTTATGCAAGGGGTATTAGAATCGAACTGCTTACATCGACTAACTATAAGAAGTGGAAGTCGTGCTTTCAGAGTTATCTATTGGGCGAGGACCTTTGGGAAGTTGTTAGAGGAGACAAAAAATAGGAAGTTACTGCTACTGCGGGTGCTGGTGCTGATGTGGTGAAAGCCTGGAGGAAGACTAATGCTAAAGCTGAGTTTGCTCTCAAGCGTTCTATTTCACCAGAACTCTTTGACCACATCATTGGATGCGGGTTTGCTACAGAAATTTGGACTTCCCTTGATGGGTTATTCATCAGAAAGAATGTAGCTCGACTACAGTTTCTGGAGAACATCATCATATGACATCATACTTCAAGTTTTCCTTCAAATGGATTCTGATGAGATGTCAAGTCACTGTAGCTGACATGACACTTCTGACTTGACTTGACACTCAGCTGTGTTGACTCAGTAACACTTCAGGACCATAAGTGTTGAGAAGTCCAAAGTGTCTCGACACAATAATACTTAGTGTTCTTAGAAGGTGTCGAGATATCTTAGCAGTCTCGACACATCTGTACTATATATAATTTCTAGTTTGAACTTGAATGTGTCGAGACAGTTTACTTCTCTCGACACAATTGTCTTTTGGTGTCGACATCTTTAAATCTGCACTGTGTCGAGACAGTTAAATTGTCTCGACTCTACAGTCTGCCGAGTGTCGACATATTTAAATCTTCACTGTGTCGAGACAGTTGAATTGTCTCGACACTACAGTCTGTCGGGTATCGACATCTTTAAGTTTACACTTCAGTTCTTCATTGTATCGAGACGGTTGTATTGTCATGACACTACTGCCCTGAGCTTTAAGGTGTCGAGATATCTAACTTGTCTCGACACTGTTAACTTGATCTTCAAGGTGTCGAGATAACTGAATTATCTCGGCACAGCTGTTTTGTATATTTTTGATCTCGACACTTCTCCTACAAAGGTGTCGACATAGTTGTGAATTGTGTCGACACTTTTGTACTTAGTCATTTCTTATGCGCTGCAAATTGATATTTGGTTTTAACTGTACTAACTTCACTCAGCACTATTAGCTATATGGCATTGAGTGAACTCAACGCATGTGGACTTAATCAATTTTCTTCACTATCACTGCCTTGATATTTGGCGTTGAGTGAGCTTGCTTCTCTCAACGTCTGTGGACTTTGACAATTTTTTGTCTTTCCAGTTAGCTTCTTTGAATCCACCTGTCAATGTCACTTGGACCACCTGCCCAATTATTATAACATAGGCTAACCTGCATGCATGAACTGAAACATATATCTAATACAAACTTGTGTATATCATTGAGGTGAAAGGGCTTCTTCAAATCAAGTACATTGTTTATAATGTACCCAACAAAGTCCCAAGAAGTATTTAAGCTCACCCATACTTCTCATCTCAAACTTACCTTGCATAAGTTTGACAAACTTCTTGCAGAGGTTATCATCAGTGGACCCAAAAATTATATCATCTATGTAAATTTGGACTAGTATGATCTTGCCCATGGATTCCCTTAGGAATAGAGTCATGTATATCTTACCCTTTGAGAATTTGTTCTCAATGAGAAAGCTAGACATGGTTTCATACTAAGCCCTAGGGGCCTGTTTTAACCCATACAAAGCTTTCCTAAGTCTATAAACATGATCAGGAGAGTTAGGAACAACAAAACTTGATGGCTGCTCAATATAGACTTCTTCCCTTAAGTCACCAGTGAGGAAGACTGACTTCACATCCATCTGGTAGACTTTGAATCCCTTATGGGCAGCATATGCAAGGAACAGTCTGATGTCTTCTAGCCTAGCTACTAGGGAAAAGGATTAATCAAAATTAATACCTTCTTCTTGTTTATATCCCTTAGACACCAGCCTAGCCTTGTTCTTAATTATAACACCATTTTCATCAAGCATGTTCCTGTATATCCACTTGGTTCCAATGATGTTATGTCCTTATGGTCTGGGAACCAGCTTCCAGACCTTATATTTTTTGAACTGGTTCAGTTCCTCTTGCATTGCCACAATCTAGTGTTGGTCTATGTTGGCTTCTTTAAATTTTTTGGGCTCAATCTGAGACAAAAAGCTAGAGTACATACCTATGTTCAAGATTTTGCTCCTTGTTGTGACCCCTTGGCTGGCATCACCAATAATCTGATGTCTGGGATGATCTCTTAGATGTCTGACTGCTGGGGGCATTCTTACTTCAGCATCTTGAGCTTCAATGGCTGGATCTTGCTGTACTTCATCCATATCATGTGTGCTAAGTTCTTCTTCTGGAATGCACACTCCTTCATCTTCATATTGGGTTGCAGAAGAAGCTTCCTTGATGGATAGTTTTTCCATCACCAATCTATACCTGCAGATCTAGATGGGAGCTTGGTAGCTCATTGTTAATCATAGAAGAATCGCCAAATAATACATTTATAGATTCTTCCACAACTTGATTTTTCAATTTATAAACCTTATATGCTTTGTTATGATTGTTGTACCCAACAAATATCCCATCATAGGATTTGACAACAAACTTAGTTAGGTAAGATTTCCCATTGTTGAGCATATAGCATTTGCTTCCAAAGAACCTAAAATAGTCAAGGTTTGGTTTTTTGCCCTTTATTATCTCATAGGGAGTCTTCTTATGATCCTTGGTGATAGAAGCTCTATTTAGGACATGACATACAGTATTTACTGCCTCAAGCTAGAAATATTCTTGGAGAGATGTGTCACTTAGTAATATCCTGCCAGCTTCTATGAGAGTTCTATTTTTCCTCTCAGCAATCCCATTTTGCTGGGGTGTTCTTGGAGAAGAAAATTCTTGGTAAATCCCTTGTTCTTCACAAAACATTATTGTGCCTTCAGATTGAAATTCAGTGTCATGGTCACTTTTGATTTTGACCACAGTACTGTTTAATTCATTCTGAATTTGTTTGACAAAGGTCCTGAAGATATCAAGGGTTTCTGACTTTTTCTTAAGAAAGAAAATCCAAGCAAACCTAGAGAAGTCATCAACAACCACAAGAGTGTAGACTTTCCTATCTAGACTATGAACTAGCATAGGACCAAACAAGTCCATATGCAGAAGGTATAAACACCTTACAGATTCTTTGACCCCAATGCTCTTAAAAGAATCTTTGGTCTGCTTTCCCTGTTGACTTGTAGAGCAAATACCCTCCTTGGTGCACTTTATTTTGGGACCATTCTTGACTAACTCTTCATTGAAGAGCTTACTGATGGTCTTATAGTTCAAGTGGGCAAGTTTCTTGCGACATTGAACACAATATGAGACTTTCTCATTTGCAACTAGTCATATAGGAGAGTCTTTACTTAAATATAAAAAGTTTAGAAAATAAACTTTTCCACTCCTAGTGACTGTCAAGATGACCTCTTGGTCACTTGACCTCTTAATTTGACACTCATCCTTGTGAAATACAATGACATAGGCAAGATTACAGAGTTGGCTTATGCTTATCAGGTTATGTTGCAACCTTTCCACATAAGCCACTTTTGAGATGGAGACCATGCCATTGGTAATCATACTATATCCCTTTGTGACTCCTCTATCTGAACCACCAAAGATTATTTTAGGTCCATTCTTCACTAGAGTGAAGTAATTCAGGTTGCTTCTTGTTCCAGTCATGTGCCTGAAACAACCACTATTTAAGTACCATATAGGAGTATGGGCACTTGGACTATCCTGCAAAACATAGTTTATGTTACCTTAGGACCCGAATTTGTATTGGGTCCTTAGTTTTGGTTAGCCTGAAAATGAAAATGTCTTCCTACAGATTTTTTGACAGGAAGACCTGCACTTGCTCTGGGCATAGTTGGATTGTGCCAGCAATCTATGGCAAAATGTCCCACTTTACCACAACACCAACACTCATGGATATTATATCTTCTTTTCTGAACAAGTCGGGTAGATTGCATGTTAGTTGCTGACTATTCAGAAGGAAGTGCAGCTTCCTTATACTTGTTTATTTCAGCAATAATCTGACTGAAAGTGAGTCTGTCAGTTGAAGAGCTTGGTTTATTTAGAGACCTACCAGCAGTGGTCTTCTTTACAAAAAATATGCTGTTGATGGCCTCTGAAATACCCAATTCAGGCTTGTTGACTGACTTGCCCTTGGTCTGAGTGTATGCTGGAAGAACTTGAGAAAAGGCCTCTGCCTTATCCTTGAGTTTGGGGGATGGTGCACCAAACACAAATGTTCCATGATGAGCCATTTGAATTTACTCATGTGTGGCCTTAAAAACACTCATCTCTTTTTCATTCTTTCCACCATAGCTGTGAACATTTTTGCTCGCACTTGTGGATCTTCCATTCAACCAGTAGCCATAGATACTTTCTTGGTCATACCTGTTTGATGAAAACACTACTTTCTTAAAAGAGATGAGAGGCTGAATTGGAGCTTTGCCTTTGCTTTTGGAATGGCCAACCCTAGGGTTCCCCTTGAATCCCAAACCCCTCTTATCCTTTTGAGAGGTGAAGGAGTCTATAAGGGGCAACATTGTATTGGGATTTGAATATTTAGCCACAATTCTTTTCTCCCTTTGGAGCTTCTCTTCAAGATCCAGAATGATTGTGTTCTTATGGCTGATGGTCCCAATCTAGATGATTGTGGTATCCTTCAGTTGGCTGACTTCCCTCATCTTCAGTTCCAGCAAAGATGCTAAATCACACTGTAGGGAAGCAACTAGCTATAGGGAGATGAGCTCCTCAACTTGTTTCTTGGCTAACATCTTGCTTCTCTTCAAAGCATCCAGAAGGGCACCATACTTGTCAATCAATTGATTGACATCTTCCTTAGATTCTGACCCATCTTTATCACAGGATGAAGATGCATCAGAATTGGGACTAGTCTCATAGTTTGAACCAGAAGAGGAGCTGGATAGTGAGTATACCTTATCTGGACCAGGCTGATCCTGGCTGGATTCCTCATCTGATATGAACATTAGCCCATAACTGCTGATGACATCTTCATCCTCCTCAGTGTCACTGTCTGAATGTGACAGAGGGGCCTTGATACATATCGTTGCTTCAGGATAGTCTTCTTCTTCATCAGCAACAGCAGCAAATAACCCAATATAGGCTTCTTCTTCTTCTTCTGAATCTGAAGAAGATGAGTCACTCTGACTCCAGCTCTTTTCATTCTTGGCAATGAAGTTCTTTTCCTTCTTGCCCTTGTGTTGGTGGTGTTTTTTCTCTCCAGTCTCCTTTCTCTGGACAGGATAATTAGCTATGACATGTCCTGCCTTGCTGCAGCAATAACAAACAACTTTAGAAGAAAACTGTTTACTGGTTTTGAATTGTACATGTCTCCTTTGGAGAAATCCTTATCCGGCTGGTAGTGATCCTTATTGTGATGAGAGGAGGAGGATGGTCTATTCCTCCACTATTTTCTCTTCATCATCTTCTAAAATTGCCTAGATAAGGCAACAAACTCTCCATCAGACATGTTATTGTCTGAGGTGCTTGGTTCAGTGTTGTCTGAGTCAGCTTGCCTCCTTGGAGGAGAGTCAATCCTCTCCTTGCTCTTCTTGGAGCCTTAAGCCTTGAAGGACACTGCCTTCTCCTTATCCTGTGATATGTTGATGGTCTCCTCCTCCTTTCTGGCAGATAGCTGCATCTCATAGGAGAGCATCTTTCCAAATAATGTGTGAGGAGGAGTTTCTGCTAGCCTTGCCACCTCCCTGATGACACAAATCTTGGTGTCCCAGTCTCTACTTAGAGATCTAAGGAACTTGTCATTCAGCTCATAATTGCTGAAGAACCTCCTATAGGTCTTCAACTCATTCACTATTCTGAAGAATTTTTCATAGCATTCAGCTATGTTATCCTTCTTGGTCTGTCTGAAGGCTTCATACTCTTGATTAAGTAGGGATTTCCTATCATCCCTGACTTCTTCAGTCCCTTCTATGTAGACCACAAATGTATCCTACATCTCCTTGGGGGTCTTGTAGTGGACAAGGTTCTAGAAGGTTGAGTCATTAATGGCATCCACTATTATGTTATGTGCCCTCTTATCCATGGTTGCTAATATGGCCTCATCCTTGGTCATTTCAGAATACTTCTTAGGTGTCTAGACAGTTGCATCCAGAACTGAGACCTTCATGGAGATGAAAGATCCCTCTTGAACTGTTATAAAGATTCTAGGGTCAGATACCTCCATAAACAGCCTGACCCTTTCCAGCAAGATCTCAAAGCTCTCCTTCCTGCATATATGAAGTTTCATGGAGCCCAACTCCTTATGGTTCTCTCATGAACCCACAAGACTTGACATCAGATTACCACGATGACATAAGAAAAGAAAAACCCAGAAATTCTGAGTAATAACAGCCTTACACGACGAATTTGTCGAGACCACACGTTGAATTCAGCATGATCACTAGATGAATCGTTGTAACAACTCGACGAAACTTACAAGTACACTCGACGAAACTTACAAGTACACTCGATGAACTTGACATAACCACTCGACGAATTTGGATTAAATACCTGACGAATTCAACTTGACAACCCGACAAATTCGGCTCAACCACTCAATGAAATTGACTTAACGACTCGACGAATTTGACTTTGTTACTCAACAAATTCGTCTTAACTACTCGATGCACTCAACGGACTTATCGACGAACTCGAAGAACTTCACGTAACTACTCGATGAATTCTTCATGCCTACTCGATGAATTCTTAGTGACTACTCGACAGATTCTTTGTGACTACTCGATGAAATCTTTGTGACTACTCGATGAATTTTACTAAGGACAATCGAAACGTATGGACTCAGAAAGACCATTACTAGGAAAAACTAATACTACAACATCAGGTCTTGGAATTTAAAAGTAAAAAGAAGGTGAAGAACTAAAAGAGGTCTAAACATGAGGGGGAGTCCACCACTTGCCTCAAATCTTCTGATTCCCGACCTCCTAAGCACTCCACGTCAAGGATCGGTCGAAGGAAAACCACGACATCAAATTTCTGAAAGGATTTGGAAGAAAATGAAAGTTAGGGCTACTCACTCCAACACCAAAAATCCACGAAATCGGAAATACTCACCGCACGTGCGTAGATCTCGGAGAGGGCTTTCCAAATCTATACTCCGACAAAGATTCCGTTCACTAGAGCTCCCGCGGCGGCCATCGAAAAGCTCCTAGAAAGGCGGCTCCTTCTCTCTCCCACGGCAGCCGACTTTTATAAAGCGATAATATATATATAAATATATAATATGATATTTTTTAAAAAAATTAACATTTCATTTGAAGATTTAGACTAAGGCCAACTTAGTTTTCTACGAAATTTGCGGCAAAGGTAAATACCGGTTCCACGAATCCAACGACGAAGTCGAAATCAGAGTTCGACGAGGCGATATCGAGTTACGATTTATTTCCACAATTTACGATAACTATAAATCCTTTCAATCCTTAAAAAATTCACTGGGCTTCCAAAATAGCTCTGATCGCAATGAAACTTGACAATCACAATTAAAATTAGATACTTTAATTTGCTAAAGTCAGAAAAATAGCCTACACTCCAACAAGCTCAAAATTCAGTCGACTTGACCAAACAAACACAGAAACGCACTAACGATGTCACACTGTTAATTTCGTGTTAACGTAACACTCTTACATTATTATTATGACAAAAGAAGATCATAATAAATTATCAAAAATTCAGGGGCATTACAGCCACCCGACCCCAACCCCCCTAAAAGAAAGTTTTGTCCTGAAACTTGAAACACAATACGAACCTAAGAGATATAAATTGACAGAGCAAAATTTAACTTGATAGAAATACTCACTGAAGAAAGCTAGGAGAAAAGGTATGAATGAGATTCTTTCATGGTAGATTATATTTCCCAAGTCATGCTCCTGACCTCCTGATTTCACCAAAGAACCTTAACCATAGGAGTCGTCTTCCTCCGTAACACTCAATCCTGCATTTTCAGAATACGAACAAGCTCCTTGACATAAGAAATATTGGGCTGCAACTGGGGCATAGAGTCAAGTACATGACGATCACTAGACATACACTTTCGCAACTAGCTCACATGAAACACATCATGAACACCAGGGAATATAGCAGGTAAATCCAGCCTATAAGTAGCGACTCTGATGCGCTCAACAATCTGAAAAGGTCTCACAAATCTTGTATCCAATTTGTGGTTCCTTCCAAATCACTTAACACATGACATCAGAGAAACTTTCAAGAAAACCAAGTTCCCAACTATAAACTCCAGATCAACTCTTCGTCGATTTGCATACTTTTCATAATGCTCTTTAGCCATACAAAGCTTCTCACAAATATGCGACACCACAATGCTTATCTCTTTTAAGGCTTCAGGACCTAACAATGGTCTCTCACCAACCTCAGCCCAAAACAGGGGAGTTTGACAATGCCTCCCATACAAAGCTTCAAAGGGCATCATATGCAAACTCTCCTGATAATTGTTGTTGTAAGCAAACTTCATAAGTCTAAGACTCTTGTCCCAAGCTCCATCGTGGTCCAGAATATAATATCTAATCATATCTTTCAAAATCTGATTCACTCTCTCTATTTGACCATTAGTCTCTGGATGGTAAGCAGTAGAATACCTAAGGTCAGTGCCCAAAGCTCCCTGTAAGCTTCGCCAAAAGCGAGACATATATTTGGAATCCCGATCTAATATAATACTTACTAGCACACCATGCAATCTGATGACCTCATACAAATAAAGCTCTACTATTTTTTATGGAATAGTAAACCTTAAAGGGCACAAAGTGGGCACACTTCGTCAATCGGTGGACAATAACCCACACAACATCATGCTCTCGGGGAGACCTCGACAACCCGGTAATGAAATCCATTGAAATAATCTCTCACTTCCAGCTTGGAATATCCAAAGGTGTCAACTTACCTCCAACTCTTCTATGATCTACCTTAACAAGCTGGCAGGTATAACATTCTGATACAAACTTTGTTATATCATTTTTCATACTTGGCCGCCAAACAATCTGCTTCAGATCTCGGTACATCTTCGTAGAACCAGGATGGTAGGCAATACTAGAACCATGCACTTCATCACAAATCTATGCCCGAATATCCTCAACAATGGGAATGCAATATCTACCCCAGTACTTTAAGATACCATCACCATCTATAGAGAAGTCTAGTAGTTCTTCCCATTCAGCTCTACTACGAATATGCTGTAAATTTGGATCATCTTTCTGATGTAACCTCGTAAGTGCAATCCATAAAGGCTCTTCAACTTCTAAGTTAGTCGACGTAGCGCTACTTCCAACAATTATGTTCATCAATAAGAACTCCTCCTCCAACGATTGCACAGAAAGACCAAAGACATGGGTGGCTTTTCTTCTCATGGTATCGACCATCACATTAGTCTTTCCCGGATGATAAAGGATATCAATGTCATAGTTTGCGACATACTCTAACCATCTGCGCTGGCATAGATTCAGCTCCTTTTGGGTGAAGACAAGTTTACGACTCTTGTGATCCGTATAAATCTTACATGACACCCCGTACAATGGATGTCTCCATAACTTTAGAGCATAAATGACTGTTGCAAACTCCAGGTCATGTATAAGGTAGTTTCTTTTGTGAACCTTCAGTTGCCTTGATCCATACACGATCACCCTTCCTTCTTGCATCAAGACACACCCGAGTATAATGTGCGTTGTGTCCACATAAACAACATACTCCACTCCTTTGGTAGGTAAGGTAGAAACAAGAGCAGTGCACAATCGCTTTTTCAATTCCTGAAAAGCTTCTTCACAGGAATTGCTCCAAATGAATGATGCATTCTTTTGCATAAGTTTGGTCAAAGGTGCAGACAATGCTAAAAAATCCTTACACAAATCTCTTGTAGTAACCTGCCAACCCTAAGAAACTCCTTATCTCCTAAGCCATTGTAGTCCTCATCCAGTCCAAAAATAGCAGCTATCTTCGCTGGGTCCATAGATATTCTATCTTTCTCACAACGTGACCCAGAAAAGATACATGAGAAAGCCAAAATTCACACTTGCTCAACTTTCCATACAACTTGTCTTTCCTTAAAGTAGACAACACTAAGAGCAAATGCAAAGCATGCTCCTCAGCACTTCTAGAATACACCAGAACATCATCGATGAACATGATCACAAAATGATCTAGAAAATCTTTGAATACTCGATTTATCATGTCCATAAAAACAAAAGGTGCATCATTAATTCAAAGGACATTACCAATAACTCAAAATGCCCATATCGGGAACAAAAAGAAGTTCGCGGAACGTCTGACTCACGGATCCTCAACTGATGGTAGCCTGAACGAAGGTCAATCTTTGAGAACACAGAGTTTCTTCTCAACTAGTCAAACAAATCATCAGTCCTAGGCAACAGATATCTATTCATGATAGTTACCTTATTTATCCCCTTATAATCTATGCATAATTTCATCGAATTATCCTTCTTCAAAAAAAAGGACTAAGCCACCCCAAGGATAAGAACTAGGCCTAATAAAGCCACACTGCAATAATTCATCTAATTGAGTATGCAACTCTTCCAACTTGCGTGGATCCATATAGTAAGGTGCCCTCGCAATAGGACGAGTACTAGGCTCAAGGTCTATAATGAAATCTATATCTCTCTCAGGTGGGAGACCAGGAAGACTAACAGGGAAAACATCGGAAAACTCTCGCACCACAGAAATATTCTCGATATGCAACAAATTACAAGAAGTTCCAAAATAGAAACAAGATAAGCATTACAACCGGGCTCTAAAATTTTTTGAGCATGTACTATAGATATGATTGGGGAGTCCTGACGTGGAAGGCCAAACACGCTCATGGGTTGGTCATTGTCCATCTTGAAATCCAAATGCTTAACTTTGCATTGAATGACAACATCATATCTAGACAGCCAATCCATACTTAAGATCATATCAAAGTCTTCCAAATCTAGCACCTTCAGATCAGCATACGCTAGGAATCCATCTAAAAGAATAGGGCAATTCTTGATATCTTGATTTAATACCACTGAATCACCAGATGGAAACTTAACATGAAGCGGATCGCCAAATCGATCGATTGTCAAACGATGTCGGTCTACAAAATTCCTAGCCACGAAAGAGTGAGTGGTACCCGAATCAAAAAGAACGTGCGCCCAACGATTCCTTACCTTAAACTCGCCTATAAAATCATTCATATAACTAATATGTCGAGACACCAAAGTAAGTGTCGAGACACCAAAGTAAGTGTCGAGACATCAAAGGGTGTTGAGACCCTAAAGTATACATCGTGAGACATTATCCTTGTGTCGACATGTGTCAACACATCTCGATAGACAATTTTTCCAGTGTCGACACTAGGTCTTTACCTAAAAATTTGGAACAGTCTAAATGGAGCGCACCCTTTCGTCTTCAGGAAAGATTACACTATAAATAGGGTGTGAGAGTATAAGTTGACTACACTTTCTTGATATTGTGAACTGATTGATTTCTGAGTGTCGAGCCCTAGAACCCAAATCAATCGACACTCATCAACCATTTCTCTCCACTCTCATGGCACCCAAGCGTGACGATAACATCTTCGAAGGTTATGAACTTGTCTGAAATGGATTCAACTCGATGTCTGAGGAAATTAAGAATGAAATAACCCTAATCATTGAAGCAGGACTGGAATATCTGCTTTCAGAACCTTCTAATGTTTGGAAACGGGAAGTTCTAGAATTCTTTTACAATGCTCATCTTGACTCAAACACAAAAAAGATTAAGTCTAAAGTGAATGGAACAAAGGTCAAAATCACAACCAGAAGACTGGCCAAGATATTTCACTTGCCAAGGATTGATCAAGAAGATGACCTAGATTTTTCCAAGACTGCAGAAGCTTTGGAGTGGTGTGGATTGGCCCCAATCACAAAGCTTGGAAGCACCCTGGTCAGGAAGGGAATGAATACTCATGGTAAATTTCTATCAGATATTATAGGAAAAGTGTTGCTATGCAAAACAAGAGCACATGACAGAATCTCTGCTCAAATGTTTGAGCTTATGACAAGGATAATATTCAAAGTCAAGACTAACTGGAGCAAAAATGTCTTTGACAAAATTGCAGAGAGCATCAAGAAGCCCAATATGGGAAGGATTATAAGCCTCTACTTAGTACAAGCCATTCCTTACAGTCTCAATCTCAAGATTGGATCTAAGATCAATCACATGAGAAGAATGAACATGAGAATCCTAGCAAGATGGGATAGAGTATTAACAAAAGATGCACCAGTACTAGAGAAGAAGAAGGAGAAAAAGAAGAAAGTAGTGGTTGTGGAAGAAGAATCTTCCAGTGAATCTGAAGAACAAGGAAGCTCCAGCTAAGAAAAACATGATGGTGCAGCAACAGAAAATTCTCCATGGCCCTCTCCTGGTACTGGAGATCAGATGTAGGGGGAGACAATCCCAGCTTGGGATCCTAGTAAGGGGGAGAAACTCAATTTATGCCAGAAATAGAACAAGATACTGTCAACACAATAGTGATGGAAGTGGTATAGGAACTAGACACTGTCCTGGAACAAATAGAGGTTCCTGAACAGGAGATGCCTGAGAGAGAGAATGAGGATACAATCTTTAACGAAACTGAGGAAGAATATCCTATGGAAAAAGAAGCTGATATCCAGGGGAAGTTACAAGATATACTCCCAAATGTTCATTTTTCTGATGCTACAGCTCATCAGGATGAAACCATGGAGGGAATCAACCTTGGTGAAGTAGGTGCAAGGGTAGAGGGGGAGATGGCAGATTTGGCCCCCCAACACTGAAGGAGCTAAAGAGCCAACTTCAGTTGAAGTTGTTAGTTCTTAAGATTCTGATGAGGAGGAAGCCTCTTAGCTCAAGAAAAGGAAAAAATTTGAGGAACTCAGAAAAAGGAGTAGGAGCTTTAAGAAAACTGTTAAATCTGGAACATCACCTGCTCCTTATATAGATTTCAGCTCCCTATTAGTTCAAATGCAAATAATGTTAGATCAACAAAGAAGACAATTGGAAAAATATGTGGATGAAAGCACTAAGGAGTTATAGTTCCAGCTAGCACAAGATATCAAATCCATTAGATTTGAGGTCAACTTGTTGAAGAAGGATATGACTGACTTCTTCCAAAGAGGAGCACATGTTGTAGTCTACCTTGCTCAATAGCAACAGGGGTCAAAGAAAACTCTAGATGAAATAGCTGTTTAATAAGGATATATCCTTGAAAACAGACAAGAATGAATGAAAACATGATTGTAATGCATGATACTTCACTGGTAAAGCTAGCTGAGAAAACTATAGCTCTGAAGTTAAAGATAGGCTCTACCTCCAAAGATGTTGAATCTCAACTATCAATACATGCAGACTCATTGGTTAAGGCAGTCAAGTCTTCTAACAAAGAACTATATGATCACTTTCTTAAAGTAAAGAATCATTTGTCCTTAGGGGTTAATCATCTTGTAGACTAAGTAAGATTCATAAGGATGACTTAAGAGATCATATTGAGAGAGAAGTCATAAAGGGGGAGAGAGTAATGATAAAGTCAAGCTCTGAGCTTGCTATTTAGACCTCCAATAACACCATGGATACTCTTGGATTTCCTCCCATAAATTATGATGAAGATCAAACAGTTGAGTCTGGCTGCCAACCAGCTCAGTTTGAGGATATTCACACTACAGTACAATCTATGTACAGTCCTCCACCTCAGATTCATAATGTAGTATGTGAGGAGGTGGAGATGGCTTCTTCTGGCTTGCTCAAAGAAAAAGAAGCTCAATTATCTAAGAAGAGATTCAGCGAGCAGGCTGAAGCAAAGCCAGATTTTGAGCAGTGGAGTCCAACTTCCAGATCTATTATACTCACTGCATGGAAAGTAGTTAACAACAATACAGCTGACAGGGAAAATTGTACTCAGAACAAGAACGAGTTTAGCATACAAAGCAACATGAGATCATTTATAAATTCAAAAAAGATCTGAAGACAGGGAAGATCTCAGCTTATTCTATTAAACCCAGCAAGTACTTCCCAAAGCCATATCATTATGTTGAAAGGCAAAGGCTCAAGGAAGAAGAGATCTTGAAGGCCAAAGATGTCAAGGGAAAGGAGAAGGTGGCTGATGACAAATTGCCTGAAGTCAAATCCTAGATATAATCAGGAAAAGACATTATCATCAAAGATCCATAACAATCTTAGATTTTTTTTAGAAACTATGTAATTTTGTTTTAAGAACATTGGAAAAACTGAAAAGTGTAATCTTTGAACAAATTGGAATGAAAAAGTTTGGTTGCACTTTGTTATATCTGTTTTAATTATTATTGTTTCCTTGATAATTTTGTTCAGCACTTTTAATGTACATCATATTATCTTATTTTGGTATGGTGGTGTATATCATTGAATTGGGGTTATGACTTCTCCAAATAGGAGGAGATTATTGGGTACATTGGAAACAATGTACTTGATTTGAAGAAGCCCTTTTAACTTAATGATATACACACATATGTATTTGATGTATGTTTCAGTTCATGCATGCTGGTTAGTCTATGTCATATTGATTGGACAGGTGGTCCAAGTGATATTGACAGGTGGACTCAAAGAAGCTGACTTGAAAGATAGAAAATTTCCTAAGTCCACATGCATTGAGAGAAGCAAGCTCACTCAACGCCAAATATCAAGGCAGTGACAGTGAAGAAAATTGACTAAGTCCACAGGCGTTGAGTTCACTCAATGCCATACAGCTAATAGTGCTGAGTGAAGTCAGTACAGTCAAAGACAAATACCAAGTTGCAGTGCAGAAGAAATGACTAAGTACAAAAGTGTCGACACACTTCACAACTATGTCGACACCTTTGTAGGATAAGTGTCGAGATCAGAAAGATACAAGACAGCTGTGTCGAGATAATTCAGTTATCTCGACACCTTGAAGATCAAATCAGCAGTGTCGAGACAAGTCAGTTATCTTGACACTTTAAAGCTCAGGACAGTAGTATCGAGACAATACAACTGTCTCGACACAATGAATCACTAGAGTGTAGACTTAATGATGTCAACACCCGGCAGACTGTAGTGTCGAGACAATTCAACTATCTCGACACAGTGAAGATTTAAAGATGTCGACACCCGACAGACTGTAGTGTCGAGACAATTCAACTGTCTCGACACAGTACAACTTTAAAGATGTCGACACCAGCAGATAGTTGTGTCGAGATAAGTCAACTGTCTCGACACCTTCAAGTTCAGACTTGAAATTCTATCAAGTAAAGATGTGTTGAGACTGCTAAGTTTTCTCGACACCTTCTAAGAACACTAAGTATTATTGTGTCGAGACACTTTGGAATTCTTGACACTCATGATCCTGAAGTTGTACAGAGTCAACATAGCTGAGTGTCAAGTCAAGTCAGAAGTGTCATGTCAGCTACAGTGACTTTATTGGGTACATTGGTTACAATGTACTTGATTTGAAGAAGCCCCTTCAACTCAATGATATACATATATTTATACTTGATGTATATTTAAGTTTATCTGTGCAGGATGTCTATTTCATATTGATTGGACATGTGGACACAAGAAGCTGACTAGATTTTGAAGAAAAATGGCTAAGTACAAAAGTGTTGACACACTTCAACTGTGTCGACACCTTTGCAGAAGCTGTACCGAGACAAGTCAGCAAAATGCTGAGTGAAGTCAGCACAGTCTACATTCAGCAACCTGCTATGTAGAAAAATTGCTAAATACAATAGTGTCGACACACTTCACTTGTGTCGATACCTCTACAGAAGGTGTGTCGAGACAAGTCAGTTAACTTGACACAGAAGATTTAAGACAACTGTATCGAGACAAGTTAGTTGTCTCGACACCTTGAAGATTGAGTCAACAATGTCGAGATAAGTCAGCATACTTGACACTATAAAGCTTGAATCAGTTGTGTCGAGACAATACAACTTTCTTGACACAAAGAATGCAGGAGATTTTCCTAAGTAAGATTGTGTCGAGACAAACCAACTATCTCGAGACAATGAAGGATTAAAGTATAGAAGTCTCGACACAAGGCAGAAATAAAATATGTAGACATCAGGAAGACAGTTGTGTCGAGACAATCTAACTGTCTCGACACTAAGCAGAATTAAAGAGGTCGACACAGAAGATGGTTGTGTCGAGACAAGTCAACTGTCTTAACATTCTCAAGTTTCAGATGAAAATTCTTTCAAGTAGAATTGTGTCGAGACTGCTAAGATGTCTCGACACAAGTGTCGAGATACTTTGGAAATCTCGATAGTTATGTTTCTAAAAATGTGTAAAGTCAACACAGAAGTGTCAAGACAAGTCAGAACTGTCGCTTCAGCTACAGTAATGTGATACTTCAACATAAACTTTTTAAGGGGAGAATTTGAAGTATGATGTCAGACGCTGATGTCATCATTCAGTTACCAACCATCCATGAAGTCTATAAATAGAGGGATTGTCTACACAAAAAAAGAGAGACACAACACACAAAATCAAAAAGAAAACAAAAATTCTCATTCTTATTACAATCCCGAGGAAGAGGAAGAAGACGAAGGTCTTCAAAAAAATCTCCAGATCCCTTCACCATGTTGATCTGAAGATTAAGGTGGATCTGATGTATAATTTCTTCAAGAAATTCAAGCCAATCAACATTAAGAATATTGCAGATCCAGAGAATCAACTTTTCAGCAAATCAATTTATCAAGAAGAAATCCATTGCTGTTGAGTTGAAGAATCTGTGCTAACAGATAAGTCAGAATTACAAACATTTTGTTTTTTGAAGATTATTGTTTACACTTTACCTCTTTATTTTGTAAGATCTCCTTTAGATCTGAGTGAGTAGGAGATCTTATCTCTGAGTTGTAAGCCAAATTTATAAACTCTGAGGTAGGTTTCTTGAGGGACCTGAGGTAGGTGGTTTTGGGTGAATCATTGAGTTGTAAGCTTAGTTTATAAAGGCTGTGGTAGAGTTCTTGAGGGACCTGAGGTAGGAGATTGGGAGAATCTCTGAGGTAGGACCTATTGGTCTGAGTGTAGGTTTCTTAACAGAAACTAAGACTGTAGGATCTTTGGATCCGAGTTAAAGAAGAGGAGCTATAACCTTATCTAGCATATTGCTAGTGAGGAAGAAGGGGGAAAGTTGATGTACCATAGATATGAGAACCACTATAAATTCTGTGTGTGTAGTGTGCTATGGATTATTGTTGGTTGTGTTGTGTTCAAAATTCTATAACTGTTGAAATTATTAAGTGATAAAGATTTGCTAAAGTATTTTAAAAGTCACCTATTCACCCCCCTCTAGGTGTTTATCTACCCATATGACTATCTTTCAAGTGGTATTAGAGGGAGGTCGTTCAAGAAATACCTAACAGTATGAAAAAAATCCAAAGGGTATTAAAAATTTCAGATCTATGGCTTCTGAATCACACAGAGAATTCAGTTATATAAAACTGCCAATATGCACTTAGGATAACTTTGCTATATAGAAATAAAAAGTGAGATTGTTTATGGAAGCCTCAGATCCAAGAATATTTGTCACTGTACAAGAATGACCATATGTATCAATGAAGACATCTGTTTTAGATGCAAATGTTCAAACACCTAAGAAACTGTCAGAAATGTAAAAGGATGAGGTGATACTTACCACCATAGACAAAAGAGCACAAAACATAATATTCAGTGCAATAGATAATTCAACTTTTAAGAATCTAGTATACTGTAATACATCCAAGGAGATGTGGGATACTCTCATAGTATACATGGAAGGTACAGAAGAAGTAAGAGATGACAGAAAATCTCTCCTCAACCAGCAGTATGAGGCCTTCAGTCAAGGAAAAACTGATTCTATAAAATAATATTATGAAAAGTTCTTTAGAACAGTAAATGACTTAAGAAACTATGGTAGGAATTTCTCAAACTATTACCTGAATGACAAATTCTTGAGATCCCTAAATAAAGATTGAGACATCAAGATTTATGTTGTAAGAGAAATGTGGAATCTAAGAAATATGTTACCCCAAGACTTATATGGGAAGCTAATGTCACATGATCTTCAACTAAACTCTAGAAAAGCTGAAGCAGATTCTTCCAGAAGTTCAACCCATACTAAATCTATGGACTTCAAAGCAGATATATCTAAGAAATATAGAAGAGAAATCCCATCATCACCCAAAAGAGATGAAGATACAGATAGCACTGGAGTTTGTTCTTCATCAGAAGATCTATCAGATGATGATTTGGCACTCTTTACCAGACAATTCAAGAAAATGCTGAGAAGAAGGAAGCAGTAGAATAAAAAGAAACCATCTGGATCAAGCTCCAGTAAAAGTAAAGATAATCACAGAGACAAATCTGTGGTCAGGTATGATTCTCATCAAAATAAACAATTTAAGACTGATATTATTTGTTTTTGTCATAACATGCCTAGACTTGTCATAGCTAACTGTCCAATAAAAAGGAAGGAGAACAAAAAGTCTAAAGAAAATAAGTTTGATAAGAAAAAGAAATCAGAGAAGGGTCTGATGGCAAAGAAATCCAAGACCTTATCTTATAGTGATACTGACTCAACTGAGTCAGAAGAAGAACTTGCTGGACTGTTCTCCTATGAAGAAGAGTTCATCAGAAAGGCCATATACAAAGGGAAAAGCTCCATAACTTCATCACACTATGGTGATTCTGAATAAGATATGGAGATCAATTTAATGGCACTATGGTGTCGACACCTTTATAGAAGGTGTGTCGAGACAAGTCAGTTAACTTGATACGGAAGATTCAAGACAGCTTTGTCGAGACAAGTCAGTTTTCTCGACACCTTAAAAACTGAGTCAGCAGTGTCGAGATAAGTCAGCATATTTAACACTATAAAGCTTGAAGCAGTTGTGTCGAGACAATAACTATCTCGACAGAAAAATGGCAGGAGATTTTCCTAAGTAAGATTGTGTTGAGACAAACCAACTATCTCGAGACAATGAAGGATTAAAGTATAGAAGTCTCGACACAAGGCAAAAAAAATATGTAGACATCAGACAGACAGTTGTGTCGAAACAATCTAATTATCTCGACACTAAGCAGAATTAAAGATGTTGACACAGAAGATGGTTGTGTCGAGACAAGTCAACTATCTTGACGTTCTCAAGTTTCAGATGAAAATTCTTTCAAGTAGAATTGTGTCGAGACTGCTAAGATGTCTCGACACAAGTGTCGAGATACTTTGGACATCTCGACACTTATGTTTCTAAAAATTTGCAAAGTCAACACAGAAGTGTCAAGACAAGTAAGAACTGTCGCTTTAGCTATAGTAATGTGATACTTCAATATAAACTATTTAAGGGGAGAATTTTAAGTATGATGTCAGATGCTGATGTCATCATTCAGTTACCAGCCATGCATGAAGTCTATAAATAGAGGGATTGTCTACACAAAAAAAGAGAGACACAACACAGAATCAAAAAGGAAACAAAATTCCCATTCTTATTACAATCTCGAGGAGGAGGAAGAAGACGAAGGTCTTCAAGAAAAACTCCAGATCCCTTCACCAGGTTGATTTGAAGATTAAGGTGGATCTGATCTACAATTTCTTCAAAAAATTCAAGACGATCAATATTAAGAAGATTGTATATCCAGACAATCAACTTTTCAGCAAATCAATTTATCAAGAAGAAATCCATTGCTGCTGAGTAGAAGAATCCGTGCTAACAGATAAGTAAGAATTACAGATATTCTATTTTCTTGAAGGTTATTGTTTACACTTTACCTCTTTATTTTGTAAGATCTCCTTGAGATCTGAGTGGGTAGGAGATCTTATCTCTGAGTTGTAAGCCTAATTTATAAAGGCTGAGGTAGGGTTCTTGAGGGACCTGAGGTAGGTGCTTTTGGGTGAATCACTGAGTTGTAAGCCTAGTTTATAAAGGCTGAGGTAGGGTTCTCGAGGGACCTGAGGTAGGAGATTGGGAAAATCTCTAAGGTAGGACCTATTAGTCTGAGTGTAGGTTTCTTAATAAAAACTGAGACTATAGGATCTTTGGATCTGAGTTAAAGAGGAGGAGCTATAACCTTATCTAGTACATTGCTAGTGAGGAAGAAGGGGGAAAGTGGATGTACCCTAGATAGGGGAACCACTATAAAATTTGTGTGTGTACTGTGATATGGATTGCTGTTGGTTGTGCTGTGTTCAAAATTCTATAACTGCTGAAATTGTTAAGTGATAAATATTTGCTAAAGTATTTTAAAAGTCACCTATTTACCCCCCTCTAGGTGATTATCTACCCATAAGACTATCTTTCTGACTTGACATCTCATCAGAATCCGTTTGAAGAAAAACTTGAAGTATGATGTCATATGATGATGTCATCAATCAGAAGCCAGCAACCTGCGAAGGATATAAATAGAGGGGTTGTCTACACAGAAATTAGTCAGTCAATCAAGGAATCAATTTACTCATTATGATTTTTGCTAAGTCGGGGAAGGGCGACGACTTCAAGAAGGAGGAAGACGCAAGTCTTCAAGAAAGTCTTCTAATCCTTTCAATAAGTTGATCAGAGGATTAAGGTGGATATGTTCTACAAGTTCTTTAAGGAAATTAAGCCGATCATCATCAAGAACATTGCAGATCCAGTGAAGAATCATTTCACCTAGTCTGTTCATCGAGAACCAATCTTGTGCAGCTGAATTGAAGAATCTGAATTCTCAGATAAGTCATATCACAGAATTGCTATTTTTTGAGATTACTTTCTTTATCATTTTCCTCTTAATTTTGTAAGATCTCTTTGAGATCTGAGTGAGTAGGAGATATATTCTCTGAGTTGTAAGCCTAATTTATAAAGGCTGAGGTAGGGTTCTTGAGGGACCTGAGGTAGGTGATTTGTGTGGGATCACTAAGGTATAAGACTTATATAGTCTGAGGTAGGGTTCTTAAGGTACCTGAGGTTGGAGATTGGTTGAATCTCTGAGGTAGGACCTGTGGGTATGAGTTGTAGGTTTCTGGAAAGAAACTGAGTTTGTAAGATCTGTTGATCTGAGTTGAAGAGGAGAAGATATATCTTATCTATCACATTGCTAGTGAGGAAGAAGGGGGAAAGTAGATGTACCCTAGATAGGGAAACCACTATAAAATTGCTGTGTTCTGTGGATTGCTTATGCTGTGTTCTTGTGATTGTATGTTTTCTAGTATTTGCTGAATTATTAAGTATTAGTGACAAAGAAATCTAAAAGACACTATGCGAATAGAAAATGAAAAACCGAAATTTGGACAATAACAGATTTTTTATTTCCAAAAATTGTATCTATTACAAAGGTATGACATCCATTTTATAGAATGGAGGAGAAGAGAGAGATTCCAAATAAGTAATGCGGGACTAAATACATTTATGGTGACTAGCGGCTAGACAAAACCAGAACGCATAGGTCGCACGGTTAGACGAGAAGGATAACTGCCCCACCATAATGACAAGCCACCAGAGGAGAAGCTAGACCGTCCAGCTACCAAGCCTCTAGAGAGAAGCCGCCAGACCATCCAGTATCCAAACTACCAGAGTCAAGTCGCTAGACCACCCGATCTCCATACTACAACAGAGGAGAACGCTAGATCGCCCGACTACCAAGCTGCTGGTGAGAAGCCGCCAGACCGCCCGACTATCAAGCTGCCAGAGTGAAACTGCCAGACCGCCCGGTCTCCAAACCTCCAGAGTCAAGCCTACAGACCGCCTAGTCTCCATACTGCAACACTACCCCTCAAGATGGAGCATATATATCAATCATGACAAGCTTGTTGCAAATGTGAAAAAAGAAAGCGGACACAGGCTTGGTGAAGATATCTGCCAACTCGTTGTCTGAAGTAACGAACGGAGTGCAAATCTGTTTCTTCAAGATCTCTTCTCTAATGAAATGGTAGTCAACTTCAATGTGCTTTTTTCTCTCATGAAATACCGGATTTTTCGAGATATATATAGCGTCCTTGTTGTTGCAGAACATAGGTAGAGGATGATTATCGACTTCTCCTAAGTCCAGCATGAGAGCCCGTAGCCACTTTAACTCACAAGTGGTTGATGCCATACTCTGATATTCAGCTTTGATACTAGACTTGGAGACGACCGACTGTTTCTTGCTCATCCAGCTCACTAGGTTTTCTCCCACAAAGGTGCAGAAGCCCGATGTGGACTTGCGATCACCTTTGTCGTCAGCATAGCTAGAATCAGAGTAGGCTTCAACCTTTAAATGACCATTCCTCTGAAACAGTAGTCTCTTACCAGGCATCGCTTTAAAATATTAAAATATTCTCAGGGTAGACTGTAGATGACACTCCCTAGGAGCTTGCATGAACTGGATAACCTTGCCTACAACATAGGATATGTCGGGTCTGATTACCGTGACATAATTGAGTTTGCCAACCAGACACCTATACCTAGTAACATCTGACAGAGGAGGTTAGTTGTCTGTCCAGGTTTTATCTTCTCTAGTAGCCATGGGTCATTAGGTTGGTTTAGCTCCAGTCAACCTTGTATCTTTTAGAAGATCAAGAGCATACTTACGTTGAGAGAGGACCAAACAATTGGGCTTTCGAGAGATTTCTATCCCCAGGAAATACTTTGGGGAGCCCGTATTCTTCGTAATAAGGTGTTGACGGAGATGTTTCTTTGTCAACGCAACCCCAGCCTAGTCATCACCCGTGAGAAGAATATCATCCACATATACAACAAGAACCACCAGACCCAGTGCAGTTTTGCGAATAAATAACGAGTGATCGACAGAGCTTCTTGTGAAACCAACGGTTTCCACAATACCGCTGAACTTATCGAACCATGCCTGAGGGCTTTGCTTTTGACCATAGATGCCCTTATTCAGTCTGCATACGCGTGTCTCCCCCTGAGCAACATACCCAGGAGATTTCTCCATATAGACATCCTCTTGTAGATTGCCATAGAGGAAGGAATTATTGACATCCAGTTGGGAAATTGTCCAATATCTATTGACGGTCACAGACAGGAGAACCTGAATAGTGCTGAGACGAGCAACGAGAGAGAAGGTGTCAAAATAATCAACGCCATAGGTCTGAGTGAAGCCCTTTGCGACCAGGCGTGCCTTGTAATGATCCACACTACCATCCATATGAAACTTCACAACAAAGACCCAACGACAACCAACAACATCGGTGCCCAACGGAGGAGGGACAAGAGTTCATGTACTCCGCTCAGTGAGAGTGGACTTTTCCTCATCCCTGGCAGCCTTCCAATGAGGAATAGCAAGGGCGTCCTGGTAGGTGAGAGGAGTGGCAGTGACAGAGAGCTTGAAAAATCATAAACAATTGTGCGCCTCTCCACCTTCTAAAAAAAATACTATAAATAGAAGGCTATGTGCGTAAAACAAAATACATTGTTCCTTGCCCTTCTCTTCCCTTGCGACGAATGACGAAGAGCTTGGAAAATCTACTGCAATTTACAGAAGAGATGGAACTAAAGAGATTGGATTTCTTGTTTGAGGGTTCAGAATTGGCCTGAAATGGATTCAAAGACGTGCCAGAAGAAGTTTAGCTTGTTCTTCATTTGCTTCAGGTCGCCGACCTAGAGTATGTTTTGTATGAGCCGTGTCTGCTGTGGAAGAGAGAAGTACTGGAGGTGTACAATACTACTAAAGTCGACTCCTCATCCCTCAAAATTAGGTCTATCATCAGTGGTAACAAGGTTAATATAACCTCCAAAAGACTGAGAAGGCTCTGCTGCTGCCTAAGTTCAGAGTTTTTGATGAAGAAGATGAACTTGATCAAGGTGATGTCAAAGATGCTCTTAAGTGGTGTGGACTATCAAGACACACCACTGGATCCATCCTACGAAGAGAGCTAAATATCAAAAGGAAATTCCTTGCTGATGTCATTGGGAAGGGACTGTTGTGCAAAACTGGCTCCCTTGACAAAATTTCTAAGAAAATGTTTGAGTTGATGGCTAGGGTATCCTTTCTAAAAAGACTGATTGGGGAAGAGTAATTTTTGACAGGATTATAGAATGTCTCCCAGAACTAAACTTGGGCAGAATTCTATCTTTATTTCTGCTTAATAGTGTTCCAGGGATCATTAACCAAAGGCTAGGAACAAGGATCCACTACATGAGGAGGATGGATTCTAAGATGCTTGAGAGGTGGGAAAGAGTTCTGCAACCACAACAGCAGTCAGCCTCAAAGAAGAAGAAACAGGCAGTCACAGTTCTAAATGAAAGCACAGATAGCAGCTCATCAGAACAGGCTGAGGAAGTGTCTCATGATCCAAACCTTTCTCAATCTACTGAAGAGACAAGGAGAGACACAAGTGCTCAGGTATCATTTTATTCTGAACCTGCAGCAATGATTCAAGTCAGTAGGACTCAATCTGAAGAATTGACTATGGAGGAGGCAATGGATATACCTCCAGTTGAGGTTGCTGAACAAGTTTCTAAAGACATAGTGACCAAGATTTCTGAGGAGATAGTAGAGGAGACTGTCAAGACTCTAGATCCAAATGAAGAGAAACTGCTCCTTAAGACTAACTTCCACAAGGTGGATACAACCCTCAAAGAGAGGGGGGGGGGACTTCTAGAGCAAGTGATGGAAGAGGCTCTTGCTGAGGGGGAGCAAATACAAATTTTACAAGAAGACATTCAGCTTCCTCTTGTGACTGAAAAACCTACAGATACCATCACAGGTGATGCCCTGGATGTCCCTATGGACATGGCAGAGATTGAGGGGGAGATTCAACCTGAACTCCCCACTCAAGGCATAGTTTATAATATAGAATATTCAGAATCAGATAAGGGAACTGCTGCTGCTGATGAAATGGAAACTCAACATTCTTCAGAGTTTGATGTGGCTGATTCTGCTGCAGGGAAAGATCTCAGTCCAATTCAACAACCTGTACCAGTCAATAATGAAGGTGCATCCACTAATCAAATGTCAGGAACATTCCTGGCTCAACTGAATGGGTTACTGGATGACCAAAGGAGACAACTTGAGAATTTTGTTGATGATTCAATAAAGAACCTTAGGAATGACTTGTCAATAGAGATCAAATCTATCAGATTTGAGGTTAATCTCTTGAAGGCACGAACTGTAAAATTTTTCTTGAGAGCAGCTCCTGCAATTGATTTTACTCAGGACAAGTTAGAAGAGTTCGACACTCTTCACAATGCACTTATAATCATAATATTCTTTCTGGAAATATGCTGGTTGTCCATAATGCAGAGAAGATAATGTTGGAAAAGCTTAAAAATATTCTTGAATGAAGGATGCTGGCATTGACCATCTGGATAGTCAGTTGACTAAGGCCAGCACCTCCCTAACTCAGAAGATATGTGAAAAATTCAAAAAGGGGGAGAAGGTTGTTGTAAAGGCCAACACTGAAAATGCTGTTTAGACTACAAATGTGCTAAGGGGATCATTTGGGCTTGAACTATCATATGATAATATCCCTATTATTCTAGACTAGATTCATCAAGCACTCCAAGAATGGAATTATGGTACCCAATACCCTGATCGGCATGCAAAACAGTATGATACTCAATAGCATGACACTCAACAGTATGATACTCAAGATGGAGCATAGTGGACTGAACCCTCAACAACTGCTAAAGGTCCTACATTCAGCCCTACTGTTGAGCAAGAGTTAAGGGCTAAAGGAAAGTTTATTGTTGAGGAAGAAGAGGAAGTCAAGATGAGTAAGAAGAGATTCAGGGAAGAGATGGAAGTTAGGCCTGATTTTGAACAATGAAGTCCTCAGTCTAGGACAATCATTCTGTCTGCCTTGGATCTTGTCAAAAATAAGAGAACTAAAAAGGGAAAGTTGTATAACTCGTTAGAGTGGGCAAAGCTTGAAAAGAATGAAAGATACAAATGGAAGTTCAAGAAGGACAAGTGGCTAGGCACTTTACCACCAGATGTTGTGGAGCCTGTTAAATATTTCTCAAAACTATATAGCAGTTCCAGAGGCAAAAAGAACAGAAGTCAGAATAGAATACAGAGAAATCAGCCAAGAAGCCCAGCAAGGGCATAGTGATAAGAGAACCAGAAACTTTAAAAAATGTTTTTTGTCTTTCTTAATGGCTGAAGGAATTGTGTCAGTTTTGTATTATACACATTATAAAAACAATCATTCCTTATGTTTAATGAAAATCAGATGTTTGGTTGTGTTTTCATTATTTCTGTCTTCTGAAATATTTTACGTGTTATTTATCTGTTGGTGTATATCATTGTCCAAGGTTTTGACTTCTTCAAATAGGGGGAGATTTTTGGGTCCATTATTTCCAATGTCCAATATTTGAAGAATGCGTACAGGACAATGGTATACACATGCTTGTATCTGATGCCTGCTTTAATTTCTATGTATGCAGCTTGTTACACTGATTAGATAGATGGTCTAAGTAACAATGACAAGTGGACACAAGGAAAGATGCTACTAAGACAAAAATCTGTCTAAGTACATAGGCGTTGAGTGAAGTCAGTTCACTCAACACCAGATAGCCAAAAGCATTGAGTAAAAACTAGACAGTCAAAGCCTCAACATTGGCAAGGCAGAAATCTGCCTAAGTCCACAGGCGTCGAGTGATGGCAGTTCACTCAATGCCTCAAGAAGAAAGCGTCGACTGATAGAGTGATGTCAAAGCCCCAGAAGAAGTAGACAAAAAATCTGTCTAAGTTCAGAAGCATTAAGTGAATGCAGTTCACTCAATGCCAACTCAAGAGAAAATTCAACTAAGTACAGAAGTGTTGAGTGAAGGTTGTTCATTTAACGCCTCATCAAGTTATCGAACTAAGGTAGAATTAGTTGAGTGCAGAAGCATCACTCAACGCCTCTATTTAGAGGAAATCAACTAAGTCCAAATGCATTGAGTGAGTAAGGCTCACTCAACGCCTAATCAGTTAGATCACAAAAGTCTATATTCGTTGAGTGATGACTTATCACTCAATGCCTAGTGCTGTAGAAAATTTGGCTAAGTGTTTTGGCGTAGAGTGACAAGCCTTCACTCAACAGCTATGGTGAATTGTCTGAATTTGACTAAGTCCACATGTGCTGACGTCAGCAAAAATTCAAATGTTGTGGGAAGTCTACAGTACACGACAAATGGTGTCGCTTGCCTGTTGTACTGCATTTAATGTAAAAGCAAGGTTACAGTTACCAACTACTGGCGGTCCCGATGCTTAAAGAGTCTTTGGACGACGAAATAAAAAAGCAATCAGATCAGGGAAATAAAACTTCTGGAAAAGAACTGAACTTCATCTTCTTCCTTCTCGACTAAGTTGCAGAGTGTGGAGAAGTTATTCAACTCACTGATCTGAAAGTGAAAACAGTTAGCTGGTGTTCTTCAATAGCAAGTTGCAGCAAAGGCAAACCCTAGCTCCAGTGATTTAACAGCCCAAGCTGAACTTTCCTGAAAAACCATTCTTTAAGTTATGAAGGAGAAAGGACAGAGAAAAATCTCTGTTCAGAAGAAGGAAGACACGGATACTCTAGCTTTGGTATCAAAAATCATCAACAACCCCCTATTCTTCTGTAGGATCATTTTGATCTGAGTGTAAGACTAAACTTATAAAGGCTGAGTGTAGGATCTTTAAGTAGATCTAAGTTGTAGGATTCAAGTGGTGAATCTGAGGTAGGATCCAGGATTGGATCTGACATGTAGGACTTTGAATTAAAGTCTGAGGTTAGTGCCTTTGTGCCTGAGTAGTAGGAGATTATATCTCTAAGTGGTAGGACTTTGTTCCTTAGCTGTAGGACTTGGAGGAGTTTGAGAGATCCTGAGGATCTGAGTTTTAAGATCTTTTGAGCCGAGTTGGAGAAGTTGCCTTGTTTAACAAACTCTTAGAAAGGTGGGAGGGACAGTGGATGTACCCATAATATGGGGAATTACTATAAATTTCCTGTGTGTTGTTTGTGATTGTCTTGAAAGCTAAGGTTAAATAAATCACAACTTAACTAAAATAGTAAAAGCACAAAAAGACTCAAAAACCTATTCACCTCCCCTCTAGGTATTTAGCTACTCTTGAAACTAAAGACTTTCAATAAGGTCGCATGACCTCAACCTGCCAACGCTAAGGGCTAACCCCCTTGGAGGTCGGTGCCTGCCAAAAAGGTAAGGTCACAAGACCCACACCTGTCATCACCAGGGGTCAACCCCTATTGGCATTTGGCGCCCGCCAAATAGGTGAGGTCGCAAGGCCTGCACCTCTGATCCCTAGGGACTACCCTCTCGCAATTGTCTAGGTTTCATGGTTCGCCCTTCCCCACTCTCTTCAACGACACCCTAGATCAGAAAGATGAACCTCTCACTACCCGGCTAGAAGGGTTCACCTTTAGCCTTGGTAGTTGGTCAAGAAACGGACAAGGGCTCGACACTCAACCACAAACTCTGAAGGTACTCACAGGAAGCAAGATATCAAACATCACAAGAAAGCATTCAAAGCTAACAACAGACTATAAAAGGAGACAAAAGCTCGTAAGCCGGTGCATAACAAAAGAACAAGAGCGCCACCAAGGAAATAAAGTTACAAAACAAAACCAAGCAATATAAACTAAGGATCCTACTCCTCTCCATCAACATCAAACACAACACGCTCATCCTTGGAGCGATCTCTAGTACCAGATTCGGCTACGCCATAACAACGTGTTTGAACAACCATGAGTATCTTTGTCTCTAGTCTTACAGGTATCTCATACTGTCCCCCTCAAGCTCCAACCCGCTCGACAATTTAACAAGGAGCGTCATTGTATCAACCTCCCCTGCGAGCAATGTCTCGCAACCTAGAAGGTCAAAGAATCATCCAAGTCTTCGGGAAGCATAAAATGCACATGACATCACCTATACAACATCTTACAGGCATTACACACCCCGCACATATATTACACACTTTGCACTCAACACACACGTTGCGCACACCCCACAATTACGCACTGTACGCCCCGTTCACGTTATGCTTAGTGCGTGCTTCACATGCACTGCACCAATTGTGCACACCACTCATGGCACGCAATACGACCCTAACACATTCCACCCTTTGTACCTCTTGTACTTTTTGTCATGCACACACCACCACAACCATGGACTCTGCTCGATATATTGCCCGACTTCCGTGCCTTTGCTACATTGGCCGCCTTAGCCATAATCGTCGCAAATCGCAGCGCGCGCAATCTAGCCTTCAAGAAAAAGTCGCTGCCCTCCATTCACTTCGACTCTAGACTAGGAGGACTTGGGGGGCAAATGATGGGTTCCCTTAGAAGCGCAAGCATATGGGATCCAAAAATCCCCCGCTAGCCAATTGGTGCGTAACCGCCCGGGGCATAACCCTAGAGAGGGGCGACCTCCCGTTTGCCAAAATCAGGCAGCTAAACTGGCTGTCCGATCTCAGTCACCGCTCCAGATTAGGGCGACCTCCCGTCTGCTCAAATCGTGCGACCAGTTTGGCTGGATGATCTTAGTCGCCACCCCTATAAGGGGAGGCCTCCCATTCTCCAGATTGGGCGACCAAATTGGCTGCCCGATTTGGCCGCCCGATCTCAGTTGCCGCTCCTGTGAGGGGCAGCCTCTCGCTTGCCCGGATCAGGCAGCAAAATTGGTCTCATGATCCTACCGCTGTCCTTATTTGGGGCAGCCACCCATTCGCCCAATGGGGCAACCAAATTAGCCGCCCAAAATCTGTGTGGCCACCCAAATTTGGCGACCCCTTGGCCGCCCAAATTGGGCGACCCCTTGGCCGCCATGTTTGGGAGGCCACCTTGCTGCCCAGGTCGGGCGAGGTTCTCAGTCGCCGCCCCCATTTGGGGCGACGCCCTTGCTGCCCAAGTCCGGCGGCATTTTTGGCCGCCCGGCCTTGGGCAAGGGAGCCTTGCCCCTACCGCCGCTCTCGCCGGCCGCTTGTCTCCGCCACGGTTTGGGCTGTTGGCCCGATTCACCCGGGGGAAAAGATGACATTCTCATAAAATCGTGAATTGCGTGCCCGGTTTCGGGCATTTCCATCCGTATGCCAGGTAGTTATCGAGGGGAAATTACAATGTCACCCCTCTTGAAATCCATAATTAGATCCCAATTCTCCTTCATTTTAACCTTTTCTCAGCCCCAGAAACATCCCCCCATGATTTTGTAACGCCCCGAAACTCAAAAGAGGAACGGATGGCGTTTTCAGACCAAGGTTGGTTCTGAATAGGGTTACACTGCCTGTGACACGGGCGTGTCACAGGGCGTGTCGTGCTTGAGTTCGATGATATTCTGAGAGGTCGACGAGCGTCGAGCAAGGGTACACGGCCTGAGACACGGGCGTGTCATAGGTCGTTTCCTCCTCGGGCAGTTTTGCGAGTTGTGCTGAGTTTGTTACATGGCCGGGGACACGGGCGTGCCCCAGGGCGTGTCTAGCACACGGCATGTGACACGGGCGTGTCACATGGCCGTGTCCTGTTCGGAACGTTTTGGTCTCGTTTTGATTGAGGCACACGGCCCATGACACGGGAATGTCACTTGAGACACGGGCGTGTCCCAAGCTGTGTCACAGTCCGTGTCTTGATCTGTAATTTTTGGTTTGACGGCGAGTGAGGGAACACGGCCTTGGACACGGGCGTGTCACAAGCCGTGTTCAGCCCAGGAAATTCTTTTCCAGGGTGAATCGTGGCCGTTCGTTTCCTTCAAGTAGGATCCGATGGCTCAGGCTTTCCCCTGCAGGTATTAGGCTGGGAGTAGGGTTTTAAACCCTCATTCAATTTAGATCTTTCTCTTTCTAAGAGTTAGAGAGAGGGGAGAGCAAGGAAGAAGGTGGAGGAGAGTTTCGGCCGCCGGATAAGCTTCAGAGCCCTGTTTATAGAGCGGAGTCTAGATCAGCGAAGGCAAGATCATTGCGGTGGTGTTTATCCGACCAAGTTTTCCATGGTTAGGCAGAGAGGTCGTAAGGTAACGACACTTCTCCTCTTGGTTTTATGATGCATGCTTAGCATCTCTTCTTTTCAGTTTTTGGGCTCCATCTCTCAAATGAGAGGGGTTTGGGTTGTCATGGTTCAAGAGGAACCTCTGGGTCAATTGTGTATGTCCCTGATATGTTTTTGCATTAGAAATCCGCTTCGTTAGTGGATTAGGCATTATGGGTGAAGCCGAAGTCACGACCGTTAGTCCGACTCGGTGATGTTGCATAGCGAGCCTTAAGGATTTGGTAGAAATCCGTTGCGACAAGATGTCGTTGTGATGTATGCGTTTTACACCTTTTCTTGAATGAGTACATGTAGCCGGAACCGGACAAGGTTAGCTCCGCATTGGCGGTAGATGGTTTCCTTGGTGCGCGGGAACGTTGCAGTACAAATGGTGGATTAGGGCGGGAAAGATTATGGTTGTGTTATGCTAAGGCGTGGTTATGTCTCCGTGGTCGGCTGGCTATCCCATGACGTGCAAGTCATGTGGGGAGAGTTTCCCGGCGAGACTAGTCCCCTTCTGTTCGACTGACAAGAACGCCAAGCGTAGGGCAAGTCCGGGCAATGAAGCCATGAGCGGGTGGGGTCCAGCAAGGGTTCTTAGAATAAGTTTGTGTGTAAGACAGAATCCTGATGCGAGAAGTCAGAATTTGCAGGCAAGCCCGGGTTTAAGACCCATGTGAGGGTGGGGCCTTGGCAAGATTTCTGTGTAGCGGCTTTTGGGCCGTTAAGGGCATTATAGTCCCCTTTTGTTTGCGGCTTTGCGCCAATGGGGAAATGGAAGTACCCAGTTGATATGATAATTTGCTAGTTGCATGCGCTATAGAGCTCCTTGGGCGAAGCCCGGGATTGCATACATGTTGCATAGTAGGCCCCTTTTTATTTAGTGCTCAACATAGAAAACGTGATTGTTGTATGAGACATCCAAACATGTTTTAAAGCTTTACATGCTTATGTATATGGTATATGAAGTGCTGACTTGCAGGTTGGAGGGGTACCCCGGGGTCCATTAGGGGCGGCCGGGAGGAGATGTGTTGGTTACACAGTAGAGGTCAGACTTTGCTGACCCACGTTACTACAAATTTTGACAGGGCAAGGATCGCAAGCGGGAGCAAGTGTGCCGGCCGAATAGCCCTAAGCCTCATAAAGTGTTTGTTGTGCTTTCTAGCTTGTTTCCTTTGATTGTATGCCTCATGTTTTGGTATATTTCGGATTGCATGCCGAGGTAGCTTCGGAGTGCTGTTGCACGTTGATGTTTGACCTTATGGTCTTTCCGTTTTGGACTCTTTTGATGTAAGGACATAAGGCCGTGGTGATACTCCTATTTTAGTAGTGGATAACTTCTAGTTGTTTGGTATTTTTCCGCTGTGTTTTATTTTGAGTTTTGAGATTGGGTAGTTAATATCATCTTTTAATGCCAAAGTTGTGGCGTTTATATGTTGCGGGGACCCGGCCGGACCCATATTATACGGTCATTACAGGGGAGGTGTTACAATTTGGTATCAGAGGGAGGTTTGCATTCCAAGGAGAGGATTCGTGGTTGAAAGTCATAATCGAATCGCGTATAAGAAGTTATCCACATAGGAGTATTGCGGGACCATGAGTGTCCTTGTGTTTGAATCTTGCGATTAGAGACTGATTTGTGTTTACCTTGCTTGTGTTAAGAGTACAAGCAACAAGGCGGAACATCGAGGCCAAGAGAAGAGCTTTCGACGAGCAGCGCTACTGTGCAGGGTCCTTTAGGCATGGGGGTAACCCCGACTGATTTTTGCTGCATGCTTGCAGAAGCAATGATGGCGGCCCAAGCTGCAGCGGCAGTACAAGTAGCAGCCCCCGTTGCTCAGGTAGCAACTCCTGCTACCCCGGATACGGCGACGGCCGTGCCGGGCGGAGAAGCCAGGCGAGAAGAGCCGTTGGCCTAAAGGGTGATTGTAGGGCAAGGGTACCGACAATTGAAGTATTTTCTGAGCTTCCATCCTCCAACGTTTAAGGGAGTCGGTACGCCGACTGATGCAGAGGACTGGTGGGCACGGATTCAGGAACTTATGAGGGCAGAAGAGATGCCAGTAGAGAAGAAATCAGAGTTTGTAGCCTTCATGTTGGAAGGAGACGCTAAGTTGTGGTGGGTGAGCCATTGCGGCCGGTTGTTTCCTGGATGCACCCCGTCCATTGATGAGTTTGAGAATGCTTTCCTGAAGAAGTATATTCCTGCGTCGACAAGGTTAGCCCTCTAGATGCAATTTTTGCACTTTGTGCAGCGAGATAAGACAGTGGATGAATATGTTCAGGAATTCACTCAGTTGGGTCGTTAAGCGGGAACGACCATGGCAGACGATGAGGAGAGGGACAACCTCTTCTACCACGGATTGAGGGAGAACCTGAGGCAACCCCTCATATCTATGAAATGCGCAGATTTCAATGAGTTGGTTGAGGCGGCCAGAATTTTGGAGAAAGATATGGAGCGAACCCAACGCCACAAGGGTTTCGCACCCAAGCAAGGGGAAGGGAAGCCTTCTCAATCCCAAGGAAAGTCTAAAGGGAGCATATGGAAGAAAAAGCCTCACCCGTACAAGTCCGGTGAGAAAAGCAACTGGACGTCCGGAGGGTCTCGCTCTAAGGGAGCTCCAACGTGCTTTAATTATGGCAAGGTGAGACACATAGCTCGATTTTGTACTCAAGGAGGCACTGAGCAAGAGCCAAGACAGGAGCAGACTGTGCGCTCCGGCCCCAATGCCGCAGAGAAAGGGAAGATGGCAGAGTCGAGTGCTTCTTGGTTCCAACCGGTGCAACCAAGGGCCTACAATCTTGGGCAGCAGGAAGCGATCTGTCAACCCGATGTGGTGATAGGTATTAGAGTTTAACTCTTATCACTGAGTTTCATACTTTCAAGCCGTTTATGTTTGTTTCCTGTGTTTAGGCTTTGTGATAGTTTCTGGATACCTCGCTAGGGTATTGTTTGATACGGGAGCGTCACACTCCTTCCTTGCAGAAAGCTTTATCCGAAGGATTGGAGTTGAGTCTTTCTCAACGGACACAGAGTTGAAGGTGCGCATGCCCAATGGGTCATCCATGACTACCAGGGCTAAGGGACGCATTTGTTGAAATTTATACGGAGTCGACTTCATGTTGATAGCGGCAGTCCTACCATTGGTTGAGTTTGATGTAATATTGGGAATGGACTGGCTAGCAGAGCATCGTGCCAGTATTGACTGCTTATCCAAGGTGGTAACCCTGAGGAGCGAAGGGCAAACGGAAGTTAAGTTTGAGGGTGTTCACGGAGTGGCCTGTTCTCTAGTTTCAGCCATGCAGTTGGTGCGGGCAGTTAACCAGGGAGGGGTAGCCCTTGTAGCGTTGTTGGAGGTTAGCCTTTCAAGGTTATCCCTTGGAGAAGTTCTCGTAGTGTCAGAATTTGAGGATGTCTTTCCTGAGGAGCTTCCTGGAGCACCTCCTCAATGGGATATTGATTTATCTATTGAGTTAGTGCCAGAGGCTAGGCCAGTATCACGTCCATGGGCGGAACTAGCCCTGGGCACGGTAGGGTACGTGCCCGACCAGTTTTTTCCGCTATTTTCACCGGGGAGAAGAAATTGCGTCGCTAAGTATGCTGCTCCCGTGCCTTAGCCCGTTGCTGATCCCGTGTCGTAGCCCGCCAGGCGCCAGGCATCGAGGACGATCGCACATTCGCACCGCTGTAGATCGCCGCTCAACTGCTCCAGCTGCTCCCGTGCCCTAGCCTGCCAGGCATCGACGACTGCTGCTCCCGCTCGGCTGCTCCCGTGCAGATCGCTGCTCGGCTGCTCCCGTACAGATCGCTGCTCGGCTGCTGGTATCTTCTTCTTATTCTTCTTCTTCTTTCCTACTTAAAATGAATCTTATTCTTCCTTTTTTCATGCTTAAAACCACTTAAAATCACTTAAAATCATTCATTTTTGTACTGAAATCAGTCCAGAAATCTCCAGATTTTTGGACTGATTTTAGTCCACAAATCTGGAGATATATTTCTGGACTGATTTCAGTCCAAAAATCTAGATTTCTGGACTGAAATCAGTTGACGTCCGTCCAGAAATCTCCAGATTTCCTTACAAAAATATCTTTGTAAAAAAAAAATATTTGAGTGCGCTGCCCCCGAACCCCCGCTCACAGTGTGCTGCCCCCGAACCCCCGCTCACAGTGTGCTGCCCCCGAACCCCCCAAATTGACAATACATAAATTGTGCTCGTGCGACTTCAAAATCCTAGTTCCGCCACTGATCACGTCCACTTTTTAGGATGGCACCAAAAGAGTTGGCCGAACTCAAAGTACAGCTACAAGAACTGTTGGAGCGGGGGTTTATCAGACCCAATTCTTCACCGTGGAGCGCGTCGGTGTTGTTTATGAAGAAGAAAGATGGTCGTATGCGGTTGTGCATAGACTACCGAGAGTTGAATAAACTGACTATCAAGAATAAGTATCTGATTCCTCGGATAGACGATCTGTTCGACCAGTTGGTGGGATTGGTGGTGTATTCAAAGTTAGACCTGAAGTCAGGATACTATCAGTTGCGAATTCGACACGAGTACATACCCAAGACAATGTTTGGTACGAGGTATGGTCACTTTGAGTTCTCGGTGATGTCGTTCGGGCTGACGAACGCACCATCCGTATTCATGGACTTGATGAACCGAGTATTTCGCAAATACTTGGACTCTTTTGTAGTCATGTTTATTGATGACATTCTGGTTTACTCGAAGTCAGAGGCGGAGCACAAGACTCACTTGAGAATAGTCATGCAAGTGTTGAGAGAGAACCAGCTTTATGCAAAGTTCTCAAAGTGCGAGTTCTGGTTAGAGAAGGTGGCATTTTTGGGTCATGTGATTAGTAGGGAAGGGGTGGCGGTAGATCCAACAAAAGTGGAAGCCATCAGGGATTGGCCAGTATTGAGGACTGTGACGGAAGTACGAAGTTTTCTTGCACTAGCCGGGTACTATTGAAGGTTCGTGGAGAACTTTTCGCAGATATCTCTACCCCTCACTTCACTAACTCGTAAGTATTAGAAGTTCGTGTGGAATCAGGAGTGGAATCGGGCATTTGATACCCTGAAGGAAAGGCTGATGACAGCTCCAATCCTAAGTCTGCCGAAAGGGACTGAAGGATTTCAAATTTTCAGCGGCGCATCCGGATGTGGTGTGTGGTGCGTATTGGTACAACATGGCTGTGTGATCGCCTTTGGGTCTAGGCAGTTGAAGCCTCACGAGAGGAATTAACCGGTCCATGATTTGGAATTTCCGGCGGTAATTTTTGCGCTGAAATTGTGGCGGCACAACGTTTATGGTGCGAAAGTGGAGATCTTCACGGACCACAAAAGTCTGAAGTATCTCCTTGATAAGAAGGACTTGAATATGCGGCAGTGCAGGTGGGTTGAGTTCCTTGGGGACTACGATGTGGCGATTCAGTATACGCCAGACAAAGCCAATGTGGTGGCTGATGCCTTGAGTAGAAAATACTCCGGGCAAGGGAATTTGATCGAAGCCCATGATGCGCGATTGAGGCGGGACTGGGAGTCCCTTGGCATGGAGTGTGTAGCCAGAGGCGAGTCTAGTGCGGCTCGGTTGAACTAGATTGAAATGCAGAACGATTTGTTCGATCGTATTCGGGAAGCGACCCGTTTGGATGCAAAGTTCCAACCATACGTGGAGGAAGTTAAAATGGGGGAGTGTAGCGCCTGGGAGATGATTGATGGGATTCTGAGGAAGGGTGGGAGGATTTGTGTACCGTAGTTCGGCAAGCTCCGTGAGGAGTTGATGTTTGAGGCCCACTTCACAAAGTACTCCATTCACCCGGGCAGTACAAAGATTTACTTGGATATGAAGAAATCCTATTGGTGGCCTGGTCTGAAGCGGTGCGTAGCTTTGTACGTGAGTCGGTGCCAAACTTGTGCCTTGGTAAAGGCCGAGTGTTAGAAGCCGGGCGAGTTCTTGAAGCCTCTTCCTATCCCCGAGTGGAAATTTGATGACATTTCCATGGATTTTGTGTATGGGTTACCTAGATCGCAGCAGGGTAAAGACGCAATTTGGGTGATCGTGGATCGCTTGACCAAAGTGGCACACTTCATCCCAAATCGGAAGGAGGACAGCGTGGAGAAGCTGGTTGAATTGTATGTTCGCGACATTGTGCGACTACATGGGATTTCCAAGAGCATAGTTAGTGATCGCGATGGACGTTTCATGTCTAAGGACTGGAGGTTGGTTCTGAAGAGTCTGGGCACGAAGCTCAAGTTCAGTACGACTTTCCATCCTCAAACCGATGGGCAAACCGAAAGAACGAACCGTACTATGGAGGATATGCTTAGGATAAGTACTCTTGACTTCGGCAAGAAATGGGAGGATCACCTCTTCATGGTAGAGTTCGCGTATAACAATAGTTACCAAGCAAGTATAAAGATGGCGCCATACGAAGCTTTGTATGGGAGGCGGTGTCGAACACCGATGTCTTGGACAGAGGCGGGAGACACCAAGCTTTTGGGAAAAGAAGTGATAGCTGATGCTTGTGAGTTGGTGCGAACCATTCAAGATCGCATGAAGGTAGCTCAAGATCGGCAAGCAAAATATTTTAATGCTCGCCTCAGGAAGGTGGAGTTTGCAGTAGGCGACTGGGTCTATCTAAAAAACAAGTTGTTTAAAGGCATTTCGCAGATTCGCCGACTCAAGAAGTTGAGTCCGAGGTTTTTGGGACCGTTAGAGGTTATAGAACGAGTGAGAGAAGCAGCGTACCGGTTGGCGTTGTCCACGGAGCTGAGTAGATTACACGATGTCTTCCATGTCTTCGTCTTGAGGAAATCTTTGGTAGAGGCTAGTGTGGTGATCGAATCGGCATCTGTTCCGATAGAAGAGGACTTGAGGACGCGAGTTCGTCCAATTAGTATAGAAGATTAAGAAATTCGGCAGTTGCGGAACATGGAGGTCAAACTCGTAAAAGTTCGTTGGGACAACTGTGGTCGTGAGGAGCTTTCGTGGGAGCGAGAGCAGGCCATGCTTGAGGAGTACCCCGAGCTTTTCTTCTCAGGTACCGTTTAAGTTTTGTGTACTTTCTATTTAAATTTTTGGACGAAATTCTTTTAAGGGGGGAGGAATTGTAACACCCCGAAACTCAAAATAGGAACGAATGACGTTTTCAGGAAAAGTTGGGTTCTGAATAGGCTGACATGGCCGGTGACACGGGCGTGTCACAGGGCATGTCGTGCTTGAGTTCGACGATTTTCCGAGAGGTCGACGAATTTCAGTCGACAAGCGTCGAGACAGGGCACATGGCCTGAGATACGGGCGTGTCATAGGTCGTGTCCTGCTCGGGAAGTTTGGCGAGTTGTGCTGAGTTTGTTATACGTCCGGGGACACGGGCGTGCCCCAGGGCGTGTCTAGCACACGACATGTGACACGGGAGTATCACATGGCCGTGTCCTGTTCGGGACGTTTTAATCCTGTGTCGATGAGGCACACGACCCATGACACGGGCGTGTCACTTGAGACACGGGCGTGTCACTTGAGACACGGGCGTGTCTCAAGCCGTGTCACAGGCCGTGTCCTGATCTGTAATTTCTGGTTTGACGGCGAGTGAGGGAGCACGGCCTTAGACACAGGCGTGTCACAAACCATGTTCGGCCCAGGAAATTATTTTTCAGGGCGAATCGTGGTCGTTCGTTTCCTTCAAGTAGGATCCAATGGCTCAGGCTTTCCCCTGCAGGTATTAGGCCAGGAATAGGGTTTCAAACCCTCATTCCATTTATATCTTTCTCTTTCTAAGAGTTAGAGAGAGGGGAGAGCAAGGAAGAAGGTGGAGGAGAGTTTCGGCCGCCGGAGAAGCTTCGGAGCCCCGTTTCTCGAGCGGAGTCCAGATCTGCGAAGGCAAGATCATTGCGATGGTGTTCATCCGACCAAGTTTCTCCATGGCTAGGAAGAGAGGTCGTAAGGTAACGAAACTTCTCCTCTTGGTTTTAGGATGCACGCTTATCATCTTTTCTTTTCAGTTTTTGGGATCCAGATCTCTCAAATGAGAGGGGTTTGGGTTGCCATGGTTCAAGAGGAACCTGCGGGTCGATTGTGTACGTCCCCGACATGTTTTTGCATTAGAAATTCTCTCCATTAGTGGATTAGACATTGTGGGTGAAGCCGTAGTCGCGACCGTTAGTCCGACTCGGTGATGTTGCATAGCGAGCCTTAAGTATTCGGTAGAAATCCGTTGCGGCAAGATATCATTATGATGTATGTGTTTTCCTCCTTTTCTTGAGTGAGTACATGTAGCCGAAACCGGACAAGGTTAGCTCTGCATTGGCGGTATATGGTTTCCTTGGTGCGCGGTAACATTGCAGTACAAATGGTGGATTAGGATGGGAAAGATTATGGTTGTGTTATGCTAAGGCAAGTGGTGATCGTTTGGCAAGTGGCGCGCACAGCAGCCCCAACACCCTCAACTCATCAACAAGCCTACCAGTCGACAACGAGTTAACCACTCCAGACTCCTCTAAATTCCATATGAGACAAGCCACAGAGGATAAAGGCGCGCAGAGCGCACCACTTGAGATTCCAAGCCCCAGACACCAGGTTGAGAATAACGAGTCGCTCCCGCTTCCGATCACCAATAGAGGTCCTCAAAGTACGGCTAGCACATCGCTCCACACAACTCGTGAAGAAATACTTAGCTTTGTGAGTGGTGACCTGTCACCCTTAGAGCCCTTCTCTCTATCTCTCCTAATAACTTTAACGAGAGGCGACTTATCGCCCTCGAGTTCTTTAAAAAGTTTTGTATAACAACCATCAAATAGTGGAGGTTTGGCTGACACAGATCCGGTCTCGTGGTTTCTCACCCAGTTGACGGGTTTTCCACATTAAAAAAATTTTCTTGTCAGTTTTTTTTGACTGTTTGCACGCTCGACCACTCAATGAGCTAAGATGGTTCAGAAGGCCCGATCTATCAAGAGTCTCGAGTGATCCGCAACATCTCTATACTCTAACTCTTAGCAGAAATTTCATGAATACTTGGCGGGGACAAATGCAACAAACTATAAGTTATAATAAAGTATCAAAACTAACATCCTAGATCTATCCCCCCAAGCCCCGACAAAGTCACAACGCGAGTTAAACACGTTACACCATGATTACCTTAGAGTCTCTTAACAAAACGTCATCATACACTCATGCACAATGAGTTATCTATTAAACGGAACTTCCACCTTAACGTAGGAGTTCTATTAGGGTCCGTTCGTTTGCACGGAATTGATATTCGATATTGGAATTGAATATTGATGAATAATGTGGAATAAAATATTGGTGACGAATTCCAATTCCAATGTTCGTCTAATAAAGAATATTGGTGAATATTGTGGAATCGAAATTCGATTTTTTTGCCCGGACGCGATTTTTGCCCGAACGCGATTTTTTTGTCCGGGCAAGATTTTTTCACCTAGTCGTGATTTTTTCTCACCGGTGGGATTTTTTCATGTGGGCGCAATTTTTTTTCACCCGGGCGGGATTATGTCGCTCGGGCCCATTTTTGTCGCCTAGGCGTGATTTTTTCGGCTGGGGGAAAAAAACGTGCCCGAGCAAAAATCGCGCCCGGCCGAAAAAAAACTTGCCCGGGAGAAAAAATCTCACTCGCACCCGGGCGAAAAATCACGCACGGGCGATAAAAGTGCAATTCACGCCCGGGTGAAAAAATTGCGCACGTGCGCAAAAAACGCGCCCGGGCCAAAAAAACACCCCAGGCGAAAAAATTGCCCTCGGGCAAAAAAAACGCGCCCGGGCGAAAAATCTGGCCCGGGCGAAAAAATCGCGCCCGACGAAAAAAAATGTGTCCGGGAGAAAAAATTCACTCCCGGGCGAAAAAAATCGAGCCCGGGCGAAAAAAACGCGATAGGGCTAAAAAATCGTTCCCGGGCACAAAAATCGTGCCCGGGCGAAGAAAACGCCACAGGAGAAAAAAATCGCATGAGGTGTTTTTTTCGCACGGGCACGTTTTTTTTCGCGCCTGGCAAAAAAATTGCGCCCGGGCGAAAAAAATCGTGCCCGGGCGAAAAAATCGCGCCTGTGCTAAAAAAACGCTCCCGGCCATAAAAAAGCGCGCCCGAGCGAAAAAAGCGCGCTTGGGCGAAAAAAACACGCCCGGGCGAGAAAAATCGCGCACGGGCGAAAAAAAACGCGACCGGGCCAAAAAATCGCGCCCGAGCGAAAAAAATCGCGCCCGCGCGAAAAAATCGCGCCCGATCGAAAAAAACGCGGTCGGGCGAAAAAAAGTTGCCCGGGCCAAAAAAACGGGGCCGTGCAAAAAATCGCGCCCGGGCGAAAAAATCGCGCCCCGGCGAAAAATCCGCGGCCGGGTGAAAAAAACGTGCCCGGGCGAAAAAAAACACGCCCGGGCGAAAAAATCGCGCCCGAGCGACAAAAATCGCGCCCGAGAAAAAAAATGAAAGACCTATTTCAAGAGCCTAAACACCTACAGGGGGGGTGAATAGGTTCTAATTTTCTTTTATAATTCAGGCAAATTAACTAGTATTACCACAACACAGACCATACAATCACAGCACAGAACATACAATCACAACACAGCAAACAGCAGATTTATAGTGGTTTCCCAAGGTATGGGTACATCCAATTTCCGCCTTTGTCTATCAAGTAGAGAACTGGATTCAGCCCAACTTCCTTCCACTTTCTCAGATTCAAGATCTTACAACTCAGAACCAGATGGTTCATACACCTCAGATTTACACAAGTCCTACCTCAGATTCTCCTCCAAGAATCCTATCTCAGGCCACAGCCCTACCTCGACCTTTATAACTAGGCTTACAACTCAGACTATCACAAGTCCTACACCTCAGGCACACAACCCTACCTCAGCCTTTATAATTATAGGGTTACAACTCAGATCTAACAAAAGATCCTACAAGTAATTGAGTATTTGAGAGATACACAAATATCACCAAATAGATCACTCTATAGGTGAGAGCTTCTTGATCAGTTTTTGAATGAACTGAATCTACAGATCCAACCTGACTTAGCTGTTTCAAAGCTTCTTGATAGAACAAAATAAGGTTGAACTCTTCTTGATGTAGAAGTTGATCTCCTGTCAGCTCCTTCCTTGAATTCAGAATAAGATCTGAATCTTCTCTGCAGATTGTTCAGAATCTGTCTTCTTAAGGGTCACCCCTTGTTGTTGAATTCTTCCTTCGGATGATTCATTTTTTTTTTATCTCTGTCTCTGTTGTTTTTAGTTGTCACGGATCAGTCCTTTATATAGAGATTTCTCCTGATTACCGGCTGATCCGGTTTGTAACAACCTTCCGACAGTTCTGACAAAGGTGTCAGACCTGTTAGTAATGACAGCTGTCGAGTCACCAGTCATGACAGTTGATTCTTTAAAGATTTTATAAGTCAGCATGAACCACTCAGCAGACTCCTTCATATGTGTCGACACAAATAGACTAAGTGTCGACATAAGTCTTGGTGATGTCGACACAACACTCCATGTGTTGACATAGTCATTCTTCTGCTACTCGATACATCTTCTGTTAGTATGTGTCGACACAAGTCCCGTGTGTCGACACAACTGCTCCTGGTCTTGACATAATTGCTGCAGACAGATGGCGTTGAGTGTATGTCTAGATGTCGTTGAGTGTGTGTCGACACAAGTCCTGTGTGTCGACACAATTGCTTCCGGTCTTGACACCACTGCTGCAGATAAATGGCGTTGAGTGTATGTCTAGCTGTTGTTGAGTGAGTGTCGACACAAGTCCTGTATGTCGACACAAGCCTTCTGACTCAGAATAGTTGTTGCTGTAAGATGGCGTTGAGTGTGTGTCGACATAAGTCCTGTGTGTCGACACAAACCTTCTTCAGGAGTCGACACAATTCCTGAGTGTCGACACATGCCTTTCTTCTGGTGTTGACATAACTCCTGGGTGTCGACACAACTTCTGTTTAAGGTGTGGACACAATTCCTGCCTTAGGTATCGACACAATTCTTGGTATCGACATAACTTCTTCTTCAGGTGTTGACACAATGCCTGGGTGTCGACACACCTTTGCTTCTAGTGTCGACACAACTTCTGGGTGTCGACACAACTTTGCTTCTGGTGTCGACACAACCTCTTCTGAGTGTCGACACAATTCTTCACAAGTGTCGACACTTGTACTTAGAAACTTTCTTTGCAAATCTTATACCTGTACAATGAAACTCAAACATACATCAAATACAAATTGATGTATATCATTGAGTAAGATGAAGCTTCTCAAAATCTGGTACATATTTTTCAGTGTACCCAACAAAAAATTCGCGTCCGGGCTTAAAAATGTGTCTCGATCAGAATTGTCCACTTTTTATATAGATTGGAAGGAATTGTATTTAGTTCAAAATGAATTCTACGGAATTCATTAAAATTTAAATTCCAACGTCAAGTGTGCAGACGAACGATGGAATTGGAATTAGACCTTCAATTCCAATTCCAGGGGCTCAATTCCATGCAAACGAACGGACCCTTAGAGAGTTCCTCCCGAAAGGCAAACTTGCCCTAAACGTTAATCCCCAAAGTTGGAGAAGGGTTAGGGGAAATGCGAGTGCGTTACTTAGTTGCTAACACGATTGTCTTCGCCAATGTCGTCTCCAACATACCGAAGAAACTTCACACGAGAACTTGCGGAATGACTGAAGAAGAAGCACACAAAAACAAAGTAGAGAGAAGCAAAGTTACCCACGCGTCGCACAAGGGAGTGGGTGGAATCACTCTGACCACGATAACGGAAGGCGTCGCACCAGCCAATGCTACCAGTGTCGCAACGAAGCAAAGCCACCAAGCAAGCTCCACGGAGAGGAAGAAGACCGGCGATCTCCCACTATGGAGAAAAAGAGGGGTGACTTTTCACCTTCCCAAACTCTTTTCTTTTTTCTCAAGCATGCTTGCCATCACATTTCCAATCAAAGGATATATAGTTTTACAAAACTATCAAAATAAAGAAAACAAAAAAAAAAGAAATAGCCAAAATAAAAAGTAAGCATATTACTTTTAATCAAAGGTCATTTTGCCATAGTTTTTTCAAGTATTCGGCCTTAAATTGCAGCATCCCAGCCGATGGTTGGTCTTCATCACCCATATAAAGCCGATTTCAAGACGCCATAATTCATTAATATTTAGGATGACTTCAAAGGAACCTTTGGCTTGAAAACTTCAAGAGAACTCACAACTAACAACATATCATTGCAGTACCGATGCAATTTCAAGTTTAAAATTACCATCAAATCTTTTGGAATTAAATCCCATAATAATCACAAGGCCAAATTGTAATTGTACAAATTTGTGAGATGCGGAAAACGGAAAATCATGTCGCAGGAACATTCAACCAAATCAAGCCGAGTAAATCAGAAGCAAACAGAAGAGCAAGGAAATCTTGTACTACCAAAAATCTTTACAGCGCGAGACATAAATGACGAGACATGATTCGCCGATGTACCCGATAAAAGCAAAAAACAAGAAGGCACAATTTAGCCGCATAGACTCAAAGAGTAACCGCCGACTTTGTCAAGCTGTACTATGGAGTCCGCTGAAGCCGCTAAGTCGCCAGACCACAACCTAGCCGCACGGACACTCCGTTATTCCAATGCTGAACTCTGTCTGCAATCTGCTAGCTGCCTAACCGCGAGGTCGCCTAGCCGCCAGATTAATGTGAACAGCTACTGGCGAACAGAACAAACCTCCAGAAGAGGACATCTTATTGAACTAGAAAAGATTGTCAAAGAGAAGACCGCCTGGTCACAAGCCATGACCTGCTGCTAACTGCTGATCATAATTGCAGAGTCCGCACTGATCCCTGACCGAAGTCAGAACCAAGTCCCTGGCTTCTCAGCGCTGTCCGCACAATCTGCACAGTAAAAAATCGATCAACTCCTTTAAACCGCGCGAATACAAAAAACTGTCCGTAACAATCGCCCGAGTTTACTTACTGTTCATTCGGTGGTACTGTTAATGTGACGGTGGGTCCTATTTATAGGCACGAAGAGGAGCGTCATCACCTCCCTAGCCGATAGGAACACCACCCTATCTTGCAGCGAGCACAAGGCTTATATGTACAACGCGGACACAAAACCAGTCCGCCTTGTCATCGCGACAAATACGAACAACCAGAGCCAAGGTCAAAACTTGGATCAGTCCGCCATACCTACGGACACTGCGAATACCGCCATCGATCCACACACCCTGCGGACACAACTCCAGTCCGAAAACTCCGAGCCCGCAACTAGCACAACAACCTTACAGCTGCCGAGCTTGGCGGACAGAGAAAACAGTCTGCGCTAACCGCGCGATCTCCCAGACTGAGCGAACCTGGACTTAGTACAATTCCAGATCAAGTCCACACCACCAACCATCCCTGGTGCGAACACAGCACCAACAGATAGAAGAGCCAATTCGCACAAACCGACGAACTCAAGCAACAGCTCGCACTAACCGGCGAACACCGTGGTATCCACTAAATCACACCACAAGACCAAGGCACAAGCTATGCCGATCTCCTGAGCTTAAATACAGTCCGCAAACCAGACTCAGCGACCTTCAGACGAGTCCGCAATATGTCGGACTCAGCGAACTCCGCTAATAATAACCCTATACGTCTGGTTACCTCCAGGGAACAAGCTGACTGCACAACACTAGTCGACCTGGCTAGCCGCCACCCATGTCCGCACAGTCTGCGCGGACAGTCCACCCATGCCGCTCATGCTGCCTAGGCCGCCCGGACCTCCACTTTTACTTTAAAAAATTCAACACTCCCCCTTCAAGTGAGAAGTGAAAACCAGCCCTAGCAGTCCCCGTAACCGACAAAATGGACCCTTCGACAGCGGCTTTGTGAAAATGTCAGCGATGTTGTCCTCACTCCACATATGCTCGGCTATAAGAGATCCCTCCAGCACATTCTCCTGAATGATATAATGCTCGATCTAAATATGCTTGGTTCTCGCGTGACAAAATGGATTGTTAACGAGTTTAAGGGAACTTTCATTATCACCGCGTAGCATAGTGGGACCCCACACTTCTTGATGGACATCCTCTACTAGCCTCCTAATCCAGATAGCTTCTCGAGCTGCTAAGGCCGAAACCTTGTACTCCGCTTCTGTAGTAGAGACGGACACCGAGTCTTTCTTTTTGTTGCACCATGATATGCCTATTGATCCATATGTGAAAACATAGTCAGACGTCAACTTTCGATCGTCTGAGTCTCCCCCATAATCAGCATCAGTGTAACCATGCAGGTTAAAGCTCGTGCCACTCCCATAAAGGAGCCCCATATTAGAAGTAGGCTTCACATAATTCAGAATGTTCTTTGCCGCCACCAGATGAGGTGTTCGAGGCTCCTCCTTATAACAAATTACTTGGCCTATAACATCAAGTAGATAACGATTCGAACCAGAGCTCGAAACACTAAGGGATCTGGAAGAACCCTCCCCTCATCACGTTGAGGCTTTAGGCCAACATCTAGTAGAGTAGAGCAACTCTTCCCCTCCCGCGTGCCGAATCGCTGAACAATCCATTCTGCATTGACTCTTTTGGAAACGAGTATCCCACTCTTTCTCCTCTCCACCTCGAGTCTAAGGAAGTGGTTGAGCTCAACCATGTCCTTCATCTCGAAACGAATAGCTAGCTCTGACATGAGTCTAGCTACCTCCTCTTTAGAGTTCCCCATGACAATCATACCATTAACGTATAGTAGCACCAAGACATGAAGCTCCCCCTTCTTCTTAACGAACAGGCTCGAGTCAGAGTCAGAAGCAAAATACCCGCAAAACTGAAGATATTCTACTCTCTTCGCATATCATGCTCGAGGCGCCTGCTTCAAACCGTAAAGGTCCTTCCTGAGCTTACAGACGTGTCCTGGATGATCTTCAGATACGTACCCCGGTGGCTGATCCATGAAGATGTCCTTATCAATTTCACCGTAAAGAAAGGCATTCTTTACGTCAAGCTGTCACATCCTCCATCCTTGGTAAGCAGCCAAGGTAATCACCACCAGCACTGAATTCATTTTTGTAACGGGACTAAACGTCTCCTCATAAGTCTTCTACGTACTATTAGGAGAACCCTCGAGCTAAAAGCCAAGCTTTGTATCGCTCGATGCTTCCATTCGCCTTCTTCTTCAGCTTATACACCTACTTGCATGTCACAGGAGTAATGCCATCGACCTTGGGCATAAGATCCCAAGTCTCGTTCCTTCTGAGGGAAGCCATCTCCTCATCCATGAGATCATACCACTCATTGACTCTAGTGACATCATGAAAGATAGAAGGCTCTCGCTCGTCTAGAGGGCCTGCGAAAAAATAAGAGACAAAGCTCACCATGTTCCCTTCGCTGTATCGAGCCGGTGGTTTAATGGTCCTCTTCGACCACCGAAGAACCTGACCACGGTTCACCATCTCTGCTACTTCTTCTGCATTAGCTCCATTCCCGCACATACTTGGAGCATCTCCCCCTGCTTCCTTAACTAGAAGCCTCTGCCCCGGATCTAGAAACACCTAGAGCACCTAGTGACACAGACAACTCCATTAGAAGATCTTTAGCAGTTTCCTCCTGCCCGCCGTCCAACCTGCTTTCCTGCAGCTCCACAGATGAGCCACCTTCATATGACATCAGTTCATCGAAGACCACATCTTTGGAGACAGCGATCTTCTTCGTCACTGGATCCATACACTTCCATCCCTTCTTTCTCTTGTCATAGCCCATGTAGACAAGCTTCCTTGCCTTCGCATGTAGCTTAGTACTGAGAGCATCAGGAACGTGTACATAGCAGGTTGACCCGAACACCCGAAGGTGTCCAATGCTAGGCTTCTCCTTAAACATCATCTCATGAGGAGACTTCATGTTGATCGGACTCAGAGGCATCCGATTGATGATATAAGTTATGTATGCCATCCCTTCTACCCAGAAGGCCCTAGGAATGCCTTTTGCATGGAGCCAACACTTCCAGGTCTCCATTAGATGATGGATCTTCCGCTCTGTTACTCCATTTTGTTGTGGATTATGTGCACAAGTGAGCTCTCTCCGGATTCCATGCTTCCTATAGAAGTTAGAGAACTCATTTGAAACGAACTCACCTCCATTATCCGTTCTCAACTTCTTATTCCGTAGGACAAGCCGACCCTCCACTAGCTCCTTGAACTCCATAAACAACTGGAACGCATCTAACTTCTCCTTCATAAAGTACACCCAAGTGTACCTCATGTATTCATCAATCAACACCAACATATATTTGCTGCCTCCAAGACTAGCGGTGATGGTCGGACTCATAAAATCACCATGGATGCACTCCAATGGTGCTTTACTCCTGATCCGTGACTTGTCAAATGGAAGGTGATGAGCCTTTCAATATTGACATCCTACACATACATTACTGTTGCCGAAGGATGACAATTTAGGCAAGCCTTTCACAAGGCTCTTCATCGTCATAGCTTTCAACTTGTCCGTCCCGACATATCCCAGTCTCTCGTGCCATATAGCAGCGCTATCGTTGGCTCTCATCCGATCAACATAGGAGCTTGTTGATAATAGAAAAAGTCCTTAACCCTTCTCTCTACATGAGCAACGTTAGTTTTCACCGCTGACAAGTTACGGAGAAACTTCACTTCTATCGGGCCGAACAGAAAGTGATAGCCCGTATCCATCACATTGGTCACTGAGAAGTGATTCTTCTTCATACCCAATATGTGATAAACACCCCTTAAAGTGAGTGTACCCTTATCACTACCTAAAGAAACAACACCCTCCTTCTCGACTGCATGCAATGTATCATCAACAGTAATAATAGCTTCGTTACCTGAGTATGCTTGCAGAGAGGAGAACTTTGACTCATTCCTGGTGAGGTGGTGACCACACCCTGAGTCCACTATCCAGTCATCTTGGTAGTTGTTGGTAGACAAACCACGGACACACATGCCCGTCATGAACGCATTCCCACATCCGGCTTCCTCAGCATTGTAACCAGCTTCCTCTTTATCTGGAACGTGCCCCGACCGCAGCTTAACTTTGTAGTCCTTCTTGAAGTGACCCAGCTGGTTGTATTTGTAGAACCTTAGCCCTTCCTTCTTCTTCCAATCCTACATAGGAGCAGCACTCCTGTCTTGCTAATAATAAGTTGAAGGGCCCTCGCTAGCAAATGGCTTCTTCTTCTTGTCACATCTCTTCTTCTTCCGTGAGAAGAGCGCCTCACTACCTCCTTTAGAGATAGTAACACCAGCCATTTGCCTTGCTCGACTTTCCTGCGAAGCCAGCAAGTTCTTCAGCTCCAGCAACGACGACTGAGTAGCCCGACCTTGAACATAAGTAACAAAGGCTACATATTCCTTCTGCAAACCGCGGATTATGTGCCTCTTGAGCTTTGCTTCTAAAATTGGCTCATTAGGGTCCAATGTTGATATTTCAGCACAAAGGTTCTTCATCTTCAAGAAGAACGTTGAGATAGACAATTCTCCTTGAGTGGCTCTCGCCAACTCATTCTATAGAAATTGTAGCCACGCTACATTCTTTCTATTGAACAACCCATCAAGGGAAGTCCAAATCTTAGCAGCCAACTGACATCCTATGATGTGGTCAAAGAGTACCAGTGAGATAAGGCGCTTGAGAGTAAACTCAGCCTTTGCGTTGGTCTTCCTCCAAGCTCTCACCGCTTCAGCATTGTAGGCGATAGTAGTAACTTCTTGCCTCTTGTCTCCACAGATGACCTCCCAAAGGTTCTTGCCCAGAAGATAGCTTTCCATGCACGACCTCCACTTCTTGAAGTTGTTCGACATTAAAAGCTCAATTCCAAGACCTCTTGCAAATCCAACTTCCGTTGCAGTAACATTGGTCTACTAGACTTATAGAAGCAAAAAACAAGACTGTCGGTTGATCATTACTCAAACTTTTATTCCCTATGATACCATGTAAAAATTTGTGAGATATAGAAAATGGGAAACCAGGTTTCAAGAACACTCAACAAAACATAGCCAATTAAACCAGAAGCAAACAGAAGAGCAAGGAAATCTTGTACTATCAAAATTTTTTACAGCCTGAAGCATACATGCCGAAACATGATTTGCCAATGTACCTGAGGAAAGCGAAAAACAAGAAGGAAAAATCGAGCTTCCCGGACTCAAAGAGTAACCCTTGACTCTGTCGAGCTGCACTATAGAATCCGCTGAAGCTGCAAAGGTGCCAGACCGCAACCTAGCCACGCGAACACCCCGTTATTCCAATGCTAAACTCTGACCCCAATTTGCTAGCCTCCTAACCGCGAGATCGTCTAGCTGCCAGATTAATGCGAACAGCTGTTGCTGAATTGAACAAACCGCTAGAAGCGGATAACTTATTAAACTGGGAAAAGATTGCCAAAGAGAAGACTGCCTGGTCGCAAGCTGCGACCTACTGCTAACCGTTGATCGTAACCACAGAGTCCGCACTGATCCCTGAATGAAGCCAGAACCAAGTCCATGGTGTTGAAACTGAGAATACGGTCTCTGTGGAGTTCACCCTTGGGAAAGGGGTGATCGCACACTTACTTCTCTCTTGCAAACCAAATAACCAAAGGTTTAGGACTGGGGATAGACCCAAGGCTCCAGCACGGAGGTCCCACCACACTCCCGGAAGATCTTAGAGCGCTTCCCCTACTTATCCAAGTGTTGAAGCTAAGGGTACCTCAGAAAGAGCAAGAATACCGGGGGACTAGTGAGCAAGAGTTTGGAAAACACTAGTGAGACTGCCTTTTGAGGTACCCCTTGGGTCTTATTTATAGTTTTCTAAAAATGGACTACAAATAGCCAACCTCCGCTGTTCTAAACAGCTACGTGCAGTCTAGGTTGGCCTGCCAACATCGTAACTCCGTTGTTCTGGGAGGCTATGGGCAGGCCAGCGGGGGAAAAATGGTAAAAAAACATCATAGATCACTAGGCGAGTGGTCCCTGAGACCTCCACTCGCCCGGGGCGGCGAGTGCTTGATGACGCTGGCACTCGCCGCTTCTCCCTGAACCTTGGCGAGTACGGGCCCGACTGACCCTACTCACTTGCTGCTTGCCGCTTGCCGAGCCCCCTGGGGCGAGTGTGAGCCCTCTTGCTCCGCTCGCCCCTCAAATACTCAACCCTGCCTGGGCGAGTCAGTGGGTTGCTGAGCTCCTGCCCCCTTGGGTGCTCTCCCGGGACTTAGACTGCTCGATCCGGCTGGTCTGGCTCCTGCCGACCCTACTCGTCAGACACGGGGTTGTACACAATCCCCGCTCTTTGTGAGGTTGATGCAAACTCAGAAAGAATCATCCAACCGCACAGGATTCGGCGAGTGCGATAGGAGCTAGAGGGAATCTTCGGGTGGGGTCCACCTGCGGCTATATATATACGCCTATGTACCTGGGTGACCTTTGCACTTCCCTTTGCTCTAACCTTGTCGGGATGTCTATCCCCAAAGAGATCCAAGAGAGGCTTGCCCGAGCTCGTGAGGCTGCGTCTTCCCACATTGCCGGCTTGACGGACGTTTCCCTTAGCATCCCGTCGAGCGGCCTGGCAGAATCCAACCCCGCCAAGAAGTCAAAACCACTTTCCAAGGCGGCTGAACCTATCTTCAATGATCTGAAATCCACACTAGAAAATGGGGCCGACTCCTCCACTCTGCCCACCACTAAGAAGAAGAGTAAAGAAGTTGTCGACCTTTCTGCCGACCCGGACAGCCAACAGGACAACGACGAGGCCTCCACACCACGAGTTTTTTCTCTCGTGATTCTCCTGGAGTACTCGCCTTTCGTGCTGATACTTGACTGAATGCCTTTGCAGCTCTTCCCAGCCAGTCTGAGGCTGACGAATCTTCGGATCCAACTCACTACTCGCCCCTCCCTTCCCCAAGCTCGCTAGACTCCTTCTTGGGTTTCGAGGTGGAGAATGGCAAGCCGACGAGACGTGGAATCAGGGTCTTCAAGAATCTAATACGTGGGCTACGCAAAGTTCAAGAGGATAATGAGGCATTGCAGCGTGACTACGTGCAGCTTGCGGATGAGGTGAGGGGCAACCCGGTAGGTGAGGCATTGTCTCCTTCTCCGCTTTTGGACGAGATCGACGAGAACCTCCAGATCGTCCATAGGAACTTGGGGCAGACCCGCGAGCTCCACAACTCGTGCTGACCTGTGGGGAAGAAGATGCGAGGCCGGGGTAGGTAGAAACGGCTCCATTGTTGAGCTTACCGACGCTCGCCTCCGGCCCCCTCAGCTCGCACACATTGAATATTTCCCTTTCTCTCTGTTTTTTTTTGAATTTGCTTCCCGCACTTCCTGTTCCTGAACTGTATTCCCCTGCTTGTAATAACTTAAAACATTTTTTAGATTTCAATGTTTGTTACTTGAATAATAAACTGCTCTTTGGACTCGGCTCGCCATGCGATAGAGCAAGTCGAGGGGGTCGGTGGGCTGGGGTTGGCGAGCTAGAGCAGGCAAGCCAGACTGATCAGTCGGCTCGGCCTCAGATTCCTTTTTTATAAATAGACCCCCCCCTTACCAAGCCCAATCCATCGCCTTTAATGCTTTCGTACCCCTTCTCATTGCCTTTTCTACTACCTGTACTCGCACTTCAACCCTCCTACGAGCATGGGCAAGACTCATCCCAATGCCTATGGCCATTCCAAGTGTGCTCGACATTTTGCCGAGTACTGTTTTTTCGAGGGAAATACTACCGAGCGCGAGCTCGCCGAATTCGCTGTCGAGTTCGTGCCCCTGGTTTCGAAGCGCACTGCCCGGTGAACAATGAAGCCATAAATACCTTCTACCAGGACGAGCTCGTCTTCTCCATCTCGCATTTTGATGTGGGGTTACGCCTTCCCCTTTGCTAGATATCCATCAGATTCTCAAGTACTTTGGCGCGGTGCCCGCGCAGCTGAACTCGAACACCATTGCCATGATGGTCGCATTCGTGAGCTTCCTCCGTCGAGAGAGGATAGAGTTCAATCTATCCATTTTCAGGAAGCTCTTTACCTACAAGACGACGCCTGACGTAGTCGCGTACTTCGGGGCCTCGTTCATCAAGGTTCATGAGATCGCAAACAAAAATCACAACTGGATATCCAAGATCGTCTTAATCAAGGGTGTCCTCGGACACATACCCTACTTACCCCTACAAAAGGGCGAGGAGGTCTACCGACCCCCATCGGTATCTGATAATGATGTCGAGCTCCACGAGTTCTTCCTCCACAAGGACTTCGAGGTCGCCTTCCTTCGAAGGGACCTCGACTCGCTCCTCCCGGTTCCTCCCGGCGAAGGTATGTTTCCCATTTTTTCCATTTACCAAACTCGCCTGGTCAAAATTATTTTTTAACAAGTTTTTTATGCAGGGGAGCGCGGATTCCCAAGCATCCTCCCTATGTGGACTCGGGAGTCAACCCGGATCCACTCGCTCATGTGCGGGCAGTGGCGACGGCCTGCCGAGGCGACATGGGGCCTGGCGGGCCCTCCACCAGCCAGAAACGACCTTGCCTCGAAGGGTCCGGCTCGCCTCGCCGCCCCCTCCGCCAAAGAAGTTGAAGGTGACGGTGGTCTCCCGGGGGGACTACAACAACAATAAGTCCGGGGGAGACCGCAATGAAAACAACAACAAAAGCCGAGATACATGAGCTCGCCTGAGACCATCCCTGATGCATCGCTGGAGAGCTCGCTGAAGGAGGCGTCGGAGAAAGACCAGGGGGTGGCGAGTCCTCCGATCCTGCTGCAGAGAAGGCCGTGGCTCGCGAGTCAGGCCCGCCGAAGAGCCATCCCCTCTTCAGCTTCAGGGGAAGATGGAAGGACTCGACCGGCGAGCCGATGGTCCAATAGGATGAGCAGGCCCACCAGATCTCCTTCTCCTCCCTCCAGCCCTCCTGGACAGATCTCCAACGCCCCTCTGGGCATGCCTATGTGCTTGGCTTCGGCCTCTATGGGCGCGAGGATGTCGAGGCATATAAGGGCATGACCCTGCGCCAGCTCTTCCATGAGGGCTTGTAAGCCCACATGCGGGCCCTGGAGCTGCACCACATGGTGGATCGCTGCAGCATCAACCCCATCCACCTCCTGCAAAAAGTCGAGCAGGGGCGAGACGTTGCCATGGACAAGGTCGTCGACCTTGCAAGACAACTTGATATTGCCGAGGACCTACTCTCCATGGTTGCCGGTGGGTTGGTAAGTACCGGCTGCTCCTTTTTCTTTTACTACATTTCCTGCAATAGATTTGCTTACCCTTATGTTTTACAGGATGTCGAGGCCGCTAGCGAGCTGCGGGCTCGCGCCGACGGGCTGGAAGAGGAAAACAACCAGCTGCGTGCTTGCGCCGCCGAGCTAGAGGCTCGTGCTGCCGAGCTAGAGGTGGACAACGCAAAGCTAAAGGAGGAGAACAAGGGGCTCCACGATGAAATCATCCACTAGGCGGAGGCCCTCCTTATAAGACCCCATTTTTTTCTTTTAAACCACCTGGTCTTATGCCTAGTATCGCCGTTTTATGGTGACACCGACATTCGGGAGGGTCGTCACTACAAAACGCCGATTCTGCCGGCATTGACGATATTCAAGAGTAGAAGTACAATTGAACAAATATAAGCTAAAGTCCACAAGATCACATATATATAAGTAAAAGTGTTATAGTCCACAATGAGTACAAAGTATGAAAGAGAGTAGAAAAATGGGCTTAAGCCCGGTACATGTCTAATACAAATAATCTCTCTCTCACATCTCACCCATCTAGCGAAAGCAACTGAAAAATGTCTTCGACTTATCACCATGTAGTAGTGGTAGCGTGCAGCAACTGCTCCTTATGCCCCGCCTCCTTGTCCTACCGGTGCCGATGCTCCTGCTGCTCAGTCCCCTAAACTGATGTGGTCCACCGACCGTTAGTCAAAAGATAAAGCCACTATTGTCCTTGCCTCACCCCCGTGACTCCTAGGCACCGTGCGGGGAGGATGAAAGCGGAGTACAACAAAACAGAGTGGAACAAGCAGATGACGGTTGACCTATTCTAGCAGTTATATTGTAACAACTATACAGCTATAAAGGAAAAGCAAGCTAGTAGTTCTATAATAAGAAGGAAGTAATGTAAACAAGTAAGCAGATTAGTAAGTATATGAAAAGTAAACTAAGAAATAAGTAACCTTAACTTATATGAATGTCCATACAAACGTATAAGTTAAGGGGTCTTTTGCAAGGCTCCCATCGTATAAAAAGTCTCATACCAATTTATACGATGGAGTGTAAGGTTTAATACAGGTATGCGTGTAGTGATATGTTATGCCATGATATGAACATGCAAATACAACACACACACACGATTCTATGAACACAGACCTTTAGTTTCCCCTTTCTGGAGCCTAACCTCCCATGATACCTCCGTAGTGGCAAACAGAAGCGGTGGGTTGGGCCTCGCCCACCTCTAAACCGTTATCAGCACTACCATTCAGACATATCGTACGCCTCAATGCTGGTGCACTAAGCAGAGCTCCTGCGTACTCTTGCCGGTTGGCACACCAGACTTCATTTGGCTAAGTGTTATACCACACCTGCCGAGTCAATGTATTGGTATCGGTGCGACGACTCTCTAATACCAAAGAACCACTACCTTATATCTTATGCACATGCAACATTAATATATTTTCCACCGAACCAAAGCTCCCCGGACTATTCCGTCCGTCACAAATATCTACCTAGCCATCGGCTTGCCGGGCTAACCTGCCCATCACCAAAACCACCGAGCCTACCGCTTATGAGACCAAACCTAACTCCCACAATACTGGGGAGTGTGAGTGTAAGTGTTATCCTAGAGTATTTCTAATTACTCTTGTAATCTATTGGACTTACGACTTACGTTATTCTCGGACTGCCCAAGGAATTCTCGGTGAAGGTCTCTCACAGGACACTAGGAAATATGATGTTAGCTGAAGCCCATCGTTCCCTTTTGCGAGCCACTTACTATTATTGTTTATTATCCAATTCTCGATCTCTTTTAATATTATACTGGATCTAACCCTAGTGTATTTTGACTCTTTCTCTCTCCATAGGAAAGACGATCTTTCGTCGATCCCGAGCACCTCTTAACACTAGTCAACCCAACACTCTCCTCATCATGACTCCTAATGAAGCTCTTTTTTTCTTTTTCACTCCACTAAGATCAGTAAACTATTAAACTCATCTCCCTATGTCCATTCCACATGTTTTCACAATTTCCACAGTTTTACTAAATGCAGACCAACCTAAGCTAGATGATGTACATGACAGGAGATACTCCAAATTTTCATCCAAAAGCCCTAAGATAATTATTGTGGGTCTATTATGACATATTTAGCCAAAATCCAGAAACTTGTAATTTTCCTGATTAATTTGGCATTTATTAGATTTTCCCAAAATTTAGGCCATGGGTAATTTTGAACATGATGTACAAGATTTCCTTAAGTTATGACCACCCAAAAATTATTAACACTATATTATAGCAAAATATTAGTGGATACTAAGTTTCACAGATTTTTATAAATGTAATAACCTTTAAATAATTAATTCAAGATAATTCAAATAATTAGAGTTAATGAAGCGAGTATCATAAATCATAGTCCAAGAATTATATAAAAATTACCAGAGCCTTATAATGATCATAAAACACTACTGACTATGTTTTATGCAATTCCAAGGTCAGTAAAATATATAGAAAAAATACCTCAAGTGAATTCATGATAGTGCACTTTGTGAAGAAATATTCATGTAAACTCATCCAAATAATATGTAATACTTTTCTAAGCTTTATTATGCCCTAAAAAGTTCTCTGGCAAAGTAACACAATTTTCTAACAAGATATAGTATTTTTTATCTATTTATCAAACTAAGATGTACTAGTTCACTTTACACATGAAGTACTAATGGGAAATATCCAATTATTCCAAATAATTTATAAATGTATACAAATGGTATTTGATTAACTTTGCCAGAGTTTTATATCATTCTAAGTTAATTTAACCATGGTTACTTCAATATAATCACAAAGGGCAAGATGAAGGTTATAACTACAAGTATAAACTACTGTTATCTAAACATCCTATAATAAATTTGAGAGGTCAATATCAATATAAAATTACTCCTACCAAAATCTCATGAAGATCCAAGATCATATGACCCTTCAATATTTCTTTAAAAGGTATATGCCTAAACAATCTCTAATTGGTTTAAGTTGTGTGCAAAATTTCACCAAAATACTTCCTAGGGCTATTCACCACCCTAAGATCACATGGACTAAACACCAAGTTCATACAAGGACATATCACATCATCTCCTTCAAAAACCCCCAAAGTTCAACCTTAGGGTTTGAACTAGGGTCCAACGGCAAATCCATCCTAATCCACCCTAAACTCCATGTGAGGGTGTTTAGACTAACCATTGGGCTCTGGCCAAAGTCCCAACCCTTTTGGGAGAGAATTGGCCCCTCCATGCCCCAAGCTCACTCTTGCCCTAATTAACCCTTAAAGGGTCACACTTTGCTCGCACCAAAACCCATTCAAATCAAACCCAATTGGGCTGAGATTTTTATCAGAGTCATAAAATGACTTTAAGAGTCAGCCACCAAAACTTTGGTGGGTTTAGAGGTCATTAGGCCCCTTAAATAATTCATACATGGTTTATTAAATTTTTACAACAACTATAGAAAAATGTTTTCCCAAAATTTCCATTTTTTGATATGTTATAGGTATAGGTAAAAGTGACCCCCCAGCCAAAATTTCAAGTCATTTGGATGGCTGGACTGATAGGGGCACTCAATTTAGTCTCTGGTCAAGCCTATATATTGGCTGTAACATTTTGAGTGTTGTGGTCAAACCACTTACCCAAATTGGTCGAAATAAATTTTAAAATTAATTAGACTTCAATGGCTACAATTTTTATGTTGGCCATGTTTCCAGGAAACCCATCCAAATATTTTTAATAATTAAATCAACATACTACAAGTTAAAGGTAATTAATCACTATATATTATATATATTTATAACAAAATAAAGAAGGGCATTGTTCATCTTCCTTACAGAGCCCGTAAACGCCTTTCTTGTAGCATTTCCAATGCTTAGCGCTGGCCACCCGGTCACCTACCTTGCCAGCCACTACCACCACCTTCGTCAAGATGATGGTTATCGCCCGACGGTGGTTTGGCCGCCGAAAGTGGTGGTTTCCGGCAAACCCGTCACCATGATTTTTTGGAAAAACTTTATTTATTTCTCACTTGGATCGGCTCGTTTGAGCTCGATTTCTCAGCCTTTTGATCTAGATACTAACACAAGGGGAGAGGAGGAGAAGTAGACCTTGTTTGGGGTTCGACGACGGCGGCGGCCGGCCATGACATTTTTCCTTTCTGGCGAGCTTGCCTGATTCCTCGATCCTTCACCAAAACCATTGATCCAATACATTATTTTGACTTCCAAGGACGTTTTGAAGGTGATGGGATGGTCAAAAGTGGGAATAAGGGGCTATATTGGGAGATTTATATTTTTCATGGGTGGGGAGGTGAAGGGGTGGTTGGCCTTGGTGGTTGGGCTCCCCCCATTAGTGTTGGCTGGCTGGAATTTATATCATCCTCATCCCAAGAGTCAAGGGAGATGAATGGGGCCAATGGGGAGATGACTGGAGTGGCCCATGGCCTCTCTCCATAACTCTTCTCTCTCTTTCTTCTTTCTCTCTCCTCCATTAAGGAAAAACTCCCATTTTCTCTCTCCTAGTCACCCCCTCTGAAATTTAGATGGCATTCCATGTAAATATCAGCCTCCTAAAGTTAATGGGCCACTCAAATTGGGCTTAGCCCAGGTGGCTTGGGCTTGGTTAGGTCATTTAGGCTAGTTTGACCTATTTTAGGGTTGAGTTGACTTTGGTCAATTTGACCCTTTTGGGTTGACCCCAATGGGTCCTTGGTGACCCATTGGCCTCCCCTAAGGTCTAAGAAGACTTGGGTAGGGTTGGTTTGACACCTTGGTGGTCACTTGACCCTTATTTAGGGCACTTTGACCACTTTTGTGTTTAAGTTGACTTTGGTCAACTTGACCACTTGGGTTGACCAAAATGGGTCCTTAGTGACCCAATGAACCTTTTAAAGGGTTAGGGAGATTTAGGTGGGGTAATTTTGGCAAGTTGGAGGTCCATTGGCCCTAGATAGACAAGTTTGACCATTTTAGGGTTAGGGTTGACTTTGGTTAATTTGACATTTTTAGTTGACCCAATGGGTCTTTGGTGACCCAATGAACCTTATAAAGGGCTAGGGATATTATGGTGGTGTCAAACAGTCAAGGTGAGTCCCTTAAGTCAAACTCTAGGTTAGATAGTTGGAATGTGTTATTTGCAGACCATGGTGATCTCACCTTCATTCCTAGATTCACTTGGTCTTCTTGGGCTTCCTAGGATTTTGTCATGACCTAGTCATGACAAAACCACTCTTAGGGGTCTAGTTATTTGAGGGATGTTACAAATCCCAATAAACAAAAAAAATAATTTCATCCCCGAAATTCAGGTTAGGCCTGCGATGTTTCTACTGAAAGTAACTGCATGTAACATCCCTCAGAAATTGAAGTTATACCTGATACAAATAGCTTAAGGTACTTCTACTGTATCAGATCTAGTGGCTCCCAGGTATGCTCCTCCTGTCTATGATTTGTCCACATGATCTTGACCATCGGAACCTTCTCGTACCGCAAGACTCGCACTGTCGTATCATCTATCCTAGCCGTCTCTAAGTGGACCGATCGATCTGAAGCTGCTGAGCCATCTATACTACTAACCCGCAGCTCCGGCCGTAGTAGAGCCTTCCTAAGAGAGGAGACATTGAAGACGTCATGCAACCCGCTAACTCTAGTGGTAGCTCCAGTCTGTAAACTAATGGGTCGATCAGCTCCAGGATCCTGTAGGGCCCCCATATCTTGGACTGAGCTTCTTCCGCCCACACATCCGTGAGATTCCATGCACTGGACGTATCTTCAGGAACCCATGGTCTCCATCCTGAAACTCCACTTGGCAATGTCGTGCATCATAATACTTGGCCGGTCTTCTTTGGGCCTCCAACATCCTATCTCGGCTCAGTCACACCTGGGTATCTGGGTTCTCCACAAATTTCGAGTCGAGTGCCTTTGGATCCTCATCCTAGATCCAATACAGTGGAGTCCTACACCTCCGTATGATGGTGGAGAGCTGTGTTGAATGTTGAATGAGAGCTAAGATAAGCCTGGAATGATCTTCTCTCTTTGGACGTAAACCGTCCAACCCGATCTGACATGATCATCTTGAGCTCTTGACCTCTTGACCTCCTCCAGCCGATAAATCTCACCGTGCGTCACAAAATCCATGACGTTTTCTTTATTCTGGGGAAATACACGTTTTGATAAACATAATTTTCTTCTGTTAATTTGAGTTATCATTTGTAAGTGTAGACAACGACTCTATAAACATCCTCTACATGATCATATTCTTATTCCTTTGAGTACGCCCGAGTAATCAATCAATTCAACTTTATGAGTCATATCTAAGGTCTACGTCCTTCAATATATTGTCTGCTAACTTCTTGCAGTTTCCTAGAGTCATCATACTTCCGATGTTACAACATAGAGATTTAATCTTATCTTCCCAGATATCCTGAATCTTGTTACCCGTCATCTAATTTCATGTCATACCTTGTAATTGTTGAAAGTTATTACTTCAAGGTTAGCTAGTCACCTAAAGGGGGTTGAATAGGTCTTATAAACTTTCTTAGATCTTTATGTTGTTTATCAATTTAGTGATCTAGAGCTTGTCCTAATTACCTGTAATACAAGAAAGAAACAAGCAATATAGCAAGCACACAAATATTTATAGTGGTTCCCAAATTGGGTATATCCACTTTACCTCCCACATATCAAACTGATTTTTGGACTAGGCACAAACTCCACCAATATGCTCCTCAGAGCTTACACCTGAGGCCCTCAGCCTTACACACAGATTCTTTTCAGAATCCAAACTCAGAACCACAAGGGTTCCTACCTCAGAGCCCTATAGTGCTCCTACAGCTCAGTGGTCCTCAAACCACTTACCTAAGCCTTATCTCTAAGGTCTACAGCTCAGGCTTTTCAGCCCTACAACTTCAGGCACAAGATCCTACTCTCAGAGTACTGCATCACTCCTACAGCTCAGTACCCTTCCAGGTACCTACCTTAGTGCCCTTCCAAGAACCTATAGATCAGCCTCCACCAAGGCCTACAACTTAGTGACACACTTATCACATACAACTCAGTGACCCAACAGTCACCTACCTCAGGCACTAGGCCCTACACTCAGGTTGGGAGGATAGCCCTACCTCAGATCCACACTTGGATCCTACCTCAGAGAGTAGCGCTCTCCTACCTCAGGCAATTAAGCCCTACAGCTCAGATCCACACTTGGATCCTACCTCAGATAGTAGCACTCTCCTACCTCAGGTAATTAAGCCCTACAGCTCAGATCTATACTTGGATCCTACCTCAGTACCCTAGTAGGGCACCTACCTCATTGAATAATTTGTCACCTACCACTCAGGCACAAAGTGCCCTACACTTAGATTCAGATAAACTGAATCCTACAGGAAATTAATCAATAAAATTGAAATACTAACTTAGAGATAAATCTTTGAGTCTAACTTGCTGGACTGAGCAGATATCAGTCCAGCCCACTTGTAGTAGAAGGAATTAGTATTCTTTTACAACTACCAATTTATCTGTTGTACTGATGGCAACAACTGCTGTTGAAGGCTTTCAGCCCTTCACACATCTATCTTCTCTTGCTGATAGATTGAATCGGCCAACTTGTTCTTCAAAGAACACTCTTGCTGAACTTGAAAAAGCTTCAACTATCTTTGCCTTTTAGCTTTCACTGCTGGACTTTGCTTTCAAGTTTGTCGAAGAAGATGAAGTTCAGCCGCCTCTCTTTTGTTTTCTTCTTTTGTTCCTTTTTTCGTTAAACCTAATCTTCTTTTCTTCTCTTCCTTTTATATCTATTGATTTTGAATCAACGACACAATTTGAATGTGGGCCCAACCAAGAATGGTGAGCGCCACCTTCCTCAGAAGAGGACAAATAGTAGCTTTCGGCGCTACTGTAGAATTCCTGTAATGACATGAAGTATTTGGACTGAGCTCGACGATCATCGAGCTGAGATCAACGAACTCAGTGCCAAGCTCGACGAACTTCAGAATCTCCAACTTTACATTTAGCTTGACGAAATGTGAGCTCTGCTCAACTAACTCTGAATCTTCAAACTTTAACTTGAGCTCGACGAAAGGCGGGCTCAGCTCGACGATCTTTGAATCTTCAACATTTAACTTGAGCTCGACGAATGGCGGCCTCAGCTCGATGAACTTTGATTCTTCAACCTTTAAATTGAGCTCGACGATCTGTGAGCTGAGCTTGACGAAATCTGAACCCAGTTTGACGAACTCCACAATCTGGACTTAGAAAATTTCTGTTGGCATTATCTCAGCGGTTCCTTCTCAACTATCTCAGCTGTTTATTCTTCACAGCTAAGACTCTTCTGTCTCAGCGGTTCCTTCTCAATTGTCTCAACAGTTTCTTCTTCACAGCTGAGACTATCTTCTGTCTCAACGGTTTAGCTGAGACCAACACTTCTCTCAACATTTTGTGTTGAGCTTCTCAACTATCTCAGCAGTTCTGCTGAGGCATTCTTCTCAGCTGTCTCAACGGTATTGCCTTAGTCAAATTTTCTGACTTCCAGCTTCCTCTTCCAGTTCACCTGTCCAATCAAGGACCACCTGCATGCATGAACTCAAGCACACATCAAATACATTATATGTGTATTTCATTGACCAGTTTGACTTATTACAAATCTGGGACATTGGGATCAATGGACCCAACAATCTCCCCCTCTTTGAAGATGTCGAAACTTAACTTGATCAATAAAATAGGTCATTGACATACACAGTATATTAAAAAAAACTTGTGTAACATCATGAGAGTTTGAAAATATTACCACCTTACTCCAGCCTGTGGAGAATTTTACTTACTCCTCCTGGCATGCTGCTCTCCTGGGTGAGCCATCCTTACTACTCTAGTGCTGAAACAACTTCAACACCACCTGGCTTTGAGCCTCCTGTATCTTGGCTTGGTCAGGTCTTGATCAAGTCTATGCTTCCTTCCCCCTAACTCCTCCCCCCCTTTTGACTTTTGCAATAGGGAGATTTTTTGTGGAGATTTTCTCTCCCTATCTATCTGGGGATGATCCCCCTTCTTTGACTTAATTCCATTTCAGTTGTTGGGCTTGCTCCCCCTCAACTGTTGCACACTATCTTCATTATCTGGAGGAAGAACTTGTACTACCTGCAAAATGTACAGTGCAGCATATGGTAGAAGAGATAATTGAAGCTACACAAGATTCAACATACCCAATTCAAATTTTAAGGTGTTGAGTTTAGCTTCATCCAATGGCTTAGTGAAGATATCAGCCACTTGCTTGTTTATAGAGACAAACTCAAGGCTGATGTCTTCCCTTTCCTTATATTCCCTAATGAAATGATACCTAATTTCTATATGCTTAGTCCTGCTATGGGAGACAGGATTCCTAGCTATATAAATTGCACTAGTAGAATCACAAAAGAGTGGAGTTCTACTTATCTGACTATTGTAGTCCTGAAGTTAATGCTGGATCCATAGAAACTGAGCACAACATGTTGGAACCTTAGTTCTGATTTGGGTCAGGATCACTATTAGGAATATTAGATTGACCCAAAATGTATAGTCATGGGTCATAGGATTATTTCCAGGTCTGCTCATTCAGAAAAATTCCAGAGAAGTTAAAATTTGAAGTTCAGAAAATTGCTGGAAGAAAATATCTGAACTCAGTTCAAAGATCTCTGAGCGAAGATCAACAATCTCTGAGCTCAGCTCAAAGAAAACTATAAAACACAGATGCAGTTCAAAATCTCTGAACTCAGCTAAACGATCTCCGAGATGAGTTCAACGATCTCCGAACCCAGTTTGAAGAAGCTTTAAAATTCAGTTTGGCGATTTCCTGTGCCGTTTTTCAGACAGATTTATTTACAGCTGGCAGAGTTAATTAAGGCTTAACTGCAGGCATTTATAGATCTCAGATTTAATGCTATATATTCTTATCAAATATAGCTGTTTGAATGACATTATAAAATTTTGCTTATTACAGAGATTAAATGCCAATTGATTTCTCAAGGTAGATTCCATTCTCGGGAATTTATTTAGCCATTCCAAGATAGATAGAATTCAAATGTTTGAATTCTTCAGGCATTAAATATACAGATATCATATCTTACAGAGAATAAGAAGAGTAATACAACACTCGACAGAACATGAGAGATAGAGAGAGAAAATTCAAGAAGGATTTTTCTCTCACATAAGAAGAACTCAGCTACAAGTTTTCTTACAGCAAATCAACTTCATCTTCTTCATCTGATCCAGTGTTTCAAGAGACAATCAATCAATATCAGTATAAAAGTTTGTTGGAGAGCAACATCAACTTGAAGGCCTACACCCTAAAGCAAAGCTTCCACTCCTGAATTATTCTACATCTCAAGGGGAGCTTTTGGGAACCACTATAATTTTATTGTGTCTTTTGTGTGCTTGCTTTTTCTGTCTTTATCTTTGTGCTGTGACTTTTTATATATTAACTCTAAATTAGAAGAAAGTTAAGATCTATCCCTTTCTTCCAATTGGTATCAGAGGGAGGTTCCTTTGGTTGTTCATGCTAACACATGAACGAAAACGATCTGATAGATCTTATTTTTCTTAAGAGTCTATCATGGCACAAAATGAAGAGTTTTCAAGCACCAGACCTCCTCTGTGCAATCTAGATAAGCTTGCACTATGGAAGGCAAGGATTAGGCTTTTTATGAACTCTATTGATGAAGAAATTTTCAATTCTATCTTGATATGTCCTTATCAATCATTGGAAACAACAAGAATGAATGTTGTTCCATCATCTCAATGGACAGAAGCCCAGAAAAGGCTAAAGATGGCTGATGCACAAGCAATGAACATCTTTGCTCAATCAATGTCTGATGACATTTTTCAAGAAGTTGCTGAATGTAATTCAACAAAGGAAATTTGGGACTCCCTCACAGCAATGGTTGCTGGATCAGCAAAAGAAAGAACATGTAAAGCTGAATCTTGGAGTGACTCTGAAGCTCCATCCTGTACAATTGAGAATGAAGAAGAGACAAGAGCAAGAGAATTCTACCTGATGGCAATCAATGTATCTTGCAGCAGCCATGATGAAGTATTTTAATCTGATAAAGAATTAGTAGCAGAATCAGAAGAGGATCAAGTTATTTCTTCCTTTGATTTCTCTTCAGAACATTTTAAAGAAGATTTTAAAATTTTATGCAATGATTTGATTCTATCTGAGAAAGAAATAAAACTTCTCAGAGAAAAAGTAATTAATTTATCTTCTGAAAACATTCAAATCAAAAAAGACTTAACAATTACTTCAAAAAAATAAGCTTCATTAGAATCAGTTAAAGGCAAAGAAAAAATAATAGATTTAGACAAAATAACTGAATTTTTACCAAAAAAAATTAAAAATATTCAGAAAATTTTTGTTCAAAATAAGTCGTCGAACCAAGATCGACGATCTCAGTATTACTCGTCGAACAGCAATCGACGATCTCTGAACCTAGAGGTTGGGTTTAACTACTCAGCAAAAGGGGATTGACGATATCATCACTTTTCGTCAAGCAGAGATCGACGATAGTGGAACACAGATAGTAGTCATTATTACTCCGTGAACCGAGATCGACGAGATAAATACTGGTCGTCGAACGCAGATCGACGATCTCAACATAAATCATCGAATTCAGAATTTCAAAACAGAAATTTTTATCCTTTTGAAAATTATAATCAAACTCAAAATTTTGTCAATCCTTTTACCCAATGGTTCATCTCTCCTAGGAAATTTCATCCATTAGGTTACAAAGATCAACCTGAATATTCTTTTATTTCTGATTATTATGAAAAATAACTAGGACCCAAGGTAATTTGGGTGCAGAACTTCTAACCTCTTATTTTTGGAAAAGACACTTCAGAGCAGGGGTAGCTGTATAGGGGGAGACTATTTTAGAGGTTACAGTAACAGCAGTTTCAATTATTCAGAAATCTTGAGGATGATATCAAGGAGTTTGTTTGAACCATGTTCCAGTTATGCTGAAATGAACTCAGTTAAAGATAAGCAACATAATAGCTACATAGCCCTTTAGAAGTTTTTGTTCTCATTTTTATTTTGAACCATTGTTGCTCTTTTTTTTTAAGAACTCATTTTAAACTTGCTATATATTTTTATGTGAATAGTGTCCTCACCCAAATAGGGGGAGATTGTTGGAAACTTAGTTCTGATTTGGGTCAGGATCACTATTAGGAATATTAGATTGTCCCAAAATGTATAGTCATGAGTCATAGGATTATTTCCAGGTCTGCTCATTCAGAAAAATTCCAGAGAAGTTCAGATTTGAAGTTCAGAAAATTGCTGGAAGAAAATCTCTGAACTCAGTTCAAAGATCTCTGAGCGGAGATCAACGATCTCTGAGCTCAGCTCAAAGAAAACTGCAAAACTCAGATGCAGTTCAAAATCTCTGAACTCAGCTCAACGATCTCCGAGCTGAGTTCAACGATCTCTGAACCCAGTATTAAGAAGCTTTAAAATTCAATTTGGCGATTTCTTGTGCCGTTTTTCAGACAGATTTATTTACAGCTGGAAGAGTTAATTAAGGCTTAACTGCAGGCATTTATAGCTCTCAGATTTAATGCTATATATTCTTATCAAATATAGCCGTTTGAATGACACTATAAAATATGGCTTATTACAGAGATTAAATGCCAATTGATTTCTTAAGACAGATTCCATTCTCGGGAATTGATTTAGCCATTCCAAGATAGAAAGAATTCAAATGTTTGAATTCTTCAGGCATTAAATATACAGATATTATATCTTACTGAGAATAAGAAGAGTAATACAACACTCGACAGAACAGAAGAGATAGAGAGAGAAAATTCAAGAAGGCTTTTTCTCTCACATAAGAAGAACTCAGCTACAAGTTTTCTTACAGCAAATCAACTTCATCGTCTTCATCTACTCCAGGCTTTCAAGAGACAATCAATCAATATCAGTCTAAAAGATTGTTGGAGAGCAACATCAACTTGAAGGCCTACACCCTGAAGCAAAGCTTTCACTCCTGAACTATTCTACATCTTAGTGGGTGCTTTGATATCATCAACAATCCACTAGTCTTCTCTCAGATCATTGACAGAGAAAACAACATCATTTCTTTTCCCTTTCCTGTGTACATGGTTATTACTCCCTTCAAAAGTGAACTCTTTGGTGATAGGACACCTGATCAAAAACCTATTGGTTTTTAGGCACCTGATCAAAAGCCTGAAGGGTTTCTAGATCTACCTGAAGCAGATCTTGTGGTGACAGGGCACCTGATCAAAAACCTGTAGTGGATTCCTACCAGGGTGGTAGAAGAGTGGATGTATCCAGATTTGGGGAACCACTATAATTTTCTTATGTCTTCTTTGTGCTTGCTTTTTCTTTCTTTATCTTTGTGCTGTGACTTTTATATATTAACTCTAAATTAGAAGAAAGTTAAGATATATCCCTTTCTTTCACAGCAGCTCCTAGCTGAAATATATTCTAACTCTGTAGTAGAGATTGCAACACTTGTTTGCTTCTTGCTGCTCCAAGAGACAAGCCTTCCACCAAGAAATTGATAGGAGCTAGATGTGCTCTTCCTATCCTCCTTGCAGCCTACAAAATCTGCATCTGAATTGCCTGTTAGTTCAAACTCCCCATTCCTAGGGTACCATATACCAAGATCTGGGGTGCCCTTTAGATATCTCAAGATTCTTTTCACAGCAATGTAGTGAGACTCTTTAGGGCAAGCCTGATATCTATCAAAGACACATGTTGCATGGATAATGTCAGGCCTGCTTGCAGTGAGGTAGAGAAGGGAGCCAACTATACCACTATACAAAGTTAGATCAATGGTTACCCTTGATCATCTTTTCCTATAGGCATACTTGAGCTCATGGGAGTTCTTATTGTGGAAGCATTCTCCATACCATACTTCTTGATTAGCTCCCTGGTGAACTTTGACTGGGATATGGATAGACCATCATCAGTTTGTCTTACTTGGAGTCCCAAGAAGAACTTCAGTTCACCCATACTACTCATCTCAAACTTCCCTTGCATAAGTTTTGCAAACTTCCTGCAGAGGTTGTCATCAGTAGAGCCAAATATTATGTCATCAACATAAATATGGACTAGGATGATCTTGCCCTTAGATTCCCTTAGGAATAGGGTCTTTTCTATCTTCCCCCTTGAGAATTTTTCTCAATGAGGAAGGTAGACAATGTATCATACCATGCTCTAGGGGATTTCTTGAGCCCATATAGAGCTTTCCTAATTCTATACATAGCAGTAGGAGAGTTAGAATCTACAAAACCTGGAGGCTGCTCTACATAGACCTCTTCTTTCAAGTCTCCATTCAGGATGGCTGACTTCACATCCATATGGAATACTTTGAATCCTTGGAAGGCTGCAAATGCAAGGAACAGTCTGATGGATTCCAACCTTGCAACTAGGGCAAAAGTCGGATCATAATCAATCCCCTCTTCCTGTATGTATCCCTTGGCCACCAGTATATCCTTATTCTTTATTATAATACCATTTTCATCAAGTTTATTTTTGAAAATCCATTTGACTCCAATGATATTATGTCCATCATGTCTGGTAACTAGCTTCCAGACCTTGCATCTTTTGAACTGGTTCAGTTCTTCTTGCATTACACAAATCCAGAATTGATCTTGATTTGTCTCTTCAAATTTCTTGGGCTCTTCTTGTGACAGGAAGCTAGAGTAAAGAGCTGTGTTGAAACTCCTATTTCCGGTCTGTACACCTTGGCTAGCCTTACCAATTATCTGATTTGGAGGATGATCTCTCAGATATCTGACTGCTGGGGGCAGCCTGACTTCTTCTTGCTGATCACCATTTTCTTCAGCTGGTTGGTCTTCATTTCCAGCTTGACTGTCCTGTGCTTTCTCTTGACAGTATCCCTCTCTATATTCTTCTTGCACAGCAGGGTCTTTATTTTTTATGGTGAGCTTTTCCATCATAATTTCTGTACCTGCAGAACTAGGAAAAGAGCTTGATAGCTCACTGTCAATCATGCTTGACTCATCAAACACTACATGGATAGATTCTTCTATAACTTGATTAGTCAAGTTATAGACTCTATATGTCTTATACTATTGTTGTACCCAATAAAGATCCCCTCATGGGATTTGGCAGCAAACTTAGTCACTTTTGACTTGCCATTGTTCAAGATGAAACACTTGCACCCAACGATCCTGAAATAGGATATGTTTGGTTTTTTGCTCTTCAAGATCTCATAGGGAGTCTTCTTGTGGCCTTTGGTGATAGAAGCTCTATTGAGAACATGACATGCAGTGTTAACTGCCTCAGCCTAGAAATATTCAGGTAGAGAAGTGTCACTCAACAATGTTCTCCCAGCTTTTATGAGAGTCCTATTTTTCCTCTCAGCTACCCATTTTGCTGGGGTGTTCTTGGAGAGGAGAATTCTTGATGAATCCCTTGCTCTTCACAGAAAGTAGTCATGGCAGCAGACTGAAATTCATTTCCATGGTCACTTCTTATTTTGACCATAGAGCTTGCAAGTTCATTCTGAATCTGCCTGACAAAATTCATGAAGACTTCAAGGGTTTCATCCTTTCTTCTAAGGAAGAACACCCAAATAAACCTTAAATAGTCATCAACCACCACAAGGGTATAGATCTTCCTACCTAGACTTTGAACATACATAGGACCAAACAAGTCCATATGCAGGAGATACAAGCATCTCATTGAGTCCTTGGTCCCAATGTTCTTGAAGGAGGTCTTAGTCTGCTTACCCTTTTGGCAAGCAGCACAGATACCCTCCTTGGAGCATTTTATTTTGGGACCATTCCTAACTAGCTAATCACTAAAGAGCTGACAAATGGTCTTATAATTCAAATGACCCAGTCTCTTGTGTCATTGGACACAATATGAGACTTTGTCATTTGCAACTAGGCATATAGGGGAACTACTATCTAAGCAAGAAAAGTTTAAGCAATAAACATTCCCACTCCTAGTGCCTGTTAAGATGACACTCTGGTCACTTAACCTCTTGATGTGACACTTATCCTTGTGGAAGGAAATGTCATAACCAAGATCACATAGTTGGCTTATGCTTATGAGGTTGTGTTGCAACCCCTCTACATAAGCTACCTTTGTGATGGTGATTAAGCCATTTGAGATCTTACCATAACCTCTGGTTATTCCCTTGTCAGATCCTCCAAAGATGACCTTAGGTCTATCTTTTATTGGAGTGAACTCTTTCAACAGTCCATTTATTCCAGTCATGTACCTGAAACATCCACTGTCCAAGTACCATTTAGGGGAATTGGTACTTGAACTCACCTAAAAAACACAATTTATCTCACCTTAGGACCCCAATTTCTATTGGGTTCTAGGTTCACATTAGTCTAAAAATAAGCTTGCCTTCCTGCAGTATTCCTGATAGGTTGGCTACCCCTGGACATTGAAGGATTGTGCCAGCAATCTACAACATAGTGACCCACTTTTCCACAACATCTACACTCATGGACAATATATCTCCTTTTCTGTTTAGGGCTAGCATTTGCCTGGACTACTCCTTGAACAGTGGGAAGATGTGCTGATGTATGTTTCTGATTTCTTCTAGCAGCCATTTTACTAAAGGTAAGTCTTTCAGCTGAGTATTTTTGTCTTTTCTGATAGCCACTAGCTTCATGTCTCTTTTCAGCTAACATGCATCTGATTACATCAGAAACTACCATTTCAGCCTTGCCAGAAGACTCACCTTGAGTCATTACTTTTGTTGGATGACTCGGAATTCCTACAATTGCAAAATCCTTGAGTTTTGGTGCTGGGGCACCAAAAACAAATGGTCAAGGACGGGCCATTTGAATTTCCTCATGGGCAGCCTTAAAGGCCTTCACATGGCTGTATCTTCCACCTTGGCTATGGGCACATTTGTCCATACTAGTGGATCTGCCATTCTCCCTGTGACCATAATAGCTTTCATGGTCATACCTGTTAGAAGGCAACAAAACTTTCTAAAAAGAGATTGGAGGTAGTGAGGATAGAGGCACAACTGGTGCCTTCCCCTTTCCTTTTGGATTGGGAGGTCTAGCAGGTCCCTTAAATCCTAACCCTTTCTTACCCTTTTAGGTAAGGAGGGTGTCAATTAAGGGAAGCACAGTGCTTGGTTTAGAAAACTTGGCTACCAGCAATTTCTCATTTAGGAGATCATCTTTAAGTTTCTGGATAAGTTTCTCATTTGAGACTCTTACCAAAGACTCCATATCAATGATCCCCTTGAGCTTGGCTGATTGTGCAGCCATATCATTGAGATCCTTTTCTTGACCCTCACACTTACTCCTAAGACTGAGAAGCTCTTTTGCCTGTCTCTTGGCAAGGAGCTTGCACTTCTTGAATGCTTCAAGAAGTTCTCCATGCTTGTTAATTATAGAATTGACACCATCCCCAGACTCTGAATCCCCTTCATCTCTTGATGATTGATCTTCAGAATCTGAGCTAGCCTCATGAACTGAAATAAAAGGCAGAGATTTAGAATTTACCTGAGCTTGTCCAGGCTGATCCTGGCTGCTCTCATCATCTGTCATTTCCATTAATCCATGGAATTGAACATCTTCTTCATCTTCATCCACCTCTGAGTCACTTTCTCAATATGATAGAGGGGCCCTGATTCATATCCTAACAGTAGGATATTCTTCAGGTTCTTCTTTAGCAACATCCATTAGCCAAATGTAGGCTACTTCTTCTTCATTGTCAGAACCAGAGGAGGAGTCAGATCAGGTCTTTTCCTTCTTATCCATAAGGGACTTCTCTTTCTTCTTCCCCTTATGGTGCTTCTTCTCTCCTTCCTCTTTCCTCTTCAATGGACAGTCAGCAACTATGTGCCCAGGTTTGCTGCAGCAGAAAAAATGACTTTAGAAAAAGTTTGTTTGCTAGAGTTAGGAGCATACCTGTCCTCCTTAGAGGATCTCCTTCTGTGTTGTGAGGAAGAGGAAGGCCTGTTGTTCCTCCTATGCTCCTTCTTTAAGAATTTCTGAAACTGCCTGAAGAAGGCAGCAAAGTCCTCATCATATATATTGCTGTCTGAGGTGCTGATATTTGAGCTCTCAGAATCTGACTCAGTAATTCTCCTGAGTGGATAGTTCTTCCTTCTGCTCCTGGTTGGGGCATCAGCTTTGAAGGCCACAGACTTCTCCTTGGCCTACGACTTACTGCTCTTCTCTTCTTCCTTTCTTGCAGCAAGCTGCATCTCATATGACAACAGCTTTCCAAACAGGGTTGGAGGAGGAGTTTCAACTAACTTGGCCATTTCCCTAATGACACCAATCTTTGTATCCCAATCTTTTATGAGGGACCTGAGAAATTTATCATTCAGCTCATATATGCTGAAGACCCTTCCATATGTTCTCAGTTCATTTATAATTCTGAAAAATCTTTCAAAGCTCTCAGCAATGCCCTCAGACTTTCCTTGTCTGAAGGACTCATACTCCTGGTTAAGCATGGATTTGCTGTCATCCCTCACCTCTTCTGAACCCTCAATGAACATACCTAGGGTGTCCCACATCTCCTTGGAGGTCTTGAAGTGCACCAGATTCTAGAAGGTTGAATCATTTATTGCACTGTAAAAAATATTTTGAGCTCTCTTGTCCATGGAGGCAAGAAGGAGCTCATCTTTATTCGTTTCTTCATAAGATTTAAGTGTTTGGATGTTGGCATCCAGAACTTAGATCTTCATAGGGATGAAGGGTCAATCTTTAACTGTTATGTATATCCTAGGGTTAGCAGCTTTCATGAATAGTCTAACCCTTTCCTTCTAGAGGCCAAATCCCTCCTTTCTGCAGATTGGTAATTTCATGGGCCCCAGTTCCTTATAGTTTACACCAGACCCCATTCTTATATCTTATAACTAACCTTGAAGGTGTACTAAGATTGTTAGATCCTTTTTGAGTAACCTCCCTCTGATACCACTTGAAAGTTATTACTTAAAAGATAGCTAGTTACCTAGAGGGGAGGGGGGTGAATAGGTCTTTTAACTTTCTTAGATCTTTATGCTGTTTATCAATTTAGTGATCTAGAGCTTGTCCTAATTACCTGCAATACAAGAAAGAAAAAAGCAACATAGCAAGCACACAAATATTTATAGTGGTTCCCCAATTAGGTACATCCACTTTCCCTCCCACCTATCCAACTGATTTGTTGGACTAGGCACAAACTCCACCATTATGCTCCTCAAAGCTTACACCTCAGGCCCTCAGCTTTACACACAGATTCTTTTCAGAATCCAAACTCAGAACCACAAGAGTTCCTACCTCAGAGCCTTGCAATGCTCCTACAGCTCAGTGGTCATCAAACCACCTACCTCAGCCTTATCTCTAAGGCCTACAACTCAGGCTTTTCAGCCCTATAACTTCAGGAATAAGGCCCTACTCTCTGAGTGCTGCAGCACTCCTACAACTCAGTAACCTTCCAGGTACCTACCTAAGTGCCCTTCCAGGCACCTACATCACAGCCTCCTCCAAGGCCTTCAACTCTGTGACACACTTGTCACCTACAACTTAGTGACCCAACAGTCACCTACCTCAGGCACTAGGCCCTACACATAGGCTGGGAGGACAGCCCTACCTTAGATCCACACTTGAATCCTACCTCAGAGAGCAGCACTCTCCTACCTCAGGCAATTAAGCCCTATAGGTCAGATCCACACTTGGATCTAACCTCAGAGAGCAGCACTCTCCTACCTTAGGCAATTTAGCCCTATAACTCAGATTCACACTTGGATCCTACCTCAATACCCCAGCAGGGCACCTACCTCAGTGACTACTTAGTCACCTACCACTCAGGCACAAAGTGCCCTACACTCAGATTCAGATAAACTAAATCCTACGGGAAATTAATCAATAAAATTGAAATACTGACTCAGAGATAAATTTCTGAGTCTAACTTGCTGGACTGAGTAGATATCAGTCTAGTACACTTGCTGTAGAAGGAATTAGTCTTCTTCTACAGCTACCAATTTCTCTGCTGTACTGAAGGAAGCAACTGCTGTTGAAGGCTTACAGCCCTTCACACACCTATATTATCTTACTGATAGATTGAATCAGCCAACTTGTTCTTCAAGGAACACTCTTGCTGAACTGGAAGAAGCTTCAACTATCTTTGCCTTTTGGCTTTCACTACTAGAATTTGCTTTCAAGCTTGTCGAAGAAGATGAAGTCCAACCGCCTCTCTTTCATTTTCTTCTTTAATTACTATTTTTGTTAAACCTAATCTTCTTTTCTTCTCTTCCTTTTATATCGGTTAATTTGAATGTGGGCCCAGCTAAGGATGGTGAGCGCCACCTTCCTCAGAAGAGGACAAATAGTAGCTTATAGCGCTACTATAGCTTTCCCGCAACAACATGAAGTATTTGGACTAAGCTTGACGATCGTCGAGCTGAGATCGACGAACTCTGTGCTGAGCTCGACGAACTTCAGAATCTCCAACTTTAAATTTAGCTTGACGAAATGTGAGCTTTGCTCGACGAACTCTGAATCTTCAAACTTTAACTTGAGCTCGACGAAAGGCGGGCTCAGCTCGACGAACTTTGAATCTTCAACCTTTAACTTGAGCTCGACGAATGGCGGACTTAGCTCGACGAACTTTGAATCTTCAACCTTTAACTTGAGCTCGACTATCTTTGAGCTGAGCTCGACGAACTCTGAACCCAGTTCGACGAACTCCACTTTCTGGACTTAAGAAAATTTTTGCTGGCTTTGTTTAAGCGGTTCCTTCTCAACTGTCTCAGCGGTTTCTTCTTCAGAGCTAAGACTCTTCTATCTCAGCAGCTCCTTCTCAACTGTTTCTGCAGTTTCTTCTTCACAGCTAAGACTGTCTTGTATCTCAGCGATTTAGCTGAGACTAACACTTCTCTCAACGTTTTTTGTTGAGCTTCTCAGCTGTCTCAGCGGTTCTGCTGAGACATTCTTTTCAGCTTTCTCAGTTGTCTCAGCGGTTATGCCTTAGTAAAATTTTCTGACTTCAAGCTTCCTCTTCCTGTTCACTTGTCCAATCAAGGACCACCTGCATGAATGAACTCAAGCACATATCAAATACATTATATGTGTATGTCATTGACCAGTTTGACTTCTTACAAATCTTGGACATTAGGATCAATGGACCCAACAATAGTTAAATCTCGTAATTAATCCTCCTTATTACCATGACATTGTCCTGGTAATGCTACAGATCATCATTCCAAACACGCTCTTACAAAATCTTATCTTCGCCCAAATAACATCGAATAAGATCAACTTCAATCTCACTAAGTTTGTGATACCACATTTTTCTAAATTAGGTCTAAGGAAACCCATGTCAATAACTAATTTACCCAATAAACAAAAGACAAGTCCCCAATAAATAAAAGATAAGCCCCTACCTACCTTGGGCTAAGTATCTTCGATATTACCATGTTATATTTGGGCTAGATATGCACACAATCCTTAGGGCATGTAACCTTAGACTTGGGGTTCCTTCCTGAAACTTGTTGATATACTCCACACCTTTAAACTCTCTAGGTTAAAATTTACGACCACTTTCTTAAGGTCAACATGTGACTCTGTCCGGTCTCTTCTGAACCTGAATTCTTGTTCGAACCTTGGTATTTGTTATGACGGTTGTCTCATCCTAATTATTCCAACGATACGAGAGTTGAGTCTCGAGTCCCCTACTATTCCGTTAATGGATTGTAGGCCTTAATTCTCCTTATGTTGGTCCTATTAGTTTAGATAACAGGTGATAGTACTACTTGATGAGTAAAGTAGGGACATCAGAGTTTAAGCCTTAAGTAGCTTCTTTCGCATTAGACTCTTCCTCTAGTCCTTTCGGGTATCCTCGTACCTTAACTGAATTATACCTAAATTCAATTTTGACCAGGATACGCTACGAATCGTCTTGGTAAGTCAAGTTTCCTAGTTGGGTTGGCCTAACTCATTTTTATGGACTATATATTGTGATTTTTACACATGGGCAAACCACAGCTTCTGCTGCTTAGTTTGTCCCCAAACTAATGCTCGCATGGGGTGGCCTAGTGTTTTGTGGACTTCTTCTCTTTGGATCGAGGTTTTCCTCTGATATTAGTTTGTAAGACCCCGTTTTTTCTTTTCTTTTAAACCACCTGGTCTTATGCCCAAAATCGCTGTTTTGCGCTGACACCGACACTCAGGAGGGTCGCCACTACAAAACGTCGATTCTGCCGGCATTGACGATCATCAAGAGTAAAAGTACAATTGAACAAATATAAGCTCAGTCCATAAGATCACACACACACATATATATATATATATATATATATAAGTAAAAGTGTTATAGTCCACAATGAGTACAAAGTATGAAAGTGAGTAGAAAAATGGGCTTAAGCCCTGTACATGTCTAATAAAAATAATCTCTCTCTCTCACATCTCACACATCTAGCGGAAGCAACTGAAAACTGTCTTCGACCTGTTGCTATCTAGTAGTGGTAGCGTGTAGCAATTGCTCCTTATGTCCTTCCTCATTGTCCTACCGGTGCTGATGTTCCTACTGCTCGATCCCCAAAAATGATGTGGTCCACTGACCGTTAGTCAAAAATACTAAGCCACTATCGTCCTCTCCTCACCCCCGCAACTCCTAGGCACCGTACGGGGAGGTTGAAAGTGGAGGAGAACAAAACAGAGTGGAACAAGCAGATAACGGTAGACCTATTCTAGCAGGTATATTGTAACAACTATAAAGTTATAAAGGAAAAACAAGATAGAAGTTTTATAATAAGGAGGAAGTAATGTAAACAAGTAAGCAGAGCAGTAAGTACATGAAAAGTAAACTAAGAAATAAGTAACCTTAACTTATATGAATGTCCATACAAATTTATAAGTTAAGGGGGTCTTTTACAAGGCTCCCATCGTATAAAAAGTCTCATACCAATTAATACGATGGGATGTCAGGTTTAATGCAGGTATGAGTGTAGTGATATGTTATGCCATGATATGAACATGCAAATGCAACACACCCACATGACTCTGTGCACACAGACCTTTAGTTCTCCCTTTTTGGAGCCTAACCTCCCAGGATACCTCCGTAGTGGCAAACAGAAGCGGTGGGTTGGGCCTCGCCCACCTATAAACTGGTATCAGCACTACCAGTCAGACCTATCGTACGCCTCAATGCTGGTGCACTAAGCGGAGCTCTTGCGTACTCTTACCGGTTGGCACACCGAACTTCATTTGGCTAAGTGTTATACCAGACCGACCGAGTCAACAAATTGGTGTCGGTGCGACAAATCTCCAATACCGAAGACCCACCACCTTATATCTTATGCACATGCTACATTAATATATTTTCCATCGAGCCAAAGCTCCCTGGACTATTCCGTCCGTCACAAATATCTACCGTGCCATTGGCTCGCCGGGCTAACCTGTCCATCACCAAAACCACCGAGCCTACCGCTCGTGAAACCCAACCTAACTCCCAAAAAACCGGGGAGTGTGAGTGTAATTATAATCCTAGAGTATTTCTAATTACTCTTGTAATCCATTAGACTTACGGCTTATGTTAACCTTGGACTGCCCAAGGCATTCCCGGTGAAGGGCTCTCACAGGGCAATAAGAACTATGATGGTTGCTGAAGCCATCATTCCCTTTCACGAGGCACTTACTATTATTATTTATTACCCAATTCCCGATCCCTTTTAATATTATACTGGATTTAACCCTAGTGTATTTTGACTCTTTCTCTCTCCACAGGAAAGACGATCTTTCGTCGATCCCGAGCACCTCTTAACACCAGTCAACCCAACACTCTCCTCATCATGACTCCTAATGAAGCTCTCTTTTTCTTTTCACTCTACCAAGATCAGTAAACTATTAACCCCATCTCTCTATATCCATTCCACATGTTATCACAATTTCCGCAAATTTACTAAATGCATACCAACCTAAAGTAGATGATGTACATGACAGGAGGTACTCCAAATTCTCATCCAAAAGCCCTAAGGTAATTATTGCGGGTCTATCATGACACATTTAGTCTAAATCCAGAAACTTGTAATTTTCCTAATTAATTTGGCATTTATTAGATTTTCCAAAAATTTAGGCCATGGGTAATTTTGAACATGATGTACTAGATTTCCTTAAGTTATGGCCATCCAAAAATTATGAACACTATATGATAGCAAAATATCAGTGGATACCATGTTTCATAGTTTTTATAAATGTAATAACCTCTAAATAATTAATTCAAGGTAATTCAAATAATTCGAGTTAATGAAGGGAGTACCATAAATCATTGTCCAAGAATTATATAATAATTACCAGAGTTTTATAATGATCATAAAACACTACTGACTAAGTTTCATGCAATTCCAAGGTCAGTGAGATATATAGAAAAAATACCTCAAGTGAATTCATGATATTGTGAAGAAATATGCTTGTAAACTCATCCAAATAAAATGTAATAATTTTTAAGCTTTATTATTTCCTAAAAAGTTTTCTTACAAAGTAACACAATTTTCCAGCAAGATATAGTATTTATTATCTATTTATCAAACTCAGGTGTACTAGTTCACTTTACACATGAAATACTAAGAGGAAATGTCCAATTATTCCAAATAATTTATCAATGCATACAAATGGTATTTGATTAACTTTTCCAGAGTTTCATATCATTCTAAGGCTCCGATTGGTGGGACTTATTTTCACCGGTCAAGCGGTTACGACCGCATGAATCAGATCATAATTAAGGTCCGATTCATGCGATCTTAACCGCTTGACCGGGGAAAATAAGTCCCCCCAAACGGAGCCTAAGTTAATTTAACCATGGTTACTTCAATATCATCACAAAGGGCAAGATGAAGTTTATAACTACAAGTATGAGCTATTGTTATCTAAACATCCTATAATAAATTTCAGAGGTCAATATCACTATAAAATTACTCCTACCAAAATCTCATGAAGATCCAAGATCATATGACCTTTCAATATTTCCTTAAAAGGTATAAGCCTAAACAATACCTGATTGGTTTAAGTTGTGTGCCTAAGTCTAAATGTCACCAAAATCCTTCCTAGTTCTATTCACCACCCTAAGATCACATGGGCTAAACACCACATCCATATAAGGACATATCACATCATGTCCTTCACAAACCCCCAAAGTTCAACCTTAGGGTTTGAACTAGGGTTGTAAGACCCCATTTTTTTTGATTTAAAACTCGGGGTCTTATGCCCAGCACCGCCGCTTTGTGGTGACACCTTCGCACCCGGGAAGGTCGTCACTACAACGCGCCGATTCTGCCGACCTTTTCGATCACAATCAAGTAGCAAGTAGTAAAGAAGGAGAAATGCAGTCCACAATAATAAATCACATATATGTAAACTCTATGAAGGGAGTGTCCACAGTATAAGATCAGAGTAAAAATAGAGTACTGAAAGGAAGAGGGCTTAAGCCCGGTACAACAACACCTCACTACATAGTCACTCAAACGGAAGCTGAAAAACAAACTGCTACTAAGGAACGGAACTCACGGTCCCGGCTGTCTGAACTCCTGAGCTAGACTGCCCTGTCTCCAAGCGCACCGGCCTCCTGGGCTACTCCTCCGGGTTGGGCTCCACGATTCCCTAAAATGATGTGGTTCGAAAACCGTTAGTCTATAAGACTAAGCCCTATCATCCCCCACCCCTTCCCCCATGCCCTAAGGCACCGAGCGGAGAGGAAGAAAGGGAAGGACATGAAGGTGGAGAGTAGTCAAAAGCAGATGACGGTGGAACTAACTAGCAAGTTATGACAGGGGAGCAATATAAGTGTTGTAATAGGTAAAATAGAAAGGTAAGTAAGTAAGAAATTAAACCTCCACTTATGTGAGTACACATAAGCCAAGGGATCTTCTACAAGGCTCCCATCGTATAAATGTCCCATTCCACTTATACGTTGGGGTGTCGGTTATCACGCAGCAACTATACATATATCAAATTAACCTTAATTTATAAACTTGCCCACACAAGCTTATAGATCAAGGGGTTGTTTTGCAAGTCCTAAAGTATAAGCGTCTCATTCCACTTATACTTTAGGTGTCAAGGTTGTTATGAATGATTATGGCATGCAGCTATATGGTGGGTATGATGATCAAGCAGTGCAACTCACACACCCAACTTTGTGTACACAAACCTTTAGTTCCCCCTTTCAGAGCCGTTACCTCCCAGGATACCTCCGTAGTGGCAGACGGAAGCGGTGGGTTGGGCCTCGCCCACCTCAAAACCAGTAAAAGCACCACTGGTCTGACCTATCGTACGCCCTCAACGCTTGGTGCACAAAGCGGACTCCTGCGTACTCTTGCCGACTGGACCGCCGGACTTAACCTTGGCTAAGTGCTAGTCACCTTGCGGAGTCAACGATATCGGTGTCGGTGCAATCGAACTCCCCGATATTGAGAACCCACCACCTTAATCTTTCCTATTTTTATGCACATGCAGCAGTTAATATAAGAAGTCAAGAGTAAAGCTCCCGGACCAAACCGTCCGGCTCAACCACAAACCGAGACTAAGCTCCCCGGACTAAACCGTCCGGCTCAATTCCAAACCTCATCCCTTGAGCACCGCGGGATGGCGCCCCTTTGAACACCTCGGGACGACTTAACCTTTTCCAAATGTCTATCTAACTAGTGTGTGAATTGTAAACTTATTTCAACTAATTATTCTTACCCTTTCCCTTAATAAATTACATTAAACTAAACCTAGGGTGAATTTGACTCTTCACTCTTACGGGGATGACGATCTTTCGTCAGGTCCGTGCTCCTTCTACCACAACCACTCACTTCTCGTCACTCCTTAGAACCTTCCATGACAACCTATCTAAGTCCATCCCAATCAGCATATTGAGAAACTCCAACATTGTCCTAAGTCGTTTCCAAATGCGATCTTTTACGAAAACGCTAAATGCAGACCAGCCTACACTATATGATGACCTTGATAGGATGTCCTTTGTGTCTTCATCCGAATGACCTAAGTTATTTACTGGGGTCCTATCATGTCATAAATGAATCAATTACAGGTTATAACTATTTTCTCAATTAATCTAATAATTAATTAATTTTTCTACAAATCCAAGTTCTACCAATTTGAACATGAAGTAGACTTTTTAGCTAAATGAAAATCATAATAAATTCATAATAAATTCTGTTATATCTAAAAAGGATATATCCAAGGTCTGACATTTTTCTCTAAGGTCTAAAGGGCCTAATCAGGTTTTATCAATAATTCATTTCTTTCATGACTAATGAATAAACTACATCAAATCTTCATTCAAATGATTTGAATCAATTACAGGGTACCAATAACACAATGAAAACAGTACTAGATAAGTTTCATAATTTTCCTACTGGGAATTAATTTTCAATAAATCATTTACTAAATTCTTAATCTAGCATGCTTGTGAATCAAGTACTATATTCATAACTCCAAAAATTCTGAATAAAATCCCACTGATTCATAATGAATTAAAAACACCATTTACCAACTTTCATAATTTTCCAGAGACTATTTATGCCATAAAATATTTTTAAAACATAGAGCCCTTTAATAATACTTGTGAAGGAACTATTCTGTTTAATCAACATAAAATTGAACTAAAATTCATGGGAATTCCTACTGACCAAAAACATCTAATTCCAGAGTTTCAAGGGGGCCTTATTTGAATTAAAAATCTTTAACAAATAAAACATCAAAAAAGGGCTATACCCACATTCATGAATGAAGTACTAGAAATACCTATCCAAAAATTCTAGTAAAATTATCCAAGGGTCCTAACTATCCTAGAAACACACTGCCCAAATTTCATGGCTTTTAAAAGAGTTTAAGATACTGTTTTGACCTAAAATCCCTTCTACCCTAAAACTAGGGTTTAAGTTTTGAGGTAGCTACCTACATCAAAATTCTCTAACATTAAAACCAGAGAGTTACAAGCTCATTAACAACCTCTCTACTAAATCCCAAGGCCATACAAGGGCATTTGCTCCTATGTCCTTCACAAACCCCCAAAGTCCACCTTTAGGGTTTTAACCTGGGCCCTAGGGTAAACTTACCCTAAATCATCCCATCTTCCCTAAGGATAATCTTATGACCAAAATAAACCAGTGGTCAATATCTCAACCTCTGTTGAGGTGAGATGATCATACCAGAGTGCAAGGAACCTTCTCACTAAACTTCCTTCTACTAGGTCAAAACTAGGGTTTAGAGGATTCCTAATCAAAACTCAACCAAATGAGTTGAAATTTGAACCAGACCTAGATACCTATACCAAGGACAACTCACCAAAATTTGGGAGGGTTTGGAGGTCATTTGACCCTTCAACTACCTTACCCTAGCTTTTCAAGGTTTAGGGCAGAACCCTAAGTTACACTATCCCAAATGGTCTCCAATTTTTACAGGAGATAGGTCTAGGTGATATTGAGTCCCTGTCCAAATTTCAAAGCATTTGGACCAAGGATTAGGTGTGGGGAATTTTTCAAAGATCTGCCCTATTTGTAGGACCTACCCTAGAATAATGGCCCTATAGGTCAGAATACTTGTCCTAAAATTTTCCGTTACATATCAAACTGTAGATAATAAAAATTCCTACAATATTTTTATTGATCATTTTTGATGAACATGCCCCTAAAGGGCCTAAATAATTTTTAGAAGAAAACTACCCTAGTTGTAGGACATACCCTTACTAAAAAGGCTCTACAGGGCAGTCCCCTCATCCAATTTTTCACCACTACATATCAAATTGTAGGTATTCAAAAGACCTACAACTTTCATGTTGTACTCTGTTTCATGTGGTGCCCATAAGGGGCCTAAATTTAATTTACAGTGAAACTATTTTATTAAATACAGAAAATCCGAAAAAATATGGGTTTATAAGTATTTATTTTGATAATGCACGAATCTTAAAGCGATCGGACGGCAGCTGTACTTCGTCTTCTCCAAATGGCCTGAACCAGAACCGTGAGAAGTGGTTATCACGGGCCTTTTCCCGGCCACCATGGGGCGGCGCCACCACCGGGAATCAACTCCTTCATGTTCCCGGTGGTGGGGGCTAACCTTTCCGGCGGCTAGGGCGGCCGGAGGTGGCGGCGCCGCCCTACCCGAGCCCACCAAAAACTCCATAAAAATGGAGATTTCTGAATTTTTAAGCTTTTGCTCCGGTTCGTTTGAGCATGAACTCAACTCCTAAACAATTCTAGGATCTAAACATGAGAGAAGAGGTGAGGGAGGACCTGATTTCGGGCTTGGATGCGAGTTGAACGGCGGGATGCCATGGTGGCGGCGGTGGCGGCGGTGGCGGCGTTTCTCTCCTTGGTGGCTCCGGCAAGGGTTCACCCCTCCTTCTCTGATTTCGAAAATGGTCTCCCCTCTCTCCTAAGTGAGTATATAAAGAGGAGAGGGGGAGAGGGGCGGTTTTCTCCAAGAGGCAAAACACCTCTTCATGTGGGGGGGGGGGTGGTTAGATGAGAGAGAGGGTGGAAACACCTCTTGATGGCCGGGAAAAGGGTGGGGGGAGGAGGTGTCAACCTCTAGGTGGCTGTTGGCCCCTCTTTGGCCGAACTCATGCCTCCTCCCTCTTCAAAACACCTCTTCACCTCTCCACCACCTTTTCTCTCTCCTCTATATAACCAAATACTTATTTTTTTCTCTCTCCTAGTCATCCTCACGAATTTTCTTCCCCTAGAAGCCTAAAGGCAGCCCATAAAATTAATATTAAAACCTTAAATGCCATATGAGAGGGGGGCTCACCATTCTGCCATGAAAATACCCTTAATTCACACTTTCTCTCTCCTATATTTAGCCTATTTCTCTCTTCTTTCTCTCTCCTAGTCAACATGTTGGCTAGCCTAGGGTTTAGGCTATAGGCAGCCATAATAACTCCTAATAAAACCCTATGAGTCTACATGAGGCGGCTTGAGCTTGAGTTAACCCAATTGAGCTAGGTTTGACTTGATTTGGGTTTAGGGTTGACTTGGTCAATTTGACCTTCCGGGTCAACATCAATAGACCCCTAGGGACCCATTGACCTCCCCTAAGGCCTAGGTATGGTTAGGTAGGGTAGACTTGGGATAAAGAGGGTGAGTTGATCCAGGGCAGGGTTACTTTGGCTTAACTAGGGCTTAAGTTGACTTGGGTCAACTTAGCCATTAGGTTTGCACCCAATGGGTCCTTGGTGACCCATTGATCTCATATTAGGTCTAGGAATGCCTTGGAGTCAGATTGAACCCACTAGGCCACCAAAATCAGGGTTTTAAGATTTTACTATTTGCAGCCCAAGTGAGTCTCAACTAACTAGTTGGGTCACTTGACCTCCTAGATTCAACCTAGGCCTTGTTATGACGTAGGTATGTTCAAGTCACTCCTAAGGGGGGTCTATTTGAAAATGGGATGTTACAAATCCCAATAAACAAAACAAAAATTTCGTCCCCGAAATTAAGGTTAAGTCTATAGGAGCTTTCCTATCGGTTATCTTAAGCTTGTAACATCCCACGAGGGTTGAATTGCTTTACCAAGGCTAATAAATAGGGGCTAGCCCCAATAAACAAAGGATTAGCCTCTAATCTTAGGTGATACTCCGGTGTAAAACAAGTAGGGAAAAATAATTACAAGCATCTTAAGAAGTTAGGAGATATTACCTGGCTAAACAACTCCGGGTACTTCTCTCGCATCAAGTCCTTGGGTTCCCAAGTATGCTCCTCTTGCCCATGATTCCTCTACAAGACTTTGACTAGCGGGATCTTCTTGCGGCGCAAGACCCGTATCCCCTGGTCGTCTATCCATATCGGCTCCACCTGAACGGACCGATCGGTAGCTACCGGCCCATCAGTGGTGGTAATCTGTAGCTCCGGGCGTAGTAGAGCCCTCCTGAGAGAAGATACGTGGAACACATCATGTAGGCTGGACAGCTCCTGCGATTGCTCCAGTCTGTAAGCTAATGGACCGATCCGCTCCAGGATCCTGAAAGGCCCCATGTATCTCGGACTGAGCTTCTTCCGCCGACCACGTACTCGTGAAACCCCGTGCATCGGCCGGATCTTCAAGAACACCCGGTTCCCAACCTGAAACTCCACCTGATGGTGTCGGGCGTCATAGTACTTAGCTTGTCTGCTCTGGGCCTCTAATATCCTGTCTCTGATCAGCCTTACCTGAGCCTGCCTAAGTAAGCCTGCAATGATCTCCACTCCCTGGAAGTGAACCGGCCATCCCGATCCGACACAATCATCTTGGGCACCCCGTGATAACGAACAGCTACTCACAATTCTTATGAAACACCCACGAGAGTTTTCTTTCGGGTCGGGGTGACCCCAACTACCTCGTTAAATCTTATCTTCATCCGATGATGCAACATAGCGATTTAGTCTTATCTTCATCCGAATAACGTCGAACTATATTAAATTCAATCTCACTATGTTTGTTACGCCACATTCCCTAAATTAGGTCTAAGGAAACCCAAGTCAATCCTATTTGCCCAATAAACAAAAGACAAGCCCCCAATAAACAAAAGATAAGCCCCTATCTTCCTTGGGCTAAGTATCTTTGATATTACCATGTTATATCCGTCCTAGCTGGGTGTACAATCCCCGGGCTTCAATCTTCGACTTGGGGTTCCACCCTGAAACTCGTCGATATACCCCATACTTAAAACTCTTTAAGACACATTTTTGACAACCTTATCTGGGTCAAAATGTTCCCAATCCCAAATGTATATCATCTGAATTTGAATTCATATCCCACCCTTGGTGTTTGTCTTTGTGGTTGTCTCCGAGAAATCTTGTTACATGTACGAGGGTTAAGACCACTTATCTTCTACCATTCTGCTAATGGCTTATTGGTCCCAACTCTCCTTAAAGCAGTCTACTGATTTGAGTAATCCTTGATAGAGACCATAAGGTCACCTGAGTTTATCTATTAGGTTGTCATTCTCACGTTAAACTCTTCCTTTTATTCTGTTTGGGTACATCCTTACCTTAAACAAGTTCATACCCAGGGTCTATTTCGAACTAGGGAATGTTATAAGTCGTCATGGTTGGTCATGTGTCCTAATGGGTTGAGTCTAACTCATTGACCTAGGAATTATAAGATGAGGTCTTTGCAGCCGGAGGTACTCTCTGTTGGGGGAAGGGTTTGCCTCAAGCTACAAAGAAGAATTCCATTTGTTAAAGAAGTGGACAATTTATATGTGATCACCATATGGGCACACCACTGCTTCCGCTGCTTAGTTTGTCCCCAAACTAAACTCGTGCGGGGGTGACCCAGGGTTTGTGGACTGCTACTTTTTCGATCGTGATTACCCTCTGATACCACTTTGTAAGACCCCATTTTTTTTTGATTTAAAACTCGGGGTCTTATGCCCAGAACCGCCGCTTTGCGGTGACACCTTCGCATCCGGGAAGGTCGTCACTACAACGCGCCGATTCTGCCGGCCTTTTCGATCACAATCAAGTAGCAAGTAGTAAAGAAGGAGAAATGCAGTCCACAATAATAAATCATATATATGTAAACTCTACGAAGGGAGTGTCCACAGTATAACATCAGAGTAAAAATAGAGTACTGAAAGGAAGAGGGCTTAAGCCCGGTACAACAACACCTCACTACATAGTCACTCAAACGGAAGCTGAAAAACAAACTGCTACTAAGGAACGGAACTCACGGTCCCGGCTGTCTGAACTCCTGAGCTAGACTGCCCTGTCTCCAAGCGCACCGGCCTCCTGGGCTACTCCTCCGGGTTGGGCTCCACGATTCCCTAAAATGATGTGGTTCGAAAACCGTTAGTCTATAAGACTAAGCCCTATCATCCCCCACCCCTTCCCCCATGCCCTAAGGCACCGAGCGGAGAGGAAGAAAGGGAAGGACATGAAGGTGGAGAGTAGTCAAAAGCAGATGACGGTGGAACTAACTAGCAAGTTATGACAGGGGAGCAATATAAGTGTTGTAATAGGTAAAATAGAAAGGTAAGTAAGTAAGAAATTAAACCTCCACTTATGTGAGTACACATAAGCCAAGGGATCTTCTACAAGGCTCCCATCGTATAAATGTCCCATTCCACTTATACGTTGGGGTGTCGGTTATCACGCAGCAACTATACATATATCAAATTAACCTTAATTTATAAACTTGCCCACACAAGCTTATAGACCAAGGGGTCATTTTGCAAGTCCTAAAGTATAAGCGTCCCATTCCACTTATACTTTAGGTGTCAAGGTTGTTATGAATGATTATGGTATGCAGCTATATGGTGGGTATGATGATCAAGCAGTGCAACTCACACACCCAACTTTGTGTACACAAACCTTTAGTTCCCCATTTCAGAGCCGTTACCTCCCAGGATACCTCCGTAGTGGCAGACGGAAGCGGTGGGTTGGGCCTCGCCCACCTCAAAACCAGTAAAAGCACCACTGGTCTGACCTATCGTACGCCCTCAACGCTTGGTGCACAAAGCGGACTCCTGCGTACTCTTGCCGACTGGACCGCCGAACTTAACCTTGGCTAAGTGCTAGTCACCTTGCCAAGTCAACGATATCGGTGTCGGTGCAATCGAACTCCCCGATATTGAGAACCCACCACCTTAATCTTTCCTATTTTTATGCACATGCAGCAGTTAATATAAGAAGTCAAGAGTAAAGCTCCCGGACCAAACCGTCCGGCTCAACCACAAACCGAGACTAAGCTCCCCAGACTAAACCGTCCGGCTCAATTCCAAACCTCATCCCTTGAGCACCGCGGGATGGCGCCCCTTTGAACACCTCGGGATGACTTAACCTTTTCCAAATGTCTATCTAACTAGTGTGTGAAGTGTAAACTTATTTCAACTAATTATTCTTACCCTTTCCCTTAATAAATTACATTAAACTAAACCTAGGGTGAATTTGACTCTTCACTCTAACGGGGATGACGATCTTTCGTCAGGTCCGTGCTCCTTCTACCACAACCACTCACTTCTCATCACTCCTTAGAACCTTCCATGATAACCTATCTAAGTCCATCCCAATCAGCATATTGAGAAACTCCAACATTGCCCTAAGTCGTTTCCAAATGCAATCTTTTACGAAAACGCTAAATGCAGACCAGCCTACACTATATGATGACCTTGATAGGATGTCCTTTGTGTCTTCATCCGAATGACCTAAGTTATTTACTGGGGTCCTATCATGTCATAAATGAATCAATTACAGGTTATAACTATTTTCTCAATTAATCTAATAATTAATTAATTTTCCTACAAATCCAAGGTCTACCAATTTGAACATGAAGTAGACTTTTTAGCTATGTAAAAATCATAATAAATTCATAATAAATTCTGTTATATCTAAAAAGGATATATCCAAGGTCTGACATTTTTCTCTAAGGTCTAAAGAGCCTAATCAGGTTTTATCAATAATTCATTTCTTTCATGACTAATGAATAAACTACATCAAATCTTCATTCAAATGATTTGAATCAAATACAGGGTACCAATAACACAATGAAAACAGTACTAGATAAGTTTCATAATTTTTCTACTGGGAATTAATTTTCAATAAATCATTTACTAAATTCTTAATCTAGCATGCTTGTGAATCAAGTACTATATTCATAACTCCAAAAATTCTGAATAAAATCCCACTGATTCATAATGAATTAAAAACACCATTTACCAACTTTCATAATTTTCTAGAGACTATTTATGGCATAAAATATTTTTAAAACATAGGGCCCTTTAATAATACTTGTGAAGGAACTATTCTGTTTAATCAACATAAAATTGAACTAAAATTCATGGGAATTGCTACTGACCAAAAACATCTAATTCCAGAGTTTCAAGGGGGCCTTATTTGAATTAAAAATCTTTAACAAATAAAACATCAAAAAAGGGCTATACCCACATTCATGAATGAAGTACTAGAAATACCTATCCAAAAATTCTAGTAAAATTATCCAAGGGTCCTAACTACCCTAGAAACACACTGCCCAAATTTCATGGCTTTTAAAAGAGTTTAAGATACTGTTTTGACCTAAAATCCCTTCTACCCTAAAACTAGGGTTTAAGTTTTGAGGTAGCTACCTACATCAAAATTCTCTAACATTACAACCAGAGAGTTACAAGCTCATTAACAACCTCTCCACTAAATCTCAAGGACATACAAGGGCATTTGCCCCTATGTCCTTCACAAACCCCCAAAGTCCACCTTTAGGGTTTTAACCTGGGCCCTAGGGTAAACTTACCCTAAATCATCCCATCTTCCCTAAGGATAATCTTATGACCAAAATAAACCAGTGGTCAAAATCTCAACCTCTGTTGAGGTGAGATGATCATATCAGAGTGCAAGGAACCTTCTCACTAAACTTCCTTCTACTAGGTCAAAACTAGGGTTTAGAGGATTCCTAATCAAAACTCAACCAAATGAGTTGAAATTTGAACCAGACCTAGATACCTATACCAGAGACACCTCATCAAAATTTGGGAGGGTTTGGAGGTCATTTGACCCTTCAACTACCTTACCCTAGCTTTTCTAGGTTTAGGGCAGAACCCTAAGTTACACTATCCCAAATGGTCTCCAATTTTTACATGAGTTAGGTCTAGGTGATATTGAGTCCCTGTCCAAATATCAAAGCATTTGGACCAAGGATTAGGTGTGCGGAATTTTTCAAAGATCTGCCCTATTTGTAGGACCTACCCTAGAATAATGGCCCTATAGGTCAGAATACTTGTTCTAAAATTTTCCATTACATATCAAACTGTAGATAATAAAAATTCCTACAATATCTATGTTGATCATTTTTGATGAACATGCCCCTAAAGGGCCTAAATAATTTTTAGAAGAAAACTACCCTAGTTGTAGGACATACCCTTACTAAAAAGGCTCTACAGGGCAGTCCCCTCATCCAATTTTTAACCACTACATATCAAATTGTAGGTATTCAAAAGACCTACAACTTTCATGTTGTACTCTTTTTCATGTGGTGCCAATAAGGGGCCTAAATTTAATTTACAGTGAAACTGTTTTATTAAATACAGAAAATCCGAAAAAATATGGGTTTATAAGTATTTATTTTGATAATGCACGAATCTTAAAGCGATCGGACGGCAGCTGTACTTCGTCTTCTCCAAATGGCCGGAACCAGAACCGTGAGAAGTGGTTATCACGGGCCTTTTCCCGGCCACCATGGGCGGCGCCACCACCGGGAATCAACTCCTACATGTTCCCGGTGGTGGGGGCTAACCTTTCCGGCGGCTAGGGAGGCCGGAGGTGGCGGCGCCGCCCTACCCGAGCCCACCAAAAACTTCATAAAATGGAGATTTCTGAATTTTTAAGCTTTTGCTCCGGTTCGTTTGAGCATGAACTCAACTCCTAAACAATTCTAGGATCTAAACATGAGAGAAGAGGTGAGGGAGGACCTGATTTCGGGCTTGGATGCGAGTTGAACGGCGGGATGCCATGGTGGCGGCGGTGGCGGCGGTGGCTGCGTTTCTTTCCTTGGTGGCTCCGGCAAGGGTTCACCCCTCCTTCTCTGATTTTGAAAATGGTCTCCCCTCTCTCCTAAGTGAGTATATAAAGAGGAGAGGGGGAGAGGGGCGGTTTTCTCCAAGAGGCAAAACACCTCTTCATGTGGGGGGGGGGGGGGTGGTTAGAGGAGAGAGAGGGTGGAAACACCTCTTGATGGCCGGGAAAAGGGTGGGGGGAGGAGATGTCAACCTCTAGGTGGCTGTTGGCCCCTCTTTGGCCGAACTCATGCCTCCTCCCTCTTCAAAACACATCTTCACCTCTCCACCACCTTTTCTCTCTCCTCTATATAATTAAATACTTATTTTTTTCTCTCTCCTAGTCATCCTCACGAATTTTCTTCCCGTAGAAGTCTAAAGGCAGCCCATAAAATTAATATTAAAACCTTAAATGCCATATGAGAGGGGGGGCTCACCATTCTACCATGAAAATACCCTTAATTCACACTTTCTCTCTCCTATATTTAGCCTATTTCTCTCTTCTTTCTCTCTCCTAGTCAACATGTTGGCTAGCCTAGGGTTTAGGCTATAGGCAGCCATAATAACTCCTAATAAAACCCTATGAGTCTACATGAGGCGGCTTGAGCTTGAGTTAACCCAATTGAGCTAGGTTTGACTTGATTTGGGTTTAGGGTTGACTTGGTCAATTTGACCTTCCGAGTCAACATCAATAGACCCCTAGGGACCCATTGACCTCCCCTAAGGCCTAGGTATGGTTAGGTAGGGTAGACTTGGGATAAAGAGGGTGAGTTAATCCAGGGCAGGGTTACTTTGGCCTAACTAGGGCTTAAGTTGAATTGGGTCAACTTAGCCATTAGGTTTGCACCCAATGGGTCCTTGGTGACCCATTGATCTGATATTAGGTCTAGGAATGCCTTGCAGTCAGATTGAACCCACTAGGCCACCAAAATCAGGGTTTTAAGATTTTACTATTTGCAGCCCAAGTGAGTCTCAACTAACTAGTTGGGTCACTTGACCTCCTAGATTCAACCTAGGCCTTGTTATGACGTAGGTATGTTCAAGTCACTCCTAAGGGGGGGTCTATTTGAAAATGGGATGTTACAAGGGTCCTAGGTCAAATCCCCCTAATCCACCCTAAACTCCATGTTAGGGTGTTTAAACTAACCATGAGGCTCTGGCCAAAGTCCTAACCCCTTTGGGAGAGAATTGGCCCCTCTATGCCCCAAGCTCACTCTTGCCCTAATTAACCCCTAAAGGGTCACACTTTGGTCACCCCAAAACACATTCAAATTAAAATCAATTGGGCTGAGATTTGTATCAGAGTCATAATATGACCCTAAGAGTCAGCCACAAAAATTTTGTTGGGTTTAGAGGTCATTAGACCCTTAAATAATTCATACATGGTTTATTAAATTTTTACAAAAAGTATAAAAAATGTTTTCCCAAAATTCCCATTTTTGGATATGTTATGGGTATAGGTAAGAGTGACCCTAAGCCCAAATTTCAAGTCATTTGGATGGCTGGATTGATGGGGGCACTCAATTTAGTCTCTGGTCAAGCCTATGTTTAGGTTGCACCATTTTGAGTGTTGTGGTCAAACCTCTACATAAATTGGTCTAAATAAATTTTAAAATAAAGTAAACTTCAAGGGCTACATTTTTTATGTTGGCCATATTTCCAGGAAACCCATCCAAATATTTTTAATATTTAAATCAACATACGCAAGTTAAGGGTAATTAATCACTATATATTATATATATTTATAATAAAATAAAGAAGTGCACTGTTCATCTTCCTTACAGAGCCCGTAAATGCCATTTCCTGTAGCATTTCCAATGCTCAATGCCAGCCACCCAGTCACCTCCCTAGCCAGCCACCACCACCACCTCCATTGAGATGATGGCTATCGCCCGGCGGTGGTTTGGTCGTCGGAGGTGGTGGTTTTCGGCGAACCCGTCACCATGATTTTTCGGAAAAACATCATTTATTTCTCACTTGGATTGGCTCGTTTGAGCCCGATTTCTCAGCCTAATTTGATCTAGATACTAGCACAAGGGGAGAGGTGGAGAAGCGGACCTTGTTTGGGGTTCGACGACAGCGGTGGCAGCAGTCGGCCATGGCATTTTTCCTCTCCGGCGAGCTTCCCCGATTCCTCGATCCTCCACCAAAACCATTGATCCAATACATTATTTTGATTGCCAAGGACATTTTGAAAGTGATGGGATGGTCAAAAGTGGGAATAGGGGGTTGTATTGGGAGATTTATATTTTTCATGGGAGGGGAGGTGAAGGGGTGGTTGGCCATGGTGGTTGGACTCCCCCCATTAGTGTTGGCTGGCAGGAATTGATAGCATCCTCATCCCAAGAGGCAAGAGAGATGAAAGGGGGAAATGGGGAGATGAATGGAGTGACCCATGGCCTCCCTCCATAACCCTTCTCTCTCTTTCTTCTTTCTCTCTCCTCCATTAAGGAAAAGCTCCCATTTTTCTCTCTCCTAGTCACCCCCTCCAAAATTTAGATGGCATTCCATGTAAATATCTGCCTCCTAAAGTTAATGGGCCACTCAAATTGGGCTTAGCCCAAGTGGCTTGGGCTTGATTAGGTCATTTAGGCTAGTTTGACCTATTTTAGGGTTGAGTTGACTTTGGTCAATTTGACCCTTTTGGGTTGACCCCAATGGGTCCTTGGTGACCCATTGGCCTCCCCTAAGGTCTAAGAAGACTTGGGTAGGGTTAGTTTGACACCTTGGGGGTCACTTGACCCTTATTTAGGGCACTTTGACCACTTTAGGGTTTAAGTTGACTTTTGGTCAACTTGACTACTTGGGTTGACCCAAATGGGTCCTTAGTGACCTAATGGACATCTTAAAGGGTTATGGAGATTTAGGTGGTGTCATTTTGGCAAGTTGGAGGTCCATTGTCCCTAGATAGGCAAGTTTGACCATTTTAGGGTTAGGTTGACTTTGGTAATTTGACCTTTTTAGTTGACCCAATGAGTCCTTGGTGACCAAATGAACCTTCTAAAGGGCTAGGGATGTTATGGTAGGGTCAAGGAGTCAAGGTTAGGCCTTAAAGTCAAATCCTAGGTTAGATAGTTGGAATGTGTTATTAGCAGACCATGGTGATCTCACCTTCATTCCTAGGTTCACTTGGTCTTCTTGGGCTTCCTTGAGTTTTGTCATGACCTAATCATGACAAAACCACTCTTAGAGGTCTAGTTGTTTGAGGGATGTTACAATCCTCCCCCCGGGCGGCAGTGAGCCCTCCTTCCCGTTCAAGAGGTCGAGAGTCTTTGGCAAGCCTGAGGTCGCGGAGCGGCTGAGGGTCACCTTGATCGAGTCTGCCGAATGTACCCTGCAAATCATGAAGGATATGGGGGTGCTGGTGGAGGGTTGCAAGGGGATGACGGCATGGGACCTTATGCCGAGCCTGTTCCCATCCACTCCGCCAAGCGAGAAGGAGGACAACTTTGACTTGCTTTTTGGGATGAATTACAAGGATGATCATCTATCCGGAGGAGAGGGCGAAGACCGCAAGTATGGGGGGAGGCGAGAGCTACTCGCACCCCTTTCTTTTTTTCCTCTGTAATTCACCCCCCCCCCACTCTTTGTAACCTCTCCTAGGCGAGCTCCCCTTTTGTAACAATATTTTACATAATGAAAAATGCTTTTGACATGGATTCTACTATCATTTTTTCAATCTTCTTTTTCCTGAACTCACTTATTGTGACTACTCGCCTTCGAGCTCTCCTCCTTAGGCGACCTCGCTAGGATAGAACTTATCGTTAGAATGCATGAGTTAGGATTCATACCCGTGAGTAGACCATGAGAGCTCACTAGCCCTAGGCAATCCTAAGGCGGACCACTCGCCACGCAGGGCCCGCCACTACCCAGCTCGCTCGCGAGCTACCTTCTTTCTTGCCACTGTCAAACTAAAATTGTTAAAATTTAATGAGTAAAACCTGAAGGGGGTGGAATGCACCGCCAGATCTCGCCTTCTTCAGTGAATGTCGAGGAATCGGCTCGCCACCCCTTTACCATGCCTTGCTCTGGCTGCCCACGATAATAGGCCCGGGCTATTTGCCGAGCTGAGCCCGCGAGTCCCAACTCGCCTAAGATTATTTTTCTCCCCTTATTTTATAAAAATGTCCAAACTTCCCAAGTAACATCTAGAGAGGGTAGGACGTAGTTACCGAGAGCGACCTCAGCTCGCCCCCTTTGACTAATCAGCTCGCCTACGGCTACTTTTTGTTTTCAACCTCCGGGTGCTACCACCGGCCCGATCAGCTAAGTGAAAGACTAATGGTAGGTGTTGAACATCTTCCGGGCTCAGCCCTCCAGGGTCATAACGACGTCACTTGAGGCACGATCCCTGCCAGCTAGGTGGGAGCATGACAGTAGGAGCGTCTCAGGGACCTAACCCCAAAGCGAGAATACGTTCCTTTGCCCAACCCCCGGGTGATACCACCGGCCCAATCAACTAAGTGAAAGCCTGACGGCGGGTGTTGAACATCCTCCGGGCTCAGCCCTTTAGGGTCATAACGACGTCACTCGAGGCCCGGGCCCTGGCTGTAATGGTCCAGGCCCGCTAACCCTGCGGGACCCACTACTGGTAGTCAGCCTATTACATCAAGCCTGCAGGCCATGCACCCTAACCCCTCTCCATGCCTATTTTTCAGCAGCGGTAGGTTATTTCCACTAGGGATCGAACCCAAGACCTTGATAAGAGACTCTTTACCAAAGCAAGACATGCCAGCTGCGAGACATGCCAGCTGCGAGACATGCCAACTGGTGAAGGAATAGTACAGAAACCCCGCAGGATTATTGCAGCCACTCCCAGTGCCAGAGTGGAAGTTCGAGGACATCGCGATGGACTTCATATATGGCTTCCCCGATCACGGACAAGGAATGATTCGATCTGGATAATCATCAACCGGCTGACAAAGGTAGCTAGATTTATCCCTATTAGGAAGGATGACTCGGTTGGTGTGCTGGTTTGGAAATTCGTGGAGCAGTTCGTCCGTTATCATGGCATACCCAGGACGATTGTATAAGATCGGGATGGACAGTTTACGTCCAGGGAGTGGAGAATAGTGCAGACTTACTTGGGCTCTCGGTTGACCTTCAGTACAGCTTTTCATCCCCAAACTAATGGACAGACGGAACGCACCAATCAAACTTTGGAAGATCTACTACGACTATGCATTCTGGACTACGGAGAGCCTTGGGAGAAGCTGTTGCCACTGATCGAGTTCTCATATAATAATAGCTACCAGTCCAGCATAGGGATAGCTCCTTATGAGGCCCTATACAGACGAAGGTGTAGGACTCCACTATCATGGGTACAGGACGAGGATCCGAAGGTCTTGGGCTCAGAGTTTGTTGAGGACACCGAGGCTCAGGTGAGGATGATACGGAACAGGATGTTAGAGGCACAGAGCAGACATGCCAAGTATTATGACGATCTACATCGTCAGGTGGAGTTTCAGGTGGGGTACCGGGTATTCTTAAAGATCCGACCAATGCATGGAGTTTCACGGGTGCGTGGCCGGAAGAAGAAGCTCAACCCAAGATATATGGGGCCTTACCGGGTCCTGGAGCGGATCGTTCCATTAGCATATAGGTTGGAGCTGCCACCAGAGCTGGCGGGTCTGCACGACGTGTTCCACGTATCCTCTCTTAGAAGGGCTCTACTACACCCGGAGCAGCAGATTACGGTCACAGATGGGCCGGTAGCATCCTATCTGTTAGTTCACGTGGAACCAGCCTGGATTAACGACAAGGGGATACGAGTCTTGTGCCGCAAGAAGGTTCTATTGGTCATGGTTCTGTGGAGGAATCATGGGCGAGAGGAGCACACGTGGGAGCCATAGGACTTGATGCAATAAAGGTACCCGGAGCTTTTCAGTCAGGTATTACTCACTACCTCTCGGGATGTTACAATTTACCTTTCATACTTAAAACCCCGTAGGCCTAACTGTAATTTCAAGGACGAAATTTTTGTTTATATATTGGGATTTGTAACATCCCTCAAACAACTAGACCCCTAGGTCCTTGTTTTGTCATGACTAGGTCATGATAAAACCATCAGAAGCTCTAGATCAAGTGGGCAAGGCCCAAGGTGAAAACCACCTTGGTCTACCTATAGCACATCCTCAACATCAGACCTAAGGTATGACTCTAGGGCTTCAACTTTACCCTATGACCCTACCACAACACCCTTAACACCTTGGCTAGTCCATAGGGCCATTAAGGACCCATTGAGGGCAGTCAAAGTGGTTAATTTGACCTAAGTCAACTCTTACCCTAAATGGGTCAAACTGACCTATATGGGGTCAACTGACCTTCCCATTGCCAGGTGGATCCCACTCATGTTCTCCTAACCCTAGAGTGAGGTCAATGGGTCACCTAGGACCCATTAGAGTCAACCAAAGAGGCTAAGTTGACCCAAGTTAACCTTAGCCCTACAAAGGTCAAAGTGCCCTAACTAAGGGTCAAGTGACCCCCAAGATGCCCAACCAACCCTACCCAAGTACTTCTAGACCTTAGGGGAGGCCCATGGGTCACCAAGGACCCATTGAGGTCAACCCTAGTGGATGACCATCGCATCACAAAAGGGATCCTCATGATCCAACATGTCCTTCATTGAGAAGGTGATCTTTTCATCCGGGGGTGGGGTTTGGGACGTGGAGCCAATGCTCTGGAGATACATGGTGTGGAGGCTCGCCTTTCGGGAAGCCTCAACCCCCCGTGGATCACTCCGATCCCACCTCGGGCTCCAACATCAGCCCTGTCCTCCTCTGCTCTAGGCAGAACCTCCTCAATCAGCACTCCCTGGCGGTCTTGCTGTTGTTGCTTCTCCCTAGCCCCCCTCATCTCGAGGAATTCCGAGCACGTGGCAGTCACGTGCCCTTCTTCCCTATGGAAATCGTAATATGGGAGCTCCACCCTGGCTTCCTACCTTCTCCTCCGCCCAACTCTCCTCCTTTCCCCCATGACTATTTCCATAGCCTGTGTTGGAACACCCTATTACTAATTTGGGTCAGGATCACTATGTCAATAGGATTATTGCTTTGACCTTGTTGTATAGAGAAAAGGTCAACTAGTTAGGTCTAAGGCTTAGGACTTAGGGTTGAAGATTTTCCCAAGACCTCCTAGTTCAGATGAGAAGCCAAGAAGAAGAATTCAAGTTGTCGTCGAGCTCAGATCGACGAAGCGTCAAACTCAGTTCGACTATCTCCAAGTTCAGGCTGACAAAGCGTCGACCTCAGTTTGATGATCTCTGAGCTCAAGTCGACAAGGCGTCGAACCCAGTTCGACGATCTCTGAGCTCAGATCGACGATTTTTGTCCAAGTCAAATTCCAATATCTCTGAGCTAAGTTCGACGATAGTTGAGCTCAGATCGACGATTTCTGGGATTTTGTCAGCTTGTTAAGGATTTCAAATCAGAGCATTTATTGTAGAAGATTTTTAACCGTTATAGTATATTTGGAGCAAGTTTCAAGGAAACAAAAGAGGAATGTCTTTAGTTTCTTTCCTCCAGAGACATTTGACATTTAAGGAAATCATTTATGACTTTGCTAACGGCTATCAAGAAGATTGGACAACTGGATTTATAATTATCATTCAGAGAGAACAAATATATAAAATATACAGCAGTATATTCAGAAGACACATAGAGACATAGAGAAAGAAAAAGAAGATCAATAACTCAGAAAACTCAACAAGTTTTCTTTTTGATTCCTGCTGATCAAAAGCTTTCTCAAGTCTTCATCATTTACACTCCAGACAACAAACATTTTAGTTTTTGCTGAAATCATCTAGTGCTGGAGCAATCAAATTCTTTGAAGACCTATCACCCTTGCAAAGCTTCTTGTTCCTGAATTCTTGCTACATCTCAGGGGGAGCTTTGACAATATCTCATCCACTAGTGCTTCTCTTTGATAGTTGACAGAGAAGACAACTTCACCCCTTTTCTTTTTTTCCTTTCCTATAAAAGGGTTTTTAAACTCTCTTCAAAAGTTTTGCTTTGGTTCCTGAGACCTGATCAAAATTCAGTGGTGGCAAGACACCTGATCAAAAAATCTAGTTTGGTTTTTGAGCACCTGATCAAATGCTCATTGGTGCCCAGGACACCTGATCAACTAATCTTGCAGTGGATTCCTACCAAGGGTGGTAGAAGAGTGGATGTACCCAAGTTTTGGGGAACCACTATAGTTCCTTGTGTCTTCTGGATTGCTTGCTCTTTCTTGTGCTGTGTGCTGTGAATTATTCCTTTTGTAGTTATTTTATCTCAGTTTGTGCTTAGCACTCTACACCTATTAAATCAAGTCTTCCACTGCTAGAATAATTTTTAAATTAGCAAAATTATTTTAAATCACTCTATTCACCCCCTTCTAGAGTGTAGGATTGGTCTTACCCTCACTTTCAATTGGTATCAGAGGCAGGTTGGTTGCTCAGCCAAATTGGTTGTTAATACAGACTAACATCTGAATCAAAAGATCTATCTTAAGATCCATCCTTATAGAGGGTTATTTTTGTTATATTTATTTTAGTTTAAATTCATGGCACAAAACAAGGATTATGCTAGCACCAGACCTCCAGTGTGCAATCTCTCCAAGTTTGCACGTTGGAAAGCAAGGATTAGATTGTACATGAATTCTATTGATGAAGATATATTTAATTCTGTTTTGACAGATTGCCCAAGGCCTCCTGCAAGCACAAGTACAAATGTTGTTCCACCTCCTTCAGGAACAGATGCTGATATAAAGAAATGGAAGGTTTTTGATGCCAAAGTTATGAACATCCTGGCACAGACAATGTCTGATTATATCTTTCAGAAGGTAGCTGAATGCAACTCAGCTAAGGAAATTTGGGACAAGCTATCTGAGCTTGTATCAGGATCAACAGATGAGAGAAAAGACAGAAGATCTCATCTTATCACCCAGTATGAGAATTTTAAGTAAGCAGAAAGTGAATCAGTAGCTGACATGTACAACAAATTAAGTCTGATTTTCAGTGAACTCAAGACCTTGGACAAGGAGATCTCTCTCACAGAGATAAATGACAAAATTATAATTTGCTTCCCCAGCACTTGGGATTCAAGGATCTGGCCAATCAAGGATGCCAGAAGTCTGAATTAGATTACCACAGAAGCTCTATTGGGCAAGCTTAAATCTTATGAGCAGCTCATCAAAAATAGAGAAGAAGAGCAAAAGATAATTTCTTCAGCAGTCAGGAAGGAGAATTCAATTGCTTTCAAGGCAATAGAAGAACAGCCTGAAGACAAAGTCATAGGAAATAAAGAACTGATGAGCCTCCTAGCCAAGAGATTCTACAAAATGGCCAGGAAGGATTTCAGAAAAAGGTCATCTAGAGGCAAAGAAAAGCCAAGGTATGATAAATCAAATAATAAAGAGATTATTTGTTATGGTTGTAGGAAACCAGGCCACATACTGCTTGATTGTCCATAAAATCAAAACAAGGACAAGAAGGACAAGAGAGAAAAGAGAAAAGATAAAGACTCACGAAGAAATCATCATGACAGATCCTCCTCCAGCAAGAATAAGCATACAAGGATGGGATTTGTAGCTGAAACCTTGAGTGAAACAGAAGAAGAATCTGATGCAACATCAAGCTCAAGTGATGATGAAGATGATGCACAAGAAAAGGATTTTTGCATGATGACAATCAATGCATCACAAAACAACACTGATTCAGAACATGCATCTAAATCAGAATCTGAACCAGAGCTGGAAGAAGACCAGGTAATTAGTTCTTTTGATTTTAACTCTGAGGACTTCAAGTCTGAATTTAAAGCACTGTGTTTAGATCTACTCAATTCTGAGAAAGAAATTATCTCTCTCAGAAATCAACTATCTGAATACAGTACCTTAAGTTCAGATAACCTCAAACTCTCAGAAGAGTTAGAATGTTGTAGAGAATAGATAGCCTCACTGAAAAGTGAACTATCTTAGGCCAAGAAGTTTGAAGAAACCCTCAATGGGAGAAGTATCAAACTGATGGACATCACAAGCACAGTAAACTCAAGACTCAATAGTACACTGGGCTTGGGTGCTTCATCCAGCCAAGCTATTATGTTAATAACTCCTATTAAATTTATTTCTGATAAAGGAAAAGGATTGTGGAGGTAGCTAGAAAGAATTCTGATCTACCCAAAAAGAACAAAGATCAACAGAAATCGTCGAACAGAGCTCGACGATCTTCGAACAGAGCTCATCGTTTTCATGCTGAATCGTCGAACTCAGGTCGATGATCTCCTATCTCTGAACACAGTCAAGATCGATTGCTGAACGGAGCTCGACGATCTGACCAAAGATCGTCGAACTCAGTTCTACGATCATCGTACGGAGCGCAGAGATTTGCCCAGTTATCAGAGGGTACATCAAAAGTTAGTTCTAGATATCATACATCTCAAGGGTTCAACCCTTATACTGAATGGATAATTCCTCCTAGGAGATATAATCCTGAAGGATATAAGCGTCAACCAGAGGTGTCTTTCATTTCTGATTTCAAAGGTTATCAAGCTAGACCCAAGTTAAACTGGGTCAAAAACAAATGAAATGTTATTTGTGCAGGTGAAGACCTATCCAACCATGGACCAGCATTGGTATCTGGATAGTGGGTTCTCCAAGCATATGACAGGAAGCAAGGATAACCTGACATCATTCAAGGCTAAAGATGGACCCAAAGTCATGTTTGGAGATTCAAACTTTGTACAGACCAAAGGATATGGTACAATCCAAATAGGATCAGTAACATTCAAGAAGGTAGCATATGTGGAAGGACTGAAGCACAATCTTATCAGTATCAGTCAGCTGTGTGATGAAGGCTACCAGGTCACATTCAACAAGTCTTCATGCTTCATCAAATCAGAAGACAACACATTTGTGTTGACAGGTAACAGAAGGAGTAACATCTATCTAGTAGATTTTCATTCAACTAAGGTAAACATCTGTTTGTTTAATTCTCTTAGCAAACCTAATGAATTATGGCATAAGAGATTAGGACATATCAACCTTAGAACCATTGCTAGGCTATCCAAGGGCAACCTTATTAGAGGATTACTTTTTAGCCCCTACAAGAAGGAAGGACTCTGCAGGTCTTGTCAGTTAGGCAAGCAAACTAAAAACAGTTTTAAGTCATTTAATAAGAGTGATTCACCTAGGATTTTGTATTTATTACATATGGATCTATTTGGACCCATCTCTGTACAAAGCCTAGGAGGGAAATCTTACACTTTAGTAGTTGTAGATGACTTCTCTAGATTCATATGGGTGTTCTTTCTGAGGAAGAAGTCTGATAACTTCAAGTGTTTGACAGAGTTTCTCAAATGTATACAGATTGAGTTCAATACTCACATAGCCCTAATCAGAAGTGATCATATGACAAAGTTTGATTCTCTTCTTATGCAAGAGTTCTGTCAGAAGGAAGGGATCAGACACACTTTCTCAGCTCCTAGAACTCCTCAACAGAATGGGGTAGCTAAAAGGAAGAATAGAACCCTTATTGAATTTGCCACAACATTGTTGACAGATGCTCACCTCCCTCTATCTTTTTGGGCAGAGGCTGTGAACACTTCAAACTATGTTTTGAATAGGTGTTTGATACATAAGCTAAAGGGAAAGACTCCCTATAAATTACTCAAATGGAAGAAATCTAAAGTGAATTATCTTAGAATTTTTGGTTGTATTTGCTACATTCATAACAACAATAAAAAATACTTAGCAAAATTTGAAGCCAAAGCTGATGAAGGAGTGTTTTTGGGATACTCCATGATAAGTAAGGCCTATAGGGTTTTTAATAAATCATCTCATAAAATTGAAGAGACTGTGCATGTTTCTTTTGTTGAAACTAACATGTCTTACAAGGAGAAGATCACTTCTACCATAGACCCCTTGCAGGTACATTCTATATCAGAAAATTTGGACAAGCTACATATCATTGAACAAGATCCATCACCTTCATCCATTCAACAAGAAACTGAAAGCAGTGAAAATGAAGATGACAGTCAGATCTTAGCAAGCCATGGTGACAGTCCAAATGAAGAGCCAATTGTTGTTCCACAAGAGGAAACAATAACATAGGTTGGTGAATAATCAACACCCATTGTTGATTTAGTAACATCAAGAGATCATCCAATCTCCCAAGTGATTGGAGACATCTCAGCTAGTGTGCAAACCAGAAACCAATTCAATCAAAATCTGATGCACACTTGCTTTCTTTCTAAAATTGACCCTCAATCCATACAAGATGCAGAACAAGATCCAAACTGGATCATTACAATGGAAGAGGAATCAAATCAATTTGAAAGAAACAAAGTTTGGGAACTAGTACCAAAGCCAAAGAATCATCCCATTATTGGAACAAAATGAGTATTCAGGAACAAGCTAGATGATCAAAGAGTTATAGTAAGAAACAAAGCAAGGCTAGTTGCTCAAGGTTACTCTCAAGAAGAAGGCATAGACTATGACCAAACCTTTGCACCAGTTGCAAGGTTGGAGGCCATAAGAATCTTCCTAGCATATGCAGCTCACAAGAAGTTCAAGGTTTATCAAATGGATGTCAAAAGTGCATTCCTCAATTGTGACATCAAGGAAGAGGTTTATGTAAAACAACCCCAAGGTTTTATCTCTCTAACTCACCCTGATTTTGTTTATAAATTGCATAAAGCATTATATGGTCTCAAACAAGCTCCTTGAGCATGGTATGAGACCCTAGCTTGCTTTCTCTTGGAAAATGATTTTAAAAGGGGTAGAGTAGACCAAACTCTTTTTATTAGAACCCATAAGTCCAATATCTTACTAGTAAAAATTATGTAGATGACATTATCTTTGGCTCTACTGACTCAAATTTGTGCAAAAGATTCTCCAACCTAATGCATTCCAAATTTGAAATGAGTAGCATGGGTGAGCTATCCTTCTTTCTAGGATTGCAAGTCAAACAACATGCTAATGTCATCTTTATTTCTCAAACCAAGTATGCAAAAGAATTGGTTAAGAAATTTGGTATGTCTGAAACATCCTCTATAAAAACACCTATGCCTACTAATGTTGTATTAGATGCTGATGAACATGGGAAACCAGTTGATCAGACAATATATAGAGCAATGATTGGCTCCTTATTGTATCTTACAGCTAGTAGACCTGATATAATATTTGCTACATGTATATGTGCTAGATTCCAAGTCAGCCCTAGAGAGTCACACCTTATATTAGTTAAGAGGATTCTTAGGTATGTGAAAAGTTGTCCAAATCTAGGTCTCTGGTATCCAACTGATTCAGGATTTGATCTAACTGGATTTTCAGATGCTGATTATGCTGGATGTAGAGTAGACAGGAAAGCACTAGTGGAACTTGTCAGTTTCTTGGTGACAGACTTGTCTCCTGGTTTTGCAAGAAACAAACATCTGTGTCCACTTCAACTGCTGAGGCTGAATATATGGCAGCAGGTAGTTGTTGCTCATAGATATTGTGGATTCAAAATCAACTCCTGGACTATGGCTACAACTTAGATGAAAGTGAGAGTAAGATCTATCTCAACTCTAGAGGGGGGGGGGGGGGGTGAATAGAGTTTATTTAAAGTAAATTCACAATTTTAAACTTAGCAAATCTTTTAAGATTTAATTTATATATAGGTGTAAGGTGCCTTGCTTTAGAATTAAAAGAACAGTAAAAAGAAGAGCACAGCACACAGCAAAGAAAACGCATAAGCAAACCAGAAAACACAAGGAGCTATAGTGGTTCCCCAAAAACCTGGGTACATCCACTCTTCTACCACCCTTGGTAGGAATCCACTGCAGGAAGGGTTTATCAGGTGTCCTGGCACCAATGAGATTTTGATAAGGTGCTCAAAAACCAAACTAGATTTTTTGATCAGGTGTCTTGCCACCACTGAGTTTTGACAAGGTTCTCAGAACCAGAATAAAAACTTTTGAAGGGAGTTTTGAAAACCCTTTTACAGAGGGAAAGGAAAAAAGAAAAGGGGTGAAGTTGTCTTCTTTGTCTCAATCAAAGAGAGAAGCACAAGTGGATTTGTATTGTCAAAGCTCCCCCTGAGATGTTGACTAGTTCAGGAGAGGAAGCTTTGCTTCAGGGTGATAGGTCTTCAGAAGCTTCAGATCTCCAGCATAAGATAGTTTCAGTAAGGGCTGAAAGATGAGTTATCTGGAGTCCTTGAGATGAAGCTGTGATCACTTTTTGAGTACACAAAATTATTCAGCTATTTCTTCAGGATTGATCACTTGAGTTTTCTTGTGTTGATCAGAGAATCCTGTGAATCACTTCTTCTTTTTCTTTCTTATCTGTATCAGTCTGTGTATCTGTGTGTCTTGTTACTAGGGAAAAGAAGAGAAGAAGATTTTTAATTCTCTGGAGATTCTATGTCCAAGATAGCCATTAACCAGACATTAAATGCCTTCCATAAAAGATTTGGTTTTCTAGAGGAAAGTCCAGTAAAACATTCTCTGAATAATTCCTTAAAACTTGCTCTAGAATAAATGAAAACAGCTGGCAGATCTCTTGACATAAATGCTGAGATAATTTGAAACACATTCCAAAGTCTGACTGAATTTGAATCCTTAAAGTCGACGATCTCTCAAGAAAAACGTCGACCTGAGCTCTACGATCGTCGACCTGAGCTCAGAGGGTGGAAATGATCATCAGCCAGAAAACGTCGAACTGAGCTCGAAGATCGTCGAACTGAGCTCAGCGACCTGGAGAATAAGTGAAGAAGGATCGTCGACCTGAGCTAGAAGATCGTCGACCGGAGTTCGACGATTAAGCAAAATAACTGAAGGCAGATCGTTGATCTGAGCTCGAAGACTTAACTTAGTTGAGCTCAGAGAGCATCGAACGGAGTTCGACGTTTCGTCGACCTAAGCTCGACGAAAAAAGTCTTAGACTTGGCTCTATTTCTGAAATCTTGGAATGGTACTGGGGGCAGCTTCAAACCTAAGTTCTAAGCCCTAGACACATTCTAATGTTGACCTTTTCAACTATACATCTAGGTCAACCTGGTTTCCTAAGAAAAACATAGTGATCCTTACCCAAATTAGTAATAGGGTGTTTCAACAATCTCCCCCTATTTGGGTTAGGATTACTATTTACATATTTCAGAAATAAAAACTACAAACAACATATAGAAGAGCAACAAACAAAATAACAGAACAAGAAATCATAGCAGCAATCAAGAGGAATTTCAGCAAATGTTTAGAGAGATTATACTGTCTGCTTACACATGTTACTTCTTTTCATTTCCTTTCTTAAATATGATTTCTCTGTTAGGATTAAGGGCTTCCTTCTTTGACCTTCTGTCATCATCTGCACCTAAGGAGGTTTGAGCTCTTGGCCTTAGAACCACAGCCTCAGGATGCAGCTTCAGGTTGTCCACTGGGTCAAAGAATTTACTTGAAGAATACCTTTCCAATTCAGCTTTTCTTTGTTCTGACAGAGTAGTAATATTGGATGTATCTTTTCCTTGCACTCTTGCTTTCTTCAATTGATCTAGTGCAACCAATTCTTTCATCCTTGCAGTCCATGATAATGGATTATTCTCTGGGTCTTCAAATGGCACTGCAGGCTCATATCTGTTAACAGTTTCTGATGCAATAGGAGTTCTGGTCTCAACTTTTTCTCTGAGCTTGTAAGGGAAAGGACCTTGAGTAGAGTCTGTGAGCCTTTGTCCTTCCCTAGCTTGAAATCTATGCTCTCTTTGACTTCCTCTATACTGACCCCTTCTGGACTGATAGCCCCTTTGGCATTGCCCCCTAGGAAGGTATCTCTGAGAAGACTGGGAGGAACTTTTCTTGGAAGCTGGGGCTTGAGAAGCTGAGCCTGACCCAGAATCTGGAGGAGGAGGAGGAGGAGGAGGCTGAAACTGAGAAGATCCCTTTTCATATCTGTCTAACTTCCTTCTCTTCTTCATAGCTTTTATTTGATTCTTGGAGTACTGCATCCAGGGCTCAGAGATAGGACAGTTATGCAGAATATAGTATGGAATGTCAATTGAATCTTTAGCTTGAGCTGGGGGAACCTTCATCATGGCCTTACTTCTGGCCTTCCTTTTCTTGGCAATAGTATTAGAGGAATCATCAGATTCAGTTTGAAACTGATCACTGTCTGAACTTTGAGGTCTATTATATAAGTCATCAATGCTTTTTATATACTTTTCTTGTTGCTTGACTTGATCAGGGGTAAGAGCAGGGGCAGTAGCAGCAGAAATAACAGGAGCAGAGACAGCAGGAGTAGAAACAATTGAAGCAGAAACAGATTCAGATTCTTCTAGGTAGGTAGTAAGTTCTTTAGCAGCAGCAGTATCCTCAATCACAGAGACCATTTCAGTATCTTCTGAAAGCAGACTTGTTGTAACAGCAGCAGCAGCACTTAAAATATCAGCATCCACAACTTTGAAGGAATTGACATATAGGGTAATTAGGCTGGGATCATAGTAATTGATAGGCACAATTGCCTTAGTGAGGTCTTCAGATTGTTGAACTGGCAGAGAGCTGAAATATACAGTATCAAAAATAGAGAGCAGACTCTGAAGGTCCACTACAAAAATAGGAGCAGAACTGGAACCTTCAGCAGTCTCAGGCACATTCACTGCTTCATAAGGCATCTCCCCCTGCCTTGGTTCAGTGACAATTGAATCAAGGCACCCAGATGAAGGGATTGCCTTGGAAGAGAGGAAGGAAGACAACTTGGTAGACAACTCCTGAACATGTTGCAGGAGTGGAGCCAAGGAGGTCTCCAGCAGAGAAGTTAGCCTGGGGGCTAGCAACGCATAAAGCTTGTCTGCCAGGTTTGAAATATCTACATGCTCAAGATGGGCTTGAACAGAGATAGGAGGTGAAGGTACTGGAATGAGGGTGACTGGAACTAATGGGATGGAGGATGTGGTGGTGGGAAGTGTAGGGATGGATGGCTCTGAAGAGGGAATAGTGGAGATAGAAGTTATTGAGGTGGAGATGGATGAGATTGAAGAGTCAAATGATGGGGTGAAGGATGTTTGAGAAAGGATTTTGATGAGTTGTAAATATACCTATATTTTCGTATTTTATTTAAGTCAATTTTGTTTATTTTTGTCTTTTTTATTAGTTTTATTCAATAAATTGCTTATTTTTGTAAATATTATTTCTAACTTAGCTTTATTTTTATTCCAGACAAATTCCAGAAAAATTCCAGAAAAAGTCAAAAAATTGACTGACACGCCCGTGTCACATGACCGACACGCCCGTGTCACATGACCGACACGCCCGTGTCACGCCCTCGACGATCGCCGACCACGGGTGCCAGCTCGACGATCGGCGATCATCAAACCGAGCTCGATATGCCCCGCGACATGCCCGTGTCAAGGTGTGACACGGGCGTGACTTCGCCACCTGGCCCGACATGACGCGCGCGACTTTGCGGCCAGACCGCGCCCAGATCGACCTCCCCAACACGCCCCAGTCACGCCCGTGACTGACACATGTCACGCCCGTGACCTAGGGCGTGACCGCCACGTTTTCAGCCAAAGTCAACTTTCCAGTCAAGTCACCCGATCAGCTCATGTACAGTATCGACACGCCCCCCTGTCACGCCCTAGTCACGGGTGTGACCAACCCGAAAATTTGCCTATAAATAAGAGCTTCCAGGAAGCTTTTCTGGTCCACTTTTTTGACCACTTTGCTTAGGGGAGGTGCTGCCCATTTGGATTCCATGCTTATGTAAGGAGAATTTCTCCCCCCCCCTCTCTCTCTTAGTTTGTATTAGGGTGTTTGCTTTAATAAAATTTTAAATTTTCTCTCTTCCTTAGTATGAAAAATCCATTTGAATGCGCCTACTTAAGCAATTTTTCGTTCATCTTTTTGTGTTACTTTTATGTTTTCATTTTTATAGCTTTGATAACTTAGTTAGATTTAGAATTTATCGGCATTTCTAGCCGTTGTAATGTCCGTTTTATCTTCATAATCCGCACTTGTTTAGGTTTAGCTTTTCCTTTTTTCCTTATTTTTCATTCTTAAGGGTTTATAAAAACACCTAAAAAAGTGTGATTTTCATTTTCCTTAACTTAGGGTTTTTAGGATTGTAAAACTTTTTCGTTTTTTTTAGTTTTATTTTCACTTTTTAGGAGTTTTTATAAAAATATAAGAATGAAAATATAGTCGTTATAATTTTTCGTCAACTTCATTTTAGCTTTTTAATTTCAAAACTTTTTAGTCCCTTTAATTTTTATTTTCACTTTTTATGCATTTCTACCGCATTCTAGCGGTAGAAATGCAGTTGTTCTAATTTTTCGCCAACTTTCATTTTGCGTTTATTTGCAAAACTTTTCGCTTCGGTTAATTTTTATTTTCACTTTTTATGCATTTCTACCGCATTCTAGCGGTAGAAATGCAGTCGTTTTAATTTTCTGAGCACTTTGCTTTTCTTATTTTTTTGCAAGGGTGCGTGCGTGTACGAGTTAGAATTTACAGCTTTGTTTTAATTTCTATAGAGTGTGTGTGTATGCATTTATTTTCGCCTACTCGTTAAGAGTTAAATGACGCTCTGCTTTCATTTTCCGCCCACTCGTTTGAGTGGGACTTGTCTTTTTACTGCTTTCATTTTCTTCCTACTCACTTGAGTAGAAAAACTTTGTGTGTGTGCGTGTGTTTACTTTTTTGTAGAGTGCGTGTGTGTGTTTTACTTTGAAGTAGAGTGTGTGCGTGTATGAGATAAATTTACCCCCGCCCACTCATTTGAGCCGGGACTCGCAATTTTATCGCTTTCTCAATTATGTAGAATGCGTGCGTGTAGGAGATAATTTTGACGCTTTATTTATCGCTTTCTTCAATTAAGAAGAGTGTGTGCGTGTGTGCATTTATTTCCGCCTACTCATTTGAGTAGGCTTGCTTTATTTAATTTTCTTTATGGTTTTGAAGTGTGCGTGAGTGCCTGCATCAATTAGCCTTCAATTTATCTAATTGTCCTATTTTTTATGTTTTCTCTTATAATCGTTCAGTGCTTAATTTAACACTCACGCTTCACCTAAAAACATAAAGCCTTCCCCATACCGATGAGTGGCTAATCTCTATTAACCTTCGGCATCGAAGAGCATTGAGACAAATAAAATGATTTGAAATAATTAAAGAACTTTATTTTTATTTTAATTTAAGGACTTATGGTTTGCCCCGGGTTAACGACGCATAGGACCACATAATCGATTTGTGGGCTCTATTTCCGTTATCCATACGCAACGCCGAGAGGCCGCACGTATGGACCGATCCCCCTTGGGTAAAGAGAACTGCGTACGCCCCTCGAAAGAGGAGAAACGTAGTTCTGCCAGATTGGGTTCCCCACCCAATAGCTGGGTTCTTAGCGTAATGCAGGCGTTAAGGGGAATCCTTCGTCGGACTAACGTTCGGTCGAATAGCCTTAGCGCCCAGGTGAGCGATATCCCTAGACCAAGGTGAGCTCATGTTCTTGGAACCTCCACGGCCAAGTGCCTTTTATTAAATTAAAAACAAAGTTCAATAATTGTTAAGAATTATTTTAGTCTTAATCCGATTCGATGTCGAGCGTTAACCCGTCATCGAACTAACTTAGCAAAATTCAGCTCTCTTTCTTTCCGTTTTAATTAGACTAAAAAAATCCCACCTTACTGATAGTAAGATAATAGTGTTCCTGGAAGATTAGATATAATAAATGCGTCCCCGAGAATAATACGACCTCGGTATTTTCCCGAATACCGAGTACTACTTGCGATAGGTGCACTTGCCTCCTCTCGTTAGAAAACTCGACCTTTTAACCGGCCCGCGGAATCTGACCATTTCGAACCAACCACAGTCGGTCTTTGTTCCGCGGCCATCAAATTTCTTGAAGAAGTTGTTGATAGGAGGATGTTGAGGGAAGCTCAGGAGGAGAGGGAGGAGAATCATCCATAAAGGAGTCATCTATAAGAGAAAATGATGGAGTGGTGAAAGTTGGATAAGAGAATAGAGGATGGAATTCTTCTGATGTAGTGGCTGGAGGAGGTGACATTGGTGAAGAAATGGTAATGGGGGAAGAAGATGAGATTTGAGGAGAGGTTGAGGTGGTGACTGGGATAGAAACAGCTGGAGGAGGAGAAGAGGAAGCAGGCAATCCTTCTGCTGGGGCAGATACCTGAGGAGGAGTGACTTGTGTAGTCCTGGTGCCTGAAGCAAGTGGTGCTGCAGCGGCCCTGATGGGGTTGATGATTTGCCTATCCCATTTGCTGAATAGGGCACAAGTAAGCCTCTTGGATGCATTGATGAACATCCCACTAGAGGTCAGCAGCTCAGGGCACCTGGAGTACAGGTAAACCCCTAATATTCTCCCAAAGCTTACACACTTTTTGTTCAGTTTCTTCTTGATTAAGCTGAAAAAGATTGATCCCCAGTCTAAATGCTTCTTATCAACCAGTACTCCCATTAAGCAGAATTGAGATCTTGATATAGTGTCATGGGCTGAGTGCTTTGCCAGACGCACTTTGCCAACCACATCAGCCAGAAATTTATATTCGATAGACAGATTCTTTTTGAACAGTTTGTTAGGGTTCACAGCAGTGTGACCCATTCTATCAAGCATAGATGCATACTCTTCTCCAGATAAATCAATGGAGTCATCTCCAGAACTAAGGAGGAAAACTTCAGTCAGAAGGGCCGGGGATAATGGTACTTGAGTCCCTTTTATTGAGCCGATGACAGAATTCTCATTCTCATCTGTCGCGGTAAAACACCATTCTTTTATCTCTTCTGAAGCAATCTTCATTCGGGTGGTCATGATCTGAGATAGCTGCTGTTCTCGGAAGAGGTTGAGAATGTCCTTGAATCGCTGATCACTTCCATCGAACGAATTCATATCAATATCAAAACCTGTATCGAATTTCATCTTTGAAATAGCAGCACTTGATCCATCCATCTGTACCTGCAACAATGAAATAAACACGACCAAGTGTAGAAGATTTGGAGGGAAAGAGAGAAAGTTGCAGAGGGTATGAAAGCGTAAACGATGAGCGGCGGCCGAAAAATGATTTTATATTAGGGTTCGACGCGAAAACAGAAAATCGTTGAGCTCAGTTCGACAAAACTTCGAACTCAGCTCGACGATTTGGGCTACTAAGGGAATCTGAAGAGTCTCCAATAACGTCGAACTCCGTTCGACAATATTGTCGAGCGTCGAGCTCCGCTCGACGACCGATGAACAGAAAAAATGGAAGCCTGGAACTAACAACGACGCTGAACTCAGATCGACGATTCAGGAAGCGTTGATCTGCGGTCGACGATTTCTGAAAAATCGTTGATCTCCGTTCGACGATTTCTGGGGAAACGTCGAGCGCAGTTCAGAGACAAAACCTATTCTACAGACACAAAAAGAGATAAATTTTTAGCCTAGTCTTTGTCTGTTTTTAGATTTACAAAATCTTGGAGTTTATTTTAAACTGCCTCCATCTAGCATTCCTAACTGATTGAGGAAGAAGTTATGCTTCTTTTCATCCAAAGGCTTGGTGAAAATATCTCCCCTTTGCAGATCAGTTGGGATGTATTCAAGTTCAATTTTGTTTTTCTCAACATTATCCCTTAGAAAATGATGTCTAATTTCTATGTGTTTTGTCCTACTATGGAGGACTCGATTTTATGCAATGGAAATAGCACTGGTGTTGTCACAAAATATTTTTGACTTCTCTAAGTTGTAACCATAGTGTAGGAGTTGATTTTGAATCCACAAGATTTGTGAACAACAACTGCCTGCAGCCATATATTCAGCTTCAGCAGTTGAAGTTGACACAGATGTTTGTTTCTTACAAAACCAAGAGACAAGTCTGTCACCAAGGAACTGACAAGTTCCACTGGTGCTTTTTCTGTCTATTCTGCATCCAGCATAATCAGCATCTGAGAATCCAGTTAAGTCAAACGCTGAATCTTTTGGATACCAGAGTCCTAGATTTGGACAGCTTTTAACATACCTAAGAATCCTCTTTACTAAAGTTAAGTGAGACTCTCTAGGGCTAACTTGGAATCTAGCACAAATGCATGTAGCAAACATTATATCAGGCCTACTGGCTGTAAGGTACAATAGAGAGCCAATCATTGCTCTATATGTTGTCTGATCAACTGGTTTCCCATGTTCATCAGCATCTAATACAACATTGGTAGGCATGGGTGTTTTCATACATGATGCATCAGACATTCCAAATTTCTTCACCAATTCTTTTGCATACTTGGTTTGAGAAATAAATATGCCTTCAGCATGTTGTTTGACTTGCAATCCTAAGAAGAAGGATAGCTCACCCATGCTACTCATTTCAAATTTAGAGTGCATAAGCTTGGAAAACTTTTTGCACAAATTTGAATCAGTAGACCCAAATATAATATCATCTACATAAATTTGTACTAGTATGGTGTGGGACTTATGGGTTCTAATAAAAAGAGTTTGGTCTACTCTCCCCCTAACAAAATCATTTTTCAGCAAAAAATATGCTAGGGTCTCATACCATGCTCTAGGAGCTTGCTTGAGACCATATAATACTTTGTGTAGTTTAAAAACATAATCAGGATGAGTTAGAGAGATAAAACCTGGAGGTTGTCTGACATAGACTTCTTCTTTGATCTCCCCATTGAGAAAAGCACTCTTGACATCCATTTGATAGACTTTGAATCCCTTGTGAGCAGCATAAGCCAGAAAGATTCTTATGGCTTCTAATCTTGCAACTGGTGCAAAAGTCTGGTCATAGTCTATCCCTTCTTCCTGAGAGTACCCTTGAGCAACTAGCCTTGCCTTATTCCTTACAATGATTCCTTGATCATCTAGCTTATTTCTGAACACCCATTTGGTTCCAACAATGGGATGATCCTTTGGCTTAGGCACTAGTTCCCAAACTTTATTTCTTTCAAATTGATGCAACTCCTCTTGCATTGCAATGATCCAGTGTGGATCTTGTTCTGCATCTTGAATAGTTTGAGGTTCAATTTAAGAGAGGAAGCAAGTGTGCATCAGGTTCTGGTTGACCTGATTTCTAGTTTTCACACTAGCTGAGATGTCTCCAATTACTTGAGAAATTGGATGATCTCTTGTTGTTACTAGATCAACAGGGGGTGTTGATGGTTCACCAACCTGTGTTGTTGTTTCCTCTTGTGGAACAACAACTGGTTCTTCAAGAAGATTTCCTTCCTGATGGTGAGCAGCTTCTTCATCTTCACTGCTATCATCCTTTTGTGTAACTTGTAATCTGTGCAAGTCTTCAGCTAGAGAGTGCACCTGCAAATGTTCTATGGTAGAAGTATTCTTCTCCTTGAAAGACATGTTACCTTCATCAAAAGTAATGTGGACAGATTCTTCTATTTTTAGAGTAGTTTTATTATAAACCCTATAGGCTTTACTGATCATGGAGTATCCCAGAAACACTCCTTCATCAGCTTTAGCTTGGAATTTTGCTAGATATTTCTTGTCATTATTATGAATGTAACAAGTGCAACCAAAAACCTTAAAATAGTCTACTTTAGGTTTCTTCCCTTTGAGCAATTCATAGGGAGTCTTGCTCTTCAGTTTATGTATCAGACTTCTATTCAACATATAGTTGGAGGTGTTCACTGCCTCAGCCCAAAAGGATAGAGGTAGGTGAGCATCTGCCAATAATGTAGTTGCAGATTCAATGAGGGTTCTATTTTTCCTTTCAGCTACCCCATTATGTTGAGGAGTTCTAGGAGCTGAGAAAGTATGCCTGATCCTTTCACTTTGATAGAACTCTTGCATGAGAAGAGAATCAAACTCTGTCCCATGATCACTTCTGATCAGGGCAATATGAGTGTTGAACTCAGTTTGAATGCATTTGAGAAAATCTGTCAAACATTTAAAGTTATCAGACTTCTTCCTCAGAAAGAATACCCATGTTAATCTTGAGAAGTCATCTACAACCACTAAAGTATAGGATTTCCCTCCTAAGCTTTGTACTGCAATGGGTCCAAAAAAGATCCATGTGCAACAGATACAAAATCCTAGGTGATTCACTCTTGTTAATTGATTTAAAGCTACTTTTAGTTTGCTTGCTTAATTGACAAGCCTTGCAGAGTCCTTCCTTCTTGTAGGGGGCAGAAGGCAGTCCTCTGACAAGGTTGTCCTTGGATAGCCTAGCAATGGTTCTAAGGTTAATATGTCCTTGTCTTTTATGCCATAGAATATTGGGTCTAGATATGGAATTGAACAGACAAATATCTACCTTAGATGAATGAAAGTCTACTAAGTAAATGTTACCTTTCCTGTTACCTGTCAACACAGTTGTGTTGTCTTCTGACTTGATCTTGCATATTTCTTTGTTGAAAGTCACTTGATATCCTTCATCACACAGCTGACTAATGCTTATCAGGTTGTGCTTGAGTCCTTCAACATAGGCTACCTTCTTGAAGGTGACTGTCCCAATTTGGAATGCACCATATCCTTTTGTAGTTCCAAAGTTTGAATCACCAAAAATTACTTTGGGTCCAAGCTTGGCTTTAAAGGATGTGAAGTTGTCCTTATTCCCTGTCATGTGCTTTGAGCACCCACTATCCAGATACCATAGCTAGTTTGATGTTGGATAGGTCTTCACCTGCACATAAACAGCTTATATGTTTTTGACCCAGTTAACCTTGGGCCTAGGTTGATATCCCTTAAATTCAGAAATAGAAGATATCCCAGGTTGATTCTTATAACCTTCAGGATGATATCTCCTAGGAGGTATTATCCATTCAGTATAAGGATTAAAGCATTGGGATGAAGCACTTCTAGAATTGAATTGAGATTTGCCTCTGAAAGAAGGTTCAAAGCTCTGAACTCCGTTCGACGATCGTCGATCTGAGTTCGACAATCTTGGGTAAAATCGTCGAGCTCCGTTCGAAGATCGACTGTGAGAAAGTTCAGAGTTCAGGAATCATTGAGCTGAGTTCGACATTCCAGCCTGAGATCGTCGATCTCTGTTCGACGATCATCGACCTCTGCTTGACGTTTTCTGTTGAACTTTACTTTTCTTAGGTAGATCTGAATTCTTCCTAGCTACATCTACAACACCCTTCCCTTTATCAGAAATAAACTTGATTGGGGTGGTTAATACTATGGGTTGGCTAGATGAAGCACCCAAGCCCAGTGTACTATTTAATCTTGAGTTCACTGTGCTTGTGATGTCCATTAATTTGATACTTCTCCCATTAAGGGATTCTTCAAATTGCTTGGCCTTGGATAGTTCACTTTTTAGTGAAGCTATCTTCTCTCTATAGCATTCTAACTCTTCAGAGAGTTTGAGGTTCTCTGATTTTAAAGTGCTATACTCAAATAATTGTTTTCTTAGGGAAGTGATTTCCTTCTCAGACTCCAACAGATCTAGGCATAGTACTTTAAACTCATGTTTAAAATCCTCAGAACTAAAATCAAAAGAATTGATTACCTGATCTTCTTCTAGTTGAGCTTCTGAATCTGATTCTGACTCTTCTGCTTCTGAATCTGTTTGAGAGGCATTGATAGCCATCATGCAGAATTCCTTTTCATCAGCATCATCCTCATCATCACTGGAGCTGGATGAGGCTTCAGAGTCCTCTTCAGTTTCACTCCATATCTCAGCAACAAATCCCTTCCTTGTATGTTTGTTCTTGCTGGAGGAGGGTTTGTCTGAGCTGTTCTTTCTGAAATCTTTCTCCTTTCTTCTTTCTCTTCTATCTTTCTTGTCCTTGTTCTTATTTTCTGGACAGTCAGGCACAATATGGCCCGGTTTCCTACAACCAAAACATATAATTTCTTTATTGTTACTTGATTTATCATACCTTGGTTTATCATGACCCTTGTATGATCTCTTTCTGAAGTCTTTTCTAGCCATCTTGTAGAATCTTTTGGCCAGTAGACTTAGGAGCTCATCATTTCCTGTAGCTTTATCTTCAGGCTCCTCTTCTGCAGCTTTGAAGGCTATGGTCTTTTCTTTCCTTGTGACTGGAGAAGTAGCCTTTTGTTCTTCTTCTCTATTTTTAATGAGCAGCTCATAAGATTTGAGCTTGCCCAGGAGAGCTTCAGTGGTCATCTCATTTAGACTTCTGACATCTTTGATTGGCCAGATTCTTGAATCCCAAGTGCTGGGGAAGCACATTAAGATTTTGTCATTCAGCTCAGTCAGTGAGATTTCTTTATCCAGAGTCTTCAACTCATTGACAATCAGACTTAGTCTATTGTACATGTCAGCCACTAATTCAGCTTCTCCCTTTTTGAAATTCTCATATTGACTTATCAGATGGGATCTCCTGTCTTTCCTTTCATCAGCAGATCCTGAGACAATTTCAGAGAGCTTGTCCCAAATTCCTTTGGCTGAGTTGCAGTCAGCTACCTTCTGAAATATCTCATCAGACATTGTCTGAGCTAAGATGTTCATGGCCTTGGCATCTGCAGTCTTCCACTTCTTTATTTCAGCATCTGTTCCTGATGGAGGTGGAACAACATTTGTACTTGAGCTTGCTGGTGGACTTGGGCACACTGTCAAAACAGAATTAAATACGTCTTCATCAATAGAGTTCATGTAGAGTCTAATCCTTGCTTTCTAAAGTGCAAACTTGGATAGATTGCACACTGGAGGCCTGGTGCTTGCATAATCTTTGTTCTGTGTCATGTCTTTATATAAAATTAAATATAATGAAAATAACCCTCTTAAAAGATTGATCTTATTCAAGGATCTTTTGGTTCAGGTGTTAGCCTGTATGAACAACCAACCTCCCTCTGATACCAATTGAAAGTGAGAGTAAGATCTATCTCAACTCTAGAGGGGGGAGGGGGGGGGGTGAATAGAGTTTATTTAAAGTAAATTCACAATTTTAAACTTAGCAAATCTCTTAAGATTTAATTTATAAATAGGTGTAAGTTGCCTTACTATAGAATTAAAAGAACAGTAAAAAGAAGAGCATAACACACAGCAAAGAAAACACACAAGCAAACCAGAAAACACAAGGAGCTATAGTAGTTCCCCAAAAACCTGGGTACATCCACTCTTCTACCACCCTTGGTAGGAATCCACTGCAGGAAGGGTTGATCAGGTGTCCTGGCACCAATGAGCTTTTGATAAGGTGCTCAAAAACCAAACTAGATTTTTTGATCAGGTGTCTTGCCAACACTGAGTTTTGACAAGGTTCTCAGAACTAGAATCAAAACTTTTGAAGGGAGTTTTGAAAACCCTTTTACAGAGGGAAAGGAAAAAAGAAAAGGGGTGAAGTTGTCTTCTCTGTCTCAATCAAAGAGAGAAGCACAAGTGGATTTGTATTGTCAAAGCTCCCCCTGAGATGTTGACTAGTTTAAGAGAGGAAGCTTTGCTTCAGGGTGATAGGTCTTCAGAAGCTTCAGATCTCCAGCATAAGATAGTTTCAGCAGAGGCTGAAAGATGAGTTGTCTGGAGTCCTTGAGATGAAGCTGTGATCACTTTTTGAGTACACAAAATTATTCAGTTATTTCTTCAGGATTGATCACTTGAGTTTTCTTGTGTTGATTAGAGAATCCTGTGAATCACTTCTTCTTTTTCTTTCTTATCTGTATCAGTCTGTGTATCTGTGTGTCTTGTTACTAGGGAAAAGAAGAGAGGAAGATTTTTAATTCTCTGGAGATTCTATGTCCAAGATAGCCGTTAACCAGACATTAAATGCCTTCCATAAAAGATTTTGTCTTCTAGAGGAAAGTCCAGTAAAACATTCTCTGAATAATTCCTTGAAACTTGCTCCAGAATAAATGAAAACGGCTGGCAGATCTCTTGACATAAATGCTGAGATAATTTGAAACACATTCCAATGTTTGACTGAATTTGAATCCTTAAAGTCGTGGATCTCTCAAGAAAAACGTCGACCTGAGCTCTACGATCGTCGACATGAGCTCAGAGAGTGGAAATGATCATCAGCCAGAAAATGTCGAACTGAGCTCGAAGATCGTCGAACTGAGCTCAGCGACCTGGAGAATAAGTGAAGAAGGATCGTCGACCTGAGCTAGAAGATCGTCGACCGGAGTTCGACGATTAAGCAAACTGACTGAAGGCAGATCATCGATCTGAGCTCGAAGAATTAACTTAGTTGAGCTCAGAGAGCGTCGAACGGAGTTCGACGTTTTGTCGACCTAAGCTCGACGAAAAAAGTCTTAGACTTGGCTCTATTTCTGAAATCTTGGAATGGTCCTGGGGGCAGCTTCAAACCTAAGTTCTAAGCCCTAGACACATTCTAATTTTGACCTTTTCAACTATACATCTAGGTCAACCTGGTTTCCTAAGAAAAACATATTGATCCTTACCCAAATTAGTAATAGAGTGTTCCAACATTAGAGAAGTCCAAAATATTTTGTGATAACACTAGTGCTATTTCAATAGCTCAAAATCCAGTCCTCCATAGTAGGACAAAACATATACAGATTAGGCATCATTTCTTAAGAGATAATATAGAGAAGAATAAAATTGAATTAGAATATATCCCAACTGATTTACAAAGGGGAGATATTTTCACCAAACCCTTGGATGAAAAGAAACACATGTTCTTCCTTAATCAGTTAGGAATGTTAGATGGAGGAAGTCTTAATTAATTTCCAAGTTCTTTAAACCTAAATAGGGACAAAGACTAGGCTAAAAATTTGAATTTCCTAGTGTCTATAGGTTTTCTCTGTCTTTGAACTGCGCTCGACGATTTTCCTAAAGATCGTCGAACGGAGCTCGTCGTTTCCAGATAGTATTCAACTATCTTTTGTTTTCCATCGAACGGAGATCGACGATGTTAGGAATCGTCAAACGGAGCTCGACGTTTTCCAGAGAGTGCTGGACTATCCTTTTCGGTCAAGGATCTCGATTATCGTCGAACGAAGATCGACAATGTTAAATATCGTCAAACGAAGATCGACGATGCTGACACCCTTCAGTTTCCCCTAGAGCCGTCGATCGTCGAACTGAGTTCAACGATCTTTCCTTTTCAGCATCGAACCCTAATATAAAATCATTTTTGCAGGCGTCGTTCTCCTTTGCATTTTCATACTTTCTGCAAAAACTTTCTTTCCCTCCAAACCCCTCTACACTTGATCGTGTTTGTTTTTATAGGAAAAATGTCGGTTTCAGTCGCCGTTTTAGCAGCAATGAAGCTTGATACTGGCTTTGACATTGACATGGATTCGTTTGAAGGAACTGATCAAATGTTCAAGAATATTCTGGAACTGTTTAAGGAGCAACAACTTGTGAACATCATGACAACCAGAATCAAATTAGCAACAGATGAAATTAAAGAGTGGGTCTATACTGCCCACAATCTGGATCAACACACAGTCATTGGAACCATCTCAGGAACTCAGGTATCCCTAACCCCGACCATTCTTACAGAAATTTTTGGGTTAAGTACTGGACATGATAGCATAGACCTATCAGGGGTAGAATTTACTGAGATATTAGAAAGAATGGGTCACAATTCTGAAAACCCTAATAAGTTATTGAAGAAACATTTGTCTATGAAGTATAGATTTTTAGCAGACATTGTAGGCAAAGTAATTTTTGCCAAACATTCATCTCATGACACAATATCAAGACATCAGTTCTGCTTAATGGCTGCCATAGTGGATAAGAAGCACTTGGACTGGGGTACTATCTTCTTTGATTTAATCAAGAAGAAAATCAATAAGAACTTTGTGAATTTTAGGAGAATTCTGGGCCTATTCCTGCAGAATAGGTGCCCTCAGCTCTTAGTGTCAAATGGAATGCATATCAATGCTTCCAAGATACTTTATTCTGCTCTTTTTGGCAAATGGGAGAGGCAGATTGTCAAACCAAGCAGGGGTCCTGCAACACAAACTTCTTCAGGCACAAGGACTGTTTCAGTCACTCTTCCTCAGACCTCTGCCCCAACAAACGTGTTGGCATCCACCTCAAATTCCTCTCCTCTATCTTCCCATCCAGTTACATCTTCCATATCCTCTCCCCCTCTCCACCTCCAGTTACTTCATCCATTTCTCCATCTCATATAGCTTCTTCACCTCCACTAGCCACCCATCAAGAAGATTTCCAATAACTACATTACTTCTCATCCATTGACTTAGACTCATTCATGGATGATTCCCCTTCTTCACCCCAAGAAATCCCATCCACCTCAACATCATTCCAACAAATACTTCATGACATCGTATCTCAACCATCCTTTTCCCCTATCATCTCCTCATCTCTACCAACACTCACCATCCCAACTCCATCTATTACATCCATCCCCATCTCTCAACCAGCCATACCACTTCACCCAGCATTCATTCTATCCATCTCTGCAGTACACCCCTCTACCTCTACTCAAGTCAACCTTGAGCAAATAGATCTTCCTCTAGAAGATAGACTGTATGAGTTGTTGGCCCCCAAGCTAACACTCTTACTGGATTTAGCCTTGGCTCCCTTAGTCAAGAATCTGACTGATCTATCTGTTAGACTATCTTCCTCCTCCTTTCAGGACACCCCTTCTTCTAGGGGCCTAGATTAAGTTCTCATTGTAACTAGGCAGGGGGAGATGCCTCATGAAGAAGTGCTGCCTTCAGAGGATTTTGCTTCAGCAATGCAGATTTCAGAGAGTTCAGCTTCAGAACAAGTTGCAGTTCCAGCTTCAGCTCAAGCTCCAATCATCAGCCCTACAATAGATTTATATTCATTATTATCTTTGTTTGATTCTATTTACAGCAGCTATCTTCCAGAACCTCCTCTTGCTGAAGATTTAACTAGGGCCATTGTTCCTCTTTCCTGTTGTGATCCAAACCTAATAGATATGTATATAAATTCTGTTAAATCTGTGGAGAGTGATTCTGTAGTTCTTGAGTCTGCTACTACTGCTGATGTTGATTCTTCAGAGGCTGTTGAAGAGCCAGTTTGTTCAGTTACTGAGACTACTGCTTCAGTTGGTGTTCCTGTTGTTACTGCTGTTACTGCTATTTCAACTGCTATTTCAAGTGTTGATGTTGTTATTTCTTCTACTGCTCCTTCTGCTTCTGCTCCTGTTTCCACCACCAAAACAGCTTACAAGGAAATAGATGTCTTATATGATGAGCCTCAGAGTTCTGATGATAATGATGAATTTAGAACTGACTCAGATGATTCCTCTGCAACTATTACAAAGAAGAGGAAAGCCAGAAGCAAGGCTATGAAAAGGGTTCAATTGACCAAAGCTACAACTGATCATGACATACCATATTATATTATGAACAATTGTCCTATTACTGAGCATTGGATGCAATACTCTAATAACTAGTTGAAAGCAATGAAGAAGAGAAGAAAATTTGACAAAGGAACTTCTCATCCTCCTCCTCCTTCTCCAAGCATAGGATCTGGTGGAAACTCAGCTCCTCAAGCTTCCAACATTTCTCAACCCTAGTAAACCTTTCAAGGAAGATCTCAATCCAGAGGTTATCAGCAAAGAGGAAATCAGCCTAGAGGAAGACAGTATAGAGGAAATCAAACAGACTATCAGGTGTATTCAAGAGGACAGCCCAGACAACAATCTTATCAAAGGAAAGGATAAGACCCAATTGACTCAACTTCTGGTTCCTTTCCTTACAAGCTCAAAGAAAGTTTTCACTCAAAAGCTCCTCCCACTGACACCATAAATAGGTATGAGCCACCAGTACCTTTTGAAGACCCAGAGAATAATCCAGTTTCCTGGATAGCCAGACTTAAAGAAATGGCTGCTCTAGATCAAATTAAGAAAGCAAGAGAGAAGGGCCAAGACACTTCAAATATATCTACTCTATCAGAACAAAGAAGACAGGAACTTGAAAGATACAGCTCCAAGAGATTCTTCAATACTAAGGAATACATGCAGCTACATCCTGAAGCTGTAGTTCCTAGAAGCAAAAGCCAAAGGACTCTTGGTGCTGCTGATGATTTCAGATCAAAGAAAGACTCAGAAAATCCAAACAGAGAAATCATCTTCAAGAAAAGAACTGATGACAAGCATTAATCTGGATGTAAGCTGAAAACTATATTATATCTCTGCTGAACTACTTTTGTGCTGTGATATAATCATATCTGTGGTTCTGCAATGTTGTTTTTGTATTTCTGTTTTTCTTGTTGATGTAAATAGTAATCCTAACCCAAATAGGGGGAGATTGTTGGAACACTCTATTACTAATTTGGGTCAGGATCACTATGTCAATAGGATTGTTGCTTTGACCTTGTTGTATAGAGAAAAGGTCAACTAGTTAGGTCTAAGGCTTAGGACTTAGGGTTGAAGATTTCCCCAAGACCTCCTAGTTCAGATGATAAGCCAAGAAGAAGAATTCAAGTTGTCGTCGAGCTCAGTTCGACGAAGCATCGAACTCAGTTCAACTATCTCCAAGTTCAGGCTGACAAAGCGTCGACCTCTGTTCGATGATCTCTGAGCTCAACTCGATGAGGCGTCGAACCCAGTTCGACGATCTCTGAGCTCAGATCGACGATTTCTGTCCAAGTCAAATTCCAATATCTCTGAGCTCAGTTCGACGATAGTTGAGCTCAGATCGACGATTTCTGGGATTTTGTCAGCTTGTTAAGGATTTCAAATCAGAGCATTTATTGCAGAAGATTTCTAGCCGTTATAATATATCTGGAGCAAGTTTCAAGGAAACAAAGGAGGAATGTCTTTAGTTTCTTTCCTCTAGAGACATTTGCCATTTAAGGAAATCATTTATGACTTTGCTAACGGCTATCAAGAAGATTGGACAATTGGATTTATCATTATCATTCAGAGAGAACAAATATACAGAATATACAGCAGTACATTCAGAAGACACATAGAGACATAGAGAAAGAAAAAGAAGATCAATAACTCAGAAAACTCAACAAGTTTTCTTTCTAATTCCTGCTGATCAAAAGCTTTCTCAAGTCTTCATCATTCACACTCTAGACAACAAACATTTCAGTTTTTGCTGAAATCATCTTGTGCTGGAGCAATCAAATTCTTTGAAGACCTATCACCCTTACAAAGCTTCCAGTTCCTGAATTCTTGCTACATCTCAGGAGGAGCTTTGACAATATCTCATCCACTAGTGCTTCTCTTTGATAGTTGACAGAGAAGACAACTTCACCCCTTTTCTTTTTCCTTTCCTGTAAAAGGGTTTTTAAACTCCCTTCAAAAGTTTTGCTTTGGTTCCTGAGACCTGATCAAAACTCAGTGGTGGCAATGCACCTGATCAAAAAAATCTAGTTTGGTTTTTGAGCACCTGATCAAAAGCTCATTGGTGCCCAGGACACTTGATCAACTCATCCTGCAGTGGATTCCTACCAAGGGTGGTAGAAGAGTGGATGTACCCAGGTTTTAGGGAACCACTATAGTCCCTTGTGTCTTCTGGATTGCTTGATCTTTCTTGTGCTGTGTGCTGTGAATTATTCCTTTTGTAGTTGTTTTATCTCAATTTCTGCTTAGCACTCTACACCTATTAAATCAAGTCTTCCACTGCTAGAAAGATTTTTAAATTAGCAAAATTATTTTAAATCACTCTATTCACCCCCCCCCCCCCCCTCTAGAGTGTAGGATTGGTCTTATCCTCTCTTTCAGCCTGATTTTGTTCGGGGAGAGGTGGTCTATGGCCTTGCCTTACAATTGGAGGGTAAAACTTACCCTGACCCCCCTGGAGGTTGTCTCCTCTATGGAAACCTCTTTGCGGCCCCTGGTCCTGCCACTCTGGCCTCCAACCTAGCCGATGGTTCGGCTCCTGGCGCCCCTACCTGGGTTGTTGTTGTTGCTGCTATTCCCTCTGCCGGGATTCAGCTCTCCTCTCCTCCTGACCTTTGCCACCTCTTGGCTCCTTCTTTTCCTCCGTGGACCACCTGGCCATCTTTCGGGCAAACTCCGGGTTAGATGATTCCATGTCGACCTCCCTTGCCACTCTCTCCATCAGTGCCTCAGAGGACACTAAAGGCGTCATCTTCAGCTCCATTCTAAAGAACCCAGGCTGAAGCCCAAGGGTGAAGGCTACCATCATGGTATTCCCTGACATCTCCTGCACCTAGAAAACCTCCTCTTGGATCCTGTCCAAGTAACTCCCCAAGGTCTCGTTCACTCCCTGCTTGATGCAGAACAAAGACTCGGACTCCTTTTTCTTCTTTTTTGAAGTGGTGAATCTCAACATGAACCCCCGACGCAGGTCCTCAAAACAGTAGACGGAGCCAGCCGGGAGCTGGTGGAACCAATCTCTTGCCTTCTCCTTGAGGGTGATGGCAAAGGGTCTGCACTTGAACCCATCCAACATCTGCCGGATCGAGACCACGTCCTCAAACCACTGGACGTGCTGGACCGGGTCACCCTTCCCGGCATAGTGGGACATCTCCGGCTCCCGAAACCCATCTGGAACTGGGGCTGATGAAACAAACTCACTGAGTCAGCTTCCCCCCTCTGCTGGGCGAGTAGGGGGATCTCGCGCCCCCATCTCGCCGAACTGGCCATTAGATGCCGAGCTGGGGAAGAGCCCACGCACCTACAGCTCGCTCTCGCCTCCTCCGTATGCTACCTCCTTCCCGGCTCGCCTGCCGGGTGCATCCTCTCCCAGGACTGGGGCGACGACTACTGGAACTGCTGGTGTCGAGCACTCGATGCGAGTGCCGAGTGCGAACATGATGAGACTCCACATCTCCTGCCTGAACTCGTCCAACAGACCGACAGTGGTGAGAGGGGGAGGTGGGAGTGGCGAGTTGGCCCCGTCTGAACCTTTTCCTTCTCCTTCAGTCATCGAGCTTGCTGAAGATTTTTGGTGCTGACCACATTCCACGCTCACCGCACCAAAATGTTGAAACCGATAATTCAATCTCCGGTGCAGTTCACCCTTATGGAATGGGTGATCGCACACTTACTTCTCTTCCGCAAACCAAACAACCAAAGGTGTAGGACTGTGGATAGACCCAAGGCTCCAGCACAGAGGTCCCACCACACTCCCGGAAGATCTTAGAGCGCTTCCTCTCCCTAGCCAAGTGCTGAAGCTAAGGGTACCTCAGAAAGCGCAAGAAGATCTGGGGACTAGTGACCAAGAGTGGGGAAAACACTAGAGAGTGCCTTTTAATGTACCCCTTGGGTCTTATTTATAGTTTTCTGAAAATGATCTGCAAATAGCCAACCTCCGCTGTTCCAAACAGCTATGTGCAGTCCAGGTTGGCCTGCCAACATCGTAACTCTGCTGTTCTGGGAGGCTATGGGCAGGCCAGCGGGGGCAAAATGGTAAAAAACATCATAGATCACTGGGCGAGTGGTCCCTGAGACCTCCACTCGCCAGGGGCGGCGAGTGCTCGATGACGCTGGCACTCGCTGCTTCTCCTTAGACCTTGGAGAGTACGGGAACGGCTGGACCTACTCACCTGCCTCTTGTCGAGCCCCCTGGGGCGAGTACGAGCTCTCCTGCTGCGCTCTCCCCTCAAATACTCCACCCCACCTGGGCGAGTCAGGGGGCTGCCGAGCTCCTGCCCCCTTGGGTGTTCGCCCGAGACTTGGACTGCTCGATCTGGCCGGTCTGGCTCCTGCCGACCATACTCGTCGGATACAGAGTTGTACACCTAGCTTCACAGAGCTGTACGGACAATCTGCACAACAAAAAACTGATCAACTCCTTTAAAACGCGCGGATACAAAAACCTGTTCGCAGCAATCGCACGAGCTCACTGACGATTCATTCGGTTGTACTGTCTATGTGACGGGGGGTCCTATTTATAAGTATGAAGAGGAGTGTGGTCACCGCCCTAGCCGATCTGAACACCACCCTATCTCACGACGAGCACAAGGCTTATCCGCGTAGCGCAGACACAAAACAAGTCCGCCTTGCCGCCGCGACTAAGCCAGACAGCCAGGGCCAAGGTCAAAACTTGGATCAGTCCACCATACCTGTGGACACTGTGAATACTGCCATAAGTCCGCACACCCTGTGGACATAACTCCAATCTGCACACTCCGAGGACACATCTAGCACAACAGCTGCCGAACTCAGTGGATACAAGAGCCAGTACATGCTTCTGGAATAGTTAAGGTTTTATCAATAATATCCTATGAACTAAAAGTATTATATAATGTTTATAATTTTTGATATGGCTTAAATTTTGATGGCAGGCTCAAAATGCTTAATTTATCTTTTGGTATAAATATCACTGAATTTGGATTTGATATGACCACTTAATTAATTATTTGAATGATTATGTTCTAGGAGAATAAGCATGTGACAGATAATTTAGACGAATTTGTGGATTGAATAGTGTTTTGATTTACGTTGTACTTAAAGGTTTTTATTATGATTCCAATGTGATGAAGAAATGACTGATATAAACACACGGGCAAATCATGTTAGTAAACTTATTAAATTACTTGACACACAAGTAGTCATATAAGAACACCGGAAGTTACTCTCAAAGTTACTCTCACAATTTACACCTACCACTGCACTAGAGTGATCTCCCCAGGTCTTGGGGTAATGCTGTCTTGCTACGGGTAGCTAGTAGTGATGATCTTGTACATTTTGAAGGCTAAGATTATATCCTGGTGTGAAACGGTAAGGACTCTGTTGGTAGTCCTTGAGTGCTTGTTAGCGCGAGCTTATTCAAGGAATCACATTAGTGTATTGGTATACATTGTTGTGTATTAATCACGGGTGATAGGATCACTTGTAGCAAGTCTCCGGGCTTACTAGTCAGCACGCTGACAAAAGTCGACGGATAAGCTCTAGGCCGGTGGGCCTTGTGATTTTTGGGTTGTTTTCCCCGATCACGTACCCATGTGCCATTAAGACTCATCTAGTTTTAGCAAACAAGAGTATGCATGTTCTCCGCTATTTGGACGTTCTTAGCGCTTTGCATTCTCTCCTCCAGCAAGCGTTGTGTGTGCTCTCCGCCAGCAGGAGCTTCGCGCGCTCCCCTCCAACAAGCTCTCTGCGCGCTCTCCGTCAGCAAGCGCTCCATGCGCACTCCTCCAGCAAACGCTCCTCCTTCAAGGTCGCTCAAAGTGCGCCTCTATGCGCTCTTCCGTCATCTCTGCTCCAAGCACAACTCAGTGTGCTCCGCCTTCATGACCGCTCTAAGTGCACCTATGTGCACTCCACCTTCAAGACTACACCAAGCGCGTCCCTGTGCGCTCCGTCTAAAGATTACCATAAGAGCCCAATGCCCTCAACTCAACAACAGGCTCTCGAGTCTACAGCAATCCAACCTCTCTAAACTTCTCTATAGTCAACACAAGACAAGTCGCAGATGATAAAATGTGCAGAACGCGCCGCTCAAGTTTCTAAGTTGCAGATATCAAGCAGTGTGCAGAGTGTGCTGCTCCGGCTTTCAAAAATAATCAAAGCACCCCCAAAGTACAACGAATGCAACACCCCCTGAAGCGCACAAAGAGATACTTAGCTCCGCGAGTGGTGACATGTCACCCTCCGAGATCTTCCTCATTTTATCTGTCAACAAATATAACGAGAGACGGTCTAACGCCCTCCAGTTATTCAAGAAAATTCTGTACAATAACCAGTAAATAGTGGTGGTTTGACCGACACAGAACCGACCACGTGATTTTCACCAAGTTGACGGGCTTTCCACATTAAAAAATTCATTTTCCAGCTTTCAACTTTCTATGCCTATTTGCATGCTCGACCGCTCCCGGGCTAAGCCGGTTAAATTTAGTTCGGTCTACCGGAGCCTTGAGAGATCTGCAACACGTATAAATGAAAACACTTGGAGACTTAAAAATAGCTCCCTAAAAATGGGTAATAACTTTAGAATATAGACCGAGGATTCAATCATTTGAAGAAGAAATCAAACATTTTTAGAGACTTTTGAGAAGATGTGTGAAGTTTGAATGGTCCACCTGAACTGCCGAGGGGCACACCCGTCAATTCAATGAAATTGGTGATCTAGATGATCAAAATGGAGTGACGTCATTTGCTAGCACAAATCATTCACCGACGCAGTTACCACCACAACCCTCCAGAAAAGTATAAATAGGTCCATAGATCTTCATTTGAAAACAAGTACCTCTAGAGGCAAGAAAGAGATCTTAGGTTTTCTGGTGAGAATGTAGACATAGGCCGATTCTCCGCTCAAGAATTCACTCCGCTCTTCTTCTTGCGCTAAGGCTTCAACACGCTCCAGTTCACATCAATCGCCTCCACAAGAGCGCTTTTATCAATACTCCGCATCAATGAGAGCGCTCCCTCCAGAAGCTCCGTGGACTTAGAGCATTGTATATTCGGAATGCTCCCACCAATGTTCTGCGAACACAACACCGTTCCAAGGCCAGAGTGCTTCCATCGATGCTCCGAGGAATTAGCCGTTTCCTCATTTTTTGTAGTATACACCTATAAAGGAGTAGTGGTCTTTCGCCCTCTGAGATCAAATCAAACTTTGTAAAACTCTGAGAAGCTAATGGATTTTGGCTTGGCACAGTTCCATCCACGCGGTTTTCACCCCTTCTGGGTTTCCACGTAAAAAATTCCCTTGTTATTTGTTGCGGTTCACTTCGACTGTTTGCATGCCTGGTCCGATTCCGAGCTAAGGCGGTTCGATTTCTTTGGACTAGGGAAAGATAGGGAGACCTGCAACAGTTTGGCGTCGTCTGTGGGAAAGTGTTCCCAAAAGCTCTTACAAGTTTCAGCATCCCCCAACTAGCAGCAATGAGAAAGGGAAGCGCTAAACTACCAGTAACGTGGCCTTAGAGGAGAGAACTAATCCAGCCCCTGCCGACTTGCCTGCAAGCAACGCCTCGCTTTAGTGAGAATCCACCTTCAGTATATCCCAAACATCAGGGGAGGAATGCAGGCGTCTATTAATGGAGCGCCACGCAAGAAAACGCTTGTCTTATTTGGAAACTTAAGGGCTGGTCACACTCCCAACACAGATATCGCTACTGAAGGCCAACCGCTGTAGATTTCAAGTTAGATAATATTTGAAGAGATTTCCCGCTGCAAGGATCCCTTCATAGACAAATTTTGTGGCACTGTCAGCTCCACGCAACCCGTAATCCCTAATGGACTTTCCAAATCTGCGCATGAAAACTTTCGGACAATGAAGGAAGGCCCCGCTCCGGTGGATAAAGTACTCACTCGCGAGGAAATGAGGTGCATTTTCAAGAAGGAATACGAGCACGTGGGGCACCGTGACACAAAAGTGCAACACGTATCCCCTTAGCTCCACAGGTCTTGGCATATCCTGCTCCACCCGAGACCCAACTCCGCAACTTCGAGACATTTGATGGTTCAGCCGACCCTCTGGATCACGTCAGGCATTTTAAATCCATCATGTTCTTATAAAACGCTACAGACCCGATCTTGTGCCAAGTGTTCCCAACAACTTTAAGAGGAAAAGCTCGCACCTGGTTCCACACTCTAAAAGGGGGGAGAAATCATGAACTTAACATAGCTCACCCAACTTTTTATAGACCAGTTCGTCACCAACCAGCGGTTCGTTCGGGATCTCTCGCACCTCATGGGAATCCAAGAGTTCGAGGGAGAATCGCTCAAGGATTTATTTCGTCGCTTCACCATAGAGGAACGAAAAATTCTGGGGTTTAACCCCGAGCTCCTACAAGGAAACTTCCTCGGAGGACTCTGACCAGGAAAATTCCAATCCATGTTGATGGGTGAAACACTGCCTAGCTACCGTGACCTCATCCACCGAGTCAAGGATCAAACAGTAATAAATGAAGCCATCAAAACACATTGACAATAATTCGAAGGAAGTTAGAAGAGGAATAGGAATACGAAGACACTATGAAGCCCCGAGGGAAATGACGAGCGACACAACAATCCCTATCAGGACCAAGGAACTCGTCCGCATCAAGACTACACTCCCTTGAACACCACTCGAACCAACATGCTCCTCGCCATCCATGAAAGTGGTCAGCTTCGCAGGCTGAACCACTTGCGTCAAAGGGAGGAAACCAGTCACAATATTATGACTTCCATCGCAGATACGAATACGTGGCAGAGGGCTATAATCGGTTGAAGTATGAGAACGAGCGCCTCATCCAATAAGGTCTATGAGGAAGATTTGTGCAAAAATTTGTTGCAAACAAGCCCGCATCACAGAGCGACAATCCAGCCAAAGGCCGAGTAGCTGCCCGATGTAGATAGGCTAGGGGGCACAAACGGGGTCGCTCCCCCTAACAACGCGCGTAAAGCCCGTGCCTCAAATTCCTGTTTTTTTCCCTTTAAGTTAATAAGTCGTAAAGTGGAACTTGTGTACACGCTTATGTATTTTCTTTTTATAATATTTCAATTGTGTTGGGTACATTGGAAAATGTGTACCTGATTTGAAGAGGCCTAACTTAGCTTAATGATATACATCAAGATGTATTTGATGTTGCTTTAAGTTGACATGTGCAGGTGAAGAAGTATTAAAGAATACAGGAAATTATTCTAAGTCCATATGTCGACACCTGAAGAAATTGTGTCGACACTTCAGAATAATTGTGTCGACACTTGAAGGAAGCAGTGTCGACTCACAGAAAGATAGTCGACCACATTTGTGTCGACACTGGGAAGCAGTGTCGACTCACAGAAAGATAGTCGACCACATTTGTGTCGACACTGGGAAGCAGTGTCGACTCACAGAAAGATTGTCGACCTCAACTATGTCAACACCTGAAGGCAGAGTCGACACATACTGAGTTCTGAATCTACAACAACTATGTCGACACACAGGACTTGTGTCGACAAACTGCCAAGTCAAGACCAAGTTATTTTCTGAAGAAAGATGAAGTGTTGAGTCGACACAAATTCTCTGTGTCGACTCATTCTCAAGATGAAGTTCTGAAGAAGCAGTGTCGACTTAAAGGCAAACTAGTCGACATCATCAAAGGCTGTGTCGACACCAAAGTCACTTGTGTCGACACATATAGACAGTTGGTCTCGACACTTTCTGACAGTCTGTCTCAACACTTTGCTGTCCAAGACTAAGGCACAGGATCTGTTTGAAGACTTGACAGCTTTGGGTTACAACCGGTTAACTGATGTTGTCAGACTTGTCAGAAGTCAGTTAGAAACCGGATCAGCCGGTTACCATGAAGAAGATCTATAAATAGACAGATTCAGAGAGAGGAAAAAAAGGGGGGAGATTAAGAATTTTGGCAATCAATTTGAGAAATCAAATCAAGGAGTAATACACAAAAGAAGATCTTCATCAAAAGATCTAAGAAGATGATCTCAGGATCTATCTAAGTAGAGTTCTTTCAAAAATTCAGAAGTATCATCAAAGGTGTTGGATAGAGAGGGATCCAGCCTCTTGAAGAAGAAGAAGGAAGCCATCATTGGTTTCTCAAGAAGCTGTTTGGAAATCAACTCAGCTAAGTTCAGATTCAAGAAGCTTTGAAGAAAGCTCAGATTCAGTTGATTTCATCAGCTGGTCAAGATTTATCTTGTTCTTTTCTCTCTCAACAAAGGCAAGACATTAAAAACTTCTTTTCTAATTTCTATAGGATCTGTCAATACAGATCTGAGTTGTAAGCCTGTGTTATAAAGGCTGAGTGTAGGAGAGTTGATCTCTGAGTGGTAGGGCTGTTTGCCTGAGTGTAGGAGAAGGTTCTTCTCTGAGTTGTAGGCTTTATGATAAGGCTGAGGTAGGGCTGTTGAGCCTGAGTTGTAGAAACCTTTTCAGGTTCTGAGCTGTAGGATCTATGGATCTGAGTAAAGAGGAAGTTTGGCCGAATCTAGCATACTGCTAGATAGGTGAAGGGGGAAAGTGGATGTACCCAGACCTTGGGGAACCACTATAAAACAGTGTGCAATCTGTGATGATTAAATTTCTGTGACTACTGTGCTGTGTGTTTTAATTCTGTAATTGAATTCTGCCAAAAAGTGTTAACAAGCTTTAGAACCTATTCACCCCCCTCTAGGTGTTTAGGTTGTCTTGAAAGTAAAACTATCAAGTGGTATCAGAGGGAGGTTCCTCAAAAAGGAGTTAACAGTCTGAGGTAGATCTGAAAGGCAGAATCAAGATTCAAGAAGATGGGTTCTGGAGAAAATCTCAAGGAGTTAGGGTCAATGAAGTTACCCATCTGCAGGAAGGAAATCTTTGGAATTTGGAAAGAAAGAGTCAGATTGTTCATGGAAGCATCTGACCCAAAGATATACATCACAGTTCAGGAAGGACCCTTCATTCCAATGAAGGTATCAGTTCTTGATGCTAATATTCAAACTCCAAAGAGTTATTCTGAAATGACCAAGGATGAAATCATTTTGGCAACCTTGGACAAGAGAGCTCAGAATATTATTGTGAGTGCCATAGATGATTCTACATTTCAAAATCTGATTCACTGCAAGACTTCCAAAGAGATGTGGGACACCTTGATTGTCTACATGGAGGTATCTGAAGAAGTAAGACAGGATAGGAAGTCTATGCTCAACCAGGAATATGAAAGTTTTAGACAAGGAAAAAACTGATAGCATAACTGAATGCTATGAGAAATTCTATAGAATTGTGAATGAGTTAAAGTCCTATGGAAGAGTATTCAGTACCTATGAACTGAATGACAAATTCTTAAGATCCTTGACAAAGGATTGGGACACAAAGATCTGTGCCATAAGAGAAGTGGCTAAACTGGCAGAGATTTCTCCTCCAACCTTATTTGGAAAGTTGCTATCCTATGAAATACAACTTATGGTGAGGAAGGAGGAGGAAAAGAATTCAAAAGGAGAGCATAGAGAGAAGACAGTGGCCTTCAAGGCAGAAGCCACTAGAAAGAATAGGAGGATATCACCATCTCCTCCTAAGGAAGTTGCAGAAGTTAGTTCTGAAAATTCAGATAATCAGGGTTCAGAAAGCTGTGAGTCAGATGTAGATTTTGCTGCATTTACAAGGCAATTCCAGAGATTCTTAAAGAAGAAGCAGTGGAAGTCTAGGCCCTCCTCATCACAGCAAGTTGATGACTATTATCAGAAGAAAAAGTCATCAAGGAAAGAGAAGAGCAGAATAATGCCCAGCAAGGCCACTACTTCAAAGATTGTCTGCTATTGTTGCAATAGGCCTGGACATGTAGTGGCTGACTGTCCTGATAAGAGAAAGGAGTCATCAGATAAGAAGAAGACTTATCAAAAGGGCAAGAAGGAAAAATCCTTTGTTGCAAAGAAGGAAAAGAGCCTAACGGATCAATCAACTTCAGAATCAGAATCTGAAGCTGAAGCATATATTGGACTGTATGCTGCTACTGAAGAAGAGGAGTTCATGCAATTGCTAGACTCCATCTATGAACAAGAAGATCATCAGTGCATGGGACTGATGGCAGGATTAGAAGAAGACATGTACCAGAATCAGTCTGGTCCTAGTAAGGTACTATGTTCTTCAATAAAATCTATTTATAGTGCAAGTGCAGAATCAGCTACATCTGCATCAAGTGATGTAGATGCATCTGAATCTGAAGGAGATGTCTATCAATTGATAGATAAGTATGAGGACTTGTTACAGGCCCTTAAGAAAAGCAAGAACCTGGTTAAATCTCAGGCTCAGGAAATTGCTGATCTAAAGGTAGCTGCAACTGAGTTTGAAAAATTAATTGATCAGAAGTTAAATGAAATTGTCAAACTAAAGAATATAACCATTATTCAGATGGGCACAATCAATTATACCAATGATCAAGTAAAGAGTCTGGAGGCCAGACTAAGAATAGAAAAGGAGTTAGTGGCAAGTTACTCTAAGCCAAAGTCTGTCTTACCCTTGATAGATGAATTTGTTACTCAAAAGGGTAAGGCAGGATTAGGATTCAATGGTAACCCCAGGGCAGCCCAATTCAAGAGGAAAGGCAAAGCTCATGTCAAGCCACTGAACTTTTCAGTCCCTATTAAGTTTAGAAAGGTGCAAGTGCCTTCTAACCAATATGATCATGAAGATATTCATGGTAATTTTAAGACTAATGTTCTGACAAACAAGGGTGTAAATGCCAACAGGCCTATCTATGTTCATAAACCCAATGGTTATAAGAAATCAGTGGGTGAAGCTGCTGCAGCACCAGCAATGGACAGAAATTCCTCTGTCAAGGGTGTATCTAGAACTAGATATAATAAGTTTGAATGTTGGTGCTGTGGCAAGAGAGGCCATTTTGCATTAGACTGCTGGCATAACACAAGTGTTAGAAAGAACAATAGTCTACCTGTTAGAAGAGATAATGGTAGCTTTTTTAATGCTAACCTGAACCAAGGACCCATGACTTACTTGGGTTCTAAGGGTAAGTAAATCTGTATTGCAGGAAAGTCCAAGTGGCCATGCCCCTATATGGTACTTGGACAGTGGTTGTTCCAAGCACATGACTGGAACAAAGGGGCTGCTGAAGGAGTATACATCTGTCAAAGATGGACCTAAAGTGATCTTTGGTGGATCTGAAAAAGGAATCATTAAAGGGTTTGGTAACATTTCTACTAACCTAATTACTATCACCCAAGTGGCTTATGTAAAAGGTTTGAAACATAATCTAATAAGCATAAGCCAGCTGAGTGATTTAGGATATGACATTTCATTTGTTAAGGATGGATGTCATATCAAAAGGTCAAGTGATCAAGAGATCATATTGACTGGATATAGGAAGAGAAATGTATATTGTCTTAATTTTGTATGTAAGAGCAAGGCTTCTTCCATCTGTCTTGTAGCTGATGATAATGCTTCTCATTGTGTCAAGTGGCACAAGAGATTGGCTCATCTTAACTACAAGACAATTGGCCAACTCTTTAGCAAAGAGTTAGTAAGGAATGGTCCTCAAGTTAAGTGTATAAAGGAAGGGATATGCTCAGCTTGTCAAAAGGGCAAGCAGACAAAATCCTCCTTTCATAACCTTGAAAACAAGGATTCTGTGAGGTGCTTATACCTCTTGCATATGGATCTTTTTGGTCCTATGCCAGTTCATAGTCTAGGTAGGAAGGTCTACACTTTTGTGGTTGTAGATGACTATTCTAGATTTACATGGGTGTTCTTTCTGACACAGAAATCAGAAACCCCAAGTGTCTTACTTAATTTTGTGAAGCAGATTCAGAATGAACTGAATAGTACAGTGGTCAAAATCAGAAGTGACCATGGTACTGAGTTTCAATCTGAAAGCATGACAAAGTTATGTGAAGACTTTGGGATTTTCCAAGAGTTCTCCTCACCTAGAACACCACAGCAAAATGGCATTGCTGAAAGAAAGAATAGAACATTAATTGAAGCTGGTAGAACTCTATTGAGTGACACCTCTCTTCCAGAATATTTCTGGGCTGAGGCAGTTAACACTGCATGTCATGTGATCAATAGGGCTTCTATCACCAAGAACCACAAAAAGACTCCCTATGAGATTATGAAAGGTAGAAAACCAAATCTATCCTACTTCAGGATCTTTGGTTGTAAATGCTATATACTTAACAATGGCAAGACATACCTAACTAAGTTTGCTGCCAAATCCCAAGATGGGATATTTGTTGGGTACATCATAAATAGTAAGGCCTATAGAGTCTTCAACTTGACTACTCAAGTTGTTGAAGAATCTGTACATGTTGTGTTTGATGAAACAAGATTAATCAACTGTGAGTTATCTTGTAGATCAAATGATTCAACAGGTATAAGCAAAAGAATGGACAAGCTCTCCATTGCTGAAGCATCAAAGGAAGATGGAGCATTGGAAAATGAAGGCTACTGTCCAGGGGGAGTACAAAACTCAATAGATGCTGATGAAAACCAAGAGGTTCAACATGAAGGAGCTGGAGATGTTCAACCAGAAAGGAACCTTCCTCCAGCTACAAGACATTTAAGAGATCATCTAGCTGATCAGATTATAGGTGATCCAAGACAGGGAGTGCAGACTAGAAGCAGAAATCAAAGCACAAACCTGCATTCAAGTTTCCTGTCTCAAGTGGAGCCTAAGAAGTTTGAAGAAGCCATCCAAGACCAGCACTGGACTGATGCTATGCAAGAGGAGCTGAATCAATTCAGAAGGTGCAATGTCTGGGAGCTTATTCCTAAACCAAGAGGCCACAACATAATTGGCACAAAGTGGATTTATAGGAACAAATTGGATGAGAGTGGAATAATAGTGAAGAATAAAGCAAGATTGGTTGCAAAAGGATACAGGCAGGAAGAAGGGATTGACTTTGATCAAACCTTTGCCCCAGTAGCAAGGCTGGAGGCAATCAGAATGTTCCTTGCCTATGCAGCCTATCAAGACTTCAGAGTGTACCAGATGGATGTGAAATCAACATTCCTGAATGGTGATTTAAAAGAGGAAGTCTATGTAGAGCAGCCATCAGGATTTGTAGATCCTCTTAAACCAGATTATGTCTATAAGCTTAGAAAAGCTTTGTATGGGTTAAAGCAAGCCCCAAGGGCTTGGTATGAAACCCTGTCTACTTTCCTTATTGAGAATAAATTCTCAAGAGGAAAAATAGACAAAACTCTATTCCTTAGGGAATCAAAAGGTAAGATCATCTTAGTTCAGATCTATGTTGATGACATAATCTTTGGATCTACTGAAAACAACCTTTGTAAAAAGTTTGCCAAACTTATGCAAGGGAAGTTTGAGATGAGCAGTATGGGGGGACTTAAGTTCTTCTTGGGACTCCAAGTAAGACAGACTGATGATGGCCTGTCCATATCTCAGTCTAAGTTCACCAAAGAATTAATTAAGAAGTATGGTATGGAGTCATCCTCCACTATGAGAACTCCTATGGGAACAAGTATGCCTATATGCAAAGATGATGCAGGTAAACCTATTGATGAATCTTTGTATAGAGGGATAGTTGGCTCTCTACTATATCTCACTGCTAGTAGACCAGATATTATGTATGCTACATGTGTCTGTGCTAGGTACCAAGCCTGCCCTAAAGAATCTCATTATACTGCAGTCAAAAGGATTCTGAGATATCTTAAGGGCACACCTAATCTAGTCCTTTGGTACCTAGGAATAAAGATTTTCTACTAACAGGTTATTCAGATGCAGACTTTGCAGGCTGTAGAGAGGATAGAAAGAGTACAACAGGTACATGTCAATTCTTGGGAGGAAGATTGATATCATGGAGTAGTAAGAAGCAGACCAGTGTGGCAATATCCACAGCTGAGTCAGAATATGTTGCTGCTGGCAGCTGCTGTGCACAGCTATTGTGGATACATCATCAGCTTAAAGATTATGGTATTCAAGTAAGTAGAACGCCTCTTTTGTGTGATTCTAAGAGTGCAATTTCTATTGCTAATAATCCTGTTTCTCATAGTAGAACTAAGCATATAGAAATTAAATACCATTTTCTTAGAGAACATGTAGAAAGAGAAGACATCTCATTGGAATTTGTTAAAACAGATTATCAAATAGTAGATGTATTTACTAAGCCACTGGATGAAACAAAATTCAATAAATTTAAAATTGAATTAGGCATGCTGACCATTGATTAGGTTATCAACAAACTTACAAGTGGCATTAGATTATCAAGTGGTATTGACAAAAACAGAAATTGGCTAAGTAAAATTGTGTCGACACATTCAGTAAAAATGTGTCGACTCAGTAAAGTCATGTCGACTAGTCAGAGAATATGTGTCGACACTTAAGAATCAAATAGTCGACTCATCCAGGAATGTAGTGTCGACTTCACCAGAATAGTGGTGTCGACACTTACAGATTTTGTGTCGATACTTATCCTAAGAGTCGACACAGAATTTCTGATGCTCTACTATGTCTCTCAGGTGTCGACATATCCACAATTGGTGTCGAAAAATAGTAGACAGACTTGTTGTCAAGACAATAGAAGTTTGTGTCGACACACTCCATCTGTGTCGACACTTATAGACTGTTTTGCCCGCCTTTTGATCTTCTTTCAATAGAAGGTATAAATAGGTCAAGAACTTATTCTGTCAACACGCTTACAAGGTTTTCGAGACTGAAACCCTATGTAGACATTCTCTCTCTCTCTTCTCTCCAGCTTTCTCGTCTGATCAATGGCACCAAAGGTTGAAGATAACATCAAAGAAGGATATGAGTTGGTACGCAATGCCTTTGCTGATGCCCGATAGATATTCAAAGGGTTATAACTCTAATCTCTGAATCTGGAATAGAGTTTCTAGTTTCTGAACCTTCAAAGATATGGAAGAAGGAGGTGCTTGAATTCTTTACCTCTGTATTAGTGGATTCAGCTGGTCTCAAGATAAAATCCACAGTTCATGGGACAAAGGTGAAAATCACACCAAGAAGTTTGAGAAAGATTCTACAATTGCCTATAGTTGAGAATGAAGAAGAGGTCCCAACTTCTAAGTCAAGGGAGGCTCTCCAATGGTGTGGATTGGATCCAACCCTGAAGATTGGAGCTGCTTTCAACAAAAAAAGGAATGAATCAACAAGGAAATTTTTTGTCTGAAGTAGTTAGGAAAGTAATTTTGTGCAAACCAGGTGGACATGATAGGATTTCAGCCTATATGTTCAGCCTAATGACCAGAATTGTATTTACAATACCAACTAACTGGTCAGCTGTAGTATTTGATAAGATCAAGGAAGGAATAAAGAAGCCAAATCTGGCTAGAATTGTGAGTTTATACCTGACTAAAGTGATCCCTGAGGTTATGCAACAACTGCCTGGGACAAAAATTAATCACATGAGGAAAATGGATATAAGATTATTTTCAAGGTGGGATAGGGTGCTGTCTAAAGATATGCCTGATGAGAACAGGCAGGACACCCCTGTGAGATCCCCTGCACATGATCTAGGCACTGCCCAGCATCAAGAAGAGCAAGTGAGAAAGTAGGTTGAAGATCAGCCTGAGTCTGTTCAAGATGAAACCATTCCTGCCCAAATGCAGGGGGAGCAAGCTCACTCTCCTGCCCAGAATGTATCTACTTCAGAACAGGTAAAGGGAAAGCAAGTGAGTTTTCCTGCCAAGGACATTCCTAATATTTTTACTCCTGCACAGGTACAGGGGGAGCAAGTACATTCTCCTACCCTGGAAATTCCACATACTGAACAAGTGCAGGAGGTGCAAATGTCTGAACAAGTGCAAGAGGAAGAACAAATTGATTTATCAAAAGATTTGAATATTGTAGATTTGAATGATTCAACATCTATTCAAGCTCAGAAGGAATACACTCTAGATGAGTTATTTCCTAATATTGAAATTGCTACTGATAGAATAGAGGAGCAAGAAAATGAGAAGGCACTAGATATGGAGATAGAGCAAGAAGCTGAGAAAGAACAAGGAGTTGAGACGGAGCAAGTAGTTGAGGGGGAGCCTGTGCATGTTGAGGCTGAACAACATGGCACTGAGACAGATATTCCTCCTACTTCTCCTGACAGAGTTCAAATTGAAAGTTCATCTGATTCTGAGAATGAAGAAGCCAGACTGGCTAAGAAGAAAAAGCTCATGGTCTTTAAGAGAAGGAGCAAAAGCTATAAGCAGACACTACAAACTACACCTCTCCAATCTCCTTCTGAATTTAATTATAACAAGTTTATGATAGACTTGCAAGTTAAGTTGGATGAACACAGATTATCTGTTGAAAAGTATGTTGATGAGAGCAATAAATCCCTTTAATTTGACTTGGCTCAAGATATTAAATCTATTAGATTTGAAGTAAATATGAATAAGAAGGAGATGACAGATTGCTTCCATAAGGGAGGCAATGCTGTAGTGTTTTTGGCTAAACAACAGCAGTCTATCCTCACTAAAGTGGATGATATTGCTTTAAAGCAAGGTTATGTTTTGGAGAATCAGCTAAGGATGAATGATAATTTGACTGAATCTCACCATGAAATTCTTGAAAAGTTCACAAAGGCTACTGCAGGGATGACTGAAGCAAGAGCAAAGGAGATGGAAGAGTTTGATAAGAAACTTCAAGAAGCCATTGAATCAGTTAAGACTGCCATCACTACATCTCAGAAGGACATATCTGACAAACTACAAAAATTGAAACCATATTTTAAAGAAGGTGTAAATTATCTAGATGGCCAGATCAGATTTCAAAAGAATGATCTAAGAGATCATATTACCAGAGAAGTCATAAAGGAGGAGAGGTTGTTAGTTCATGCTGGCTCAGAGCACACCAAATGGGTGACAAATAGTATTCGAGCCACATTGGGATATCCACCTTTGTGTGATGATGCTATGGTGGCTGAGTCCGGAATTCAAACAGGTCTACTTGAAGGCAATCAACCTGAGATTGCCCAAGTAATTTACCCTCCTCCTGATTTTGATATGATTGATCAGCAAGTTCAGGATATGTATAGTCCTCCAAAGGAGGTTACCAAGGTTGTTATTGAAAAAGTTAATAAGCCTGATGCCAACTTGCAAGAACAGCAAGATGCTCTACTATCAAAGAAAAGATTTAGAGAGCAGGCTGAACTTAAGCCAGATTTTGAGCAGTGGAGCCCTACTTCAAGAAATATTATACTAACTGCATGGAAGGCTGTAAAGGACAAAGCACATGAAAGAGGAAAGTGGTATAATGAAATGGAATGACAAAAGTATGAAGCTAGGCAGGAAGCCATAGTACAGTTCAGGAGAAAATCCAAGCTGGGAAGGCTGCCACCAGATGCTCAGGAGCCGAGCAAGTACTTTCCAAAGCCCTTTCATTACTTTGAAAGGCAAAGGCTCAAGGAAGAAGCACAGAAGAAAGCTGAGCTAAAAGGCAAGAAGCCAGCTGAAGTTGCTGAAGCTCCTGTGAAGGCTCAAATCCAATCTGGCAAAGGAATTATCATAAAAGAGCCTGATCATTCTTAGTTTTAAGTTCTTTCAAAAGTGTTTTGTATTGTTTTGTTTAATCATTCAATGTAAACATCTGTAATCAAACATTACCAAGTTATAAACAAAATTTTGTTTGGAATCCTATATTCATGTTCACTCTGTGATGAATTGTTAATATTAAGTATTTCTGTAATGTCATACATCATCATATTATATTTGTTATGAATGGTGTATATCATTAACTAAAAGGGTTATGACTTCTCCAAATAGGGGGAGATTGTTGGGTACATTAGAAAATGTGTACCTGATTTGAAGAAGCCTAACTTAGCTTAATGATATACATCAAGGTGTATTTGATGTTGCTTTAAGTTGACATGTGCAGGTGAAGAAGTATTAAAGAATACAGGAAATTATTCTAAGTCCATATGTCGACACATGAAGAAATTGTGTCGACACTTCAGAATAATTGTGTCGACACTTGAAGGAAGCAGTGTCGACTCACAGAAAGATAGTCGACCACATTTGTGTAGACACTGGGAAGCAGTGTCGACTCACAGAAAGATAGTCGACCACGTTTTTGTCGACACTGGGAAGCAGTGTCGACTCACAGAAAGATTGTCGACCTCAACTATGTCGACACCTGAAGGCAGAGTCGACACATACTGAGTTCTGAATCTACAACAACTGTGTCGACATACAGGACTTGTGTCGACACACTGCCAAGTCAAGACCAAGTTATTTTCTGAAGAAAGATGAAGTGTTGAGTCGACACAAATTCTCTGTATCGACTTATTCTCAAGATGAAGTTCTGAAGAAGCAGTGTTGACTTAAAGGCAAAACTAGTCGACATCATCAAAGGCTGTGTCGACACCAAAGTCACTTGTGTCGACACATATAGACAGTTGGTCTCGACACTTTCTGACAGTCTGTCTCAACACTTTGCTATCCAAGACTAAGGCACAGGATCTGTTTGAAGACTTGACAGCTTTGGGTTGCAACCGGTTAACTGATGTTGTCAGACTTGTCAGAAGTCAGTTAGAAACCGGATCAGCCGGTTACCATGAAGAAAATCTATAAATAGACAGATTCAGAGAGAGGAAAAAAGGGGGGAGATTAAGAATTTTGGCAATCAATTTGAGAAATCAAATCAAGGAGTAATACACAAAAGAAGATCTTCATCAGAAGATCTAAGAAGACGATCTCAGGATCTGTCTAAGTAGAGTTCTTTCAAAAATTCAGAAGTATCATCAAAGGTGTTGGATAGAGAGGGATCCAGCCTCTTGAAGAAGAAGAAGGAAGCCATCATTGGTTTCTCAAGAAGCTGTTTGGAAATCAACTCAGCTAAGTTCAGATTCAAGAAGCTTTGAAGAAAGCTCAGATTCAGTTGATTTCATCAGCTGGTCAAGATTTGTCTTGTTCTTTTCTCTCTCAACAAAGGCAAGACATTAAAAACTTCTTTTCTAATTTCTGTAGGATCTGTCAATACAGATCTGAGTTGTAAGCCTGTGTTATAAAGGCTGAGTGTAGGAGAGTTGATCTCTGAGTGGTAGGGCTGTTTGCCTGAGTGTAGGAGAAGGTTCTTCTCTGAGTTGTAGGCTTTGTGATAAGGCTGAGGTAGGGCTGTTGAGCCTGAGTTGTAGGAACCTTTTCAAGTTCTGAGCTGTAGGATCTGTGGATCTGAGTAAAGAGGAAGTTTGGCCGAATCTAGCATACTGCTAGATAGGTGAAGGGGGAAAGTGGATGTACCCAGACCTTGGGGAACCACTATAAAACAGTGTGCAATCTGTGATGATTAAATTTCTGTGACTGGTGCGCTGTGTGTTTTAATTCTGTAATTGAATTCTGCCAAAAAGTGTTAACAAGCTTTAGAACCTATTCACCCCCCTCTAGGTGTTTAGGTTGTCTTGAAAGTAAAACTATCAAATTGCTTACAATTTCTGTCAGACATACACGTATACCTGAAGCAAAGCTCTGAGGTGAATACCCCAATCAAGCGACAAGAAACACAATATATCTATGAAGCCAGATGTTTTGCCCCAGCGTTGTAGTTCATCCCACTCCTACGTTGTTGGGTGTTTTGCCCCCACATTGGAAAGCATCTCGCTCCCACGCTGCCGAGCGTTTTTCTCTTGCATTGTAGAGCATATCGCTCTCACACTGCTGGGCGTTTTGCCACAGCATTACAGAGCATCCCACTCCCACGTTGTCGGGCATTTCACCCTCGTATTGCAGAGCATCTATAAGACCCCTCCCCCTTACCAGGGAGTTACCCGGGTATTATGCCAAGAGCCGCCGCCTTACGGTGATACCAACTCACTGGTTAGTTACCATTACATGGCGCCGATCTTGCCAGCTAGTACGATCATTTAAACCTTTTAGTCCAATGCGAGAAAAGAAGTAACAGTATAATAGACAAGTCCACAAAATCACAGCCATCATCATAATATGAAATAAGAGTCCACAATGAGTACAAGAAAAGAGAGCAAGGGCTTATGCCCGGTACATACCAAATGAAAATTCAATCCCTCTCTCAAAACATCTCTAAGAGGAAGCTAACAAACACTCATCATCACCTGACGATGTGTAGTGGTAGTAGTAATGCGCGGTATCTTCTCCTCAGGTCCTACCACCTCGTCCTGCTGGTCATACTGGCACTCCAACTCCTCGAGCTCCTACGGTCACAACTGACTGTTAGTCATAAAAACTAAACCATTTTGTCCTCGCCTTGCCTCCACAACTCTTAGGCATTGTGCGGGAGGACAAAAGCGGAGGACAACAAGGGCAGCATTAAAAAATAAGCAGGTGACAAAGAAACTATACTAGTATGAGTAAAATCAAACATTGTTCATAAATTTTACGCTAGCAATTAAGTGTGTTAATAAGTGGTAATGAGCTAAAAAATGGTAGAAGTAGTAAACAACATAAAAAGTAAAGTCGCAGGTAATGTAAATAACTACTACTATACTACTATCACAAGAGTACCTTAACTTATATGAATGCTCATACAAACTTATAAGTTAAGATTTATGAAATTATAACTTATCAAATAATTAATCTCATTCTAATTTATATGATAAGGATATGCATTATGAATGACCTATAAGTATGTATGTTATGCATATTATGATTCATACAAGTGCAACTCACTCACACGACTCTGTGATCACATACCTTTAGTTCCCCAATTTTGGACTTAGCTAAACTCTCTGGTACCACTGTTATGGCTACGACAGCAGTGGATAGGGCACCTCCACTTCCTAGGCGGGTATACACATTACCAGGCCTAGACCCTTCGTATGCCTATGTACACATCCTAGGTGCACTATAGAGTCTTTGCATACTAATTGCTGGACATACCAGCAGTCTTAATGGTCGAGAGTGAATTTTTGGGGATTGTCCTCAAGACCGCAGTATAAACAACATACTGGCCCCTCAACCCTCACACCTCGCCAGAGTTAACATACTGTCATCGATTTGACGACTGGCCAAGTAACGAAGACCCGCCACTAATTTGTTTTTATACACATGCAAGTCGTCTCAACCCGAGCCTCCATCTCGCAGGACCAACCCGTCCCAATATAAAACTTCTCGAGCCTCCACCTCGCAGGATTAACCCATCCTAATATACTATCTCCCGAGCTTTCAGCTCACGGGACAAACTCGTCCTGATATTACTATCTCCCGAGCCTTCAGCTCGCAGGAAAAACTTGTCTTGTACAATTCCATCCCATAGCCCGGGATGAGGTTTACCGTATCTTTTGTTCGCCTAATTAGACTACTCTTGTCTAATTATAATTGTACTTAGAGGTTTAAGGTTAATTTTGGACTTCCTGATGTCTACCCGATGAAGGGCTCATAGTAGTACTAGGGTGTACAACCCCATATTCGCTGAGTGCGCCCCCTCCAAGTTCAAGGCTTTGCGGGACACAAGGGTCTAAGAAGGCCATAATAGGCGAGTGAAACCTTCCAGAATAGCATTTTCCCGGGGGGAGCGAAAAGGATCCTGCCAATAGCAAGAGGAGAGGCTCTCGCCCATTGCAGGTATGAGGGGTCTCATCCATGTCAGCGAGTGGCCTTCTAATCCCACTTCCATCCTCTGAGCCGCGGAGGCGATTGCCAGGCTTATCCAGCACTTGCCCCTTTAGGCGTGTGGCGCCTTCATGGGCCACTCACCCAGTGGGATCCAGAGGCAGAATTACCTAGATGCCCCCAAAGGTCTGCATTTAGCTCTTCAGAACAGCGGAGTTTGGCTGTTAGCAGACCACCTTGGGCTGTATGTGGCTATTTAGAACAGTAGAGCCGCGCTATTTGCCGGCCAGGTTTTGAAATCTATAAATAGACCCAAGGGGGTACCTCAGAAAAGGGCTTTTTTCAGTTCTCATTCCAAGATCTTCTTGCATTTTCTGAGGGGCCCTTAGCTCATCACTAGCTAAGGAGATGAAGCACTCTAAGATCTTCTGGGTGTGTTGTCGGACCTCCGTGTTGGAGCCTTGGGTCAATTTTGAGTTCTAAGTCTTTAGTTAGTCAAGCTTTCTAGGAGAAGTAAGTGTGCGGTCACCCCTTCCACAAGGGTCCGAACTATATGGAATCTGGTTCTCGATTTTAACATTTTGGTGCGGTGAGCGTGGAGAGTGACCAGCACAGAACCTTAATAAGCCCATTGACTGGAGGCGAAGGGAAAGGATCTGACCAGGCCGACTCTCCACCTTCCCCCCTCTCGCCACCCTTGGCATGTTCGAGGACTTCCGACAGGAGATGCAGAATCTCATAACATTCGATCTCGCGGCTCGCGGCGAGTGCTCAACACCTTCTGTCCCAGTGGTTGCAACCACATCTCTAGGTGAGAACGCCCCTTCTAGGCGTCCTAGGAAGTAAGTAGCGGCGGATGGTAGTAGGAGAGATCTCCCAGGGCGAGCCTTATTCCCCAGCTCGGCGAGTGCGAGAAGGATTGATGAGGTGGACGTGCGAGATCGTCTGGCTCAACCTGCGAGTGGCGGGAGCCCTTTTAGTGAGTTGGTCACTTCCGCCCCTGTACCAGAGGGGTTCCGTGAGCCCGAGATGTCCCACTACACTGGGAGGGGCGATCCGGTCCAGCACACCAAGTGGTTCGAGGATGTAGTCTCAATCAGGCAGATTTTGGATGCCTTCAAGTGCCGGATCTTCACCATCACCCTCAAATAGAAGGCGAGGGATTGGTTCCATCAGCTGCCTTCCAGCTCCATCTACTACTTCGAGGACTTGCGTCGAGGGTTCTTGCTGAAATTCTCTACTTCAAAGAAGAGGAAGAGGGAGTCAGAGTCCCTGTTTTTCTTTAAGCAGGGGGCAGATAAGACGTTGGGAAGCTATGTGGATAGGTTCCAGGAGGAGATCCTATAGGTTTAGGAGATGCCAGGGCACACCCTCATAGTGGCCTTTATCCTGGGACTACAGCAAGGTTTCTTCAGGATGAATTTGTAGCGGGTGCCTCTATTATATTTCAAGGAGTTGATGGAGAGGGCAACGAGAGAAGTCGAGGGAGAGGCATCAAACTAGGTGTTTGCTAAGAAGTTAGCCAGGTGGGCTGCAGAGGTGGAGAAGGAGCTAGGAGGTGGTATGGGTCAGGAGGTTAGGAGGGACGAGCCAAGGCAGCGGGAGCAGTAGCAGTAGTAACAGCTGAGGTGGGATTGCCAAGAGCCGAATAATCGGCTAGGCTGGAGGCAGCTAGAGTGGCATGATCTGGACCGAAGAGAATTTTCCACTAAGGGGACAACCTCCAAGGGGGGCAAGGCCTGTTCAACCCTCCAATTAGAGGCAGGGCCAAAGTCCCCCTCCCCGATCAAAACCAGACTATGGCAATAGCTCTAGGGAGGAGGAGAGGAGTATAGAGGAGAAGGTCGGGAGGTAGAGCGGAGCTGCCCTAATGTGACTTCCACCAGGAGGAAGAGCACGCGACGGCTACCTGCCCGGAGTTCTTGGAGATAAGGGGAGTCAAGGGCAGGCCAAGAAGTAGAAGCAACACCACCAGGAGGTGCAGATAGAAGTGTTCCTGCCGGAGGCAGAGGAGGATAGGTGCGAAGACTGGGCAGATGTAGGGGGTCCGAGGAGGGATCAGGGTAATCCATGCTGGAGTGGAAGTCGAGGCCACTCATAAGGCAAGTCTCTACACCATGTACCGCTGGAGCGTTGCCTCTACATCCCTGACCCCAACCCCAGATTAGAAGATCACCTTCTCTCGGAAGTACATATCGAATTATGAGGATCCATTCTGTGATGTGCTGGTCATTCAGGCTGACGTCGAGAATTTCACCGTCACCCGGATCCTCGTAGATAATGGGAGCTCCGTCACCGTCATTTTCAAGAAGGCGTTTGACGCAATGAATGTGGAGGACAGGAGGGTGTTGACCTCGGACAGACCTATGTTCTGGTTCTCCGGGGAGAGGAAGGAGGTAGAAGGAGGAGTGGGGCTCCATGTTACCTTGGCGGGCCAGTCCAGGAACTGTAGGTTCATCATCGTGGACGCTCTCAGCAGCTACAATGTGATATTCAGATGGCCCCTCATCATCACCTTCTGTTGCGTTCCCACCTCATTCCACCAATGCCTCAATTTCAATGTCGAGGGCATCTAAGTTCGGGTCTGAGGAGACCCCAAGGTGGAGAGAAAGTGTTACGTGGCTGCGGTCAACACCATATCCTAGTAAGGAGGAGTTGAGGAGATGGAGAGAAGGATGGAGAAGATGTCTGGCCAGGGGGCCATGAGAGAAGATGAGGAGATGGAAGTGGACGAGGAGGAAGCGGTTCGTGCCCGAGTGGGGGTAGAAGAGGAAGTGCTGGAGGAGCAGGCCAAGGTGATGGTCATGGAGTAAGCTGAGGAGGAAGTTCTTGCCCCGGGTGAGGGGGTCGTGGGTGAATGAGAAGAGCAGTCTTGGTTAGAGGTAGCGGAGGAGGTGGTGGAGATGGAAGTTCTCACCTAGGGAGGAAGGGTTGAGAAGGTGCGGGTCAGCGGGGGGCTGAGCCCAGAAATCCAAGGGAGGATGCTGGAGTGCATCCAGAAGAATGTGGACATCTTCGCATGGAGCATGATATACATGTCGGGGATTGATGCGGATGTGGCTTTTGCCACCGCCGCAACCTTGACATTAATGCCCGTCCCATCCGGTAGAAGAAGAGGTGCACCGCCGACAAGCTGGCCGAGTCCATCTGAGAGGAGGTGGAAAAGCTCCTGAAGGTGGGGTTTGTATCGGAGATCCAGTATCCAGGCTGGGTCTCCAACATGGTGATGGTAAAGAAGGGGGACGGCCATTGGAGGATGTGTATTGACTTTTCTCTTTTAAATAAACCATGTCCCAAAATTATTACCCCTTGCCTCCGTGCGAACAGCAAACAAGAGACCAAAAAATTGGAGTAACAAAATTTTTATTATCCAAAAAGGTATCTATTACAAAGGTATGACCTCCCTTTTATAGAAAGGAGGAGAGAAGAGAGATTACAAATAAGCAATGTGGGACTAATAATTACATAAACTTAAAACTATACAAACTGCATAAGCCGCACAAGCCACACGGTGAGCCTAACCGCACGACCACTACAATGTGGAGGACAGGCAGCCAATATCCCCAACCCGTAAAAGACAAGCTGTCAGATCGATCAGACCGCCAGAAACTAGCCAGCAACATCTCGGCACCAAGCTGCTGGGAGAAGCCTTTAGACCATCAGACAAACAGCCAGACTGCTCGGTCTCTAACCCGGCTACCAAACTACTGGGACAAGCCGCCATACCACCAGACCACCCGGTCTCAACTCGCCAGACCATCTGGTCTCAACACTCCCCCTCAAGCTGGAGCATAGATATCAATCATGCCCAGCTTGTCGCAAATGTGAAACAAAGAAGCGGACACTGGCTTGGTGAAGACATCTGCCAACTCGTTATCAGAAGTGACAAACGGAGTACAAATCCGTTTCTTCAAAATCTTTTCTCGAATAAAGTGACAGTCGACCTCTATATGTTTTATTCGGCGAGTTAGATGTAGTTCCTAGCATTGTTCGTCTTATAGATCTCTACTGTGACAACAATGGTGCAATTGCACTTGCTTTGAAGCCTAGATCTCATCAGCGCTCCAAGCACATACTTCAGCGCTTCTATCTTATTCGAGAGATTGTTGATCGAAGAAATGTGAGCATTTGCAGAGTGCCAACTGAGGAGAATATTGCGGATCCACTGACAAAGCCTCTCGCTCAGAGAAAGCATGATGGTCAGGTTAGATCTATGGGTATACAATACCTTAATGATCAGCTCTAGTTGGAGTCTTATGGGTTATATTTTGTTGGTTGTAATAATTCATTTGATGAATGGAGTACTGTATACATTTCATTTTTATAATTTTGGCAAGTTCTTTTATTTTGTAAATTTATTTCTATTCTGATAGAGTAATTTGACATAATAAATGCCCTTAGAGTGTTTGCTTCCATAGGAGTCAAGTAGTGACTTGAATGTGAGAGCCTATGTTATTAGAAGCTTCATTCTTAAATAATCCCTAGTCAAATGTCATCTTAGAAGCTAAGGGCGATGATGATACATTAAGACTAGCATGTGCATTAACTGATGACCGGTTCTCACAGGTCATGATATTGTGATATCAAGTCATCACATGGGTATTTGTTTGTGAACAAGTGTTACTGGACAAGCCCACCATGAGAATACTTTGTAGATTATTATATGAATGTATCACGAGTATGACTCAAGTGGCAATGGTGTTTGTGGCCCTTTGACCTGAAGTCATAGCATTCATCGAGTGAGGAAGAGCATGATTTGATGCCACCAAAAGTTCAGTCTTGAGAAAGTTGGATAATAAAGGTGGTTATTGGACACGTTACGAATCATTTGGGTGATTGCTTGTGAGAAGAGATGGGATTTGTCCTCCTATATGACAGGAGTTTCATCCAAGGGCCCCATTATGGAATAGGACTGAGAAATACATGGCCATGCTTGGTTGAGTCAATATATGATATTAGGCTCACAAATTTCTAGAAGTCCATTCTAGATCAGGAAACTAGGATTGAATAATTATGAGAGTGACACGGTCTATACCTCTAGTTCTATCCGGATATAAGGGACGAAGGGACATTACAACACTGATATATTGGTCACAATGTCTTTAAGTTCAAAGCTCTTATTGCTTGGGGAGTAATGATGTATTGCTAGATGCCGCTCATTGTTTGTGAAGCTTTCGTTTGATACTTCAAGATCAAGTGGCAGACTGTTGGTGTTACCATTATAATCTTGAAGTGATCAAGTATGTAGCCTCACTGCTAACACAGTATCAGCCTATCAGGGACACACATAAGAACGTTTGGAGAAATTAGGAGATTGACTTAGTATGATTTGCTCATATGATGAGTGGAAAACACTTAGCACAACCAGGCTTGGAAAGCATTGAGACCACTCAACGCTTTCGTCGAGTCAAGAGTTGACTCGTTGAATGATGGCTTTGAGTGTGTTGAGTTTACTCAATGATTCGTCGAGTCAAAGTGTTGATTCGATGAGTATGGCACTTAAGCGTTGAGTGTGTTGAGTATACTCAACAATTCATTGAGTCAAGGAGTTGATTCGACGAGTCTGAGTCTCAGGCGTTGAGTGTGTTGAGTCCACTCAATGCCTTTGTTGAGTTAAAGGTTGACTCGACAAATCTGGAACTTAGGTGTTGAGTGCGTTGAGGCTACTCAATGCCTTCGTCGAGTCAAGTGTTGATTCGACGGGTTTGGCGCTAAGAGCATTGAGGCGTTGAGTTCATTCAATGCCTTTCGTCGAATATCATATGGATACTCGACAATTCGTCGGGTATAGTTTGTATACTCGACAATTTGTTGTATATGTCATTGATACTCGACGATTTGTCGAGACAATGGTTGTTTGGTCAAAAATGCTGGATTCTAAGTTCTAGGTCTACGAATAGTGATGTGAGCTATTTTATTTATTCCTTGGGTATAAATGGAGGATTTTAGGGTTTTTGAAGTAACTGATCATTCTGTCTAAGCACACGAGCCACACTGTGCAAAAGACCTGAGACCTAAAAGCCGACGGAAGTCATTCCACCCGCTGCCAATCCTGTCGCTGCCGATTAGCTTGATTCCGATGAGTGTCACCGCCGCCTCTTCTGCAATAGGCCTAGCTATCCGTGAAGACACAGAGATTTCTCTCCCGACCTAGATCTTGTGCGACATGATTCTACGGGTTCTCCCATTCGTGTGGACTTCTGTATAGGTGCGGACAATATTCTATACTAGGGACTATAGCCGCAAAGTGATTGGTTGATCTGCTAGAGCATCTAGATTGAGTATAGACTCAATCCCACAAAGGTAATTAAAATTTTATTTACAGCACTTTCTTCTTGATACATGTCCATTGCAAGATTCGAACTTCTTTTGGGGTTTTCTTGTTCTTTTTTTTCACTGCGTGCACAATTGTTGTACCATCTAGTAAAACCCAACAAGTTATTAGGTCATCTTCTTACTCCCGCGGGGGTGGAGCAACACCCTGACAAGGTAAGGGAAATCATGGAGTTGGGGTCGCCTCGAAGCGCCAAGGAAGTCCAGCGCCTAACAGGGAAGCTGGAAGGGCTGAGCAGGTTCCTCTCTCGGGCTGGAGAGAAGTGCTCGCCTTTCTTCAAAGCGCTAAGAGGGGGCCGGAAGTTTGAGTGGTCTGAGGAATGCAAGAGGCCTTCCAATCCTTGAAGAAACAGTTGACCCAGGCTCCGCTTCTCCAGGGACCAAAGGAGAGAGAAGATCTATCCATATACCTTGGGGTCGGGGTCGAGGCCCTGAGCTCCATCCTGGTCCGGGAAGAGGGCAAGAAACAACTGTCGATATACTATGTGAGTAGGGTCTTGTAAAAGGCAGAGCTTCGATACCCTATTTTGAAAATGTTAGCTTTCGGCCTGATCGTCTCGACTCGAAGGCTCCAACCATAATTCTAGGTCCATTTTATCCAGGTAGTGACTGACCATCCCCTTTGCAACATCTTTGAGGGGGTGGAGCATTCTGGAAGGCTTGCAAAGTGGTCGGTAGACATGAGCGAGTTTGAAATTTCTTTTATCCCTCGCCTCTCGATCAAAGCCCAGGCGATGGACGACTTATTGGTTGATTATGTGATCGAGGTGGCAGAGGATGAGCTCACTCATCCGGTCCATTAGAAGGTAAAGTTGAACGATATCTTAGGAAGACACTCCTTGGGCGTCAGAGTGATCCTAGAGAGCCCTCAAGGGACGAGGATAGAGCAGACGGTGGTCTTCCATTTTCCCATCACTAATTAGCAAGCAGAATATGAGGCGTTAATTGCATGGCTACGTCTAGTAAGGGAACTGGGAGTGCAAGACGTGGAGGTACTTACGGACACCATGGTGGTGTCATCTCAGATCAATAGTAAGTTTGAAGCAAGGGATCCCACCCTCTAGTTGTACCTTGCAAAGGTGAAAGGGGTCATCGACATGTTCTAAACATTCTCCAACAAACATGTGCTGTGGGAAGAAAATGAGCAAGTGGATCAGCTAGCCAAGTTCGGACCCTGTACGGGTGGAACCCTGACCGACCTCTTCCGCCCTTCCATTGAAGAGGGGGAGTTTATGGAAGTGGATTCGTGCCTCTCATGGATGGATCCCTGTATGACCTTCTTATCTACGGGGGAGTTCCCGGAAGGCCTGAACAAAAAGCGCTTCAAGCATAAGTCGGCATACTACTTGATGCACAATGGGAAACTGTATCGGAAGACCCTCTCGGGGCTTCTAGCGCATTGCGTAGCCGAGGAGGAGGTCCCGAGGACCATGGAGGAAGTTTATTCCGGAGAGTGTAGGAGCCACTCAGGGAGTAGGACTCTGGAGGGAAGAATATTAAGGCAAGGGTATTTTTGGCCAACCCTGGGCCAAGACGCCACTGAGTGCGTGAAGAAATGTCAGAAGTGTCAGTTGTTCTCCCCTCTCCAACTATTACCAGCTCAGAGGCTCAAAATCATCATTTCCCCTGGCCCTTCTCCATTTGCGGAATTGATCTTGTAGGACCCTGTTGGTACCCTAGTTTTGATTTGAGTTCAGCCTTCTCTTTCTGTCTCTTGACCCAAGATTTATCTATAGTCAAAGGTTAGTTGTTTAGTTTGTTGCTCTAGTTTTAGAGGCATCACTTTTCCAGATGAAAATTTTGTTAAGTTGTTTTTCGTTCGACTATGGTCGAACGCCGCTCGACTATGGTCGAACGCCGCTCGACTATCGTCTATCGACTGTTCGACGATCGTCTATCAGTTGGTCGACGTTCTGTCTGCGTTGATAGTTCGACTATCTGTTTGATAGGTCGACTATCTGTTGTGTTTGATAGTTCGACTATCTGCTTGGATAGTTCAACTATCTGATAGTTCGACTATCTGTTTGATAGGTCGACTATCTGTCCGCTTTGATAGTTCGACTATCTGATTGATAGGTCGACTATCTGCTTTCTGTGATAGTTCGACTATCTGTTTGATAGGTCGACTATCTGTTCTCTTTGATAGTTCGACTATCTGCTTGGATAGTTCAACTATCTGATAGTTCGACTATATGTTGATAGGTCGACTATCTGTTTTGTTTGATAGGTCGACTATCTGTTTGATAGGTCGACTATCTGCTTTCTTTGATAGTTCGACTATCTGTTTGATAGGTCGACTATCTGCTTTCTTTGATAGTTCGACTATCTGTTTGATAGGTCGACTACCTGCTTTCTTTGATAGTTCGACTATCTGTTTGATAGGTCGACTATCTGTTTTCTTTGATAGTTCGACTATCTGTTTGATAGGTCGACTATCTGTTTTCTTTGATAGTTCGACTATCTGTTTGATAGGTCGACTATCTATTTTGTTTGATAGTTCGACTATCTGTCCTGATAGATCGACTATCTGATAGCTCGACTATCTGTCCTGATAGTTCGACTATCTGCTGTGGTAGTTCGACTATCTGCTGTGGTAGTTCGACTATCTTCTTTGATAGTTCGACTATCTGTATCGTTCGACTATCTGTCTGATAGGTTGACGATCTCTGTGCTTCGGTCGACGATCTCCGAGGGTCGTTCGACGTTTTGCTGTATGTCTTGAGTAATTTTGTCATCTTCTATGATGTGATTTATTTCATATTTATTTTGGCATATTTTATAAAAGATTATTTGAATATAGTTGTGATATTATTTCCATGCAATATCTGCTCCATTCCTTATGCATGAGCCAATCTTTTCTGACAAAGTTGTTTGTCTTATTAGTTGAGATATGTTTTCTGCTTTATCTGCCAGGCTGTCCTTTATAGCCGTTAGACTCAGAAAGTCTTTTCTGGCTGTAAAGAGTCTCTTCTGATGTGACTTTCTCTAGTATTATTTTATAAGAGTTATTTGCAGCTTCTTAGAAAGCTTTATCCTCTTATAGGATATCTGTCTGCAGTTTTGTTTTTGCTTTATGCTATTTACAGCCCAGCTTGCAGATTTCAGTAGAAGACAAAATTCAAACTCAAATTAAAGCCGTTGCAAAGGCTCATATAAAAAGAGCTTCTTTTGAAAGAAGAACCAACTAAGAACACAGTACCTAGATCATATACTCTCAGCAGAATTCAAGCTTACAACTTATAGTTTACAACTGCTCTCAGCTCGTTCACATCAAACTGAGAAGAAGTTTTAGCTCTTCATTATTCTTCATCCTGAGTTCATCCTGCTTACAGAAAGATTTTCACTCAGAGCTTTTTGAAGAAGAAGAAGAAGATAGCTGCCTGAAGAAGAATTTTCATTTCATATTTATTATCTTCTTGTAGCTTTTTCCTTCAGATCTTCTGAAGTGTTTTCTGCACTGAAGCAAGACTTCACCTGGACATTCTTTTAGCCAGGGGGAGCCTTGACTCTTTAGAGCTCTCTAGCTCAGTGCAAGTTCTTAAGCTTCTCTAATTCTATTTAAAATAGATAAGACATTTTAACCTCCTTTCCCCCTCCTGTAAAGGGTTATTACTCCCTTCAAAAGTATACCTTGGTGGCAGGGCACCTGATCAAAAACCTGTGTTGGTTTTTAGACACCTGATCAAAAGTCTAAAGGGTTTCTAGATCTACCTGAAGTAGATCTTGTTGGTGGCAGGGCACCTGATCAAAAACCTGAGTGGATTCCTACCTTGTTGGTAGAAGAGTGGACGTACCCAAGTTGTTTGGGGAACCACTATAAATTCCCTTGTGTCGTCTGGTTATTTGATTTATTACTTGTGCTGTTGGCTGTGATTAGTTTTAACTAGGTTTGCTAGTTGCTATTTAGGATTCCAAGCCTTAACTGTAATTACAGTTGTCTGCCTTTTGTGCACAACACTTGTGTTAGGCTTTAGGGTTACTTCTCAAATATCTATAACCTTCATTCCGCAATTAACTCTAAGGGAGTTGAGTAGACAGTCAACTTTGCTAGTGCAATTTTTGATTACTCTATTCACCCCCCCTCTAGAGTAGTATCTATCCCTTTTCTTTCAATTGGTATCAGAGGGAGGTTGTCTGACTGTATAGGCTAACACCTAAGTCACAAGATCCTGATAGATACCAAGGATTATAGATATTCACTTTCACTATCATGGCCAAGTCCAAAGATTACTCTAGCACCAGACCTCCAACATGCAACTTAGCTAAGTTCAGCATCTGGAAGGCAAGGATTAAACTATATATGAACTCTATTGATGAGAGTATTTTTGCTTCTATTTTGACAGGACCACCAAGAGCACCTGCTGCAGCTACTGCTTCATCATCAACTGATATGAGTGCAGTGCCTCCTCCAGATTATAATGATGAATACAAAAAGGCAAAGATAACAGATGCTAAGGCAATGAACATTCTGGCTCAGACAATGTCTGATGAAGTATTCCAGAAGGTTGCTGACTGCTCCTCAGCAAAAGCTATGTGGGATACACTGAACCAGATTGTAGCTGGTTTAGCTGATGAAAGGAAGGACAGAAGGTCCAACCTTATCTCCCAGTATGAAAACTTCAAGAAAACTGATGCTGAATCAGTTGAAGCAATGTACACAAGGCTCAGCTCAATCATCAATGAGCTGAGGACTCTTGACAAGGATATATCATTGACAGAGGTCAATGATAAGATTCTTATGTGCTTCCCTAGCACATGGGATTTGAGGATCTGTCTTATCAAGGAGGCCAGAAGCACAACAGAAATCTCAACAGAAGCCCTTCTCGGCAAGCTCAAGTCCTTTGAGCAAGTCCTGAAGTCCAGGGAAGCTGAGGCTGAAGCAAAGACTCCAACTCCCACAAGAAAAGAGCAAACCCTTGCTCTCAAAGGTGCTGATGCTTCTGAAGGAAGCCAGTCCAATGAGGAACTGATGGCATTATTTGCCAAAAGGTTTCTCAAGATGGGAAGGAAAGAATTTAGAAAGAAATCTTCAAAATATGAAGAAAACCAAGGTATGATCGTACTCCTACTGAAGAAATAATTTGCTATGGTTGCAGGAAGCCTGGACATATTCTTCCAGACTGTCCAGAGGAAAAGAATAAAGAGAAAAGGAAAGACAAGGATCAGCACAAGAAGCATTCCAAGCCATCCTCCTACAAGAACAAAAAGAAGGAGAGAGGTTTTATTGCTGAAACCTGGAGCGATTCTGATGAGGAATCTTCCTGCTCAAGCTCCAGTGAGGATGAGGAAGAAAAGAAGGCAAAGGAAGTTTGCCTGATGGCAATTGATGCCTGCAGCAATCACTCAACTACAGAGAGTTCAGATTCTGATGAAGAAATACCAACAGAAGATGAGGTATTGTCTTCTTACGATTTTACATCTGCTGAATTTAAATCAGATTTTAAATCTTTGTGTTTAGATTTAATTAGTTCTGAAAAGGAAATTAAGGAACTTAGAAATAAACTAGCTGAATCTGAATTAATTTCTATTGAAAACATTAGGTTAACAGCAGAACTCACTAATTCTAGTGAAGAAATAAAATTCCTTAAGAATGAATTAGCTAAGTCCAAAAGGATAGAAGAATCCCTGAATGGTAGAAGCCTTAAGCTGCGTGAAATAACCAGCATGTCTAACACTAGGTCAGGCAATAATAAATTAGGCTTAGGAGCTTCTTCTAGTGAACCCCCAATCATTCTTAAAAACCATCTTTCAACTCCAGTGAACTTTATTTCAGCTAGTGGAATAAAAAACACTGAGCAAGTTAATCAGGTTAATAAAGCTTTAAATAAAGCTAAGAGAGAGAAAAGAAAACAAAAGTTTAAGGAAATACAAAGAGCGTCGAATGCTGCTCGACGATCGCCGGCCCAGTGGTCGAACGGAGATCGATGATCTGGGCACCCATCGTCGAACGCTGATCGACGTTTTCAACATGAATTTCAAAACTTCAACCAGAACTTTAGAAACCCGAATATGAATAGAAACCCTAGGTTCATTGACCCATCATCTGCATGGAGAATCCCACCTAGGAGATCTTACCCGTTAGGTTATCACCCTCAACCTGCTTATTCATTTATTTCCAGTTTTTCTTATGTGAAAAATAAGGGACCTAAGGTTACCTGGGTCCACAATGTTTAACTTATTTTTCTACAGGTAAAGACCTATCCTATCACTCAGAATAAGTGGTATTTGGATAGTGGTTGCTCCAAGCATATGATAGGAAATAAAGAACATCTGTCAAGGTTCAAGGCCAAGCTTGGCCCAAATGTGATCTTTGGAGATTCAAGCTGTGGTCAAACTGAAGGCTATGGCAGGATGACAATTGGAGCTGTAACATTCAAGAGAGTTGCTTATGTAACTGGACTGAAGCATAATCTCATTTTAGTAAGTCAGTTATGTGATGCTGGATACCAGGTATCATTTTCTAACTCTCTTTGTAATATTACTATAAATAATAATGTTTTGTTAGTATGTATTAGACAAGGTAACATTTATTTAGTAGATTTTAACTCAACTCACTCTGAAATCTGCTTATTTAATGAAGTAACAAATAACAATACCTTATGGCATAAAAGGCTTAGCCATGTTAACCTCAAGAACATATCTAGGTTATCTAAACACAACCTTGTTAGAGGTTTACCTTCTTGCCCCTATAAGAAGGAGAGCCTATGCAAGACTTGTCAATTAGGCAAGCAAACCAAGAATTCATTTAAATCAGTAAATAAAAGTGATTCTCCTAGAATCATGTATTTATTACATTTGGACCTATTTGGTCCAATAAATGTACAGAGTTTAGGAGGGAAGTATTACACCCTAGTCATTGTAGATGACTTCTCTAGGTTCAGTTGGGTGTTCTTTTTGAGAATTAAGGCTGATAACTTCAAAGCCCTTACAGATTTTCTATTATGTGTGCAGACTGAGTACTCTACTCATGTGGCCTTGATCAGAAGTGATCATGGTACTGAGTTTGACTCTCTTCTCATGCAAGAATTCTGTGAGAGAGAAGGTATCAAACATAGCTTCTCAGCTCCTAGAACTCCCCAACAAAATGGGGTAGTGGAAAGGAAAAACAGAACCCTGATTGAAGCTGCAGGCACATTATTGGCAGATGCTAATATGCCTCTTTCCTATTGGGCAGAAGCTGTTAGAACAGCCAACTATATCTTGAACAGAAGTCTGATACACAAACTTAAGTGTAAAACTCCTTATGAGTTGCTTAAAGGAAAGAAACCTAAAATAAATTATTTTAGAGTATTTGGTTGTGTATTTATATTCATAATAATAATAAAGAATAACTTAGAAAGTTTGAAGCAAAAGCTTCAATGGGAACTTTTTTTGGATATTCCCAAGTAAGTAAAGCTTATAGGGTATTTAATAAATCTTCTTCTAAAATTGAAGAGTCTGTTCATGTGTCCTTTGATGAATCTCAAATGTTTTACAAGGAGAAGGAAACTTCCCCTTCCTCAAGTTCATTGCAGGTACCAGAATCTAGCAAAGATGTCACTCAAGAGATTCTCCATCTATCAACTCTTCATATCACTGAATCAGACAGTGATGAAGACCTTGTAGAAGTTGTTGCTGTACCACCAATAGTAGATCAAATTCCTCCTGAGGAATTAATCCCAACTATTGCTGAAGATCACATCCCACCTGCTGATGTTGTCACACTTAGAGATCATCCTACATCTCAAGTGATTGGAGACATATCAGCTGGTGTTCAAACAAGACATCAATTAAGACAGGATGTGATGCATGCTTATTTCCTTTCACAGATTGAGCCCCTCACCATTAAAGATGCTGAGCTAGATCCCCACTGGATCATTGCTATGCAAGAGGAACTCAATCAGTTTGAAAGATGTAAAGTATGGACTTTGGTTCCAAGACCTAAAGGCTAACTGATCATAGGCACCAAGTGGCTGTATAGAAACAAGTTGGATGCAAATGGAATCATTGTAAGGAACAAAGCTAGGCTTATAGCTCAGGGCTACAGACAGGAGGAAGGTATAGATTATGACCAAACCTTTGCTCCTGTTGCAAGGCTAGAGGCAATAAGGATCTTTCTAGCCTATGCAGCCTATATGAAGTTTAAGGTCTTTCAGATGGATGTCAAAAGTGCCTTTCTAAATGGTGAGATAAAGGAAGAGGTATTTGTTGAACAACCACCTGGGTTTGTTTCTTCAACTCAGCCCTCACATGTTTTCAAGTTTCAAAAAGCTCTTTATGGACTCAAACAAGCACCCAGAGCCTGGTATGAGACTCTAGCTAGTTTCCTGTTAGAGTACAACTTTGTTAGGGGAGTAGTTGATAGAACCCTTTTCGTCAAGCGCCACAAGGACACAATCCTGTTAGTTCAAGTGTATGTGGATGACATTATTTTTGGTTCCACTGATCCCAAACTGTGCAAAAAGTTCTCTGACTTGATGCATTCCAAGTTTGAGATGAGTAGTATGGGTGAGCTGTCTTACTTTCTTGGTCTCCAAGTAAAGCAAGATGCTGATGGCATCTTCATCTCCCAATCCAAATATGCCAAGGAATTGGTAAAGAAGTTTGGGATGGCTGATGCTTCAGCAATGCATACACCTATGGCTACTAATGTAGTTATAGATTCTGATGATCAGGGAAAGCCTGTTGATCAAAAGAATTATAGGGGCATTGTTGGTTCCCTATTGTATTTAACTGCAAGTAGGCCAGATATAATGTTTGCTACATGCCTTTGTGCTACATTCCAGGTCAACCCCAAGGAATCTCATCTGATTCTTCTCAAGAGAATCTTGAGATACCTGAAGGGATGTCCAAATCTAGGACTTTGGTACCCAGCAGAATCAAAATTTGAGTTAATTGGATACTCTGATTCTGATTATGCTGGTTGTCGAGTTGACAGGAAAAGTACCTCAGGAACTTGTCAGTTCCTGGGAGAGAGATTAGTCTCTTGGTTCTATAAGAAGCAGGCTTCTGTCTCAACTTCAACTGCAGAGGCTGAATATATAGCAGGTGCTAGTTGTTGTTCACAGATCCTGTGGATACAAAATCAGCTTTTGGATTATGGGTACACACACAAGAACACAAAAATCATGTGTGATAGTACCAGTGTTATCTCAATTGCACAAAATCCTGTGCACCACTCTAGAACGAAACACATTGAGATCCGGCACCATTTCCTGAGAGATTGTGTGGAAAAGAACAAGATCAGCCTTGAGTTCATATCCACAGACCTTCAGAGAGGTGATATATTCACCAAGCCCTTAGATGAACAGAAGCATCTGTTCTTTTTGGTTCAACTAGGCATGATTAATGGAAGAGACTAAGTGTGACGTCTGCCCTGTTGAAACCTGCTTGAAGATCGTCGAATGACGTTCGAAGATAGTCGATCAGATCAAGCCTATCGTCGACCTATGGTTGATGATGGCTTATCTGCTTGAAGATCGTCGACCGGCGTTCGAAGATCGTCGAACAGGTCGAGCCTATCGTCGATCTATGGTTAACGACAGCTTGTTGTTTGTGAAGACAGAAATAGTCGAACGATGGATCGACTACTCTACTTCAGGAACGATCGTCGAACGGCCGTTCGACCATCGTCTCCAGTATCTTTTAAATAGATCGACGATCGTTTTTTTAATATAAAGCCGATGGTCGACCTAGGTTAAGAGATCTTTCTTTTTATCGTTGACAGAGAGCATCTTCTCGCATTCCGTCTTCCTACTTGCTCCTTGTCTCGCGATTTCTGTTGTTTCGCCTTCGCCGTCTCCCTCGTCTTCTCCAGCTCCTTCAATGGCGATAGCTCTAGCTCTCCTGACAGTGGTGAAGTTTGATGCAGGCTTTAGTGTGGATTTCGATTCCTTCAGCTGCTGTGAATCTGCTATTGTGGAAATTCTCAATCTCTGCAAAAATCAAGGTTTGGAAAAGCTCATGTCCTCCAGGATAAAGATAAACATTCAAGAGATTAAAGAATGGGCATTCACTTCGTCTTCAAATGACGATTCTATGACCGGAACAATTGGCGGAGAAGAGGTAACTTTGACTCCCGCCATTTTAACTGAAATTTTTGGATTGTTAAATGGGGAAGAAGATTACGAGCAAGATACCCCAGAGTTTAGGAGAATGCTGACAGAGTTAGGACATGTCGACGGCATTCCGACTAAGCTGCTTAAGGTGAATTTTCCGCTGAAGATTAAGTTCCTTGCTGAACTCGTCGGACAAGTGCTACTGGGAAAACACTCTGCCCATGACAATATTACAAGGCAACAGTTTGCCCTAATGTGTGCAATTGTAAACAAAAAGAAGATTAACTGGGCAGGAGTATTGTTTGATTTAATATGGAAAAAGAACAGCAAGAAAGAAGTCACCCTGGGTAGGGTGGTTGGGATTTTTCTGTAGGAAAAATATCCCCATTTGTTAGTTTCAGCTGCTACTTCCATCAATGCCAGCAAGAAGATGGACCCAACCTTGTTCGCCAAGTGGAAAAGGACCTTTCTGAAGCCCGCTCCAGCAGGGGTTGCTCCAGCTACATTTGAGAGCACCAAGACTGCTTCAGTCACTCCTCTCCTACAAGAAGCTGGCTCAGCAAATCTCTCCCTTCCATCTTCTTCATCTGCATTACCGTCTACTTCAGTTGAAGTTCCATCAACTTCAATTGAAGTACGACCTTCTGCTTCTCATCTTCCTGATTCATCTACAATTCTCCATGCATCACCTCCTGCATCTCCTCTCCCTTCTCATCTTGCTGGGATCTCACATCCCAGTTTTGATTTGTTGGTTTTTGAGATTTCTACTCCTCCTCAGTCTCCAATTCCTTCTTCAGATCACATTGATCATCTTGCATCCACCCATCATCCTCCAGTTCACTCTCCATCTCCAGTTCACTCTCCAGTTCATCAAGAATACACCATTCCTGCTGATCATCCATCCACTGAGATTCCCCCATCTTCGTTTGAAATTACTCCAGCATTCATTTCTAGCATCTTGGAGTTAATTACTCCTTCAATCAAAATAATGATTGAAGAGGCAATTGCTCCCCTTGCATCCTCCATCTCTTTTTTGACTGCTGCCATCCAAGCACTCTCAAAATCTGCTGAGCCCTCTTCATCTAGGGGCCTGGTTTCAGTATCTACTGAAATCAGGCAGGGGGAGATGCTTTATGAAGATGCCTCTGAGATGCCCTTGGCCTCCCCTCCAGCAGATCCTCCTGTAGTTGCAGAGAAAGAGATAGAAGAATCAACTCCTCGTCCATTGTCTGAAACAGAGTTTCTGATGCCATAATGAAGTCTGAATTTATTGTCAAAGTTTGCCTAGAAGAATGCTCCACTCCCCTGGTCGCCCTATACCTATAAGGAGTTATTACTTCCTTCCTAGATGAATTATGGGAGTTAGGACACTCAAAGGACAATTCTGAAGGTATCCCTTTTACTCACTTTTTAGATTTGATAACTAATATGCTAGTTTGGGAATACCTGGAAGGAATGATTCGATGTCATTTAGCAAAATTTTGTTCATAATACTACAGATAAAATGGAAGAAGTATTAGATGTTCAAGAGCTTGATCACCAACCAGATCCAGAAGTTCAAACTGAACCAGAACCAGTTGTTCAAGTTTCTGAGGCTGCTCAGCCAGCTCAGCTAGCAGTGCAAGTAGAACTGGTCCTCCTGACAGTTTCTGATCAACAAGAAAAGGCTTCAGATGTTCAAATTGAAAAGTCTACCGTCTGGGATGACTCTCCTGGGTTGGATTTAGATACCCTTCTGGCACAGGATGCCATGGAAGAAGAATTAGAAAAAGCTGCCCTAAAAGAGAAGGAAAGAGCTGTGCAAGAGGCAATTGATCCGTATGCTCTTCCTATTTCTTCAAATTCTGAGGATGAGATTGATTCTGATGAATCTAATGAGTCTAAGAGAAAAAGATCTGCTAAAAAGAAAAGGAAAGCTGTGGCTCCTCCTCCTCCAAATCCTGATAATGATACTCCCTATTATATCCTGAAAGGCATTGATCCAAAATCTAAAGAATTCCAACACTGGATGACATTTTCTAAAAATCAGCAGAAGCAAAGAAAGAAGTCAAAGAGGTATGATAGTCCTGTCCCAAGATGGACTCCTAGAGGTCCTCCTCCTCCACCTCCCAGTGTAGGAGCCTCTAGAAACCTATCTGCAAATCCTTCTGCTCAGTCTGACAGGTTCAACCCATCTCAGTCATCACAAAGGAAAAGTTCTCAAGGATATCAAGGTAAAACGCAATCTGGCTATCAAAGACTTGATGCTGATGTTAAGGAACAAGTAAAGGAGGTGGTTTATCAAAGACCAACCTTTTCTCCTCCTCCTTCCAAAGAACTCAAGAGCTCAACCTCTCCAAAGCCAGATCATGCTGTGAAGGCTGTTTCAAAAGGTAAGTGAATTATTTTCTCTGAAAAATCTAGCAAGATATTTGCTGAGTTTGCTCCTCCTTCTTATCTAGTTATTCAGGATAAAGAGCTAGCTGAAAGTCTACTAGACATGTCTATTAAGTTTAAAGCTGTGAAACCTGTTGATACAACCTTTGAAAATGTGTATGAAAGCCCAGAGCTTGATCCTAATTTCAGGATGGCTCGATTTCTTGAACTTGTTGGTTCAGCCCAAACCAAGAAAGCTAAAGCTGAAGGCAAAGACACTGCAGGATTAACCACTATGTCAAAATTCAGAATGAAGGAGCTCGATAAATTCCAGGTTAGACCTGAGGTATTTGATCCTTCAAAATACATGGAAAAGCATCCTGAAGCAGTTGTCCCAAGAGCGTCAGAATCGAAAATCATTGGAGAACAAGACCTGAAGTTGTCAAGGAAAGAAGCTCTAGATCCTTCTAGAAAGATTAATTTTGTTCCTAGTTCTTCTGAACCTAAACCAAATTCTGAAGCATCTTAAAATTTCATTAATTGACAAATATTTACTTATCTGATTTGATTGATTTTATCTGCTCAGTTATTTCCCTTCATGCACTTTATTTATTTTCAGTAATTAGTTTTGTATTTAGTTGTTGAGAGACTTAACTCAAATAGGGGGAGATTGTTGGTACCCTAGTTTTGATTTGAGTTTAGTCTTCTCTTTCTATCTCTTGACCCAAGATTTATCTATGGTCAAAGGTTAGTTGTTTAGTTTGTTGCTCTAGTTTAGACTTGTCACTTTTCCAGATGTAAATTTGGTTAAGTTGTTTTTCGTTCGACTATGGTCGAACGCCGCTCGACTATCGTCTATCGACTGTTCGACGATCGTCTATTAGTTGGTCGAGGTTCTGTCTGCGTTGATAGTTCGACTATCTGTTTGATAAGTCGACTATCTGTTGTGTTTGATAGTTCGACTATCTGGTTGGATAGTTCAACTATCTAATAGTTCGACTATCTGTTTGATAGGTCGACTATCTACTTTCTGTGATAGTTCGACTATATGTTTGATAGGTCGACTATCTGTTCTCTTTGATAGTTCGACTATCTGCTTGGATAGTTCAACTATCTGATAGTTCGACTATCTGTTGATAGGTCGACTATCTGTTTTGGTTGATAGCTCGACTATCTGTTTGAAAGGTAGACTATCTGCTTTCTTTGATAGTTCGACTATCTGTTTGATAGGTTGACTATCTACTTTCTTTGATAGTTCGACTATCTGTTTGATAGGTCGACTATCTGTTTGATAGGTCGACTATCTATTTTCTCTGATAGTTTGACTATCTGTTTGATAGGTCGACTATCTGTTTTCTTTGATAGTTCGACTATCTGTCCTAATAGATCGACTATCTGATAGCTCGACTATCTGTCCTGATAGTTCGACTATCTGCTGTGGTAGTTCGACTATCTTCTTTGATAGTTCGACTATCTGTATCGTTCGACTATCTGTCTGATAGGTCGACGATCTCTGTGCTTCGGTCGACGATCTCCGAGGGTCGTTCGATGTTTTACTGTATGTCTTGAGTAATTTTGTCATCTTCTATGATGTGATTTATTTCATATTTATTTTGGCATATTTTATAAAAGATTATTTGAATAAAGTTATGATATTATTTCCATGCAATATCTGCTCCATTCCTTATGCATGAGCCAATCTTTTCTGACAAAGTTGTTTGTCTTATTAGTTGAGATATGTTTTTTGCTTTATCTGCCAGGCTGTCCTTTATAGCCGTTAGACTCAGAAAGTCTTTTCTGGCTGTAAAGAGTCTCTCCTGATGTGACTTTCTCTAGTATTATTTTATCAGAGTTATTTGCAGCTTCTTAGAAAGCTTTATCCTCTTATAGGATATCTGTTTGCAGTTTTGTTTTTGCTTTATGCTATTTGCAGCCTAGCTTACAGATTTCAGTAGAAGACAAGATTCAAACTCAAATTAAAGCCGTTGCAAAGGCTCATATAAAAAGAGCTTCTTTTGAAAGAAGAACCAACTAAGAACACAGTACCCAGATCATATACTCTCAGCAGCATTCAAGCTTACAACTTACAGTTTACAACTGCTCTAAGCTCGTTCACATCCAACTGAGAAGAAATTTTAGCTCTTCATTATTCTTCATCCTGAGTTCATCCTGCTTACAGGAAGATTTTCACTCAGAGCTTTTTGAAGAAGAAGAAGAAGATAGCTGCCTGAAGAAGAATTTTCATTTCATATTTATTATCTTCTTGTAGCTTTTTCCTTCAGATCTTCTGAAGTATTTTCTACACTGAAGCAAGACTTCACCTGGACATTCTTTTAGCCAGGGGGAGCCTTGACTCTTTAGAGCTCTCTAGCTCAGTGCAAGTTCTTGAGCTTCTCTAATTCTATTTAAAATAGAGAAGACATTTTAACCTCCTTTCCCCCTCCTGTAAAGGGTTATTACTCCCTTCAAAAGTATACTTTGGTGGCAGGGTGATGGAGGAAATCGTATTCTCCAATCTATACTCGATTAAGGCAAGTGTACCTATCGAAATATAGCATAGGATATGAAAAATATCAAGGTCGTATAAAAACTCGAGGCAAGCAAGTACTATTACTCACAACGAATCGATTATCCTACCGAACGATTAATGAGTTTTGAAAATGAAAATAAACTAAGTTAAAAAGAGAAAATAAACTATTACGAGAAAAGTGTTCGATCGACGATTCACTTTGAAATAAAATAACGGAAGAAATTAGTTTAGCATTTGTAAATCTATTGCAAAGATCGTCGTGATCAGGCACAAAAAGAACTAGCTAAGCATGATAAAGAAAGAAAACAAAAGAAAGGAAAATTGCATTATCATTAAACTAGAAATGAGAGTACATAAAATAACAAAAATTACTACACTATTGCTTGGAGAAATGAAATAAAACAACAAGAAAATAAATACTTGAAATGGAAGCTTGCTCTCTAACTCTCTACAAAATCTTCACTCAAAACTACTTTAGACTAAAACTACTTAAAAAACTACTTAACTTCAAACAAGGGGGAAGGGGTCCTTTATATAGGAGAGGGAGGAATGATCTAGAATGAAAATGAAGAGGAGAAACCAAAGGGGTGGCCGGCCATATGGGGGGAATGGTTCATGCATGGTATTAAATGAGGGAGAGAAAAAAAGGCTAAATGCATTGTATTATATTTTGGGAAAATGGAAATAAAATAAAACATGAGAAAGGGGGATGGATGTGAAATAAAAAGAAATGAAATAGAGGGGGAAGAAAGTGGCCGGCCAAGTAGGGTGAGAATGCATGCATGTGGATTTAATGAAGAGAGAGGGAGAGAGAGTTAATGTGGAGGAGAAAGATGCATGCATGAGAGTGAATGTATGGAATTAATGAGGGGAAAGAGGGGAGGAAATGAAGTGGACGGCCACATGCATGAAGAAATGCATGCATGTGGTCGGGTTTGACATGAGGGAGGCTTCTTGGGCTTCAATGGGCTCGGGTAGAGGCTTGTAGGTGTTGGTGGGCTGCTCCATGGCTCGGGTAGAGGCTTGCTTGGGCTTGTTTGGGCTTGTTTCTTCATGTGCTCGGGTATTCCATGTGGGCTGCATCATGTTACATTAAACCTACAAGAAACAAAGCAAATATATGTTAGATGTTATAATATAATATTAATAATTATAACATAACATAACAATAACAATAACAATAACAAACATAACAATAATAATAACAAAACATAATAATTATTAAAGATTAAACATAACAAGACATAAAGAAAATAACATAACATAAAATAAAACATAAAATTGATTCTTAACAAACATAACATAATATAATAATATTTATATTAAAAATAAAACACATGTTAAACATATAACATAAAATTAAACATAGAACATTAAATTAAACATAACATTAATTGTAACTACTAAACATAATATAATCTAATACATATAGTAGCATAATACATATAATAAGATTATATTGATTTTTATGTCAAAACATAAAATAACTATAATAAAACTAGGATTTTATAAAAAGACATTAAAACATGAAATGACAAGCATAAATTAAACTAAACTTAGGCATTTAGGCTACTAAATTACCCCAAAAACGTTGACTAAAAGTAGTCATCAAACTCCCCCATGCTTAGACTTTTGCTATTCCAGAGCAAAATGAAGAGAAATATTTATAAAGCATCGTAAAATTTTCAAATAGACTAAAAATTTATTAACATCAAAATCTAGCCAAAAATAAAAGTTTAGGGATTTATGAATCAAGTCCTAAATTATGAAATTAAAGTGAAAAAAGAGAAGAATTTAGCCAAAAATTCTCTAATAAATTAACTAGCATTCAAAATTTAGTAAAGTGCAAACAGGGTTGGATTGGAATTATAAAAACCATGACTTAAAAGAAACTTAAGGAAGAAGACAACCAACTACTTATGCTCTCCACATATTTTAATTTAAAGACTAAGAAAATGATATTGGCTAAGGGGGTTTTAGGGAGGAAATTAACATGAAGAGGTCTTTGATTGGAGGTGATCATCATTTTTTTTCACACCCCACACAATTTAATTTTTTTAAATAATATATATGTAATACCAGAAAATGATAGACTAACATCCTATCACTTCCCCCGACATATATGAACTTTTTAATTCCTCTTTTCATTTTTTTTGGTTGCATATATTTACCAAGGAATAATGAATTTTATCCTCTTATTCCCATGACATATGATCTAACAATAAAAGAAAAATTGATGGGGTTAAATAAAATTTTTAGAAAATAAACTAAAATACTAGAGAGCAACTACTAGTAGATTGAGATTTCCTAAAAATCTAAAAGCATGAAGTAATAATAATTGGAATCCAAAATTGTTTTAGCAAAATTACTACAAAATTGAAACTATTTAAAATAAAAGAGAAAAAGTGCTTAATAAATTACTTAAAGCAAATTAAACCATAAGATGATTCTCAAAACAAAATCACTAAAAGTTAAATTTAACTAAATATGATGAAATAAAAGATTAGCAAATAAAAATGCTTATAAACTAACTCAAACTAAAGTTCTAAAAATAACAAAAAGCTAAGCATGAGATTTATTATTTTTTTGTTTTTTTTTTGACATTTTTTCATTTTTTTGGGTTTTGAAATATTATCTTTTTTTGGAATTTTTGATTTTTCTAATTTTTTTGAATTTTTGATAAGGCTTAAATAAAAGCATTACTAAAAAGAACTTAATAAAACTATACTAATTTTTTTGAAATTTAAAACATGTTTGTTTTTTGAAAAGAAAACAAAAAAGAAATAAAATAACTAAACCCTCCCCCATGCTTAAACCTTTCATTGCCCTCAATGAAAGATAAAAACAAAAAAAAGAGAAGAAGAAAGGGGAGGGGGATGCAATAAAGTAATAAAAAGAAAACGACTTCCCCGGAGTCATAAGGCCGATTGTAGATGTCGCTCCCCCATGCTTGAGCTGGACACCGGCTCAGGCCTAAGGAAGAGAGGAAATGATGGAGCCAAACGAACCGCCGGGGGTTTTATTCCTGCAAAACAAAATAAGCAAAAAGAAAAAAACAAAAAGGATAAGCAAGGGGTGCCTCCCAAGAGCGCTCTCTGTTTAACGTTGGCTGAGCCCGACGTTATTTGTTAGCTAAAGGGAAAATAAAAACTAAAGTGAAGAGGTAACTCCCTAAGTATACGCTTAGGAGAGGAAACTAGAAAAAAGAAAAATTGAAGAATCGCACCGACATGCGGTGGGATCTTCAAGAGAATGACGCCCAAGAATGAACGGACGGAGTTACAGAAGAACTCCGCCATATGTAAGAGGGGAAAGAATGGGTCGTCAAAAGAGGAAGAATAAAAAGAAGAAGAAATAGAAAGAGGAATAAAAAGAGTAGAAGAAGATATTTCATCATCGGAAATTTCACAAGAAGAAGAAGAGTCTTGTGAAATTTCGGGAGAGGAAGGGGAAGAAAGAACTAAAGGAGCGTTATCTAAAATAAAAGAAGAAGAAAAAGAAGAATTATCTAAAAAAGAAGAAGAAAAAGTAGATTCGCTAAAAAGAGAAAAATTTGGAACAGTTGAATTTGAAAGCGTAATGGAATCACCAACGTCTTCAGATGGAGAAATAAGAGACGTCTCGTCATCCTCAACGGGTAAGAAGCACACCGGAATATCCATAGAGGCGTCTTCCAAAGGAGGAAGGAAATAATCCGGGATATCCGAATAGTTATCCTCCTCGAGAGGAAAAAGACAAGCCGGGATATCTGGTGACTCATTACATGAAGAAATAGGAGGAGACGGAGAAGAAGACGAAGAAAAAGATGCGGCCTCTCGAGAAAGATAATCCATAATGGTTTTGAAATGCGAACTAATATTATCAATAGAAGTTTGCAATTCAAGATACCCATTATCGAGAGAATTAAAATTAAAAGTAGGAGGCGCGGCGCTTTGCGAGGCAAAATCATAAGAAAAATACGGGTTTCCTGCCTCCCAAGTAGGATAAAAATCGGAGTAAGGGTCAAATTGGCCACTTTGACCTTCTCCAGAAAAATTAAAATCAAAAGAGGGAGGGGTTCCCGAAAGACATTCAGAATAAAAATGGTCGGGCGACCCGCAAAAAGCGCAAAAATATGACGATTCCATAAAAAAACTGCTACCAAAAAGAAAAAGAAAAACTAATTTTTTTGATTTGTTTTTTTTTTAGATATATATATTTTTGAAAATAGATTTTTTTTAGTGGATTGGCTCTCGAACTTCCCAAGGGCTACCCGGTGAAGGGTTCACAAGGTACTAGGTAAAATGGTGGCGCTTAAAGCCCCTTACCCTTTTCGAGAGATTTTAGGTTGGGTAGAAATAAGATGAGGTGGGTGGATAATACTAATACTAATAATAATTATATTATTATTTTTTTGAATTTTTAAATTTTAGTAGAAGTAATAAACTCGAAGCTTTCTTAATATTGCCAAAAAAATCCCCGGCAACGGCGGCAAAAACTTGATGGAGGAAATCGTATTCTCCAATCTATACTCGATTAAGGCAAGTGTACCTATCGAAATATAGCATAAGATATGAAAAATATTAAGGTCGTATAAAAACTCGGGACAGGCAAGTACTATTACTCACAACGAATTGATTATCCTACCGAACGATTAATGAGTTTTGAAAATGAAAATAAACTAAGTTAAAAAGAGAAAATAAACTATTACGAGAAAAGTGTTCGATCGACGATTCACTTTGAAATAAAATAACGGAAGAAATTAGTTTAGCATTTGTAAATCTATTGCAAAGATCATCGTGATCGGGCACAAAAAGAACTAGCTAAGCATGATAAAGAAAGAAAACAAAATAAAGGAAAATTGCATTATCATTAAACTAGAAATGAGAGTACAAAAAATAACAAAAATTACTACACTATTGCTTGGAGAAATGAAATAAAACAACAAGAAAATAAATACTTGAAATGGAAGCTTGCTCTCTAACTCTCTACAAAATCTTCATTCAAAACTACTTTAGACTAAAACTACTTAAAAACTACTTAACTTCAAACAAGGGGGAAGGGGTCCTTTATATAGAAGAGGGAGGAATGATCTAGAATGAAAATGAAGAGGAGAAACCAAAGGGGTGGCCGGCCATATGGGGGGAATGGTTCATGCATGGTATTAAATGAGGGAGAGGCAAAAAGGCTAAATGCATTGTATTATATTTTGGGAAAATGGAAATAAAATAAAACATGAGAAAGGGGGATGGATGTGAAATAAAAAGAAATGAAGTAGAGGGGGAAGAAAGTGGCCGGCCAAGTAGGGTGAGAATGCAAGCATGTGGATTTAATGAAGAGAGAGGAAGAGAGAGTTAATGTGGACGAGAAAGATGCATTCATGAGAGTGAATGTATGGAATTAATGAGGGGAAAGAGGGGAGGAAATGAAGTGGCCGGCCACATGCATGAAGAAATGCATGCATGTGGTCGGGTTTGACATGAGGGAGGCTTCTTGGGCTTCAATGGGCTCGGGTAGAGGCTTGTAGGTGTAGGTGGGCTGCTCCATGGCTCGAGTAGAGGCTTGCTTGGGCTTGTTTGGGCTTGTTTCTTCATGTGCTCGGGTATTCCATGTGGGCTGCATCATGTTACATTAAACCTACAAGAAACAAAGCAAATATATGTTAGATGTTATAATATAATATTAATAATTATAACATAACATAACAATAACAATAACAATAACAAACATAACAATAATAATAACAAATCATAATAATTATTAAAGATTAAACATAACAAGACATAAAGAAAATAACATAACATAAAATAAAACATAAAATTGGTTCTTAACAAACATAACATAATATAATAATATTTATATTAAAAATAAAACACAAGTTAAACATATAACCTAAAATTAAACATAGAACATTAAATTAAACATAACATTAATTGTAACTACTAAACATAATATAATCTAATACATATAGTAGCATAATACATATAATAAGATTATATTGATTTTTATGTCAAAACATAAAATAACTATAATAAAACTAGGATTTTATAAAAAGACATTAAAACTTGAAATGGCAAACATAAATTAAACAAAACTTAGGCATTTAGGCTACTAAATTACCCCCAAAAACGATGCCTATAAGTAGTCATCAAACTCCCCCATGCTTAGACTTTTGCTATTCCAGAGCAAAAGGAAGAGAAATATTTATAAAGCATCGTAAAATTTTCAAATAGACTAAAAATTTATTAACATCAAAATCTAGCCAAAAATAAGAGTTTAGGGATTTATGAATCAAGTCCTAAATTATGAAATTAAAGTGAAAAGAGAGAAGAATTTAGCCAAAAATTCTCTAATAAATTAACTAGCTTTCAAAATTTAGTAAAGTGCAAACAAGGTTGGATTGAGAGTGGGCTTTTGGAGATAGTTTTGGAGAGTTTCAATTCAAGAGAGTTTATTGTAATTTTCTAGTTTGTTTTATTTCTTGTAATCTCATTTTTGTTAGTAATATAGTCTTGCTCTTTTTATTATCGTGTACTCCTTTTCCTTTTATTATAAGTAATATGAAGTCTTCTCCTTCTCTTATTGTCGTTTTCTTTTCCGTCATGCGTAGCTAATTTTCTCTTAGCATTTGATCATGAGGATCCATGATTTGAAATGAGAATTATTTTTATTCCATAGTTTTATTTTTGCCAAATTCTACTCGGTCCTTCTTTGAATATTATTTCGTCGACTCCGTATTTCTGGTATACGGTAGTAGGCTTATGATCTCATATTCGAGTAGCCGAGAGGCTCGTGAATGTGAAAGATTACTCAAAGAAGGAAGGAGTTGAACGCAATCCTAGAGATAGGGCGACGTAAATCTTCCGGATTGGAGTCAAATCCAATAGTGCGGATCACTTAGATAATGCAACTTTAGGCTTCTTTGGTTTGTAAAGAGATTTCGATCAAAGAGTCTATAAGTTAGGAGGCCTAATGCTCTAGCGAGATTTTGTCTCATTTTCGGATCCGTCACGGCCGAGTTGGATTTGCAAATTTAAAACTATGCCCTTTTATTTTCTCATTTCATTTCATGGTGAATCAATGATCAAGTGCTAGCCTTTTTTATATAAGTTTTCGTCTCGCAATTTATCGTTCATTTTACTTAAAAAAATTCTCAAAATCCAACTATTTTCCGGTAGGATAATATTTCAAGCGTACCTGTCGAATTGTAGTACCAAGGTCGTATTTAAACACGGGGTTGTCAATTACTGCTACTCACGCTTGAAATCGTATTCTCCAATCTATACTCGATTAAGGCAAGTGTACCTATCGAAATATAGCATAGGATATGAAAAATATCAAGGTCGTATAAAAACTCGGGGCAGGCAAGTACTATTACTCACAACGAATCGATTATCCTACCGAACGATCAATGAGTTTTGAAAATGAAAATAAACTAAGTTAAAAAGAGAAAATAAACTATTACGAGAAAAGTGCTCGATCGACGATTCACTTTGAAATAAAATAATGGAAGAAATTAGTTTAGTATTTGTAAATCTATTGCAAAGATCGTCGTGATCGGGCACAAAAAGAACTAGCTAAGCATGATAAAGAAAGAAAACAAAAGAAAGGAAAATTGCATTATCATTAAACTAGAAATGAGAGTACATAAAATAACATAAATTACTACACTATTGCTTGGAGAAATGAAATAAAACAACAAGAAAATAAATACTTGAAATGGAAACTTGCTCTCTAACTCTCTACAAAATCTTCACTCAAAACTACTTTAGACTAAAACTACTTAAAAACTACTTAACTTCAAACAAGGGGGAAGGGGTCCTTTATATAGGAGAGGGAGGAATGATCTAGAATGAAAATGAAGAGGAGAAACCAAAGGGGTGGCCGACCATATGGGGGGAATGGTTCATGCATGGTATTAAATGAGGGAGAGAAAAAAAGGCTAAATGCATTGTATTATATTTTGGGAAAATGGAAATAAAATAAAACATGAGAAAGGGGGATGGATGTGAAATAAAAAGAAATGAAATAGAGGGGGAAGAAAGTGGCCGGCCAAGTAGGGTGAGAATGCATGCATGTGGATTTAATGAAGAGAGAGGGAGAGAGAGATAATGTGGAGGAGAAAGATGCATGCATGAGAGTGAATGTATGGAATTAATGAGGGGAAAGAGGGGAGGAAATGAAGTGGCCGGCCAGATGCATGAAGAAATGCATGCATGTGGTCGGGTTTGACATGAGGGAGGCTTCTTGGGCTTCAATGGGCTCGGGTAGAGGCTTGTAGGTGTAGGTGGGCTGCTCCATGGCTCGGGTAGAGGCTTGCTTGGGCTTGTTTGGGCTTGTTTCTTCATGTGCTCGGGTATTCCATGTGGGTTGCATCATGTTACATTAAACCTACAAGAAACAAAGCAAATATATGTTAGATGTTATAATATAATATTAATAATTATAACATAACATAACAATAACAATAACAATAACAAACATAACAATAATAATAACAAATCATAATAATTATTAAAGATTAAACATAACAAGACATAAAGAAAATAACATAACATAAAATAAAACATAAAATTGGTTCTTAACAAACATAACATAATATAATAATATTTATATTAAAAATAAAACACAAGTTAAACATATAACATAAAATTAAACATAGAACATTAAATTAAACATAACATTAATTGTAACTACTAAACATAATATAATCTAATACATATAGTAGCATAATACATATAATAAGATAATATTGATTTTTATGTCAAAACATAAAATAACTATAATAAAACTAGGATTTTATAAAAAGACATTAAAACATGAAATGGCAAGCATAAATTAAACTAAACTTAGGCATTTAGGCTACTAAATTACCCCAAAAACGATGACTAAAAGTAGTCATCACAGGGCACCTGATCAAAAACCTGTGTTAGTTTTTAGACACCTGATCAAAAGTCTAAAGGGTTTCTAGATCTACCTGAAGCAGATCTTGTTGGTGGTAGGGCACCTGATCAAAAACCTGAGTGGATTCCTACCTTGTTGGTAGAAGAGTGGACGTACCCAAGTTGTTTGGGGAACCACTATAAATTCCCTTGTGTCATCTGGTTGTTTGATTTATTACTTATGTTGTTGGCTGTGATTAGTTTTAACTAGGTTTGCTAGTTGCTGTTTAGGATTCCAAGCCTTAACTGTAATTACAGTTGGCTGCCTTTTGTGCACAACACTTGTGTTAGGCTTTAGGGTTACTTCTCAAATATCTATAACCTTCATTCCGCAATTAACTCCAAGGGAGTTGAGTAGATAGTCAACTTTGCTAGTGTAATTTTTGATTACTCTATTCACCCCCCCCCCTCTAGAGTAGTATCTATCCCTTTTCTTTCAGACCCTTCCCCCTGGCCAGTGGGTAGAGGAGATTCCTGCCGGTCATGATCGATTACTTTTCTAAGTGGTTAGAGGTCAAACACTAGCCTAGGTGACCTCCCAGGTGATTCAGAACTTTTTGTGTGTGGGGGGGGGGGGGATTATTTGCAAGCATGGGTTGCCTCGGGCCATTGTCACGGACAATGAGCCATAATTTGCTAGTATAGAGTTCATCAATTTCTATGGCAAGCTCAGGATTGATCTTAGGTTCGCGTCAGTTCATCACCCAAGGAGTAATGGGCAGGTTGAGGCGGTAAATAACATAATTATAAACTTGTTGTAAAAGAAGGTTGAAAATCTGAAGGGGAACTAGGTGGAGAAACTCCCTTTAGTTCTTTGGGCCCTAAGAACCACTCCAAAATGGCCACGGGGGAGACCCCCTTCAAGCTCTCCCACAGATGCGAAGTTGTACTCCTGATAGAGTTTGAGGTACGGACACCACGAATAGTGGAGGCAGAGGAAGTCAGAGAAGAGTGGAGGGTTGAGAATAAAGACGGGTTGCGACTCTGTAGATATGGTGGAGGAGGTGAGCGACTTATCGGCCATTTGATAGGAAGAGGTCAAGCGACGAATGGGCAAGTACTTCGACAAGCACATCCGGGTCAAGAAGTTTTAAAAGGGAGATCTTGTCTTGAAGAAGGTCAATGCTGCTGAAAGGTCGGCAGACGTCGACAAGTTGAATCCTAATTAGGAGGGTCCCTATGCAATCAAAGAGGTGTTGAAGTAGGGGGTTACCATCTCCATGATGTTGAAGGGGAACCCCTCGATCACGCCTGGAGCGGCGATGACTTGAAGCGCTTCTACCATGAAAGTAATAAGTCAGTCTCCTTTTACATTCTTCCTTCTTATTAATGGTTCATTTGCTCAATAGGAGGAACATGGATGGTTGTCAGCCAAAATGAAAGTCTGGTTGATGCTCAACACCCGCCGCCAGGCTCCTACTAGCTGATTGGGCCGGTGGTAGCGCCAGGTGGGTGGCCAAAATGAAAGTCCAGTTGATGCTCAACACCCTCCGTGAGGCTCCTACTAGCTGATTGGGTCAGTGGTAGCGCCCGGTAGTTGGCCAAAATGAAGGTACCGGTTGATGCTCAACACCTGCCATCAGGATCCAACTAGCTGCTTACGCCGGTGGTAGCGCTCGGTGGTTGGCCAAAATTAAAGTCTGGTTTATGCTCAACACCTGCCGTCAGGCTCCACTAGCTGATTGGTCCGGTGGTAGCGCCCGGTGGTTGGACAAAATGAAAGTATGGTTGATGCTCAACACCCGCTGTCAGGCTCCTACTAGTTGATTGGGCCGGTGGTAGCGCCCGGTGGTTGGCCAAAATTAAAGTCTGGTTGATTATCAACACCCGTTATTAGGCTCCTACTAGCTGATTGGGCCGGTGGTAGCACCGGGTGGTTGGCCAAATTGAAAGTCCAGTTGATGCTCAAGACCCGCAGTCAGGATCCTACTAGCTGATTAGGCAGGTGGTAGCGCCTAGTGGTTGGCCAAAAAAAGGGCATGGTTGATGCACATCTCCTGTTGTCAGGCCCTCATCTAGCTGACTGGGCAGTTGGGCCCTCGGTTGGCTTTGAAGGATTCGAGGAGTTGCTCCAAGGAACGAGGTCTTGAGAACATGCCTCTGTAGGAACAGCCCTCTCGGCATAGACCTCTCGGCACAGCCCACTTGGCACAGCCCTCTTGGTAAAGTCCTCTTAGTACAGCCCCCTCGGCACAGCCCTCTCGGTAGAACTACTTAGCGGATCTACTTAGCAGACTTGGCATCGAGTGCATCGAATGAAGCAGTCTCAGCGTCGAGTGCGTCGAGTGATGCAGTCTTGGCATTAAGTGAAGTAGTCTTGGTGTCAAGTGAAGCAGAGAGGCATCGAGTGGCTAAAGTCTTGGTGTCGAGTGTTTTCTTGGCGTCGAGTGATTTTAGAGTTGGCGTCGAGGAATTTTAGTGTATTCGTCGAGTGTCTTCCAATTCATCGAGTCTGTTCGTTGAGTCTGACTCCAATTCGTCAAGTATTCTCGACGAATCGGTGAGTACTTAGAACTTTTTGTCGGGTGAACTCCAATTCATCGAGTCTGTTCGTTGAGTCTGACTCCAAATCGTCAAGTATTCTCGACGAATCGGTGAGTACTTAGAACTTTTTGTCGGGTGAACTCCAATTCATCGAGTATAATTGAGGAAATTTTTATTTTTCTTCCCTTTGCATCGTTGTGGAAATTCAATGTTGAGTCTTGGGTTTTTCTTTCATTATCAGTACTTTTGGATGTTTATTTGTGGCCTTGGGTTTATAGTTGATATAAGACCACCACCTCAGTGCCAGTTTGTGAATCATTACACCTGGTGGGTTTTTTTAGACCGTTGGTTTGTTTTGGATAGATGGACACTGCCACAATGCTTTTTTGAGTTGTTTGGTCTGATGGTTTATGTTGGAAAAGTGTCCACTGCCTCAGTACCGTGTTTCTTTAACCGGTGATAATTATTCATGCTTTTTAACTGATTAGTCTTTTTGTACATATATATATACATATGTTTGTAAGCTTACTCTTACAAATGTTATTTAGGCATACCTCTATATCACACTTGGTGCAACTTTACATACTTAGGCTCCATTTGGTTCAGCGGTGGCGGGTTGATCCGGCGGGTGGAAACAGAGTGTTCGAACCAGAGGGGGGAGGTGGCTGCTACAAGCAGAGCTTTTTGGGGCGTTTCTCAAGGCGGGAGGGTGGAAACAAAGCAAAATTCCCGGAGGTTCATTTGTTTACCCTCCTTCCGGCAGCGTTTGCCCAAAACGGAGCAGCGAAACGCCCAAATAAATAGAGCCTTAACCCCCTTGAATTTTTCATTGTTTACTGTGTTTTGATTTAGGTGTTGTGGTTTGACAGCTAATATGTTTGTGTTAGTAACCCTCTTAATGAGTCAAACAATTTGATTTTGATCTTTGATGTCACTTATATTATTTTTGCCGAGACATTCTTTTCTTTTAAATGCCTCAGGCCCGAAGCTGTAGTGGTCTGAGCAGCTAGAGTCAGTGGTCTCAGGCATTCTGCAGTAGTAGTACTAATAGTAGTTCTTACCTCACCTCCATGAGGTAGTTTTGTTATTCTTATTTTAGTTCAGACATACACTTGTTCTATGGGTTTGTGTCAGGTTATCGACACCCACAGTGAATTATTGTAGATGTAAAACTATTTGCTAGCTCCTATGTTATTTTCTAGTTGGTTTGTCTTACCTACTTGCTCTCTGGGAAGGATTTATGCAAGGTTGCATGTTTGATATTTTCAAAAGTATAAAAGGATCAATGTTCTTAGCTCATACTCATAACATCTCTTTAAATCAAATGCCACTCTACTTTAACGAACGTAAAAGCTCTTTTAATACTTATATTAAACCTAGAGGTGAGCATAACATGTTAACCCCAAAATCGGCGATCCCTTCCAAGGTATCTAGCTCGCAAGTCGCGGCCCACTCAGGGGTTCCCCCCGAGGGTCGCGATATGCCTCAACCCTCCTTTTTTGAACCAGGCGGATAAAAACTCTTATCCGCTCAGGCCGTGTGGCGAGGGCGGTCTCCCAAGTCTAACTGTCCTGATCGCATAGCTACCGCGTGCCCTACGGGATGGCAGGCTGCTCTCATAGCACACCCTCACAGGCCGTGCGATTAAGCTGGCTAACTGCGCAGCATTCTTCCTTGTAGGAGGCAATCTAAAGTAGCAGAGGGCTATCTGCGCGATCTATTCCTTCAGTCTACCAGGTTGCCCCACCGGCGTCAACCCTAGACCAACTCAACCATCGCTGGCTCGGCGGACTCACTCTATGGCTCGCCACCAGAGGGATTCCTCCCCTCTGTGGGCGGCCTGCTCCTCAAGACGCCACCAGTGGGCGGCCTACTCCTTAGGATGCCACCAGTGGGCGGCCTGCTCCTCAGGCCGCCACCCTAGATGGTGGCCTGCTTCTCAGGCCGTCACCCAGAGGAGGCCTGGTCCTAAGGCCACCACCCCCAGGGGCATCCTGCTCTTCACGCCGCCACCCAGAGGCGGCCTTGTCCTTAGGTCTCCACCCCCAGGGGAGGCCTGCTCTTCAGGCCGCCACCCAGAGGTGGCATGGTCCTCAGGTCGCCACCCTGAGGGGCAACCTGCTTCTCAGGCCTGAAGGAAGTGCTGTTTTTTGAAAGTTGTCTTTTCCTTATAAATGTTTTCACATTTTGTTCCTCTATTATGTATTGAGTCTCATACTTGGTTTGGGAAGATGCACTTGGTCTTGAACTATAAAACTCCGAGTTTATACAATCACATAATCTTATGCTCTACTCATAATCGAGGTAATCAAAGAGGAACATTGATTACCAAGTTAAGATTGTCATATCGATTAAAGTACATTGTAGTTCTATAAATGTTGATAAGGGATTATCATTTAATCATATGAATGTGTATATGTGTTTTACACACATTGAGTTTGACCTATTCCGTATTGTGACGTTATTTGGATTCTGTTGAGTGTCATTAATGTTCACAACGTGTCTTATGAATTGTATATTTGAGATGTGTATATTTGGCACATTGGTGTGAGCAATGTGACTACGGTTGAAGAATATTTTTTGATGGTGATAAATATCGTGATTCGTTGCTCATACCTATGCATGTGTAATCTACACGAGATAATATTTGTGTCCCTCAAATTTATTTGAGTTATGATATTTATGGGCCCCTTGGTAAAGCGAGTTTGTATAGCATACAATATAACTAATGTAGTTATAAATACACGTCGCTTATGAGACCGAGAAAAGATTAAATATAGTGAGAAAATGACACGATCCTATTTTGCACAATGTTTATGATATCATGTGACAATGAAAAAGACACAGGTCATCAGTATGCGTTACCTAGTTACTATGTTATTAGGGCGACTATAATGCAGTGATAGAGCCTCTTATAGACCATAATATAGGTTGTTATATTATTGCCTTGATGACATAATTCTTATGTAAGGTCGCACCAAATGAACGGGAACAGTTTCAGTTCGTCTTAATCTAGTATTTATTTCCTGGGAAATTCAATCTAAATACTATAGAAAGCGTGAACGCATTATATCGTGTCTCGACATGCTTAGACAAGTTTTTCTCTGCGACTATTAAAAGAGAAAATTATGATGAGGCGAGTCATCGTAATTGTTTTGTTAGAGGAGCACAATTTTGTATTTTTTTATGTGTAACCATAAGGGCTTGATTATGGAATGCGTTTGTATATATGTACAAGAGACATTTGTGCATATAAATATACATATATATATATATAAATAATATGTATATATATATAAATATATATACAAATAGGATTCTGGATATAAGGCAAGAGGAGGGCTCGGGCAAGGAAAGGGTTAGGGTTTTCCCGATTTCCTCCTGAGACGGCGGCCTTCCTGCGCTCGGACCTGCTCGCGTGGATGTGCTGTCGCGCCGCTTTTGTCGTCCTCACCGGTGAGATCTCACTCAGCTAGCCTCCTCCTTGTCATCGCTGGATGGTTTTCTGGAGCCGCCGATGGTTGGTGGAGGAGGAGAATCAACTGGTTCTTGGCCGGAGTTCGAGTGAAGGCAAGTGTTTTTCCTTGAGTATTTCTTCCTCTAGCCGGTCCAGTCAAGCCCCAAGTTTTTCCTCTTCTTCTCCCGGCGACTAGTGGGGTTCGGCCACTAAGAGTCCCCGACGCTCTTGGAAGAGATCGTCTAGGACTTGTGTCTCGATTCCCCGTCAATGGAATAGAGATTCCTCACTATTCGTGTTCAAGGTGAACTAAGAGGGGAAGGGGATCGCATTTCTCCTTCGTGGTGGATTCATTGCCGTCTTCACCCACGCATTTGCCGCTTCACCTAGAGATTTATTCTCTAGAGGTAACATTTCCCAAATCCTATATGATGGATTTGTTGTGATAATTTTTTTTATTATCGCTTGCACTCCGATTCACACCATTGCCAAAAGATCACTGCGATCCTTCAGTGGTGTCAGAGGCAGGTTATAGGTTTTTCTCTTGGCAATAAGTGTGATCTTGTTGTATCGGTTGTTCATAGCTTTTTTATTCTTTCATCTCTGGGATGTATTGCGTGTGATGCATGTAATAATTATAATGCCATGAGTTAGGCTTTATTTTAATTCCTTTGTTGTTTGGAGGAATTAGGAGATGTTCTATCAAATATTTAAGATGTTCTTTCCTTCTCATATTATCCACTTAAGCTAGTAATTTTGGATAATCATGAGTGTGACTCCAATTACTGGATATGGTGGAACCGGTGTGAACTAGAGATTATGCCGCAGGTGAGTAGGTTTTGTGTGAGGCACATCCTACTCATGTTGGGGGAATATCTTGATCACATCGGTTGCCCAATAATATGAGTTTTCTTAATAAGATTTTCAATATCTAGGCTTGAATTTTTGGGAAAGTGCTTTTGGTTATTCTCAAGAATCATAAGGTTTAAGTTTTTTTTACTTAAAAGGTTACGATTGGTGACTAGTACCTATGTACACAAACCAAATGGATGAGTTCTTTTGTTTGGATAGGATCTTGGGTGGCAATTTTATTTATATTTTGCAATTATTTTTTTATGGTCTTGTCTTTACTCCTTTATTAATTTTATTTAGAGAGCTATGTCTACCCTTCCCAATTTCCTGTGTTCCATGATTGATAAGAGCCCGCTTGATAACGACGGGTCAAACTATTCTGATTGGATTCTCAAGTTGAACATCGTGTTGCGTTTGGAAAATCTCCAATAGATTTTTTATGGCAGTTGCCCAGAAGAGAGAAAGGCAAACCTACTGATGTTGAAAAGGAGGAACAAAAGAAATGGAATGACCAACAGCGTGTAGTTCAAACACTGATCTTGGCCAGTATTGACGATCAGTTGCAAAGGAAATTCCTTGATACTCCCGCAAAAGAAATAGTGACACAACTGGAGAATATGTTCACCAATAGTGCTCGAAAAGAGCGCTATAAGACCACCATAGCACTCACAAGGTGCAAAATGATGGAGGGTGAATTTGTCTCGGTGCACTTTCTTAAGGTGCAGGGCTACCTTGAGAAACTGGAGAAATTGAATTCTCTGATTCCTGAATACATTGCTGAAGATATCATTTTGGGGTCTCTTCCTTACTCCTTCAAGGATTTCATAATGCATTATCATATGCGTGAAAGGAAGATGACCATAAATGAGCTCCATAATGCCCTCAAAATAGCTGAGGTGGACATGGGCAAGACAAAGGCAAATACTGTCTTGGCCATTGCATAAAGTAGCAAGAAGCCCTTTAAGAATAAAGGCAAAGCTGCAATAGAGACTGCAAGTAGAAATCCCTCGTTCAAAGACAATTTGGGAGGAGCTCAAGTGAGCAACTCTAAGGGAAGCAAAGTGAAGAACTCTCCGACGTCTGTCACTGAATGCTTCCATTGTCATGAGAAAGGACACTACAAGACGAATTTCCCCAAGTATAAGCCTTACTTGGATGAAGGCAAGATTGAACGCAAGCGTCCCAAAGGTATATGTGTTATTGAATTAAATTTAAACTTGACCACTACTATCCTTGATTGGGTAATAGATACCGGATCATGTGCTCACTTAGTTTCTAATGTGCAGTCACTTAGGGATAGAAGATTGCACTCCAAGGGAGAAGTTGTGTTGAAGGTTGGAAATGGTGCAAGGATATCTGCAGCTTCTGTGGGCACCCTAGACCTTCACCTACCTAGTGGTTTATGTTTAAATTTAAAAGATGTTTATCCTGTCCCTTCTGTATTTCGAAACATTATTTCGGTATCATGCTTGGATGCGGAAGGTTTTTGTTTTGTGATAAGTAATTCACAAATGACGATTAAGAAGGATTGTATGTTTTATGCAAATGCTTTTATTTCAAATGGCTTGTATTTGCTAAATATAGTTGAAGATAAACCTGTATTGAATATCAATAACAAGAGACTCAAGATACCTCACATAAATGAGACACTCTTATGGCACCATCGTCTTGGTCACATAAGCAAGAAATGCATAATAAAATTGCATCAAGCTAATATTTTGGATTCTCTTAACCTTGATGCAATTGGAACATGCGAATCTTGTTTATCCGGTAAAATGACCAAGACACCTTTCAACAAGAAAGGTGCAAGAGCGAGCAACTTGTTGGAATTGATACACTCCGATGTATGCGGTCCAATGAGTACAAGTGCAAGAGATGGTTATAGGTACTTCATTACCTTCACAGATGATCACAGCCGTTATGGTTATGTTTACTTTATGAAGCACAAAAGTGAATAACTTGAGAAATTCAAGGAATTCAAGAACGAGGTAGAGAACCAACTTGATAAGAAAATTATTATCTTGAGAACAGATCGTGTAGGTGAGTACTTGAGCAATATGTTCACTACTTACCTAAAGGATTGTGGTATAGTACCATAACTTACTCCTCCTGGAACTCCGCAGTGGAATGGTGTATCCGAAAGGAGAAACTGAACCCTGCTAGACATGGTTCGTTCCATGATATGCCAAACCAATCTACCTTTATATTTCTGGGTACATGTGTTATTAACTGCGGCTCACACTCTAAATCTTGTCCCAACAAAATCTGTTGATAAAACTCCTCATGATATGTGGGTTGGCAATCCACCCAACATATCTTTCCTCAAAATTTGGGGCTGCGAAGCATATGTAAAACGTATGCTATCGTCAAAATTAGAACCCAAAGCGGACAAATGTTTCTTCATTGGATACCCAAGAGAAATGAAAGGGTATAATTTTTGGCACAAGTCGACGAATACGATATTTTTAAAGAAGGGTGCAACGTTCTTAGAGAAAGATTTTCTCGAAAGAATTGAAGACAGTGACCGTAGGATAACACTTGAGGAAACTCAAGAAGGCCTACAATGGAGTGATCAATAGATGAATTTCGACATTCAAGATGACCACGAGATATCACAAGGAGTTCCTTTGTTCAGTGGGAGTATGAACATTCCACCTCCACAAATGATTGTAGAGGAGGTTCATACCGCACCAACAAGCGACCGCTTGACTCGCATTGAGCATGAAATAATTCCGCAAGAAATTATGGAAGATATTCAGGTGACTCAAGAGGAGTTGAATGAGCAAAATGGACTCAGAAGATCGACAAGGTTGAGAAGAAAACCTGACCTGTACATGGGTTTTAATGAAGTATCGATGATCGACACCGAAGACCCCTTAACATACGAAGAAGCTTTAAAACAGATATATTCCATTGCCTGACAAGAAGCCATGAGATCCGAAATACAATCCATGTATGACAACCAAGTGTGGGACTTGGTTGACCTTCCTGATGGGAAGAAGTCCATTCTCAACAAATGGATCTTCAAGAGGAAGATGGACATGAATGGGAACATGACAACCTACAAGGCTAGACTCATGGAAAAAGGTTTCAGTCAAGTCCAAGGGATTGACTATGACGAAACTTTTTCGTCGGTTGTAATGTTCAAAACTATTCGGATCATGCTTGCCATTGCCGCCTTTTATGATTATGAAATATGGATGTTTGATGTCAAAACAGCGTTCCTAAATGGAAAGCTTGATGAGGATGTGTTCATGGAACAACCTCAAGGTTTTGAAGATCCGGACAATGTCAACAAAGTATGTGTTTGTTATTGTATCCACAATTACCTAGATTTGAGGAAGCCTCCTGCCAAGCTAAGATGAATTCACAATGTGTTTGATGCTCTGTCTTCAAGTTGTGCTTGCAGTTATTCCACGCTAAGTACACACCAATGTAAGGGTGCAATAGGTCAATATACACGGGTCTGCGCAACGTAATCTCTCGTTGAGCAGATCAGTGTGTTGGCTTACGTGTACTCTCTCTATTGGAGTGTACTTACTTTCAAGTACAGGGCTGAGATAGATCAAGAGCAGAAGAGGAGCAGGGATGGGTCAAAGAACAACTCATGGGCAGAAAGACAAAGAATCGTTTAAGTTAAAGTCGACGAGAATCACTAAGTGATTCTCGCCGTTTCGACGGGAATCACTAGTGATTCTCGCCGAATAGTCGAGAATCACTCGCCGATTCTCGCCGACTGCATCCGGCTGACTCAACGCCTTCAAGATTTCTACTAAGGCAGAATAGACGAGAATCGTCAACTGATTCTCGCCGAATCGTCGAGAATTACTTTGCATTCTCGCCGATTCGTCGAGAATAGTTGTGATTCTCACTGATTCTCTCTGGTTGGCTTGATTTTCAGCTAGAATTCTTCCAAGGAGAATTCGACAGGAATCATAAGTGATTCTCGCCGATTCGTCGAGAATCACCAATGATTCCCGCCGAATTTGCCTTAGGCGTTTTCCGTCGACTCGCTGGACTGGACCATGTACTCAGGCGCTGTTTGAACCGAAATTAGGGTTTCTTCTGGTGGGGCCCACAACGGTCATAAAGGAGTATTCTACAGTATAAATACTCTCCTATTTTGAATGTAAGAAGCAACGAATAAAACTAACAAGTCGGCCGCCTCGCGTGACCTAGCTAATCGCGGAATCTCTTCCGGCGACGTCGCCGCTCAAGAGGTTGTCGCCGCCGTTGGTCTTGGATTCTTCTTGATCTCCCGGCGACAAAAACTTAGCCAAGCAACGCGTCTCACGTTTCTTTCTTGAGATCCTTTGTCTCTTGGTTTGTTGAACAGGAATACCTTCCCCTTCCGAATTGATTGAGATGATCGATCCAAATAAGATCGTTGGTAGACCTTGCTAGCTTTGTTAAGACGTTTAGATCTACAAAGCATCGCCGCCGCAATCCTTCCCGTAGCCGATCTCGGGTAGATCCTCTCCAAGAGAGTGCTTAGGTCGTGAACTCTTCGTCTTCTTCAAGAACGCTTCATCGAACGAAGAGGGACATGAAGCGCTCCAAACATAGTTTGTATTTTATACATTCTATTTTTACTTTTGTTGTAAAGGAACTTTGGTTCCTCATTGTAAGGGTTGGGTGCAACCCGTGGTGGAGGAGTAGTGACTCCTTCGGGTGGAAGGGTTTCTTCCATAGTGTGAGGATTGGATTTCTATCCGGCTAGTGAAGTGACCGAGTCGTCCCTTGTTGGGAGATAGGTCGAAGGGGGAAAGTGGACGTACCCAAATCGGGGAACCACTATAACTGCCTGTGTGTTTCTGTGATGTGCTTGTTTTGTTTTATTGTGCAGGTAAATTTTTAAATCCGCAAAACGACTGCAAATCACCTATCCCCCCTAGGTGAAGGTAGTTGACACTAGAGTGACTTTCAAGTGGTATCAGAGGGAGGTTACTCGTAACCTAGGTTAACACCTTGAGTAAGATCCTGCCTCTAGTGTCAAGAAGAAAACCAGACTCAAGCACGGAGCTATATTCTGATGTCTCTCCTTTGAGACTCCCCGCATGCACAAAGGAGTATGATCCCATCTGGAGGATGAGAGTGTTGTTTTATCTAGAGGCCATCGACCCTCGAGCATCACTCATCTTGGAAGAGGGTCCCTTCATTCCCATGAAGGCTTCTGGCTTAGGAAAGGATCTCCAAATCCCCAAGAGTCCCGAAGAGATGTCTGAGACCGAGCTCTCACTATTCAACTTGGACAAGTTGATTCGTCAGATCATCACTGACGTCTGGTTTGGTATATCTCGTTCAAGAGTGGACAAGTGTAGGACTGCCAAGTCCATGTGGGAAACCATCTCAGACTTCATGAAGGGATCGGAGACAGCTGGGACCAGGTGCCAGCTGGAGGATGAAGCCTATGTGGGGGTCCTCATTTCTGAAGATGAAGGTCAAGACCAATCTCTCAGTATCAGGGCTCCTATGTCCTTATCTGAGACTGAAGAAGAGGTTGAGGAACACAGTTCTGATGAAGCTGACACAACAGTCTCTGTTGATCTTAACGCTGACCTGGAACATCAAAGTCAGGATCAGGTAATTTCTTCATCATGCTCCTCTCCCCTTGAATTTCCTGAAGACAGGAACAGTTCAGAGGGTTGTCCATCTAGTGATGAAAGGGAAATGGATAGCTTCAATCAAAGGATTGAAAATCTTGATTTCCTTAAGAGTGCCCTTCAGAAGAGCAACTTACTTGTTGAGGAACAAGCTAAGGAGATTGCTCAGCTAAGGACCTTGATGAATCTCCAATTGGAATCCATCAAGGTAAAGGACTCAATGATCTCGGATCTAGAGAGTCATCTAGAAACCGAGAAGAGGATAGTTTCTAACTTTTCCAAGATAGATGCTATCAAAAGAAAAGCAGAAAATGGGTGGATCTCCCAAATCATTAATTCATGGAGAAATGGGGAAACTGTGTTCAGACCCTCAACCCTGAGTAGGAAGGGCACACATCATGCTTTCAGGTATGACCACATGAAAAACCTTGGTCACTGCAAGAGTGATCGGCCCTCAGGTGGAAATACCCACAGTGCAAGAGCTGTCATGGCTACCCATGAGAGAATACCCAAGGCTCATCCTGAACCCTTTGTATTCTCGGCCTCAGCCCCAACTCGTCATGAATCTGCAGGAACCAGCTCTCACTGCATCTCTTACCACCCCAAGACACAGGAAAGGGGGGTTGGGAAACATATAGTAAGTACCCATGGGGCCCCCGGATGTGTGTTGACTGAAAGGAAGGCACCACCTTTCAGGCCTCATGACACTCACCACATGCTCTCTATCCACCCTCCCTCGTGTCTCGGTGGAAAGGGCAAATTTGTGAGCAGAACCTGCCCGGTCCCGTTTAGATCCAAGATCATGACCACCTCAGTCAGTAGATCAGGTCAGAAATGGCCATACAACATTCATAATTGGTTGTGCTGTGGCAAGGTGGGTCACTTTTCCGTAGATTGTTGGCACAATCCCTCTGTGCTAAGGGCAAGGGTATGTCCACTTCCTCTGGGCAGAGTTTATGCTGACAAGAACCTAGGACCCAATACTTATTGGGTTCCTAAGGTAGGATAATATTTTTTGTTGCAGGATAGTCTAGGTTCCCGTAGATATAATGGGAACTAGACATGAGATGTTCCAAGAATGACATGGAACGAGTATTTGGGATAAGAGTAGTGCTAACTACAATGGCCTACTCAAATTGGACACCTGGTGTACCTCAAGTAGAAGATCTGAATGATCAGTTTTATGATCCCAGGTACACGCGTTCAGTTGAGTCATATTATATTGATGTTTACACACACACACACACACACACACACACACACACACACACATATATATATATATATATATATATATATATATATACTTATATATCCACACGAATTTGTAAATTCATACTCTAAAAGTAAATGTTTATATATATATACACATATACGTTCACACGCCTGATGAAAGGACAAAATTGTTACAATCTGAAGAATTCCGTGTAGTTACATATTTAGAGTTAAAAATGAATCTCAATAGGTATAAATCAGCCCATTTGAAATTAAAGAACGTATGTTAGTGGGTGTAACAAAATATTACAATCTTTCACCTAGAATTACTCTGGAATTACGTATAGGGCTTATATATTGTTCAACTCGATCGAGGTTTCATGATCAAGAAATAACTTAGGGGCAAAGGCTTGAAATTAACATGCCACGGTTATTAACTTGGGTGTAACATAATTAACATGCCACTTGGAGTTGTACGGAAATCCGGTCGACTTCCCCGGTTTGGAAGAAATAAATAGAAAATCCCGAAGGACTCTTCACCTTCTGAAATCACTGAAATCCCGACGAATCCCCTAGAGCATCCCGTCTACTTCCCAGACTCCTCACATTTTCCCGTCGAACGTGCAAAAGCTCCTCGTGCTTTGATCGCCCGGTGCTCTCCATCACTTCTTCGTGATTCCGTTATCCTAAGGATGCAAGGATCTTGTCGCGATCCCGTCGGTTCCGTGCCTTCCAGTCACCGTCGTCCCGCCAAACCGCTCGGCGCTAGGGTAAGTTTCCCTCTTCCTTGAAGTTTCGTGTCTAAGTGTAGCTCCTATTCTAGAAGTACTGATAGGGTTAGACACTTGAACATGTCCTGTTTAGGTTTGCAATGGCTCCTAGAACCACTGCAGGACTCCTCACTGGAAGTGAACTGGTTTGGACAGGCTTCTCTCATGCCTCCGATGAGTTCAGGAATATTATCCTCATGCTTGAAGAGGCTGGACTTACATTCATCCTAGAGCATCCTTGTAAAATTCTGGATAAGGAGGTGCTGGAGTTCTTTACAACGGCAAGGCTACGACACGAAGATACAGTGATCAAGAGTAAGATTGCTGGTGTACGGATCAAGATGACAGCAAGAAAACTGACACAATATTTGCAGCTCTCCAGTTCTGATCAAGAAGATTATCTGGAGGAAGAGGATTGAGCAAGGACTCTTCTATTCTGTGGACTAGCTCGAAGAACCAAATCGATCAAGAGAAAGGAAATGAATGAGGAAGGGAAGCTGCTGTCGGATATCGTTGGTAAAGTCCTGATCTGCAAATCAGGCTCCCACGATCATATCTCGGGAGATATGTTCAAGATCTTAGTGGCTATAGTCTGTCGAAAGAGATACAACTGGGGAGCTATGTTGTTTGAGAAAATAAAAGATACTCTGCGAACCCCAAGTTTTGGAAGAATCATCAGCCTGTTTCTCAACCAGCTGGATGGAGACAGGTTTGATATGAGTAAGGGAGTTCCTCTACACTATCTAAAGAAAATGGATTCAAGTGTTTTTGATAGATGGGAAAGAAGAATTGGTCAAGCATCCGTTGCTGAAGAACATGATGAATCCCTGGCTGAGTCCCATGGGGATGAGGACAATAGAACTCTAGAAGATCCCGTGGCTGAACCCAGTGAAGTTCCTGATCTGCTGCCAGTAGGAACCGAGGGGGAGTCTCTACCCCTTGCGACTGGAACTCACAGGACAGATCTCTCTGTACCTGCTCCTACTGATGTTGTTTCTGATATCTCTCAGATAGCCAAAGATGCAGTTGATACCCTGACCACTGATCTGGGGGGTGAAGAGGAAGATGAGGAAGCCTTGGACAGTGATGTAATTGACAACGATGATGTGGAAGATGAGGGTGCTGACAAAGTGGATGATGTGGTTGAAGATGAAACACCCTTGAGGGAGAGGGTGGAGATGGTGGAACCACAGGGTGATGTTGAAGTTCCATCTGAAGAACGAGCTCCAATGGTAGCTCCTGAGAAATCTGGTGCAACAATGGAGGGGGAGTCCTCTCAGCAGGGGCTGGTAAGCATTCCTGAGAAATCTACAGAGGCTGCCACTATCCCCCCATTGGAAACGGTGCAAGTGTCAAGCTCGTCCAGTGAATCTACTGAAGAGCAAGACCAAGGCATGCCTCAGGGTTATCCACTACGACCAAATCTAGCAAATCACACCGTGAACATCATTCAAGGGATAGTGGATGAACTCAAAGATTCTTTTGAGAAATCACACAACAAGGTATTAAAAAGAATTAAGAAATCTGAGGAGCTAATGCTGAAAAATGTTGTGGAAATCAATCACAAGATGGATCTGATGGAACAAAAGTTTAATGCTAAGTACACAGAGGCCGGCACTACTGTCACACTTCTCATGCAAGGGCTTCAGAAAAATATGACCAATCTGGCAGTAGTAAATAAGAATGCGCATGTTGTGGCCGACAGCATCCAGAAATTCGATGCCAACATGGTGATTCTAAATACAAATCAAAAAAACCCTGCTGACTGAGTTTACAAAGACTGTGCAGCACATCGATGGGTCACTACACACTTATGCAAACTCAATTGCCATCGAAGCCAAAAAGGGGGAGGAAGAATATAAAGCTAAGATGGAAGGGCTACAACAGATTATCATCGACAACTTCGAACAGTCAAATAAGTATGTTTTTGATAGCTGACACTTGCTCGTTTAGCATGCATCAGGTATTAAAATTCCAATTCTGGTTCCTTCTCCAGATGAGGCTACCACTGCTGCTGATGAGATTGCATGTGTTGAGGAGGTTACGCTTAGCGAAGTTGATGCCAAGAAGGCTGCCAGGGCTGCTGAAAAAGCTACTCTCAGGGCCATGTTTGACCAGGAAGCCATAGCAAGAGGAAAAAGGAAACTCCAAGAAGGGACGTCCAAAGAAACTCCAACCGAAAGAAAGTAAGACTGAAGGAGGATGAAGTGAGAAATGAAAGATGGAGTCCTGTTTCAAGGAGCATTATTTTGGATACTTTTATGCTATAGCAGAGGGGGGAAATAAATCGGAATGATGTATACAATCAGTATGAGTGGGAGTTGCATAAAGAATATGAAGCTAAACGGAATATCTTTTTAAGGTCCAACACCGTGGAAAATAAAGCTCCTCCCCCCAGATATTATCCAAAGCCCAAGGAGTATTTTGAGAGACAAAGCAAGAAATTCTTGGCTCAACAACTAAAGGATGATTTAGCTAAGGAGAAATAGGCTTAGGATTATGGCTTGTCATTTCCTCAATGCATGTTTTTATCTTCATGTTGTTGTATGAACAATTCTTGTGGATTTATATATATATATATATATATATATATATATATATATATATATATGATTTCATGATTGACTCAAATATTGTTTCTTTAGCCTTTATTTCTCTGTGTCTTGTCTTTCTTAATTTGCCTTGTATATTACTCTGGTTGGTGTAATTATTCTTAGCTAGTAGGATTTTGGCTTCTTCAAATAGGGGGAGATTGTTGGGTATTGTATCCACAATTACCTGGATTTGAGGAAGCCTCCTGTCAAGCTAAGATGAATTCACAATGTGTTTGATGCTCTGTCTTCAAGTTGTGCTTGCAGTTATTCCACGCTAAGTACACACCAATGTCAGGGTGCAGTAGGTTAATATACACGGGTCTGCGCAACGTAATCCCTCGTTGAGCAGATCAGTGTGTTGGCTTACGTGTACTCTCTCTATTGGAGTGTACTTACTTTCAAGTACAGGGCTGAGATAGATCAAGAGCAGAAGAGGAGCAGGGATGGGTCAAAGACCAACTCATGGGCAGAAAGACAGAATCGTCTAAGTTAAAGTCGATGAGAATCACTAAGTGATTCTCGCCGATTCGACAGGAATCACTAGTGATTCTCGCCGAATCGTCGAGAATCACTCGCCGATTCTCGCCGACTACATCCGGCTGACTCAACGCCTTCAAGATTTCTGCTAAGGCAGAATCGACGAGAATCGTCAATTGATTCTCGCCGAATCGTCGAGAATGACTTTGCATTTTCGCCGATTCGTCGAGAATAGTTGTGATTCTCGCTGATTCTCTCTGGTTGGCTTGCTTTTCAGCTAGAATTCTTCCAAGGAGAATTAGACGGGAATCATAAGTGATTCTCGCCGATTCGTCGAGAATCACCAATGATTCCCGTCGAATTTGCCTTAGGCGTTTTCCGTCGACTCGCTGGACCGGACCATGTACTCAGGCGCTGTTTGAACCGAAATTAGGGTTTCTTCTAGTGGGGCCCACAACGGTCATAAAGGAGTATTCTACAGTATAAATACTCTCCTATTTTGAACGTAAGAAGCAGCGAAGAAAACGAACAAGTCGGCCTCCTCGCGTGACCTATCTAATCGCGGAATCTCTTCCGCCGCCGTCGCCGCTCGAGAGGTTGTCGCCGTCGTTGGTCTTGGATTCTTCTTGATCTCCCGGCGACAGAAACTTAGCCAAGTAACGCGTCTCACGTTTCTTTCTTGAGATCCTTTGTCTTTTTGTTTGTTGAACGGGAATACCTTCCCCTTCCGAATCGATTGAGACGATCGATCCAAATAAGATCGTTGGTAGACCTTGCTAGCTTTGTTAAGAAGTTTGGATCTACAAAGCATCACCGCCGCAATCCTTGCCACAACCAATCTCGGGGAGATCCTCTCCAAGAGAGTGCTTAGGTCATGAACTCTTCGTCTTCTTCAAGAACGCTTCATCGAATGAAGAGGGACACCAAGCGCTCCAAACGTAGTTTGTATTTTGTACATTCTATTTTTTACTTTTGTTGTAAAAGAACTTTGGTTCCTCATTGTAAGGGTTGGGTGCAACCCGCGGTGGAGGAGTAGTGACTCCTTCGGGTGGAAGGGTTTCTTCCATAGTGTGAGGATTGGATTTCAATCCAGTTAGTGAAGTGACCGAGTCGTCCCTTGTTGGGAGATAGGTCGAAGGGGGAAAGTGGACGTACCCAAATCAGGGAACCACTATAACTGCCTGTGTGTTTCTGTGTTGTGCTTGTTTTGTTTTATTATGCAGGTAAATTTTTAATTCCGCAAAACGAATGCAAATCACCTATCCCCCCCTAGGTGAAGGTAGTTGACACTAGAGTGACTTTCAGTATGCAAACTTAAGAGGGCCATACATGGCTTAAAGCAAGCGTCGAGGAGTTGTAACAAGCGCTTTGATGAATAGGTTAGAACTCTTGGATTTATTCAAAGAAAGAAGAGCCTTATGTATGCAAGAAAGTTAGTGGGAGTCGCATTATCTTCTTGGTCCTACATTTTGATGACATTTTATTAATGGGGAATGAATTATCATTAATGAAACAAACAAGAGACTCATTGAAAACATTTTTTTCAATGAAGGACATGGGTCAAGCCCAATATATCTTGGGGATTAAGATATATTGAGACCGATCACGGAGACTCATTGGCCTATGCCAAAGTGTTTGCATTGACAGTCTTAGAAAGGTTTCATATAGAGAACTCTCAGAAAGGGAATGTGCTAATGAAAGTGTCTGTGCAACTTGGCAAGTCTCACTGCGCTACAATGCACAAAGACATTGAATATATGAAGAAAGTTCTGTATGCTTCCGCTGTAGGATCCATCATGTATGTCATGACTTGCACAAGACCGGATGTCGCATATGCTTTGAGCATGACTAGTCGACATCAGGCTTCACCCAGTCCTAATCATTGGACTGTCATCAAAAATATTCTTAGGTACCTAAAAAGTATCAAGAATAAGTTTCTTGTTTTTGGTGGGCAGAAGGATCTAGCTGTCGAAGGGTACACGGATGCTAGCTTAATGACAGATCTGAATGATAAGAGATATCAGTCTGGGTTCATTTTTCTTCTGAATGGTGGTGTCGTGAGTTGGCAGAGTTGGAAACAGTCAATTATAGCTGACTCGACCACCGTAGCGGAAGTCATGGCGGCCACAGAAGCAAGCAAAGAAGGAGTTTGGATAAAGAAGTTCCTTGAGGAACTAGGAGTCGTTGCGTCCAGTGAGGGGCCCTTGAAGTTGTTTTGCGACAATAGCGCCTCTATTTCTCAAATTAAGGAGCCAAAATCACATCATAAAACAAAATACATGGACAGAAAGTATTTTGTTACACGCTACTTTATTGACGAAGGAAAAAATTTCACTTTTATGGATAGACACAAGCAGTAACACAGCTGATCCCTTCACCAAACCTTTGTCTCAAGCCAATGGCGAAGTTCACTTCGAGTCCATGGGGCTTTAAGACCATGGAGAGTGGCTTGTCGATTGATTATATGGTTTCCTCTTTATATTTTACTTTTCTTGATTAAGAAACTTTCAAAAAACAAGTGGGAGATTGAAGGAAGTGGTGTTTTTTGAAAGCTGTCTTTTGCTTATAAATGTTTTCACATTTTGTTCCTTGATTATGTATTGAGTCTCATACTTGGTTTGGGAAGATGCACTTGGTCTTGAACTATAGAACTCTGAGTTTATACCATCACATAATCTTATGCTCTACTCACAATCGAGGCAATCAAAGAGGAACATTGATTACCAAGTTAAGATTATCATATCGATTAAAGTACATTGTAGTTCTATAAATGTTGATAAGGGATTATCATTTAATCATATGAATGTGTATATGTGTTTTTTACACATTGAGTTTGAACTATTCCGTATTGTGACATTATTTGGATTGTGTTGAGTGTCATTAATGTTCACAACATGTCTTAAGAATTGTAGATTTGAGATGTGTAGATTTGGCGCATTGGTTCACAACGTGTCTTATGAATTGTAGATTTGAGATGTGTAGATTTGGCGCATTGGTGTGAGCAATGTGACTGCGGTTGAAGACTATCTTCTGATGGTGATAAATATCGTGATTCGTTGCTCATACCTATGCGTGTGTAATCTATACGAGATAATATTTGTGTCCCTAAAATTTATTTGAGTTATGATATTTATGGGCCCCTTGGTAAAGCGAGTTTGTATAGCATGCAATATAATTGATGTAGTTATAAATACACGTCGCTTATGAGACCAAGAAAAGATTATATATAGTGCAAAAATGACACGCTCCTATTTTGCACAATGTTTATGATATCATGTGACAAAGAAAAAGACATAGGTCATCAGTATGCGTTACCTAGTTACTATGTTATTAGGGCGACTATAATGCAGTGACAGAGCCTCTTATAGTCCATAATATAGGTTATTATATTATTGCCTTGACGACATAGTTCCTCTGTAAGGTCGCACCAAATGAACGAGAACAGTTTCAGTTCGTCTTAATTCGGTATTTATTTCCTGGGATATTCAATCTAAATACTATAGTAAGCGCGAACGCATTATGTCGTGTCTCGACATGCTTAGACAAGTTTTTCTGTGCCACTATTAAAATATAAAATTATGACGAGGCGAGTCGTCGTAATTGTTTTGGTAGAGGAGCACAATTTTGTATTTTGGTTATGTGTAACCATAAGGGCTTGATTATGGAATGCGTTTATATATATGTACAAGATACATTTGTGTATATAAATATACATATATATATACATATATATATATATATATATATATATATATATATATATATATATATATATATATATATATATATATACAAATAGGATTCTAGATATAAGACAAGAGGAGGGCTTGGTCAAGGAAAGGGTTAGGGTTTTCCAAATTTCCTCCTGAGATGGCGGCCTTCCTGCGCACGGACCTGCTCGCGCGGATGTGCTGCCGTGTCGCTTTTGTCCTCCTCACTGGCGAGATCTCACTCATCTTGCTTCCTCCTTTTCATCGATGGACGGATTTCTGGGGCCGTCGATGGTTGGTGGAGGAGGAGCATCAACTGGTTCTTGGCCGGAGTTCGAGTGAAGGCAAGTGTTTTGCCTTGAGGATTTCTTCCTCTAGCCGGTCCAGTCAGGCCCCAAGTTTTTCCTCTTCTTCTCCTGACGACTAGTGTGGTTCGGCTACTAAGAGTCCCCGACGCTCTTGGAAGAGATCGTCAAGGCCTTATGTCTCGATTCCCGATCAACGGAATAGAGATTCCTCACTGTTCGGGTTCAAGGTGAACTAAGAGGAGAAGGGGATCGCATTTCTCCTTCGTGGTGGATTCATTGCCATCTTCACCCACGCATTTGCCGCTTCACCTAGAGATTTATTCTCTAGAGGTAACATTTCCCAAACCCTATGTGATGGATTGGTTGGGATAATTTTTTTTATCGCTTGCGCTCCGATTCGCACTGTTGCCAAAAGATCACCGCGATCCTTCAAGGCCGCCACCCAGAGGTGTCCTGGTCCTCAGGCAGCCACCCTCACGGTCAGCCTGCTTCTCAGGCCGCCACTCAGAGGCGGCCTTGTCCTCAGGCCGCCACCCTTAGGGACGTCTTGCTCCTCAGGACGCCACCCAGGGGCGGCCTACTCCTCAGGCCGCCCCCTCTGCTGCCTCAGCCACCCACAAGGGGCGGCCTGCTCCTCAGGTCGCCCCCTCTGCACCTCAGGCCGCCCAAATGGGGCAGCCTGCCTCCTCCCAGTCTGCCCAGTCGGGCTGCCTGCTCGCTGAGTCCGCCCAAAGGGGGCGGCCTGCCTCCTCCCTGTCAACCCAGCCGGGCTACCTGCTCGCCGAGTCCGCCCAAAGGGGGCGGCCTGCCTCCTCTCAGTCCGTCCAGCCGAGCTACCTACTCGCCGAGTCCGCCCAAGACTCCATGATGACATCACTGTGCTGTGCTTCTAGAAGATCTTCCCCGGGCCCATAAATAGCCCACAATGCCTCTCATTAGGGGGGGGTGTGAAGAAAACTATCGCTGCCAGCAAGACCTGCGAACTCAGTTTTCCAGTCCTCCATGGCTGATCATCAAGACCTGCACACTCAGTTTTCAAATCCTCCATGGCTGATCATCAAGACCTGTAGACTCGGTTTTTGTTGCTGTATAGGCCTGGGCGGACAGGCGGTTAAAGACCGGGCGGTTTGGTAACCGCGCGGGTTGACGGGTTGTCTCCGGCGGTCTGATATCTGAGCAACGATAGCGGGTTGGCATGGCAGTTTGGTAACCGGGCGGTTAGCCGGTTACTCTCTAGGATATCGATGGTCGGCGACTCGTCTCCTGGTGGTAACCGAGCGGTTAGTGTTCTTACTAACCGCGCGGTTAGGCGGTTAGGCGGTTAGCTTTGTATATGCTGTATTTCTGTATTTAGTCCCACATTGGGTATTTCTACTCTATCTCATCTCCTCCATTCTATATAAGGGAGGCTATACCTTTGTAATAGATAGTTTTTTGGATAATAAAATTTCCATTACTCCAGTTTCCGTACTGTTTTGGTTCTATTCGCACATGGTATCAAAGGCAGCGATCTAGTCCCCCTGTTTGCATCTGCCTTCAGCTCGTGCGATCTGCTTGTCCCGCAATCTCTCGCGATCTCTCTCGTTTGCCTTCCCCTCTGCTTCTCTCGCGATCTCCTTTTCTCGCCCGAACAATCTGTTCGTGCGATCTGCTTGTTTCGTGCGACCTGTCTTGTCGTACGACCTTCTTCCCCATTGGTTGTTCGCAGTTGGTCGTGGCTTTTTCTAGCCGCTGCTCTCTCCTTTGACCGCTGCGATCTTCTCCTTCTGCTGCTCGCCCGGTTTACTTTCTTAACCGCGCGACCTCTCTTCCAGAATGACTACTTCTGATGTCTCCACCTCGACTACTGTCGTTACCCACCGTCCTCCTCCTCTTGCTGCGTCTGGGAACCTTGGAACAGTTTCTAAGCTTCTCGGCCCCAATTATCCCGACTGGAGTGTCTCGTTTACCTTTCTTCTCTGCTCTCAACGCAAGCGTAATCATCTTACTGATGACCCTCCTCCTGCGGACTCTGACCAGTTTAATGACTGGGATGCGAATGACGCTCTTGTTCGTACGTGGCTGGCAAACAGCTTGTCCGATGAATGTCTTCTGGTCATCCGTCACGATGAGACGGTCAAGCAAGCTTGGCTTCACTTAGCCGCCCTCTACTCCAAAGGGGGTCAAACATCTCGCATCTATACTCTGTATGCGGATCTCTTTGCTCGCCAATCCATGTCTCGTGCTGCGGCTTACCAACAGGTCCAAGACCTTGGAGATGAGATTCTTCAACATCGTCCCCTCTCTATGGACGTGGCCACCCAACTGAAGCACTTCCAGGAACTCCTGCTTGTTTGTTACCTTCTGAGGCTCCCGGATTCCTATGATATGATCCGGCAGCAAATTCTTGGAGAAGCTGAATCCCCCACCCTGGATGCTACCGCTGCCCGCATTGCCGCTGTTACCTCTCTGCTCAATCATCCTTTGCTTGCTGCTCCTCTTGCTCCGGATGCCTATGCCCACCAAGCATATTGTAGTGGCTCAGGTGGACGTGGTCACCAGTCCGGCGGGCGCGGCCCTTCTCGCTATCTCTGTTCTCACTGTGGCTGCACAGGCCACTTGATTGACTGCTGCTGTACAAAGCATCTGCACCTTCGTCCCTCTGGTGATGCCCCCCACTCATCCAACTCATCTGCCTCGGTGGCCACGACTTCAGGTAGCGCCCATGTGGTGACTCAAGGTAAATGGCTAATCGACTCTGGCGCCACTAATCATATGACGGGCAATCCTCAGTGTTTTTCTCTCCTAGAAACACATGATTGATTGCCCTCGGTTCTCGTTGCGGATGGCTCTCCCTCTCCGGTGCATGAGACTGGCATGGTTCAAGTTACTCCGTCCCTTCGCCTAGCGGATACTCTCTATGTGCCCAAGTTCCCGTGCAATTTATTGTCGGTTACTTCCCTTTGCAAGCAACTTCAGTGCTCAGTCACGTTTACTCCTGTTTCTTGTTCTTTTCAGGACCCGGACTCCAAGCGGACGATTGCTACTGGGAGTGAGATAGGCGGCCTTTACTTCCTTGATGATGTATCCGCTCTTTCAGCATTCTCATCCGCTTATACAGATCTTCTTCAGTGGCACCTTCGTCTTGGGCATCCTCCATCATGTCTCATCCACCAACTGTTACCCCACCTACCTCAGCATGCTTCTCCTATCAATTGTGATGCTTGTCAGCTAGGCAAGCATCACCGCTCCCCCTTTCCTCCTAAGCAAGGTCGTGGCTCTTCTAAGCCGTTCGACCTTGTTCACTCTGATGTATGGGGTCCTGCCCCCACCCTTACCGTAGGGCGGGGTAGTTCCTATTTTGTAACCTTTATTGATGATTTCTCTCGATGTACGTGGGTGTATCTTTTAAAAGAACGCTCTGAACTATTTTCTGTATGGCAATCCTTCTATTTTATGATTAAAACTCAGTTTGGTGCTTCTGTGAAAGTTTTTCGTTCAGATAATGCTAAAGAATACCTGAGTAATGAATTTTCTTCTTTCTGTATGCAACACGGCATCATTCATCAAACTAGCTGCGTATATACCTCCCTGCAAAATGGGGTGGCGGAACGTAAAAACCGTCACCTCCTCGATGTCGCTCGCACTCTCATGGCACAGATGCAGGTTCCTCGTAGCTACTGGGGCTATGCAGTTCTCATATCCTGCTTCCTCATCAATCGTCTTCCCTCGACAGTTCTTAAAGGCAAAACACCTTTTTCCATTCTCTATCCGGCCAAGAATGCCTTTCCCTTACCTCTAGGCATTTTTGGCTACACCGCCTTTGTTCACAACCCTTCCGCAACTCGCGACAAGTTATCCCCACATTCCACCAAGTGTATCTTTTTGGGTTATTCTACTACTCAAAAAGGTTACTGTTGCTTTGACCCTGTTCATCGCAAACAGTTCGTTTCGGCGGATGTGACGTTCTTTGAAAATGCCTCATACTTCTCCTCTGACCTTACTCTTTCTCCGGCTGACTTGACCTCTCCAACCATTCCCTCCGTCCCATCCACTCCTCTTGAGATTCCTCCATCACCAACTCCACCGCACACTCCGTCTGTTGATCCCCTGCCATCTTCCTCCTCTCCTCGGCCGTCTCTCTCCTCTCCCGGGCCAGCCTTCTCCTCCACGGATGCACCGGCGACTGAGGAACTAGATGACCTGGAACTGCCCATTGCACTTCGCAAAGGGGTTCGGACGTGCACCCAGCACTCGCTAGCCGCTGTTGTTTCTTATGATCGGCTAACACCTTCTCGCAGGGACTTCGCCCTAGCCATCTCAGCGACTTCCACTCCTCGCAACTACCAGGAATCCCTTGATGTTCCTCACTGGAAGGCGGCCATGGATGAAGAAATTGATACTCTCTCTGAGCGGGGCACTTGGACTCTTGTGCCTCCTCCTTTTGGCACGGATGTGGTTGGATGTCGCTGGGTCTTTGTCGTCAAGTTCCGTCCGGATGGCAGTGTGGACCGGTACAAGGCCCGCCTTGTGGCCAAAGGATTTACCCAGACTTACGGTGTTGATTACTTCGACACGTTCTCTCCGGTTGCTCATCTCAGCACTATTCGAGTTCTTCTATCGGTGGCGGTCAATAAGGATTGGCCTATTTCCCAGTTGGATGTCAAGAATGCCTTCCTCTATGGTGATCTTCATGATGATGTCTACATGGAGCAACCTCCTGGGTATGTTGCTCAGGGGGAGACTCGAGTATGCCGGTTGAAAAAGGCCATCTATGGTCTAAAGCAGAGTCCTCGGGCATGGTTCGACAAGTTTAGTGGCATAGTTGGGGAAATCGGTTTCACAAGGAGTTCGGCGGATCACTCCTTGTTCATTCGCAAGACATCCTCGGGTCTGGTTGTGCTAGCCGTTTATGTGGATGACATACTTCTTACTGGCGACGACCAAGCTGGTGTAGCCCTTACGAAGGTCCATCTCCGCCAACACCTTGTCACGAAGGATATGGGTTCTCCAAAATACTTCTTGGGAATTGAAATCTCTCGGAAACCGTGCTCCTTGGTTCTCTCCCAACGCAAGTATGCTCTTGACTTATTGAAAGAGGCAGGATTGACGGGCGCTAAACCTGCTCGGTGTCCCATGGCTTCTGGAGAAGACAAAACATGGACTGACGAATCACCTCCTCTATCGGACACTACGAGGTATCGGCGTTTTGTTGGCAAACTCATTTACCTCACGGTGACCAGACCAGACATCTCTTATGCAGTAGGAAAGGTCAGCCAGTTTATGCAGTCTCCTAGGAAATGCCATCTTCAATCCGCTCTAAGAATTCTGGAGTATGTAAAGTCATCTCCTGGGAAAGGTCTCCTCTTTCAGAAGAATGGCCATTTGAGAGTGGAAGCGTACTCCGATGCTAGCTATGTGGACGACAAAGGGGATAGCAAGTCGACATCTGGCTTTTGCACGTTTGTTGGAGGAAATCTGGTTAGCTGGAAGAGCAAGAAGCAATCCGTTGTCTCCAGATCTAGTGCAGAAGCAGAATATCGAAGTATGGCGTCAACCACGTGCGAGTTGAAATGGTTGCGGCCTCTCATGCTGGATTTAGGAGAGGTCTACAACTATCTGCTTCCCATGTTTTGCGACAACAAGGCGGCCATCTACATTTCCAAGAACCCGGTCTTTCATGAGCGGACAAAACACATAGAGGTTGACTGTCACTTCATTCGGGAAGAAGTGTTGAAGAACCAGATTTGCACTCCGTTTGTTACGTCAGAGAAAGAGTTAGCAGATATCTTCACAAAGCCTGTATCAGCTTCCTTTTTCCACATTTGCAGCAAGCTGGGCATGATCGACATATATGCTCTAGCTTGAGGGGGAGTGTTGTTGTATAGGCCTGGGCGGACAGGCGGTTAAAGACCGGGCGGTTTGGTAACCGCGCGGGTTGACGGGTTGTCTCCGGCGGTCTGATATCTGAGCAACGATAGCGGGTTGGCATGGCAGTTTGGTAACCGGGCGGTTAGCCGGTTACTCTCTGGGATATCGATGGTCGGCGGCACGTCTCCTGGTGGTAACCGAGCGGTTAATGTTCTTACTAACCGCGCGGTTAGGCGATTAGGCGGTTAGCTTTGTAAATGTTGTATTTCTGTATTTAGTCCCACATTGGGTATTTCTACTCTATCTCATCTCCTCCATTCTATATAAGGGAGGCTATACCTTTGTAATAGATAGTTTTTTGGATAATAAAATTTCCATTACTCCAGTTTCCGGAATATTTTGGTTCTATTCGCACAGTTTTCTAGTCCTCCATGGCTGATCATCAAGACCTGCGGACTCAGTTTTCCAGTCCTCCACGGCTGATCATCAAGACCTACAGACTCAGTTTTTCAGTCCTCCATGACTAATCATCAAGACCTGCAGACTTAGTTTTCTAGTCCTCCACGGCTGATCATCAAGACCTGCAGACTCAATTTTCCAGTCCTCCACTACTGATCATCAAGACCTGCAGACTAAGTTTTCCAGTCCTCCACGGCTGATCATCAAGACCTGCGGACTCAGTTTTCCAGTCCTCCACGGCTGATCATCAAGATCTGCGGACTCAGTTTCCTAGTCCCCCGCCGCTACCAGCAAGCCATGCCGCCTGCTTGCAACCTCTTTTTACTTAGCCTCTGGCAATTTCTTCCATAGCCGCCAACTTCCCCCTTTGTACCCTTTATTGCTTTCTCATGCAAAGGTGCAATATCAAGCTATAATTTTGTTTCTTGATTAAAGTAAAAGCCCGTCTCAAGAGTGGCATTCAAGCCGCAACAGGCGAAGTCTGTTGTTTTTACAGTTAGTGGCCACCACTATTCTTATCTTCTCTTGGTCTCAACCATGAGCTCAACTGTCAAAGTAACCGTCTATTCGACAGCTCCTGATCAACCTTCTACACTGATCATCAACCTTCTCTGTTGATTATCAACCTTCCCGGCTGCTCTCAGCAAACCTATCTGTTATCCACGCAACCCTCTTCTTCACATAGTTTGTGAGACCGAACAACCAGTTAACTAGAAGGTGCATTTCTTGCATCAACAGTTAACATGCGGCCTTTAGATCTCAAACAGACAGTGAAATCAGTGGTTACTCATGACAGACCATCAACCAGCCGAGAACCTTGCTCCAAGTCCCAGTGAAGATCCTCTTTGGGAGGACTTAGAGCAATCCCGCAGAGAAACTGTACACTAATTTCAAGCAATCAACCGTACTCTAGCAGCTATCACGCAGCAATTGGCCGCACAATCTTTAGTAGCACCAGCCCCTCCAGTCAATCCAGCACCAGCATTCGAGACTCCTCAAGTTTATCTACCGGCATATCCGTCGGACTATCCTCCTCTTTACACTCCAACCTTTCCACAAGGGCCTGCAACCCCTTTGCGATCTCAAAATGATGAGTTTGTAGCTCGTCAAAACTTATTCCAAGAAGCTTCCCGAGGAAGTCCAGCTAGATTCCTAAACTTTCAGGGAAGTTATCCCTACTCTTCAGCTCCTGCTTTTGCTCCTCCTGCAACTTTTACCTTCTATCCTCCTGCTCCTTCTGCAGCTACAACTTAATCTCCCTTTTTTCCTTATGCTTTAGGAGAGCAGGAAGAACCATCACCATTTTCAAAAAATGTTCGGCATGAGCCAACTCCAGTAAACTTCAGAAAGCCACGGTTGCCAACTTACACTGGAGAGATTGATCCAATGAAGCACCTTCAAGCCTTTGAATCAGTCGTTGCTCTCAAGACCCTCTTAGATGCTACCAAATACAAACTCTTTGTGATGACCTTTGATGGTCAAGTGAGGGATTGGTTCTATAGGCTACGTCCTTATTCCATCTCTTCCTTTGCTGATTTGCGAAGAGAGTTTCTGCTCAGATTTTTTACTTCTACAAAGAGAAATGGCGGTCCAGAAGCCCTCTTTGAGATCAAGCAGCGAGAGAGCGAGACTTGGTCTCATTTTGTGGATCGTTTTCAGAAAGAAATCTTGGACATCGAGATCGTCGATCAAGAATTGTATCGAGTGGCTCTTATTCAAGGTCTGCGTGAAGGACCACTAAAGTTCTAGGCTAACGTCTGAGCACCAAGGACATATCAAGAATTGATTTGTTTAGCAAACTCATATATTCGCGGTGAGAAAAGCAATCCCAGCTTTGTCTCTAGGCTTGTAATAGAGAAAAACTCTTCTTCTTACAAGCAGCCTCCGAGGTCCCCTCAGAAAGATTTTCCATCCAACTTAAGGAAGGGGAGGAAATTTCAACGTCATCAACATCCTTTCCTGGGCCAGGATCATGCCCGAGATCAATTGTTACTATTGCCAGCCCCACCTCCGCAAACAGCTTCGGTTCATCAGCCGTAACATGATGACTTATCATACTCTGGACTTGATGAGGCCATGCTAAAAGTAAGCCAAATCATGAAGGATAGGGCTAATTTTAAAAAGCCTTACCAGCTGACAAATCAAAAATCAAAAGATTCAGATCCATTCTGTAAGTTCCACAAAGAAAGCAGACATTTGACTGAAAACTGTCGAGCTCTTCGCCAACTTGTGCAAAAAATGCTGAGGCAGGGTAAGATGCGTGATCTGTTCCCGAAGGATGGCCACTCTAATCCGTCAACTTCAAAAGGCAAAGAAGTATCAGACATTCCTTGCATCTCAAAGGGAGTGAATAAAATCAATAAGTATCATGACCTCGTTATATACGAGACCGTCGATGACGATGATGAGGGCGCCCTCGGAAGATTATTCTGAGCAAGAGGACGTCTCAGTTCCAAAAGCTCCTCGCGATCATGAATATTTGTTGCTACTTTACTCTTCAAACATTCTCCTTACAACATTTCTAAGTGTTCTTTCTTTTCATTTCAATAAAGTTTACGTCGGAGATCCATACTAACACTTTTCCCTTTATGGAGTACTTTCTCCTCTTCTTTTCTCTTTCCCAAAGAGATCGCTGAACCAATGAGATATTGCCGAGTCTTGCTTAGGACCTCCTCGAGGTTGGACTCCGGCGTAAGACAATAATGACCACAAATAGTGGGGAGTGTTCACATATGTGTAGTGGGTGCCGTTCAACTCTCGTGCGGAGGATAACGAGACTTCGGATCCCAGTCGGTATCTAACAAAAAGTGTGCATCAAGGAAGGTCCCATGTGTTAGCTCTATTGTGCTCCGTTAAGGGATACGTTACAGTTACGATGATCTTTGCTGGACAAGCAATGACGATCAAGTGAAATCTTGTCTCTTTGATCATCTCACAACATTAACGGACGAACACTCTAAGGTACTCTCAATCTGTGCCTTCGCGGGGCCCACAACTCCGCTGATCAATCCGCAGACAAGCAATAGGCCACTTGGTGCATCTAGTCTAATTGATCAGCGGTACTTGTAACCCGAGGCATGAGAGCAGTGTATCTTTCGATCCTTCTTAGAATTTTCTGTGCTTGTTTCTTTTGTGCCCTTCTAAAGGATGCGCGGCCAGCACGCTTTAGGTAGGACTACACCCTGGATGATTTTTTGGCAAGTGATGCATAAGGCCCACGGGTGCTCTCCTGTGGCAGCATTCAACCTTTTTAAATCATCCTCAGGGTGTTGCCCTCCTTTTTATTTTAGCCTTCTTATAGGTTAACATGTTAAATCCAACCTATTCTAAGGATCTGCAATATCTTTTTAGCTTGTGATCATCTTATATGCGCTGCTTACATGAAGTTCTATCAGATGATGATCCACAAGTTCTCTTATCGGATATTAACGACACAAATCATTAATCAGAGTATCTGGCTCTCCTTGACTGACAAGCCATGCTATTATAAGTCCAAATTAAGATGGTTTTATCTTGTTGATCTGGATTTCATGTTGAGGACCTTATATCTGATCACGCGAGACGATCATTATCACGTTTTGATCTCTATTCAGTTAATAGAAGAGTTTGTCGGGTATCCCCTCGGCTATCCAACTATATCCTTTCATATCTGCTTGCTCACTCTTCTTTTGCAGAGATTAGCAGATATTAGTAAGTCCCCTTCAGGTACTTTCAGCTTAATCTCCTTTCATATCTGCTTGCTCACTCTTCTTTTGAGGAGATTAGTAGATATTAGCAAGTTCCCATTAGGTACTTGCAGCTTAATCTCCTTTCATATCTGCTTGCTCACTCTTCTTTTGCAGAGATTAGCAGATATTAGCAAGTCCCCTTCAGGTACTTGCAGCTTAGTCTCCTTTCATATCTGCTTGCCCACTCTTATTTTGCAAGGATTAGTAGATATTAGCAAGTCCCCTTCAGGTACTTGTAGCTTAATCTCCTTTCATATCTGCTTGCTCACTCTTCTTTTGCAGAGATTAGCAGATATTAGCAAGTCCCCTTCAGGTACTTGCAGCTTAATCTCCTTTCATATCTGCTTGCACACTCTTCTTTTGCAGAGATTAGCAGATATTAGCAAGTCCCCTTCAGGTACTTGCAGCTTAGTCTCCTTTCATATCTGCTTGTTCACTCTTCTTTTGCAGACATTAACAGATATTAGCAAGTTTCCTTCAGGTACTTACAGCTTAGTCTCCTTTCATATCTGCTTGCTCATTCTTCTTTGCAGAGATTAATAGATATTAGCAAGTCCCCTTCAAGCACTTGCATCTTAATCTCCTTTCATATATGCTTTATCACTCTTCTTTTAAAGAGATTAACAGATATTAGCAAGTTCCCTTCAGGTACTTGCAGCTTAATATCCTTTCATATCTGCTTGCTCGCTTTTCTTTTGCAGAGATTAGTAGATATTCGCAAGTTCCCTTCAGGTACTTGTTGTTTGCTTTTCTATCATACCTGCTACTCACTCTTCCTTTGTAGATATTAAAAAATACTTGTAAGTTCCATCCAGGTACTTGCAACATAGTTTTATTTCATATCTGCCTTTTATCCTTCTTTTTGTAGAAGTTAACAAGTGCTTGCAAGCCTCCTTTAGGTACTTGCAAGTTATCCCCTTTCTATGCTTTCCTCTCATCATTGTTTTGCAGAGCTTATTAGGAGACATTCATGTCTTCTTCGTTTCGCAAAAGCAACCCAAGTACGAATAAGATGTACCTTTTTCCGCTTATGTTAATTTTTTCCTTTGCAGAAAAAGACAGGCATTAGCAAACTTTTTCTGAGGAGCGATATCAGGTTCCATCTCTCCTTACCCCTCTCTCGAGGGAAGGATCTTGATTTTCGCGGGTCTCCTACTTTTTCAAAGTTCCCTTCGAGACTTAAAAAAGTGCGGGGATTGTGTTAACCCCAAAATCGGCGATCCCTCCCAAGGTATCTAGCTCGCATGTCGTGACCCACTCAAGTGTTCCCCCCGAGGGTCGCGATCTGCCTCAACCCTCCTTTTTTGGGCTAGGCGGATAAAAACTCCTATTCGCTCAGGCCGAGTGCCTATGGAGGCCTCCCCAGTCTAACCTCCCCAGTCGTATAGCTACTGCATGCCCTGCGGGACGACGGGCTTCTCCTACAGCTCACCCTCGCAGGCCGCGCGATTAAGCCTGCTAACCGCGCAGCATTCTTCCTTGCTGGAGGAAATCTTAAGCAATAGAGGGCGATCTGCGTGATCTATTCCTTCAATCCGCCAGGTCGCCCCGCCGGCGTCAACCCTAGACCAACTCAACTGTCGCGGGCTCGGCAGACTCACTCTCCGGCTCGCCACCAGAGGGATTCCTCCCCTACGTGGGCGGCCTGATCCTCAGGCCACCACAAGTGGGCCTCCTGCTCCTCAGGCCTCCACCCTAGAGGGAGGCCTACTTCTCAGGCTGCCACCCAGAGGCGGCCTAATCCTCAGGCCACCACCCCTAAGGGCATCCTTATCTTCAGGCCGCCACCCCGAGGCAGCCTGGTACTCAGGCCGCCACCCCAAGGCGGCCTGGTACTCAGGCCGCCACCCCCAGGGGCAGCCTGCTCTTCAGGCCGCCACCCAGAGGTGGCCTGGTCCTAGGGCTGCCACCCTCAGGGGCGGCCTGCTTCTCAGACCGCCACCCAGAGGTAGCCTAGACCTCGGGACACAACACTCAGGGGTGGCTTGCTTCTTAAGCCGCCACCCAGAGGTGGCCTCATCCTCAGGCCACAACCCTCAGGAGCGGCCTGCTCCTCAGGCCGCCACCCAGGGGCGGCCTACTCCTCAGGCCACCACCCAGGGGTGGCCTGCTCCTCAGGCCACCTCTCTGCCGCCTCAGCCTCCCACAATGGGCGGCCTGCTCCTCAGGCCGCCCCCTCTACTCCTCAGGCCGCCCCCTCTACTCCTCAGGCCGCCCCCTCTGCTCCTCAGGTCCCCTAAAGGGGGCGGCCTGCCTCCTCCTAGTCTGCCTAGCCGGGCTGCCTGCTCGCCGAGTCCGCCCAAAGGGGGCGGCCTGCCTCCTCCCTGTCCGCCCGGCCGGGCTGCCTGCTCGCCGAGTCCGCCCAAAGGGGGCGGTCTGCCTCCTCCCAGTCCGCTTAGCTGGGCTGCCTGCTCATCGAGTCCGCCCAAGCCTCCATGATGACGTCACTAGGCCCCGCTTCTAGAAGATCTTCCCCGGGCCTATAAATAGCCCTCAATGACTCTCATTTGGGGGCAGGTGAAGAAAACTGCCGCTGCCAGCAAGACTTGCGGACTCAGTTTTCCAGTCCTCTACGGCTGATAATCAAGAGATGTGGACTCAGTTTTCTAGTCCTCCAAGGCTTATCATCAAGACCTGCGGACTCAATTTTCTAGTCCTCCATGGTTGATCATCAAGACCTACGTACTCAGTTTTCCAGTCCTCTACGGCTGATCATCAAGACCTGCGAACTTAGTTTTCCAGTCCTCCACGGTTGATCATAAAGACCTACGGACTGAGTTTTCCAGTCCTCCACGGCTGATCATCAAGACCTGCGGACTCACTTTTTCAGTCCTCCACGGCTGATCATCAAGACTTGCGGACTTAGTTTTCCAGTCCTCCACAACTGATCATCAAGACCTGCAGACTCAGTCTTCCAGTCGTCTGCGGCTGATCATTAAGACCCGCGGACTCAGTTTTCCAGTCCTCCATGGCTGATCATCAAGACCTGCAAACTCAGTTTCCCAGTCCTCCGCCGCTACAAGCAAGCCATGCAGCCTGCTTGCAGCCTCTTTTTACTTAGCCTCTAGCAATTTCTTCCTTAGCCTCCAGATTCCCCCTTTGTAACCTTTATTACTTTTTCATGCAAAGGTGAAATAACTAGCTGTAATTTTATTTATTGATTAAAGTAAAAGCTCGTCGCAAGAGTGGTATTCAAGCCGTGGCGGGCGAAGTCTGTTGTTGTCACTGTCAATCAGAGCTCAACCGTCAAAGTAACCGTCTGTTCGACAGCTCCTGATCAACCTTCTCCGATAATCATCAACCTTCTCTGCTGATCATCAACCTTCCCGACTGCTCTCAGCAAACCTCTCCACTATCCCCGCAACCCTCTTCTTTACCTAGTTTGTGAGACTGAACAACTAGTTAACTAGAAGGTGCATTTCTTGCATTAACATAACATGAATTGTTTCAATGGATTTTTAGGCTCATATAGGATAATAAATGAATTTAATAAAGTATTTTCCACTGCGTATATGTATATTTTTACCCGTGGATTAGTTGATCCACTGAGCCGAGGGACACGACCATCAAAACTTAAACTCAAACTATATTTTTATCATAATAAACATAGAAATTTCATGAAAAGTATTAGGAGTAGGTTCTTGCCTAAGCGTCTGCAGTTGACCCCTATACGGCGTAGCATTATGACGCGTATTTTCTCTCACTCTGATATATATTATTTAATGATGAGAAAATACGGGTAGTGATAATCATGATCTGAGAAAATCGTCCTGGGCACGCCGTGGTATCTGATGGACTACTCTACATACAATCTTACCAAAACTGCAACCGGGGTGTCCTTCCTGACCAGTATGAATTATGCTACCTTGGTTAATCTATCAACGATGACCCAAATAGAATCATGCCCAGAGTGGGAGCGAGGCAACACGTGTACAAAATCCATGGCTATGTCCTCAAACTTCCACTCTAGGACTGGAAATGGCTGTAGAAGTCCTCCTATGCTCTTACACTCTTCCTTCACTCGTTGGTAGGTATCGTATTGTGTCACAAATAATACGATCTCCTTCTTCATCCTGAGCCAGTACATGTCCTTCTGCAGGTCTGCCGTCATTTTGGTGATTCCGGGGTGCATTGAGTACTACGTGTAGTGTGCCTCCCTGAGCATGTCCTCCAGGATCCCACCTAATATAGGTATATAGATGCGGACACGGAAATGAACGAGATCGTCACGCAATGAATAATCCTCTGACTTACCCCCTTCCAAGGCTCAAAAAATAGGCTTCATAGCTGCATTCTACCTCTATTGTATCCTGATACGGTCTTGTATATCACATATGATGCTCATTGAGGCTATGTACTCCCTATAGATCTCTGGCTAGTCCTTGGAAACCAAGGTAATATGTATATTCTCCAGCATCTGCACTAACTCCATGACCATCACTCGGGCTCTGGTAACGTAGTGCCGGCTCTCCTGCTCAAAGCATCTGCTACATTATTCACCTTCCCCGGGTGATAGTGCATGGTATAATCATAGTCGAGAAACTCTAACCATCTCCTCTGGTGTAGATTCAGATCCATCTATGTATTAATGTATTTGAGGTTCTTGTGATCCGAGAAGATCTAACAATGAAGCTCATACAGGTAATGCATTCATATATTCAAGACAAATATCACCGCCCCGAGCTCTAAGTCATGTACCAGATAGTTCTGCATGTGCTTCTTCAGTTGCCTTGAAGCATATGTTATAACATGCTCATGCTGCATCAGAACAACACACATCCCCCGGTATGATGCGATAGTGTAGATGTGAAATCCTTCCTTCTCAGATGTAAGTGCAAGGATGGAAGAAGAGTTTTGTCTCTCCTTCAACTCCTGAAATGCTGCCTCACAATTATTTGTCCAAGTAAAAGTTGTGTCCTTCTTCATCAAGGACGTGAGGGGAAGATCTATCCATGATAATCCATCCATGAACTTGAGGTAGCAGCCTGCTAATCCCAAGAAACTACAGACATTTGAGGCCAACATCAGTTGTGACCAATCTCTCATAGCTTGCACTTAAGCTTGGTCCATAGCCAACCGGCTCCACTAATGGTGTGTGCCAAAAAAGCTACCTCCTGCAGCCAAAATTGACACATAAAAAACTTGGCGTACATTTAGTGCTCCCTCAGCTTGCCAAATACCAGTGTCAAATGTTGGGAATGCTCCTCCTTTGTCATAGAGTAGATCAAGATATCGTCGATGAAGACTATGACGAATATATCGAAATGTGGCTCAAACACACAGTTCATAAGACTCATGAACGTAGAAGGAGCATTCATGAGTCTGAAGGGCATCATCGTGAATTCATAGAGTCCGTATCGTGAACTGAAAGTTGTCTTTACTATATCTTCCTCGTGGATTCATAGTTGGTAGTATCCGGATCTCAAATCAAGTTTGGAGAACCAATAGCCCCTTGTAGCTGGTCACATAACTCATCAATCTGTGGTAGTGGATAGGTATTCCGTACTATTAATTGGTTCGGCTCCCGGCAAATAATACAGAGTCATAACGACCCATCCACAAGCTATTGTAGCTGGGTCCTGAACTCTATCAACTCCTTGGGTGCCCTCATATAAGGTGCCCGAGACACAGGTCTCGCTCCTGGTACCAACTGGATTTGGAAATCCATATCTCGAGTCGGAGGCAATCCGGGCAATTTCTCCAGAAACATGTCAGAGAAGTCCTGAACTACCGGAATATCAGTAATGGAGGCTTCTGCTTCCGTAATCTCAAAGCATATCAAGTATACCTTGTCTCCCAATTCATGGGCTTTGACAGACTGTACAGATGGTAATAGTATACGAGAGATAGGTTTAATACCTTCGATGATGACCTATGAATCTCCATGTCTCAAGGTGATCCTCCTTGTCGGATATTCAATCCGAGCATGGTTTCAGTGCAACCATGTCTTGCCCAAAAATCTTCAAGATTATTGTCGGTGCCTTGAATAACTTCCCTCAGATTTTTGCGTCAATGTTGCACTTGGCAGGGAATAGAAGCACTAAGTTATCTGATAGACGGACCCTCCCGGTCATGCAGGTGAAGCAGTGTATGCCTTCTAGTCCCTTCAAGAAGTATTCGGATATGAATGAGTGTGAGGCACCCGCATCAAAAAAAGTATGGGCAGGCTTGCCAATAATAAATACTATACCTTTGGTTTTGTTTAGTTGTGCTATGTTGTTGTTCTACCTGGAGTTTGCAAGGTACTATAAATGAATTTAAAATTATTGGATTAATCTTAAGTACCTGTGATGACCTCCTCGGGTTCCTCGGCTCGACAAGATCCAATGCGTACATCTTCTCTTGCCTTCATCCTCTACCGTCAGATCCTCGGCCCTAACCTCGTCCTCGGCCTCGTCCTCGGCCTCGGCCCTGTTGTGCTGGAGGGGCTGCTAGAGGTGGAGGAGGAGGTGGAAAAAATTGCTGAGGGAAGCAAGCTCTAATAAGCCCTGGCTGGTGGCACCCATAACATATCACCTGTCGATGACCTTGATCATCCTGCCTTATTGACCCCTGGATCTTCAACGGTGTAGGAGCTAATACTATAGGAGGCCTCTGCTCCCGCCTAAAGTTACGATGATGACGTCCTCCACCTCTCCTAAGGCTCATCACTATGCCTCGCTCCAGGCCCCTGCTACTCTCCTGGGGGTGGCCCATCTGTCAGTCTCTTCCATCTATTTTGCACTCTCAGCTAGTCTGCCTCTAATTTCTTTGCCATCTCTATGATCTGGATCAAATTTCCATGGGATATGAATAGTAAGGCCTATCTGAATGGATTATTGAGACCATGATAGAATCTCTTCACATATCTCCTATCATCGAAGTCATGTATCCTCGCAAATCTGGCCAGATGGGAGAACTCCCTCTAGTATTCTGTCATGGACTTGCTCCCCTATTGGAGGTTCAAAAACCTCTCCTCCAGCTCATACCTATCCTTAGTGGACACAAAATTCTCTAGGAAAACCTCACTGAACTCCTCCCATGAAATGTCTGAAATCTCTCTATCTACATATGTGGAATCCATCAAGGACTTCCACTACCTCTTCACATGAGCATCCAATGCAGAAGTCACCAAAGAAACTGTCTTGCTGACTGGGCAGCTAATGCCTGCGAGCAATTCCTGTATGGTCTCAATCCATTCCTCTATCTTCACCGCATTCTTTGTCACATGGTACATTGGGGTAGACAGACTCCTGAAATCATTTAACCAATTCGATCCCGGGTTTGGCTGTGAGAACGGGACCTATTGAGCTCTGAAGACCTCAAGGATAGTCGTCAAAGTCAGCCCTAACTCAGTCTACTAAAAAGGGGTGGCAGTCGGAGGGGGAGGAAAGACATTCTGCGGTTCGGTGATCAATGGGGGCTATATAAAAGGTAAGGTTTATATTAGGATTGACCTAACTCATTACTTAAATGGACTATTTTCTGTGAGTTATTATACATTGGCTCACCATTGTTTCTGCTACATAGTTTTTCCACAAACTAATGCTCAAGCAGGGTGAGCTAGAGTTTTGTGGACTTCTTTCTCTTATGATCGTTTGTTCAAGTGATACCGAATTGTAAGACCCCCCTCTCCCTTAATAGAGAGTTACCCGGGTCTTATGCACAGAGCTGCCGCCATACCGTGATACCAACTCACGGGTTAGTCACCACTGCATGACGCCGATCCTACCGGCTAGTATGATCATTTAAATTTTTTAGGCCAATGCGAGAAAAGAAGTAAAAGTATAACAGACAAGTCCACAAAATCACATCCATCATCATAATATGAAATAAGAGTCCACAATGAGTACAAGAAAAGAGAGTAATGACTTATGCCTGGTACATGCCAAATTAAAATACAATCCCTCTCTCAAAATATCTCTAAGCGGAAGCTAACAAACACTCATCATCACCTGACGCTGAGTAGTAGTGGTAGTAATGTGTGGTATCTGCTCATCATGTCCTGCCACCTCGTCCTGCTGGTCATGATGACACTAAAAATCCTCGAGCTCCTACGGTCACAACAGACCATTATTCATAAAGAATAAGACATTTTGTCCTCGCCTTTCCCCCATGACTCATAGGCACCGTACGGGAGTACGAAAGCGGAGGACAACAAGGGCAGTATCAACAAATAAACAGGTGATAAAAGAACTATACTAGTATGAGTAAAATCTAACATTGTTCATAAACTTTACGTAATTAAGTATGTTAACAAGTGGCAATGAGTAGTAAAATAGTAAAAGCACTAAACAACATAAACAGTAAAGTAAATAAGTGCAACGCGGGTAAAGTAAACAACTACTATTATACTACCATCACAAGAGTACCTTAACATATATGAATGTCCATACAAACTTATAAGTTAAGATTTTTCAGAATTGTAACTTATCATATAAAAGAGTCCATACTAATTTATATGATAAGGATCTGCAATATGAATAACCTATAAGTATATAATCTATGATATGTTATGAATGTTATGATTCATACAAGTACAACTCACTCACATGATTCTATGATCACAGACCTTTAGTTCCCCATTTCTGAGTTAGCTAAACTCTCTGGTACCACCGTTGTGGCTACTACAGCAGTGGAGCGGGCACCTCCACTTCCTAGGCGGTATACACACTACCAGGTCTAGACCCTTCGCATGCCTCTGTACACATCCTAGGTGCACTCTAGAGTCTCTGCGTACTAATTGCTGGAAATCTCACCAATATTAATGGTCGAGTGTGCATTTTTGGGAATTGTCTTCCAGACTGCAATATAAACAACCTACTGGCCCCTCAAACCCTCACACCTCACTAGAGTCAACGTACTGCTATCGGTGTGATAACTAGCCCAGTACTGATGACCCGCCACTAATTTGTTTTTATACACATGCCTGTGTCTCAACCAGAGCCTCCAGCTCACAGGACCAACCCATCCCGATATAAAACTTCTTGAGCCTTCAGCACGCAGGATTAACCCATCCTGATATACTATTTCCCAAGCCTTCAGCTCGCAAGACAAACCCTTCCTGATATTACTATCTCCCGAGCCTTCAGCTCGCAAGACAAACCCGCCTAATATTACTATCTCCCGAGCCTTCAACTCACAGGACAAACCCATCCTGTTCCATTCCAACCCATAGCTTGGGATGCGGTTTACCGTATCTTTTGTTCTCCTAATTAAACTACTCTTGTCTAATTAAAATTATACTTAGAGGTTTAAGGTGAATCATGGACTTCTCGAGTTCTACCCAGTGAAGGGCTCGTAACGGTTTTAGGGAATACGATGGGATGGAGCCCAAATCCCCCTTTCTAGCAAAAATACTTTTATTAGTGGCTACCTGTTACTAATAACCCACTCTTATTGTCACTCTTAAGCAACTTAATGTCTTATAGTACTTAAAGGGGAGTGACTCTCTTTCATCAGACTCCGTGTCTAACACTTCCTCTTAGTATCCATATTCACTAACACACATCACCCCTTGGTGATTTGCCATGAAACCTCAACCAAAGCTCTATGGTAATTCATTTAATACCACCTTATTTAAGATTAACCTCTATAATCATATTCCATGATTTGCCCTTATGCAGTACATTCTCTTGAATGGTATTCACTCTTAAGACCTCTAATATACTGTGTGTGGTACAATCTCATATACTAAATTATATGCCTATAACTTACATTATTAATGCACCATGGTTATAACATTGTTCCGAATAGTTTTCATAATTTCATAGGGATTTTAATGGTCTAATCAATACATCCATTTTCTACTATTTACAGACCATTATGAAGTTGAACTAGTTCTATCCTCTAAAATGCAAACTACACTATGTCATGTCCAGATAAGCTAAAATTTATATCATGGGTGCTTCATGACTAAAATAGGAAATTATCAGAATTTCATGATTTTACAAATTAATTTGACCATCAATAAAATTAATCAACTTCTTGACTTGCATTAATTATCAAAGGAAGTATCACATACAGAACTCCAAATGTTCTAATAAATTTATTAGTGATAAAATAACATGGTTTGCTGAATTGCATAATTTTCCAGAATGTTTATACCCCTTTACATTTATGATAAAAAGGGTAAATATATATCATTGCATAGTAAGTACTACAATAGCACATCCTAAAATTCTCAAAAAATACTTTAGGTTTGAAAGGTCCTAAAAACAGCCTAGTCCAATTTTCATAATTTTCCAGATAATTTTAACCATATATATTTCTTAAATACAAAAATCTGAGAAATTAAAATCATGGACATTTCCCTTACATATGACTTCTAAAAATTCTACCAAAATTCTCAGATGCCTAAAATATAAATTTTAACCATATGACAGAAGCTTGGATTTTTACTAAGTCATTAAGTCACCTTTATTTTACTAATACACTTTATTACAAAAAGAACTATAATTAATTTCCTAGGATATTTGACCCCAAAAATCCTAATATCTCTAAGGATGGTTCCTTTACTAATGTTTGGTGTATGACCAAAATTTCATCAACATGCACCATGTCCTTGGTGCAAAATTTCACAAACACTCCTTTTTGGATTAAGGCACTTTTAATTACATACTTGCCCTAAGTCATGCTTGTGGAATACCCAAACATGCAAAGGCCCAAATGGCCCAAAATGTTTACCAGAATCTTAAAATGACCTGATTGACATGCCACCAAAATTTGGGGTCATTTTGAGGTTTAAAACTCCATAATTCACATTATTTTGGTAAATAAAATAATGAGCAAAACTATAGAAAACTGTTCTACTAAAAATCTGATTTTTGGGCACAAGCTAGGTCTAGAGCACATACATGCATGGTCTAAATTTCATCTCATTTGGAATTTCCATCTAAAATATATATCCATTCTAATTTTTGCCCTATACAAAGAGTAGTCTTATGAAAAATGACCTATATGGAGCTACAGTGCTCCAAATGACTTAATCTCAACTCCTATAGAAAGTACAAACATAGCTCTATAAAAGTAATTTCAACTAATTTTTGAAGATATGGCCCCTAAGTGCCTCAATCTCAATTCTCCACCATTTTTCGACTCCTAACACCTTAAATGTCTAGCATAGAGAGAGGGGAGGAGAAACAGACCTAGAGATGGTTTTGGCGGCGGGTGTGGTGGTGGTGCTCCATTGCCGATAATCTCTCCGGAGAGCTAGCTGTTAATCTCGATTCTCCACCATTTTACTTGATCCAAAGCTTGAATTTAACTCCCCTCAACACTCTAAAGTTAATGGTGAGGTCAATTGGGAGTGCTGGGTTCAATTAGTGGTGAATTGACCTAGGTTGACCTGAAGGGAACTTTGGTCAATTTGTTCAATTAGGTTGTGTGCCATTGGAAGAAATGAGTATTTCTGTAACGCATATTCGTAAAAAGCTTTGTGTAGCGCAGGAGCGTAATTAGAAGTATGCAAATCGACGAAAGGTTGATCTAGAGTTCGCAGTTAGGGACATGGGCTTCTGAAGGTTTCTCTGATGCCATGTGTTTAGAGGTTTGGACGGAACCACAAGTTGGATCCTTGGTATGTGGGACCTTTCCAGATTGTTGAGGGCATCACCTACTTTGTGACCTTGTCTCCTTATTCATGGGATTTGACAGACTGTACAAATGATAATAGTATACGAGAGAAAGGTCTAATACCTTCGATGATGACCTCTAAATCTCCATATCGCAAGGTGATCCGACTTGTCGGGCAATCAATTCGAGCATGGTTTCAGTGCAACCATGTCATGCCCGAAAATCTTCTAGATTGTCGTCAGTGCCTTGAATATCTTCCCTCAAATTTTTGCGTCCATGTTCCACTTGGCAGGGGATAAAAGCTCTGATCTATCCGGTAGACGCACCCTCCTGGTCATGCCGGTGAAGCGGTGTATGCCTTCTAGTCCCTCCAAGAAGTCTTCAGATATGAATGAGTGTGATGCACCCGCATCAAACAAAGTATGGGCAGGCTTGCCACTAATAAATACTATACCTTAGGTTTTGTTTGGTTGTGCCATGTTGTTGTTCTACCTAGGGTTTGCAAGATACTACATATGAATTTAAAATAATTGCATTAATCTTAAGTACCTGTGATGACCTCCTCTGGTTCCTCGGGTTCCTTGGCTCGGCAAGATCAAATGCGTACATCTTCTCTAGCCTTCAGCCCTTACCGTCAGGTCCTCGGCACTAACCTCATTCTCAGCCTCAGCGCTGCTGTGCTGGAGGGTCTGCTAGAGATGGAGGAGGAAGTGGACGAAATTGCTAAGGGCAGTCAGCTCTAATGTGCCCTGGCTGGTGGCACCCATAACATATCAACTGTCGATGACCTCGATCATCCTGCCTTATTGGCCCCTGGATCTGCAATGGTGGAGGAGCTAATACTTGTAAAGTGTTTCTTTTGGATAAAGAGAGACCTAGAGGGGGGAATATGTCCAATTTAAATCTTGGCTACTTTAAATCACAGATATATCTTTATGTGTTTAATAATCCAATCACAGTATTCAAGAAAAACAGAATATATTTAAATTTAACATCACAAAACACAGCACAGCATAGTACACAATAATTTTATAGTGGTTCTCCAATTTATAGGTACATCAACTTTTCCCCTTCAACTATCTAGCAATGATCAAGATTCGGCAAAACTTCTTCTTTCTTTTCCTCAGATCCTCAGATCTTTCGCCTCAGAGCCCAGCTGGCTCCTACAAATAAGACAAAACAATGTCCTACCTCAGATACTCAATGTTGGAACACCCTATTACTATTTGGGTCAGGATGACTATATTTCTATAGGGATTTTGTGTTGTGACCTCCTTGTTGTTATAAAGGTCACATAGGTTAGTTAGAGTCGACTTCAGCTCGACGCAGAGTCGACCTCGGCTCGACGCTGAGTCGACCTCAGCTCGACGTGGAGTCGACCTCAGCTCGACGTTCCGTCAAGCCCAGTTCTGCTTTCTGAAACCACTCTCTGGCCGACGTGTGTCGTGCTCAGATTGACGTTTTATTGTGAGCTCGACGTTTTCCAGGCTCCCGTCAGTTTTGAATAGGAATTCAAATTCCTTCTGTCAGAACAATTAATGCTGAAGATTTATTGGCCGTTACAGCAAATCGGGTGCATGGCTCAAGGAATTTTCTAAGGAATGTTTGCCTGACACTTCCTTTGAGACATGGACATTTAAGGAAAGCATTTAATGCTTGCTGCCAACGGCTATCAAAGAATCAGAAGAAGAACACAGAGATATTATTCTATCAGTCAACAGAGAATAACAAGACATCTTCTTCTTGCTCTCTGTGATATTCATTCAAGCTTACACACAGGAATTCTGATTGCTTCAGACACAACCATCCAACTTGTTTGGATCATCTTTTGCTGGAGCAGATCAGATCATTGAAGAACTGTCACCCTTGTGCAAAGCTCTCCTTCCTGAACTACTTCTTGATCTCAGGGGGAGCTTTGACAACATCAACAGATCCACTTTGCTTCTCTCTACTTATTGATAGAGAAGACAACATCAGCTTTTTCTTTTTCTTTCTGTACAGGGTTTTAACTCCCTTCAAAAGTTACCTTTGGTTTTGTTGAAACCTGGTCAAAAATCAGCCCTTTGGTTTGTGAGAACCTGGTCAAAAACTCTCTGGTGCTCAAGACACCTGATCAACTCATCTTGAAGTGGATTCCTATCTAGGGTGATAGAAGAGTGGACTACCCAAGATTTTGGGGAACCACTATAGCTCCTTGTGTATTCTGGTTGCTTGTTTCTTTGTGTTTTGCTTTGTGTTGTGATTCTCTTCTTACTTTGATTAATTGCTATAGCACCATACACTAAGTAAATCTAAGCCTTCTCTCCATACAAGTTTTAATTTGCAAAACTATTTTAAATCACTCTATTCACCCCCCCCCCCCTCTAGAGTTAGGATTGATCTTACAACTCAGGTTACTCTTCAAGAACCTTACCTCAGAATGATTTTCCACTCCTACTCATCAGGAAAACCCTTGCCCTACAACCTCAGAACCTTCTAGTTCCTACTGCTCAGAGAAATACCCCTTCTCCTACCTCAGGCTCACATCCCTACCTCAGACTTTTTAATTTAGGTTACAACTCAGAGATATCTATCTCCTACACCTCAGATCTATTAATAGATCTTACAAAGTTAATATAACAAAAGAAATTTGTGTTTTGAATGTCACCCAGGAAGAAAGAGATTGGTGACTTCTTCTTGATCAGATCTTGACGTGTAGACTTCTCCCTAAATCTGGGCTATGAAGAAAATGATCCAACCCTTCTTAGCTTTTTCAAAGCTTCTTGAAGGAGAAGATAGGGTTGAACTTAGTTGGAGAGGATTGAAGTTGATCCACGATCTGCCTCCTCTCCACCTTCAGAATTCTATTGAAATTTTCTGACAGACTTAGATGAGAAGAATGATTATTGTTCTTGTTATTTCTGTTGTGTTGGTCTCCTTATATAGGCTTTGGCAAGAGTGACTGGCTATCTGGTTAATCCACTAACATCTGCCAGTTCTGATAATTGTCAGAACTTCAGGCTTTGAATTCTGGACTTAAAAGAAATTCTGTTTGAGAGCTTCTACATGAAGCTGTTGACATCAGTTCTGAGTGGTTACACTTCTGTACATAGATTATGTTGACACCAGTCCTGGGTGTCGACACTTCTCTTATAGGGATGTTGGCACCAATAGAGTGTGTCGACACTAATAGCTTCTTGTCACAACACAACTTGTATCAAATGTGTCGACACTAATTTTGAGTGTCGACACAGCTGGTTCTAGTCTCGATATAAATTCTATAAATTATGTCGACACAAATCCCGAGTGTCGATAAAGCTTGCTTCCATGTCTGACAGTGTCGACCCAAGTCCTGGGTGTCGACACAGCTTGCTACCTGTCTCGACACTACTTGTGTAAAATGTGTCGACACTAGTCCTGAGTGTCGACACAGCTTGCTTCCTGTCCCGACACTACTAGAATTAAAGTGTTGACACTAGTCTTGAGTGTCGATACAACATGATTCCTTGTCTCAGCACTGCTTCTACAATGGTTTTGACACTTTTCTAGTGTCTCGATACTTTTGTACTTAGTTTATTTTTTCCTGCACAAGTAAACTCAACATACATCAAATACAAATTTGTGTATATCATTGAGTTGAAAGGGCTTCTCCAAATTCGGTACATAGTTCCAAATGTACCCAACAATCTCCCCCTATTTTGAGAAGTCATAACCCCAATTCAATAATATACACCATGATACCAAACTATGGTGATAAAGATATAAATTCAACAATGCTGAACAAAATATAAAATAACATAATTGATAATACAGATAGAATACAGTGCAACCCAACTTTTCATTATATTTTATCAAAAGATTACATTTTTCAGATTTTTTATACTGTTCTTTTAAAGCAAAAATTACATAATGTTCAAAAAAAAATCTAAGAAAGATCTGGCTCTCTGATGGTAATCCATTTTCCTGATTGTATCTTTACTTTAACTTCAGGTTTTTTGTAATCAGCTATCTTTTTGCCTTTGTAAAACTTGGCTTTAGAGAACTTTTCCTCCTTATGCCTTTGCCTTTCAAAATAGTGAAATGGCTTGGGAAAGTATTTGTTGGGCTCAACAAAATTAGCTGGGATCTTCCCTGCCTTCAGATCATTTCTAAATTTGTAGATGACCTCCTGCTTCTTTAGATGCTTAGCCCAATCTTGCTCTGTATACCATTTTTCCCTATCAGCTGCATTAGAATTGACTGCTTTCCATGCAGTAAGTATAATTGATCTTGAAGTTGGTCTCCATTGTTTAAAGTCAGGCCTAGCTTTTGATTGTTCCCTGAACTGTTTTCTTTGACATTTGAGCTTCTTTTTCTTTTAATATTGCAGAATTAGACATTTTAACCTCCTTACATATTATATTCTGATTTTGGCCTGGAGGACTGTACATGGATTGGACAGCAGTTTGGATGTCCTCAAAGTGAGCTGGTATGTACATGAATTGGACATCTGGTTGAATGGCCTCATAATGAGCTGGATGGCAGCCAGACTCAGCAGTTTGGTCTCCATCATAACATAGGGGAGGATGGCCTAAAGTGTCTCTGATGCTATTTGAGAGCCAAGTGGCATGCTCAGAGCTAGCCTTTATCATTACCCTCTCCCCCTTTATGACTTCTCTTTCCATATGATCTCTCAAATCATTCTTATGAAATCTTACTTGACCATCTAGATAATGTATTCCTGGGGTTAAAGAATTCTTTACTTTCAGTAAATGATAATCCAAATCTTTGTCAGAAGCCTTGATATCCTTAATCAAAGAAGCTGAATGAGTTTGCATCCGAGTTTCCATGTCCTTTGTGGTAGAAGTTATCTTGGTCTCTAAAGAAGTAGTTTGTGTCTTAATTTCTGCCAAAGTAGTATCATGCATAATTATCATATTCTCATTCATTCTTGTTTGATTCTCCATGACATAACCTTGTTTAACAGTTATTTCTTCTTCAATTTTCTTTGATTCTTGTTATTGTTTAGCAATGTAAACCACAACATTTGCTCTCTTCAAGAAGAAATCAATCATATCTGTCTTAAGTAGATTTACTTCAAATCTGATAGACTTAATATGCTGAGCCAGTTGAAACTGCAGCTCCTTGTTCCTTAGGGGGAGACAATTAATACTCTAGAGGACCATATTCCTAATACTGAAGTACTGTAAGAAGAGACACACTTAAAAAACATCAATGAAGAAGGTGTTATGGTTGAGGGGGAGTTTGAAGATCATCCCCCAACTACTAAAACTGCCAAGAAGACAAAATCTATTGAGGTGGTAAGTTCTTCTGAATCTGAGGAGGAAGAAGCCATTCTGTTGAAGAAAAGGAAAATTTCTAAACTAAAAAAAGTGGGAGTTATAAAAGGATTATTAAGTCTGAATCAACCCCAGCTCCCATTATGGATTCAAGTTCACTGCTAGTGCAACTACAGATTATGCTTGACCAACATAGAACTCAACTGGAGAAGTATGCAGATGGACATCTAAATCAGTATTCAGAAGTATTTCTTCTTTAGTCACCTTGGTGGTTGTATCTTCAACCTTTATTTCAGACAAATTAGTTTCTAGAACTTTTGTTTGTTCCAGCTCTTGTACAACTTCGAATATTATTGTATATTTTGTGTCTATTTTAAGTTCTGGCAGGTTAGTGAGGTTCTCCCCCTCAATTGGATCCATTTCTTGTATTTTTTCCCCTGCACCTGATCACATATTCCAGGTGTGGGCCTTGGAGAATTCTCTTATTCTACATCATCATTTTTATCTGAACTGAAACTAACTTGTGCTTCAGAATTACTGGAAGAATCTTCAAATACTACTTCCTTCTTCTTTTTCTCCTTATTCTCAGGTTCTGGTGCTTCTCTTGTCAAAATTCTTTCCTATCTTGCTAAAATCCTCATGTCCATCCTTCTTATGTGGTTAATCTTTGATCCAAGCTTAAGATTAAGACTATCAGGAATGACTTGAACTAAGTAGAGACTTATAATTCTTCCCATATTGGGCTTTTTAATACTCTCTGATATTCTTTCAAAAAGAATCTTACTCCAGTTAGTCTTGACTTTGAATATAACTCTTGTCATCAGCTCAAACATTGAAGCTGAAATTTTGTCATGTGCTCCAGTTTTGCAGAGCAGCACTTTACCTATTACTTCAGACAGAAATTTACCTTAGGTATTCATACCCTTCCTATTTAAGGTACCTCCAATCTTAGTGGTTAGAGCCAATCCACACCAAAGCTTCAGCAGTCCTGGTGGTATCTATTCCATCTTCCTGATCAATTCTTGACAAGTGAAATACTTTGACAAGTCTTCGGGTGGTGATCTTGACCGTTGTTCCGTTTACCTCAGACTTGATCTTCTCAATATTAGAATCCAGATGGGCATTAGTGAAGAATTCTTGAAATTCTCATTTCCAAATATTTCATAGTCCTGAGTGTACAACCCCGTGTTCACCGAATGGGTCCAACAGGCTAGGTGAGCGGACCAGGCCAACCTGCCTGTGCCAGAATAGTGTGCGGGCGAACTCAAAATGGCTAGCTCGCTCTCGCCAAAGCAAGGCGGGTGAGCCGTGCGAGCCGGTTCATCCAGCTCGCTCTCCCATAGGCGACCTAGACGCCAACCCGCCTTAGAATGAGGGTTGGCGGACTACGGCGGCCTGGCTCGCGCTCGCCTCAGGAGGGAAGGCGAGCTATGGGAGCCAGGTCGCGTCCGCCTCAGCGGGATGGCGAGTTGTGGCGAGCCAACGTCCAGATCCTTAGAACCTACCCAGTGGGGCCTAGAGGCCAAATTACCTCAGTACCCTTGCTAGGGGTGCAAATAAATGTTCAAAACAGCGGATTTATGCTCTTGGCAGACCTGGTTGGGCTGCACATAGCTGTTCAAAACAGCGGAGGATGGTTTTTGGCAGACCGTTCCCCGAAAACTATAAAAAGGACCCAAGGGGAACCTCAGATGGCATGCTTTCTTGTTTCCAGACCTTCTTGCGCTTTCTGAGGTAGTCTTAACTCACCATATGGCCAAGGGATGGGAATCACTCTAAGATCTTCTGGGTGTGTGGTGGGACCTAGACGCCAAGCCCTTTGGTCAGTTCCCTTTTCTTTTTCTTTGTTATTTTGCTTGCAGGAGAGAATTAGGTGCGCGATCACCCCTTCCCCAAGGTTGAACTCCACAGAGATCGAATTCTCGGTTTCAACATTCTGGTGTGGTGAGCATGGAGCGTTGTCAGCACAAAAAATCTTCAGCAAGCTCAATGACTGGAGGAGAAGGGCAAGGCTCGGGTATGTCCGACTCGCCACCGCCTCCCCCTCTTGCCATGGTTGGGTTATTTGATGAATTCAAGCAGGAGGTGTTAGGCCTCATCAGGTTCGCACTCGATGCACGTGCCAAGTGCTCAACTCTAACACCACATGTACTCATGGTCTCGGCCCTTGGCAAGGACGCTCCCGACAGGCGAGATGGGAAGGAAGTTGCGGAGGAAGGGAGAGGATGCGAGCTCCCCGAGCTAGTGCTCTTCCTAGGCTCGGCGAGGGCGACCGGTTCGACGAGATGGTGGTATGAGACCCTCCAGCTTGCCCAGCAGGGGGAGGCAGCCAGTTCAGCGAATTGGTTTCTTCTGCCCTAGTTCGAGAGGGGTTCAGGGAGCCAGAGATGTCTTACTATAACAGGAAGGGAGACCCGATCCAGCACATCCAATGGTTTGAGGATATGGTTTCGATCCGACAGATGTTGGATGGGTTTAAGTGCAGTCTCTTCGCCATCACTCTCAAGAAGAAGGTGAGAGAGTGGTTCCACCATCTGCTGGCCAACTCCTACTGCTTCGAGGACCTGCGTCGGGGTTTCATGTTGAGGTTCACCACCTCCAAGAGGAGGAAGAATGAGTCGGAGTCCCTGTTCCACATCAAGCAGGGGGTGAACGAGACCCTTGAGAGCTATTTGGACCGATTCAAGGAGGAGGTGACCCAGGTCCAAGAGATGTTAAGGCACACCCTGATGATGACCTTCACCCTAGGGCTACAGCAGGGTTTCTTCAGAATAGAGCTGAAAAGGGTGTCGCCCCTCTCCTATAAAGAACTAATGGAGAGGGCGGCGAGGGAAGTTGATGGGGGAGGCATCGAATCCGGAGTTTTCCCGGAAGCTGGCCAGGTAGGCCATGAAGGAAGAGAAGCCTAGAGGTAGAAGAGGTTAGGAGGAGAGGAGAGATGAACCCTGGCAGAGGGAACAATAGCAGCAGCACAGGTGGGGACGCCAGGAGCCGAACCATCGTCTAGGTTGGAGGCCGGAGTGGAAGGACCATGGGTCACGGATAGGTTTCCATGGAGGAGACAATCGCCCGGGGGCCAGGGTCAGTTTTACCCTCCATATGGGAGTCAAGGCCATAGACCACCTCTCCCTGACCAGAACTAGGCTATGGATATAGCCCTGGGGGAGAGGAGGAGAGTTGTGCGGAGAAGGAGAAGAGAAGTTAGGGTGGAGTTGCCCTACTACGACTTCCATCATGAGGAGGTGCACTCCACAGCCACGTGCCCAGAGTTTCTCAAGATAAGAGGAAACAGGGAGCAGCAGCAACAACAAGACCGCCAAGGAGTGCGGATCGAAGAAGTCTTACCTCGGGAAGAGGAGGACAGGTGTGAGGAACGGGCCAATGTTGGGGCTCGGGGAGGGATCAGAGTGATACATGGGGGGGGGGGGGTCGAGGCTTCCCAGAAGGCAAGTCTCCACACCCTGTACCGTCAGAGCATTAGATCCACATCCTAGACACCACTCCGGAGGAGAAGATCACCTTCTCATAGAAGGACATGCCAGACCATGAGGACCCCTTCTACGATGCGTTGGTCATCCAGATAGCGGTTGAAAACTTCACCGTCTCCCGGATCCTCATCGACAACGAGAGTTTGGTAAACGTCATCTTATAGAAGGCGTTTGACGCGATGAAGGTGGAGGCTAAGAGGGAGCTAGACTCGGATGGACCTTTGTTTGGGTTCTCTGGGGAGAGGAAGGAGTTTGAAGGAGGAGTGGGAATCCTTGTTACTCTAGGGGGGGCAGTCCCGTACTTGCAGATTCGGCATTGTGGATGCCCCTAGTAGCTACAATGTCATCTTCGGGCGACCCCTCATCAGCGCCTTCCACTACGTCCCCTCGTCCTTCCACCAATTCCTGAAGTTCAATGCCTAGGGGATCCATGTCTAGGTCCGATGAGACCCCAAGATGGCAAGGGAGTGCTACGTCACGACGGTGAATTCTATCTCTTGACAGGAGGGGGCCGAGGAGATGGAGCGTAGGATAGAGGAGGTGGAGCAGGAGGTAGGAGTTGAGATGGAGGTGGAGGAGAACCGCACCCGGATTAAGGTGGCAGAGGAAGTCCTGGAGCCCATCGAGGCAATGGTCGTGGAGGAAGCTGATGGAGAAGTTCTCTCTCCAGGAGGGGAAGATGTTGGAGAATGGGGGAAGCAGTCTCATCTTAAGGTTGTATAGGAGGTGGTGGAGATGGAGGTTCTCACCCTCGGAGGCACAGTGGAGAAGGTTCACATCAACAGGGGGCTGACCCTAGAGGACTAGGGCTGGATGCTGGAGTATATCCAGAAGAACGTGGACGTCTTATCTGATAGTTTTACTTTAAAGACAACCTAAACACCTAGAGGGGGGGTGAATAGGTTCTAATTGCTTGTTTATACTTCTAGGCAGAATTCAATAGCAGAATTAAAAAATTCAGCACAGCAATCACAGAAATTGAAACATCACAGATTGCACAATGTTTTATAGTGGTTCCCCAAGGTTTGGGTACATCCACTTTCCCCCTTCACCTATCTAGCAGTATGCTAGATTCGACCAAACTTCCACTATTCTCAGATCCACAGATCCTACAGCTCAGAACCTTGATAGGTTCCTACAACTCAGGCACAACAGCCCTACCTCAGCCTTGCCTCAAGGCCTACCACTCAGAGAAGAACCTTCTCCTACACTCAGGCAAATAGCCCTACCACTCAGAGATCACCTCTCCTACACTCAGCCTTTATAACACAGGCTTACAACTCAGATCTGTGTAAACAGATCCTACAGAAATTTAGAAAAGATATTTTAATGTCTTGCCTTTGTTGAGAGAGAAGAGGACAAGACACTTCTTGATCAGCTGATTAAATCAACTGAACCTGAGCTTTCTTCAAAACTTCTTGAATCTGAACTTAGCTGAGTTGATTTCCAAACAGCTTCTTGAGAAACCACTGATGGCTTCCTTCTTCTTCTTCAAGATGACTGAATCCCTCTCTATCCAACACATTTTCTGATACTTCAGACTTCTTCTTCTTAAATCTTCTGATGAAGATCTTCTTTAGAGCTTAGCACTTTCTTGAATTGGAACTTCAATAGGATCGTAATCCTTTTTTCTTCTTCTTAGATCTTCTACTGTTGTTATTTTTTATTTCCTTCTGAATATGTCTATTTATAGACTTTCTTCATGGTAACCGGCTGATCCGGTTTCTAACTGTTTTCTGACAGGTCTGACAGCTTCAGTTAAACGGTGGCAACCCACAGCTGTCAAGTCTTCAAACAGTTCCTTTACCTTAGCCTTGGACAGCAAAATGTCGAGACAGTCTGTCAGAAAGTGTCGAGACCAATCTGTCTATCTGTGTCGACACAAGTGACTTTGGTGTCGACACAGTCTTTGATGATGTCGACTAAGTTGCCTTTAAGTCGACACAGCTACATCAGAAAATAACTTGGTCTTGGCTCTGCAATGTGTCAACAAAAGTCCTGTGTGTCGACACAGTTGTTGTAGATTCAGAACTCAGTATGTGTCGACTCAGCCTTCAGGTGTCGACACAACAATCTTCAATTCTGCCAAAATGTGTCGACTCAGTCTTCTGGTGTCGACACAAACATAGTCGACTTCTGCTAATATGTGTCGACTCAATCTCAAGGTGTCGACACATCCTCCCAGTGTCGACACAGTTGAGGTCGACTATCTTCTTTTGTGAGTCGACTATCTTTCTCTGGTCGACTATCTTTCACTAGTCAACTATCTTTCACTAGTCGACTATCTTTCACTGGTCGACTAACTTTCACTGGTCGACTATCTTCTTCTGGGTGTCGACTATCTTTCACTGTGTCGACACTGCTTCCCAGTGCTGAGGTCGACGATCTTCTTTATGTGTCGACACTACTTCCCAGTGTCGACATAAATGTGATCGACTATCTTTCTCTGTGTCGACACTGATATTCTGAAGTGTCGACACAAATATTCTGAAGTGTCGACACAAATATTCTGAAGTGTCGACACAATTTCTTCAGGTGTCGACACGTGGACTTAGAATATTTTTCTGCATTCTTTAACACTTCTTCACCTGCACATGTCAACTCAAAACAACATCAAATACACCTTGATGTATATCATTGAGCTAAGTTGGGCTTCTTCAAATCAGGTACACATTTTCCAATGTACCCAACAATCTCCCCCTATTTGGAGAAGTCATAACCCTTATAGCCAATGATATACACCATTTATAAAAAGTATAATATGATGATTATGACATAACAGGAATACTTAATATAAACAAAATATAAACAATCCATCACAGAATGAACATTATATGATACCAAACAACATTTTGTTTATAACTTGGTAATGATTGATTACAGAGTTTTACATTTAATGATCAAAACATAACAAAACACTTTGAAAGAACTAAAAATTAAGACTGATCAGGCTCTTTTATGACAATCCCTTTGCCAGATTGAATTTGAGCCATCACAGGAGCTTCAGAATCTTCAGCTGGTTTCTTGCCTTTTAGCTCAGCTTTCTTCAGAGCTTCTTCCTTGAGCCTTTGCCTTTCAAAATAATGAAAGGGCTTTGGAAAGTACTTGCTCGGCTCCTGAGCATCTGAAGGCAGCCTACCCAACTTGGCTTTTCTTCTAAACTATACTATTGCCTCTTGCCTGGCTTCATACTTCTGCCATTCCATCTCATTGAACCACTTGCCTCTTTCATGTTGTTGGTCTTTGACAGCCTTTCATGTAGTGAGTATAATATTTCTGGAAGTAGGACTCCACTGCTCAAAGTCTGGCTTAAGTTCAGCCTGCTCTCTAAATCTTTTCTTAGATAGTAGAGCATCTTGCTGTTCTTTCAAAGTAGCCTCAGGCTTATCTACTTTCCCAATAACAACCCTGTGAACCTCCTTTGGAGGACTATACATTCCTTGAACTTGCTGATCAATCATATCATAATCTGGAGGAGGGTAAATGACTTGGGCAACCTCAGGTTGATTGCCTTCAAGTAGACCTGTTTGTATTCCTGACTCAGCCACCATAGCATCATCACACAAAGGTGGATATCCCAATGTGGCTCGAATACTATTGGTCACCCACTTGGTGTGCTCTGAGCCTGCATGAACTAACAACCTCTCCCCCTTTATGGCTTCTCTAGTAATATGATCTCTTAGATCCTCCTTCTGAAATCTGATTTGTCCATCCAGATAATTTACACCCTCTTTAAAAAATGGTTTTAACTTTAGAAGCTTGTCAGATACGTCCTTTTGAGAGGTAGTGATAGCAGTTTTAACAGAATCAATAGCAGCTTGAAATTTCTTATCAAATTCTTCCATTTCCTTTGCTCTAGCTGCAGGCAGATCTGGAATAGTCTTTTTTATTTCATTAATGATCTCATGATGAGATTCAGTTAAATTGTCATTCATCCTTATCTGATTTTCCAAAACATAGCTTTGCTTTAAAGCAATATCATCCACTTTAGGAATGATGGACTGCTGTTGTTTTGCCAAATATACCACAACATTACCTCCCTTATGGAAGCAATCTGTCATCTCCTTCTTATGCATATTGACTTCAAATCGAATAGACTTTATATCCTGAGCCAAGTCAAATTGCAGGGACTTGTTGTTCTCATTAACATATTTTTCAATAGCCATTCTATGTTCATCCAATTTCACTTGTAAATCGACCATAAACTTGTTATAATCAAATTCAGAAGGAGTGTGATGTGCTGTAGGCTGTAGAGCCTGCTTATAGCTCTTGCTCCTTCTCTTGAAGACCATAAGTTTTCTCTTCTTAGCCATCATGGCTTCTTCATTCTCAGAATCAGAAGTACTATCAATTTGAACTCTCTCTTTGAGAGGAGGAGGAACATCTGCTTCAGTGCCATGTTGTTCAGCCTCAACATGCACAGGCTCCCCCTCTATTGCTTGCTCCACTTCCATTCTATCAGTAACTATTTCATCATTTGGAAATAACTCATCAAGAGTATATTCCTTCTGGGCTGGAACATCTGCAGTATTCAAATCTTGAGATAAATCAATTTGAGCTTCCTCTTGCACTTGCTTCCCCTGGACCTGTGCAGAAATAGAAATATTAGAAACGTCTTTTGTAGGAAAATACACCAGCTCCCCCTGCACCTGTACCTGGTCATGAGTAGATACAGCCTGTGTAGGTGAATAAACTTGCTGATCTGGTATTCTTACTTCATCTCCTTGAATTGCAGGTACAGTGGCATCCTGAACTTGTGTAGATGCAGGCTGTTCTTCAACCTCTTGTCTTACTTGCTCTTCTTGTTGGTGCTCAGTACTGGTAGCATGACCTGGGGATTTCTCAGGTGAATCCTGCCTTTCCACTTCAGGCATCTCTTTGGTCAGCACTCTATCCCATCTGGAAAACAATCTCATGTCCATCCTTCTCATGTGATTAATTTTTGTTCCAGGTAGTTGTTGCATAACATCAGGAATCTCCTTAGTTAGGTATATACTCATTATTCTAGCCAGATTTGGTTTCTTGATTCCTTCCTTAATCTTTTCAAAGATTACAGTTGACCAATCTGTTGGAATTGTAAACACAATCCTGGTCATGAGGCTGAACATATAGGCAGAAATCCTATCATGTCCACCTGACTTGCACAGAATTACTTTTCCAACCACCTCAGACAGAAACTTGCCTTGTTGATTCATTCCTTTCCTGTTGAAAGCAGCTCCAATTTTCATGGTGGAATCCAATCCACACCATTGAAGAGCCTACCTTGATTTAGAAGTAGGGACGTCCTCTTCATTCTCAATTATAGGTAATTGTAGAATTGTTCTTAACTTACTTGGAGTAATTTCCACTATTGACCCATGAACTGTGGATTTTATCTTGTGACTTTCAGAATCTATAGATGCAGAAGTAAAGAACTCATGGACCTCCTTCTTCCATATCTTAGATGGTTCTGAGACCAGAAATTCTAATCCCGAGTCGGAGAGGAGAGAGATAACCCTGTGAACATCTGGTGGGGCATCAGCAAAGGCCTGGCGCACCAACTCATATCCTTCATTTACATTATCTTCAATCTTTGGCGCCATAGATCAGTCGAGAAAGCTTGAAAGATGAGAGAAAGAGAGAGAGAGGGAGAATGTCGACACAGGGATTCAGTCTTGAAAACCTTGTAAGCGTGTCGACAGAATGAGTTTTTGACCTATTTATACCTTCTGTTTAAAGAAGATCAAAAGTCGCCAAAAATAGACTATAAGTGTCGACATAGATGGAATGTGTCGACACAAGCTTCTATTGTCTCGACTTCAAGTCCGTCTATTATGTGTCGACACCAATTTGTGGATATGTCGACACCTGAGATATATAGAAGAGCATCAGAAATTCTGTGTTGACTCTTAGTATAAGTGTCGACACAAAATCTGTAAGTGTCGACACCACTATCCCGGTGAAGTCGGCACCACATTCCTGGATAAGTCGACAATAAGATTCTTAAGTGTCGACACATATTTTCTGTGTCGACACAATATTTCTGACTTGTCGACATTACTACCCTGAGTCGACACATTATTACTGAATGTGTCGACACCATCTTACTTAGCCAATTTCTGTTTGTTCAACACAACCTATAAGTACTACAAAGTACTTGATACTACTTCAATGTGTCTTTATATCACTTGATGTTTTGTTACCACTTCAACTTCATTGTTGATGATTTTGTGATTACACTAATCAATAGTTAACATACCTAATTCAATTTTAATTTTATTGAATTTGGTCTCATCTAGGGGCTTAGTAAACACATCTGCTATTTGATAATCTGTTTTGACAAATTCCAATGAGATGTCTTCTTTTTCTACATGTTCTCTAAGAAAATGGTATTTAATTTCTATATGCTTAGTTCTACTATGAGAAACAGGATTATTAACAATAGAAATTGCACTCTTAGAATCACACAAAAGAGGTGTTTTACTTACTTGAATACCATAATCCTTAAGTTGATGCTGCATCCATAATAGCTGTGCACAGCAGCTTCCAGCAGCAACATACTCAGACTCAGCTGTGGAAATTGCCATACTGGTCTGCTTCTTACTACTCCACGATATTAGCCTTCCTCCCAGGAATTGACAAGTACCTGTAGTACTCTTCCAATCCTCTCTACATCCTGCAAAATCTGCATCTGAATAGCCTGTTAGTAGAAAATCTCTATTCCTAGGGTACCAAAGACCTAGATTAGGTGTGCCCTTAAGATATCTCAGAATCCTTTTGACTGCAGTATAATGAGACTCTTTAGGGCAGGCTTGGTACCTAGCACAGACACATGTAGCATACATAATATCTGGTCTACTAGCTGTGAGATATAGTAGAGAACCAACTATTCCTCTATACAAAGTCTCATCAATAGGTTTACCTGCATCATCTTTGCATATAGGCATACTTGTCCCCATAGGAGTTCTCATGATGGAGGATGACTCCATACCATACATCTTGATTAATTCTTTAGTAAACTTTGACTGGGATATGGACAAGCCATCATCAGACTGTCTTACTTGGAGTCCCAAGAAGAACTTCAGTTCCCCCATACTGCTCATCTCAAACTTCCCTTGCATAAGTTTGGCAAACTTTTTACAAAGGTTGTTTTCAGTAGATCCAAAGATTATGTCAACAACATAGATCTGAACTAAGATGATCTTGCCTTTGGATTCCCTAAGGAATAGAGTTTTGTCAATTTTTCCTCTTGAGAATTTATTCTCAATAAGGAAAGTAGACAGGGTTTCATACCAAGCCCTTGGGGCTTGCTTTAACCCATACAAAGCTTTTTTAAGCTTATAAACATAATCAGGTTTGAGAGGATCTACAAAACCTGATGGCTGCTCTACATATACTTCTTCTTTAAGATCACCATTCAGAAATGCTGACTTCACATCCATCTGGTATACCTTGAAGTCTTGATAGGCTGCATAGGCAAGGAACATTCTGATTGCCTCCAGCCTTGCTACTGGAGCAAAGGTTTGATCAAAGTCAATCCCTTCTTCCTGCCTGTATCCTTTTGCAACCAATCTTGCTTTAGTCTTCACTATTATTCCACTTTCATCTAGCTTGTTCCTATAGATCCATTTTGTGTCAATTATGTTGTGGCCTCTTAGTTTAGGAACAAGCTCCCAGACATTACACCTTCTGAATTGATTCAGCTCCTCTTGCATAGCATCAATCCAGTGCTGGTCTTGGATAGCTTCTTCAAACTTCTTAGGCTCCATTTATGACAGGAAACTTGAATGTAGAACTGTGTTTTGATTTCTGCTTCTAGTTTGCACCCCCTGTCTTGGATCACCTATTATCTGATCAGCTGGATGATCTCTTAAATGTCTTGTAGCTGGAGGAAGATTCCCTTCTGGTTGAACATCTCCAGCTCCTTCATTTAGCTGAATATCTTGGTTTTCATCAGCTTCTATAGTGTCTTGTTCTCCCCCTGGACAGAAGCCTTCATTTTTCAATGCTCCATCTTCCTTTGATACTTCAGTAATGGAGAGCTTGTCCATACTTTTGCTTATACCTGTTGAGTCATTTGATCTACAAGACAACTCACAGTTGATTAATCTTGTTTCATCAAACACAACATGCACAGATTCTTCAACAACTTGAGTAATCAAGTTGAAGACTCTATAGACCTTACTATTTGTGTTGTACCCAACAAATATCCCATCCTGGGATTTGGCAGCAAACTTAGTCAAATATGACTTGCCATTATTTAGTATATAACACTTGCAACCAAAGATCCTAAAGTAAGATAGATTTGGTTTTCTGCCTTTCACAATCTCATAGGGAGTCATTTTGTGGCTTTTGCAGATAGTAGCCCTATTGATTACATGACAAGCTGTGTTAACTGCCTCAGCCCAAAAATATTCTGGGAGAGAGGTGTCACTCAACAGAGTTCTACCTGCTTCAATTAATGTTCTATTCTTTCTTTCAGCAATTCCATTTTGCTGAGGTGTTCTAGGTGAGGAGAACTCTTGGAAAATCCCAAAGTCTTTACACAATTTTGTTATGCTTTCAGATTGAAACTCAGTACCATGGTCACTTCTGATTTTGACCACTGTACTATTCAGTTCATTCTGAATTTGCTTTACAAAATTAAGTAATACACTTGGGGTTTCAGATTTCTGTCTCAGAAAAAACACCCATGTAAATCTAGAATAGTCATCTACAACCACAAAAGTGTAGACCTTCCTACCTAGACTATGAACTGGCATAAGACCAAAAAGATCCATATGTAAGAGGTATAAGCACCTCACAGAATCCTTGTTTTCAAGGCTTTGAAAGGAGGATTTTGTCTGTTGGGTACATTGGAAAATGTGTACCTGATTTGAAGAAGCCCAACCTAGCTCAATGATATACATCATGTTGTATTTGATGTTGTTTTGAGTTGACATGTGCAGGTAAAGAATTGTTAAAGTTTACAGAAAAAATTCTAAGTCCAAGTGTCGACACAAAGGAACATGTGTCGTCACATAGAAGAAAGTTGTCGACACAACACTGGGAAAGTGTGTCGACACAGAAGGTGTAAGTCGACACTACTCTGGGAAAAAGTGTCGACACATAACATAGTCTACAACAACACTGGAAAAAAGTGTCGACACAGAAGAAGTAAGTCGACACAACACTGGGAAATTGTGTCGACACAGAAGAAGTAAGTCGACACAACACTGGGAAATTGTGTCGACACAGAAGAAAAACGTCGACCTCAACATTGGGAGAATGCGTCGACACTGAAGAGTATAGTCGATCTCAAGTTTGTCGACATCATCTGAATATGTCGACACAGAAGAAAATAGTCGACCACAAGTTTGTCGTCACCAGCAGAATGTGTCGACACATAGTGAGTAAGTCGACACATTATAGCAAAGCTAAAAAATGAATGTGTCGACACCTGAAGGCTAAGTCAACACTTACTAAAGTTATGATTCTACAACAACTGTGTCGACACACAGGACTTGTGTCGACACACTGCAGAGTCAAAGACCAAGTTATTTTCAGAAGAAGATGTGTCGACACAAAGGCAATTTAGTCGACATCACTGAAGGCAGTGTCGACACCAAAGTCAATTGTGTCGACACAAATAGACAGATGGTCTCGACACTTTCTGACAGACTGTTTCAACACTAAGGCACAGGACTTGTTTGAAGACTTGACAGCTGTGGGTTATCACCAGTTAACTGAAGTTGTCAGACTTGTCAGAAAACGGTTAGAAACCGGATCAGCCGGTTACCATGAAGAATGTCTATAAATAGACAGATTCAGAAGGAGAAAAAAAGAATGAACAACATATAGAACTGACCCTTTGAAATACATTGGATCAGAAAGTGGAGAAGGATTACATTCTACTCATTTCAAGAAAGTGCTATGCACTTAAGAAGATCTTCTCCGGGAGATCTAAGAAGACTATCTAAGGGTAGATCTAAGAAGAGTTCTAATCAGAATTCAGAAGAATCATTCAAAGTTCTGGATAGAGAGAGATCAAGTCAGAATTTGAAGAAGAAGAAAGAATCCACCAGTGGATTCTCAAGAAGCTGTTTGGAATCAACTCAGCTAAGTACATTTTCAAGAAGCTTTGAAGAAGGCTAAGAAATAGTTGATTGCATCAGCTGATTAAGAATTGTCATTGCCTTTTCTCTCTCAACTTGGCAAGACAATTTAAACAATCTTTTCTATATTTCTGTAGGATCTGTTGATACAGATCTGAGTTGTAAGCCTATGTTATAAAGGCTGAGTGTAGGAGTGTTGAACTCTGAGTGGTAGGGCTGATTGCCTGAGTGTAGGAGAAGGATATTCTCTGAGTTGTAGGCCTTGGGGCAAGGCTGAGGTAGGGCAGTTGTGCCTGAGTTGTAGGAACCAGTTGGGTTCTGAGTTGTAAGATCTATTGATCTGAGATAAGTGGAAGTTTGGCCGAATCTAGCATACAGCTAGATAGGTGAAGGGGGAAAGTGGATGTACCCAGACCTTGGGGAACCACTATAAAACATAGTGCAATCTGTGATGTTTTGTTTTCTGTGATTGCTGTGTTTTTATATTAGTTAATAAATTGAATTCTGTCTAGAAGTTTTAGAAAGAGAAGCAGAACCTTATTCACCCCCCCCCCCCTCTAGGTGTTTAGGCTGCCTTGAAAGTTAAACTATCAAGTGGTATCAGAGGGAGGTTCCTCAAAAAGGACTTAACAGTCTGAGGTAGATCTGATAGGCAGATTCAAGAATCAAGAAGATGGGTTCTGGAGAGAATCATAAGGAGCTAGGGTCAATGAAATTACCCATATGCAAGAAGGAAATCTTTGGGATCTGGAAAGAAAGAGTCAGATTGTTTATGGAAGCATCTGACCCAAGGATTTACATCACAGTACAGGAAGGCCCCTTCATACCAATGAAGATATCTGTTCTTGATGCAAATATCCAAACACCAAAGACTTATTCTGAAATGACCAAGGATGAAATCATCTTGGCAACCATGGACAAAAGGGCACAGAACATCATTGTCAGTGCCATAGATGATTCAACATTTCAGAATCTGATTCACTGCAAGACCTCCAAGGAGATGTGGGACACATTGATTGTCTACATGGAGGGATCAGAAGAAGTAAGGCTGAACAGAAAATCTATGCTAAATCAGGAGTATGAAAGTTTTAGACAAGGAAAATCTGATAGCATAACTGAGTGCTATAAGAAATTCTATAGAATTGTGAATGAGCTAATTTCCTATGGAAGAGTCTTCAGTACCTATGAACTGAATGACAAATTCTTAAGATCCTTATCAAAGGATTGGGATACAAAGATCTGTGCCATAAGAGAAGTGGCAAAATTGGCAGAGATATCTCCTCCAACTCTGTTTGGAAAGTTGCTATCCTATGAAATGCAACTTATGGTAAGGAAGGAGGAGGAAAGAAACTCAAGAGGAGAGCATAGAGAAAAGACTGTGGCATTTAATGCTGAAGCCACCAGAAAGAATAGGAGGAAATCACCATCTCCTCCTAAGGAAGTTGAAGAAGGTAGTTCTGAAAATTCAGATAGGGGTTCAGTCAGCAGTGATTCAGATGCAGACTTTGCTGCATTCACTAGGCAATTTCAAAGGTTCTTGAAAAAGAAGCAATGGAAGTCTAGGCCTTCCTCATCACAGCAAGTAGATGACTATTATCAGAAAAGAAGGTCATCTAGGAAAGAGAAAAGCAGGTCAAAGCCCAGCAAAGCCACTACTTCAAAGATTGTCTGCTATTGTTGCAATAGGCCTGGACATGTAGTGGCTGATTGTCCTGACAAAAGGAAGGAATCTTCAGAAAAGAAGAAGACTTATCAGAAAGGCAAGAAGGAGAAATCCTTTGTAGCAAAGAAAGATAAAAGTCTGTCAGACCAGTCAACTTCAGAATCAGGATCTGAAGCTGAAGCATATATTGGATTATATGCTGCATCTGAGGAAGAGGAGTTTATGCAGTTGCTAGACTCCATCAATGAACATCAATGCATGGGTTTGATGACTAGATCAGAAGAGGACCTATGCCAGAATCAGTCTGGTCCTAATGAGGTAAACTGTCCTTCCAGTACATATGTTTGTAGTACAAGTGAAGAATCAGCTACATCTGCATCAAGTGATGAAGATGCATCTGGATCTGAAGGAGATGTCTATCAATTGATAGACAAGTATGGGGACTTGTTGCAGGCCCTTAAGAAAAGCAAGAACCTGGTTAAATCACAGGCTCAGGAAATTGCTGATCTAAGGGTTACAACAACTGAGTTAGAAAAAGTCCTTGATCAAAAGTTAGCTGAAATTGCCAAGCTGAAGAATATAACTATTATTCAGATGGGCACAATTAATTATACTAATGATCAAGTAAAGAGTCTGGAGGACAGACTTAGAATTGAAAGGGATTTAGTGGCTAGTTACTCTAAGCCAAAATCTGTCTTACCCTTGATAGATGAATTTGTCACTCAGAAGGGTAAGGCTGGATTAGGATTTAAGGGTAACTCCAGGGCTGGCAGATTCAAGAAGAAAGGCAAAGCCCCTATTCAGCCACTAAACCTTTCAGTCCCCATAAGGTTTGGTAAGGAGAAAGTGCCTTCTAACATATATGATCATGAAGACATTCAGGATCATATCAAGACAAATGTTCTGAAGAACAAGGGTGTTAAGGCAAGCAGGCCTACCTATGGTCATAAGCCCTATGGTTTTAAGAAACCAGTAGGAGAAGTTGCAACAGCACCAGCAATGAACAGAAATGCTTCTGACAAGGATGTATCTAGATCTAGATACAATAAGTTTGAATGTTGGTGCTGTGGCAAGAGGGGTCATTTTGCATTGGACTGCTGGTATAACACAAGTGTTATAAAGAATAAGAGTCTACCTGTTAGAAGAGGTTATGATAACTTTATTAAGGCTAACCTGAACCAAGGACCCAAGACTTACTTGGGTTCTAAGGGTAAGTAATTCTGTATTGCAGGTGAATCCAAGTTACCATGCCCCTATATGGTACTTGGATAGTGGTTGTTCCAGGCACATGACTGGAACAAAGGGGCTGCTGAAGGAGTATTCATCTGTCAAAGATGGACATAAAGTGATCTTTGGTGGATCTGAAAAAGGAGTCATCAAAGGATTTGGTAACATCTCTTCAAACCTAATTACTATCACCCAAGTGGCCTATGTAAAAGGTTTGAAACATAATCTAATAAGCATAAGCCAGCTGAGTGATCTAGGATATGACATTTCATTTGGTAAGGATGGATGTCATATCAAAAGGTCAAGTGATCAAGAGATCATATTGACTGGGTATAGGAAGAGAAATGTGTATTGCCTTAATTTTGAATGTGAGAATAAGGCATCCCCCATTTGTCTTGTAGCTGATGACAATGCTTCTCATTGTGTTAAGTGGCACAAGAGATTGGCTCATCTAAACTACAAGACAATTGGCCAACTCTTTAGTAAAGAACTAGTGAGGAATGGGCCTCAAGTTAAGTGTATAAAGGAAGGGGTATGCTCAGCTTGTCAAAAGGGCAAGCAGACAAAAACCTCATTTCAAAGCCTTGAAAACAAGGATTCTGTGAGGTGCTTATACCTCTTGCATATGGATCTTTTTGGTCCTATGCCAGTTCACAGTCTAGGTAGGAAGGTCTACACACTAGTGGTTGTAGATGACTATTCTAGATTTACATGGGTGTTCTTTCTGAGACAAAAATCTGAAACCCCAAGTGTATTATTTAAGTTTGTAAAGCAAATTCAGAATGAACTGAACAGTACAGTGGTCAAAATCAGAAGTGACCATGGTACTGAGTTTCAATCTGAAAGCATAACAAACTTGTGTATAGACTTTGGGATTTTCCAAGAGTTCTCCTCACCTAGAACACCTCAGCAAAATGGAATTGCTGAAAGAAAGAATAGATCATTAATTGAAGCTGGTAGAACTCTATTGAGTGACACCTCTCTCCCAGAATATTTTTGGGCTGAGGCAGTTAACACTGCTTGTCATGTCATCAATAGGGCTTCTATCACCAAAAGCCACAGGAAGACTCCCTATGAGATTGTGAAAGGCAGAAAACCAAATCTATCCTATTTTAGGATCTTTGGCTGCAAGTGCTATATACTTAACAATGGTAAGTCTTATTTGACTAAGTTTGCTGCCAAATCCCAGGATGGGATATTTGTTGGGTACAGCACAAATAGTAAGGCCTATAGAGTCTTCAACTTAACTACTCAAGTTGTTGAAGAATCTGTGCATATTGTATTTGATGAAACAAGATTAATCAATTGTGAATTGTCTTGTAGATCAAATGACTCAACAGGTATAAGCAAGAAGATGGACAAGCTCTCCATTGCTGAAGCTTCAAAGGAAGAGGGAGCATTGGAAAATGAAGGCTGCTGTCCAGGGGGAGTACAAGAGATAATGGAAGCTGATGAAAACCAAGAGGAACAGCAGAATGAAGAAGCTGGAGATGCTCAACCTGAAGGGAATCTACCTCCAGCTATAAGATATCTAAGAGATCATCCTACTGATCAGATAATTGGTGATCCAAGACAAGGAGTGCAAACTAGAAGCAGAAATCAAAGCACAGTTTTGCATTCTAGTTTCTTGTCTCAAATGGAACCTAAGAAGTTTGAAGAAGCTATCCAAGACCAGCACTGGATTGATGCTATGCAAGAGGAGCTGAATCAGTTCAGAAGGTGCAAGGTCTGGGAGCTTGTTCCTAAACCAAGAGGCCACAACATAATTGGGACTAAGTGGATCTATAGGAACAAGCTAGATGAAAGTGGAATAATAATAAAGAATAAAGCAAGATTGGTTGCAAAAGGATACAGGCAGGAAGAAGGGATTGACTTTGATCAAACCTTTGCTCCAGTAGCAAGGCTGGAGGCAATCAGAATGTTCCTTGCCTATGCAGCCTACCAAGACTTCAAAGTATACCAGATGGATGTAAAGTCAGCATTTCTGAATGGTGATCTTAAAGAAGAAGTATATGTAGAGCAGCCATCAGGTTTTGTAGATCCTCTTAAACCTGATTCTGTGTACAAGCTTAGGAAAGCTTTGTATGGGTTAAAACAAGCTCCAAGGGCTTGGTATGAAACCCTGTCTACCTTCCTCATTGAGAATAAATTCTCAAGAGGAAAGATAGACAAAACTCTATTCCTTAGGGAATCCTAAGGAAAGATCATCTTAGTCCAGATCTATGTTGATGACATAATCTTTGGATCTACTGAAAACAACCTTTGTAAAAAGTTTGCCAAACTTATGCAAGGGAAGTTTGAGATGAGCAGTATGGGAGAACTTAAGTTCTTCTTGGGACTCCAAGTAAGACAGACTGATGATGGATTGTCCATATCCCAGTCTAAGTTCACCAAGGAATTAATTAAAAAATATGGTATGGAGTCATCCTCCTCCATGAGAACTCCTATGGGCACAAGTATGCCAATATGCAAAGATGAGGCAGGTAAACCTGTTGATGAATCATTGTATAGAGGAATAGTTGGGTCACTACTATATCTCACTGCTAGTAGACCTGACATTATGTATGCAACATGTGTCTGTGCTAGGTACCAAGCCTGCCCTAAAGAATCTCATTATACTGCAGTAAAAAGGATTCTGAGATATCTAAAGGGCACTCCTACTCTAGGTCTTTGGTACCCTAGGAATAGAGATTTTCAACTAACAGGCTATTCAGATGCAGATTTTGCAGGATGTAGAGAGGATAGAAAGAGTACTACAGGTACTTGTCAATTCCTGGGAGGAAGACTAATATCTTGGAGTAGTAAAAAACAGACTAGTGTGGCAATTTCCACAGCTGAGTCAGAGTATATTGCTGCAGGAAGCTGCTGTGCACAGCTATTATGGATGCAGCATCAGCTTAAAGATTATGGTATTCAGGTAAGTAGAACACCCCTTTTATGTGATTCTAAGAGTGCTATTTCTATTGCTAATAATCCAGTTTCTCATAGTAGAACTAAGCATATAGAAATCAAATATCATTTTCTTAGAGAACATGTAGAAAAAGGTGACATCTCATTGGAATTTGTAAAAACAGATTATCAAATAGCAGATGTATTTACTAAGCCTTTAGATGAAACCAAATTCAATAAATTCAAAATTGAATTAGGTATGTTAACCATTGATTAATGTATTAAACAAAATCATTAACAATGCTATTGAAATGGTTTATAAGTAAGTAAAAGTAGTAACAACATAATCAAGTGTTAAAAAGGACACATTGAAGTTACAGAAATTGGCTAAGTAAGAATGTGTCGACACATTCAGTAATAATGTGTCGACTCAGAGAAATTATGTCGACAAGTCAGAAATATTGTGTCGACACAGAGAATATGTGTCGACACTTAAGAGTTTTATTGTCGACTTAACCAGAAATGTAATGTCGACTCAACCAGAATAATGGTGTCGACACTTACAAAATATGTGTCGACACTTGTCCTTAGTGTCGACACAGAATTTCTGTCTTTCTACTATGTATCCAAGGTGTCGACATAACCACAAATTGGTGTCGACACATAGTAGGCTGAAGAAATGTCGAGTTAATAGAAGCTTGTGTCGACACATTCCGTCTGTGTCGACACATTTAGACTGTTTTTGGCGCCTTTTGAACTTCTTTCAACAGAAGCTATAAATAGGTCAAAAAGCTTTTTGTGTCGACACGCTTTCAAGGTTTTCGAGACTCAAACCCTGTGTCGACAGTCTTTCTTTCTCTCTTCTCTCAAGCTTTCTCGACACAACGATGGCGCCAAGGATTGAAGATAACATCAATGAAGGATATGAGTTAGTGCGCCAGGCCTTTGCAGAGGCGCCGCCTGATGTTCAAGGTGTTATCACCCTTCTCTCTGCATCAGGGTTAGAATTTCTCATTTCAGAACCAACTAAGATCTGGAAGAAGGAGGTGCACGAGTTCTTTACCTCTGCATCAGTCCATTCTACTGGCCTCAAGATTAAGTCCACTATTCAAGGGACGAAGGTAAAGATTACTCAAAGAAGTTTACGAAAGCTCTTCCAACTGCAAGTGGTTGAGAATGAAGAGGCAGTTCCTATATCTAAGACAAGGGAAGCCCTTCAATGGTGTGGCCTGGATTCAGGATTGAAGATAGGAGCTGCATTCAACAGAAAGGGAATGAATCAGCAAGGGAAGTTCTTGTCAGAAGTTGTTGGAAAGGTAATCCTCTGCAAGACAGGTCGACATGATAGGATTTCTGCCTATATGTTCAGCCTGATGACCAGGATAGTTTTTACTATTCCTACTGATTGGTCAAGAGTACTCTTTGACAAGATCAAAGAGGGAATTAAGAAGCCTAACATGGCTAGGATCATGAGTCTGTACTTCACTGGGGTGATTCCAGATGTGATGCAGCAGCTGCAAGGGAGTAAGATTAACCATATGAGAAGAATGGATATGAGACTATTCACCAGGTGGGATAGGGTGCTGTCAAAGGATGTGCCTGAAGAGAGCAGGCCAGACACCCCTGTGCAATCCTCTACACCAAATCAAGAATCTGAACAAGTACAAGAAGGGACACAGCTTGCCTCAACTGTGGTCCAGGAAGTATCAACACCTGCCCAGATGCAGGGGGAGCCAGTTTCCACTTCTGCTCCAAAGGTATCTACTCCTGCTTAGGTTTAGGGGGAGCTAATGTATTTTACTATAAAAGACATTGCTCAAATTATTATTACTGCACAGGTTCAGGGGGAGCTAGTGTCCACACCTACTCCTGCCACTACAAATATTGAGGTGCAAGTCCAAGAGGAAGCACAGTTAAACATATCTCAAGATTTAACTGCTGCAGATGTGACCACTCAACTGGAATTTACTATGGAGGAGTTATTCCCAGATGTTGATACTGCTGCTGATAAAGAAGGAGGTGGACCAGATATTGAGAAGTTCATAGGAATGGACATTAATCAGGAAGCTGCTGTGGAAACACAGGTTGAGGATGAGCCAGTGGATGTTGAAGCTGAGCAACAACTCCCTGGCACAGAAAGAATTCATGTAGATACTTCCTCTAACACAGAAACTGAAGAAGCCAGGGTGGCTAAGAAAAGAAAACTTGTTGTCTTTAAAAGAAGAAGCAAGAACTACAAGCAGGCATTGCAGACAACAACTCCACAAGTTTCTCCAGCCTTTGATTACAATAAATTTATGGTAGATCTTCAAGTAAAATTGGATGACCAAAGGATGGCTCTGGAGAAGTATGTTGATGAAAATAGCAAGTCAGTTCAGTTTGACTTAGCTCAGGACATCAAGTCCATCCAATTTCAAGTCAACTTGCATAAAACTGAAATGACAGATTGCTTCCACAAGGGTGGCAATGCTGTAGTTTATCTGGCTAAACAACAGCAGGCTATCTCTACAAAGGTGGATGATATTGCTTTGAAGCAAGGTTATGTTCTGGAAAATCAAATAAGAATGAATGACAATTTAACTGAATCTCATAATGAGATCATTCAAGAGGTGAAGAAGATTGTTCCAGGGATGCCTGCAGATAGAGCCAAAGAAATGGAAGAATTTGATAAGAATTTTCAGGCTGCTATTGCATCTGTTAAGACTGCCATCACAACCTCTCAACAGGAAATATCTGAAAAGCTTCAAAAGTTAAGACCATTTTTCAAGGAGGGAGTGAATTATTTGGATGGCCAAATTCGATTTCAGAAAGAAGATCTTAGAGATCATGTATCAAGAGAAGCCATAAAGGGGGAGAGGATGCTAATTCATGCAGGCTCTGAGCATGCCAAATGGGTGACCAATAGTATAAGAGCCACATTGGGATATCCACCATTGTGTGATGATAACATGGTGGCTGAGTCAGGTCTACAAACAGGACTACTTGAAGGTGACCAACCTGAGGTTGCCCAAGTCATATACCCCCCTCCAGATTTTGATATATTGGATCAGCAAGTGCAATATATGTATAGTCCTTCAAAGGAGGTTGTAAATGTTATCTTTGGAAAGGTTGATAAGCCTGAGGTAAATTTGCAAGAACAGCAAGATGCTCTACTGTCAAAGAAAAGATTTAGAGAGCAGGCTGAGCTGAAGCCAGATTTTGAGCAGTGGAGTCCTACTTCCAGAAATATAATACTCACTGCATGGAAAGCTGTCAGAGATCAAGTTCATGAAAGGGGCAAGTGGTACAATGAGCAGGAATGGCAGAAGTATGAGGCAAGACAAGAAGCCATTGTACAATTCAGAAGGAAAGCTAAGCTGGGAAGACTTCCAACTGATGCTATGGAGCCAAGCAAATACTTCCCAAAGCCTTTTCACTATTTTGAAAGGCAAAGGCTCAAGGAAGAAGCTAAGAAGAAAGCTGATCTTAAAGGAAAAAAGATGGCTGAAGAATCAGAAGCTCCTGTGACAGCTAAAATTAAATCTGGCCAAGGGATTGTTATTAGAGAGCCTGATCAATCCTGATAATGTTTTAGTTCTTTCATAATGTTTTGTAATGATGTAATGTGATCAGTCAAAGAAAAACCATGTAATCAAACATTACCCAGTAATAAACAAAATATTGTTAAATCTGTGATAGATTGTTTTATCCATGATGTTCTTATTATTTTGTTTATAATTAAGTATCCCTGTGTATTGTCATATATCATCATTTTATACTATTTATAAATGGTGTATATCATTGGCTATAAGGGTTATGACTTCTCCAAATAGGGGGAGATTGTTGGGTACATTGGAAAATGTGTACCTGATTTGAAGAAGCCCAACCTAGCTCAATGATATACATCATGTTGTATTTGATGTTGTTTTGAGTTGACATGTGCAGGTAAAGAATTGTTAAAGTTTACAGAAAAAATTCTAAGTCCAAGTGTCGACACAAAGGAACATGTGTCGTCACATAGAAGAAAGTTGTCGACACAACACTGGGAAAGTGTGTCGACACAGAAGGTGTAAGTCGACACTACTCTGGGAAAAAGTGTCGACACATAACATAGTCTACAACAACACTGGAAAAAAGTGTCGACACAGAAGAAGTAAGTCGACACAACACTGGGAAATTGTGTCGACACAGAAGAAGTAAGTCGACACAACACTGGGAAATTGTGTCGACACAGAAGAAAAACGTCGACCTCAACATTGGGAGAATGCGTCGACACTGAAGAGTATAGTCGATCTCAAGTTTGTCGACATCATCTGAATATGTCGACACAGAAGAAAATAGTCGACCACAAGTTTGTCGTCACCAGCAGAATGTGTCGACACATAGTGAGTAAGTCGACACATTATAGCAAAGCTAAAAAATGAATGTGTCGACACCTGAAGGCTAAGTCAACACTTACTAAAGTTATGATTCTACAACAACTGTGTCGACACACAGGACTTGTGTCGACACACTGCAGAGTCAAAGACCAAGTTATTTTCAGAAGAAGATGTGTCGACACAAAGGCAATTTAGTCGACATCACTGAAGGCAGTGTCGACACCAAAGTCAATTGTGTCGACACAAATAGACAGATGGTCTCGACACTTTCTGACAGACTGTTTCAACACTAAGGCACAGGACTTGTTTGAAGACTTGACAGCTGTGGGTTATCACCAGTTAACTGAAGTTGTCAGACTTGTCAGAAAACGGTTAGAAACCGGATCAGCCGGTTACCATGAAGAATGTCTATAAATAGACAGATTCAGAAGGAGAAAAAAAGAATGAACAACATATAGAACTGACCCTTTGAAATACATTGGATCAGAAAGTGGAGAAGGATTACATTCTACTCATTTCAAGAAAGTGCTAGGCACTTAAGAAGATCTTCTCCGGGAGATCTAAGAAGACTATCTAAGGGTAGATCTAAGAAGAGTTCTAATCAGAATTCAGAAGAATCATTCAAAGTTCTGGATAGAGAGAGATCAAGTCAGAATTTGAAGAAGAAGAAAGAATCCACCAGTGGATTCTCAAGAAGCTGTTTGGAATCAACTCAGCTAAGTACATTTTCAAGAAGCTTTGAAGAAGGCTAAGAAATAGTTGATTGCATCAGCTGATTAAGAATTGTCATTGCCTTTTCTCTCTCAACTTGGCAAGACAATTTAAACAATCTTTTCTATATTTCTGTAGGATCTGTTGATACAGATCTGAGTTGTAAGCCTATGTTATAAAGGCTGAGTGTAGGAGTGTTGAACTCTGAGTGGTAGGGCTGATTGCCTGAGTGTAGGAGAAGGATATTCTCTGAGTTGTAGGCCTTGGGGCAAGGCTGAGGTAGGGCAGTTGTGCCTGAGTTGTAGGAACCAATTGGGTTCTGAGTTGTAAGATCTATTGATCTGAGATAAGTGGAAGTTTGGCCGAATCTAGCATACAGCTAGATAGGTGAAGGGGGAAAGTGGATGTACCCAGACCTTGGGGAACCACTATAAAACATAGTGCAATCTGTGATGTTTTGTTTTCTGTGATTGCTGTGTTTTTATATTAGTTAATAAATTGAATTCTGTCTAGAAGTTTTAGAAAGAGAAGCAGAACCTATTCACCCCCCCCCCCTCTAGGTGTTTAGGCTGCCTTGAAAGTTAAACTATCATTGTCTGCTTGCCCTTTTGACAAGCTGAGCATATCCCTTCCTTTATACACACTTAACTTGAGGTCCATTCCTAACTAACTCTTTGCTAAAGAGTTGGCCAATTGTCTTGTAGTTTAGATGAGCCAATCTCTTGTGCCACTTAACACAATGAGAAGCATTGTCATCAGCTACAAGACAGATGGAAGAAGCCTTATTCTTATATTCAAAATTAAGATAATATACATTTCTCTTCCTATACCCAGTCAATATGATCTTTTGATCACTTGACCTTTTGATATGACATCCATCTTTAACAAATGAAATGTCATATCCTAAATCACTTAGCTGGCTTATGCTTATTAGATTATGTTTCAAACCTTTTACATAAGCCACTTGAGTGATAGTAATTAGGTTAGAAGAAATGTTACCAAACCCTTTGATGACTCCTTTTTCAGATCCACCAAAGATCACTTTAGGTCCATCTTTGACAGATGAATACTCCTTCAGCAGCCCCTTTGTTCCAATCATGTGCCTGGAACAACCACTATCCAAGTACCATATAGGGGCATGGTTACTTGGATTCACCTGCAACACAGATTTACTTACCCTTTGAACCCAAGCAAGTCTTGGGTCCTTGGTTCAAGTTAGCATAAACAAAGCTACCATTATTTCTTCTAACAGGTAGACTATTGTTCTTTCTAACACTTGTGTTATACCAGCAGTCGAGTGCAAAATGGCCTCTCTTGCCACAGCACCAACATTCAAACTTATTGTATCTAGATCTAGATACATCCTTGTCAGAAGAATTTCTATTCATTGCTGGTGCTGCAGCAACTTCACCTACTGATTTCTTAAAACCATTGGGTTTATGACCATAGGTAGGCCTGCTTGCATTTACACCCTTGTTCTTCAGAACATTAGTCTTAATATGACCTTGAATATCTTCATGATCATATTTGTTAGAAGGCACTTTCACCTTACTAAACTTTATGGGGACTGAAAGGTTTAGTGACTGAACAGGAGCTTTGCCTTTCCTCTTGAATCTTCCAGCCCTGGAGTTACCTTTAAATCCTAATCCAGCCTTACCCTTTTGAGTGACAAATTCATCTATCAAGGGTAAGACAGATTTTGGCTTAGAGTAACTAGCCACTAAATCCCTTTCAATTCTAAGTCTGGCCTCCAGACTCTTCACTTGATCATTAGTATAATTAATTGTGCCCATCTGAATAATAGTTATATTCTTCAGCTTGGCAATTTCATTTAATTTTTGATCAATAACTTTCTCTAACTCAGTTATAGCAATCCTTAGTTCAGCAATTTCCTGAGCCTGAGATTTAACCAAGTTCTTGCTTTTCTTAAGGTCCTGCAACAAGTCCCCATACTTGTCTATCAATTGATAGACATCTCCTTCAGATTCAGATGCATCTACATCACTTGATGCAGATGTAGCTGATTCTTCACTTATACTACAAGCAGATGTAATAGAAGGACATTGTACCTTATTAGGACCAGACTGATTCTGGCATATGTCCTCTTCTGATCCTTCCATCAGCCCCATACACTGATGATCCTTTTGTTCATTGATGGAGTCTAGCAACTGCAGAAACTCCTCTTCTTCAGATGCAGCATATAGTCCAATATATGCTTCAGCTTCAGATTCTGACTCTGAAGTTGACTGGTCTGTTAGACTCTTATCTTTCTTTGCAACAAAGGATTTCTCCTTCTTGACTTTCTGATGAGTCTTCTTCTTGTCTGAAGACTCCTTTCTCTTATCAGGACAGTCAGCCACTACATGTCCAGGCCTATTGCAACAATAGCATACAATCTTTGAAGTAGTGGCTTTGCTGGACTTTGATCTGCTCTTCTCTTTCCTTGATAACCTTTTCTTCTGATAATAGTCATCAACTTGCTGTGATGTGGAAGGCCTAGACTTCCATTGCTTCTTTTTCAAGAACCTCTGGAATTGCCTTGTGAATGCAGCAAAGTCTGCATCTGAATCACAGCTTTCTGAACCCTTATCTGAATTTTCAGAACTATCTTCTGCAACTTCCTTAGGAGGAGATGGTGATTTCCTCCTATTCTTTCTAGTGGCTTCTGCATTGAATGCCACAGTCTTTTCTCTATTCTCTCCTCTTGAATTCTTTTCCTCCTCCTTCCTCACCATAAGTTGCATTTCATAGGATAGCAACTTTCCAAACAAGGTGGGAGGAGAGATCTCTGCCAATTTAGCCACTTCCCTTATGGCACAGATCTTTGTGTCTCAATCCTTTGTTAAGGATTTCAAGAATTTGTCATTCAGTTCATAAGTACTGAAGACTCTTCCATAGGACATAAGCTCATTTGTAATTCTATAGAATTTCTTGTAGCACTCAGTTATGCTATCAGATTTTCCTTGTCTAAAACTTTCATACTCCTGATTGAGCATAGATTTCCTGTCCTGCCTTACTTCTTCAGATCCCTCCATGTAGACAATCAATGTGTCCGACATCTCTTTGGAGGTCTTGCAGTGAATCAGATTCTGAAATGTTGAATCATCTATTGCACTAACAATAATGTTCTGAGCTCTTTTATCCATGGTTGCCAAGATGATTTCATCCTTGGTCATTTCTGAATAACTCTTTGGAGTTTGGATATTTGCATCAAGAACTGATACCTTCATTGGAATGAAGGGGCCTTCCTGTACTGTGATGTAAATCCTTGGGTCAGATGCCTCCATAAACAATCTGACTCTTTCTTTCCAAATTCCAAAAATTTCTTTCTTGCATATGGGTAATTTCATAGACCCTAGCTCCTTATGATTCTCACCAGAACCCATCTTTTTAAATCTTGATTCTGCCTTTAAGATCTACCTCAGACTGTTAAGTCCTTTTTGAGGAACCTGCTCTGATACCACTTGATAGTTTTACTTTCAAGACAACCTAAACACCTAGAGGGGGGGTGAATAGGTTCTAATTGCTTGTTTATACTTCTAGGCAGAATTCAATAGCAGAATTAAAACATTCAGCACACCAATCACAAAAATTGAAACATCACAGATTGCACAATGTTTTATAGTGGTTCCCTAAGGTTTGGGTACATCCACTTTCCCCCTTCACCTATCTAGCAGTATGCTAGATTCGGCCAAACTTCCACTATTCTCAGATCCACAGATCCTACAGCTCAGAACCTGGATAGGTTCCTACAACTCAGGCACAACAGCCCTACCTCAGCCTTGCCTCAAGGCCTACCACTCAGAGAAGAACCTTCTCCTACACTCAGGCAAATAGCCCTACCACTCAGAGATCACCTCTCCTACACTCAGCCTTTATAACACAGGCTTACAACTCAGATCTGTGTAAACAGATCCTACAGAAATTTAGAAAAGATATTTTAATGTCTTGCCTTTGTTGAAAGAGAAGAGGACAAGACACTTCTTGATTAGCTGATGAAATCAACTGAACCTGAGCTTTCTTCAAAGCTTCTTGAATCTGAACTTAGCTGAGTTGATTTCCAAACAGCTTCTTGAGAAACCACTGATGGCTTCCTTCTTCTTCTTCAAGATGACTGGATCCCTCTCTATCCAACACCTTTTCTGATACTTCAGACTTCTTCTTCTTAGATCTTCTGATGAAGATCTTCTTTAGAGCTTAGCACTTTCTTGAATTGGAACTTCAATAGGATCGTAATCCTTTTTTTCTTCTTCTTAGATCTTCTACTGTTGTTGTTTTTTATTTCCTTCTGAATATGTCTATTTATAGACTTTCTTCATGGTAACCGGCTGATCCGGTTTCTAACTGTTTTCTGACAGGTCTAACAGCTTCAGTTAAACGGTGGCAACCCACAGCTGCCAAGTCTTCTAACAGTTCCTGTACCTTAGCCTTGGACAGCAAAATGTCGAGACAGTTTGTTAGAAAGTGTCGAGACCAATCTGTCTATCTGTGTCGACACAAGTGACTTTGGTGTCGACACAGTCTTTGATGATGTCGACTAAGTTGCCTTTAAGTCGACACAGCTACATCAGAAAATAACTTGGTCTTGGCTCTGCAATGTGTCAACAAAAGTCCTGTGTGTCGACATAGTTGTTGTAGATTCAGAACTCAGTATGTGTCGACTCAGCCTTCAGGTGTCGACACAGCAATCTTCAATTCTGCCAAAATGTGTCGACTCAGTCTTCTGGTGTCGACACAAATATAGTCGACTTCTGCCAATATGTGTCGACTCAATCTCAAGGTGTCGACACATCCTCCCAGTGTCGACACAGTTGAGGTCGACTATCTTCTTCTGTGAGTCGACTATCTTTCTCTGGTCGACTATCTTTCACTAGTCGACTATCTTTCACTAGTCGACTATCTTTCACTGGTCGACTAACTTTCACTGGTCGACTATCTTCTTCTGGGTGTCGACTATCTTTCACTGTGTCGACACTGCTTCCCAGTGCTGAGGTCGACGATCTTCTTTATGTGTCGACACTGCTTCCCAGTGTCGACATAAATGTGATCGACTATCTTTCTCTGTGTTGACACTGATATTCTGAAGTGTCGACACAAATATTCTGAAGTGTCGACACAAATATTCTGAAGTGTCAACACAATTTCTTCAGGTGTCGACACGTGGACTTAGAATATTTTTCTGCATTCTTTAACACTTCTTCACCTGCACATGTCAACTCAAAACAACATCAAATACACCTTGATGTATATCATTGAGCTAAGTTGGGCTTCTTCAAATCAGGTACACATATTCCAATGTACCCAACATTATCCTAGAGCATCGTGGAGATGCCAGGGATCGATGCGAACGTCGCCTGCCACCATGGGCGGAATTACTGTAGAGCGAGGGGGTGCGGTCGCACCCCCTGAAATTTTATAAAAAATTATTCATAAAAACCGCACTCTGCTGTTTTGGATAAAAAAAATACTTCGCTGCTAGGGTTCGGCCCCCCTCCGGAAGCTGCGCCTGTGCGACTCGCAGACTCTGCTTCTCCTTCCGCCGGGCGAGTGAGACTCTGCCCTCCTCGTTTGCTGTACTGAGTTGCTGCCTCCGCCCGGCGCCCTCCTCGTTTGCCGCCGCCCGACTTCTCCCAAGGAGCCGCTGCCTCCGTTCATCGCCACCTTCGCGGGCACCGACTCGAACCCCGACCAGGCGACCACGATCGTGTTCCCACAGTGGGAATCCCACTTGTGTTTTCCCAGCAAGGCGCATCCTCCCTCCGGTGTGAACTTCAGTGGAACTGGAACGGCCTCCTCCGCTCGTGAGCAAGCCCAAGCTACGTCGTCTGTTCATTTATTGGAATTTTTAGGTCTCTTCATTTATTGGAATTTTCTCAACAATGTCAAAGAAAAGATAGTCTTCGAGAAAAAGAAGTTGTTAGAATCACAGCAGGATTGAGTAGTGGGGAAATCTCTAGTGGACATGGTTTAAATCAAGAAACTAATATCAAGAGAGCAGGTGATACTCGTTGGAGTTCACATTATAATTCAATCTTAAGCTTGATACTCATGTTTTCTTCCATTGTAGATGTGCTTGATGATATTCAATTGAGTGACACGGATTTTAAAAAAAGAGCTGAAGCATCTTCTATTCTTACTTTTGTGCAAACTTATGAATTTGTTTTCAATTTACATATGATGAAAATTATTCTAGGAATGACAAATGATTTGTCACAAGCTCTACAAAAGAAAGATCAGAATATTGTTAATGCTATGCATTTGGTAAAGATAACAAAGGCTCAACTACAGATGTTCAGGGACAGTGGATGGGAAAGTCTGATAACAGAAGTCAATCTATTTTGTACCAAACATCAAATAGAAACTTTGGATATGAATGCTTCATTTCGAGCTTTGGGAAGGTCACGTTGTAAGGTTGAAGAGAGAACAAATTTGCATCACTATCGAGTTGATGTCTTTTATTCAGTAATTGATTTACAGCTTAATGAGTTAAATCACAGATTTAACGAGGTCAACACTGAACTACTCATTTGCATGACATGCTTTGATCCAAGTGAAAACTTCTCAGCATTTGACATACAGAAATTGTTACGTTTAACAAAATTTTATCCATATGACTTTACTCAAATTCAGCTTATGACACTTCAGAGTCAGCTTGAGACTTATGTTTTAGACGTCAGATCACGTGTTGAGTTTTCTGATCTTAATGGTATCAGTGATCTTGCTAAACAGTTTGTTAGAATGAAGCTGGATATCACATATCCTTTGGTATATTCACTAATAAAATTGGTATTATTGCTACCAGTTGCAACAGCTACTATTGAAAGGACATTTTCTGCTATGAAGATTATAGAGACCCGATTGCGCAATCGGATGAATGATGAATGACTTAATGACAGTTTACTGACATATATTGAGAGAGAAATATTCAAAGTTGTTGATAATGAAGCAATTATTAAGCGTTTTCAAGCAATGAAGACTAGGAGAGTACAAATTTGAGCATGTATTACAATTTAAGTGACTTTATACTTATATATTGTTATTTTGCTTAAATTTATTTTGGATTATTCATAATTGATAAACCTGAATTTGAATTAAAAATATATAAAAATAAATTTAGCATCCCCTGAACAAAATTTCTGGCTCCGCCCCTGCCTGCCACCGCCTCAACCTAGACCCAGACGCTTTCCCCATCCAGCAAAAGAAGAGGTCCATCGCGGTCAAGCTGGCCGAGCCCATCAGGGAGGAGGTAGCCAAGCTTCCCAAGGCTGGCTGTGTATCTGAAATACAATACCCCGGCTGGTCTCCAATATAGTAATGGTTAAAAAAGGAGACGGTCGGTGACGCATGTGTGTCAATTTTTCGTTACTTAATAAATCATGCCCTAAGGACTGTTATCCCTTGCATCGGATCAACGCGCTGGTTGACCTAGCCGTCGATTTTCCTATAATGAGTTTTGAGATGCATTTTCAGGTAACCACCAGATCAGGATGCACCCCCCCCCCCTACATCAAAGATGTTTCCTTAATCACAGGGGATGGGTGCTAATGCTACAAAATGATGCCCGTTGGGCTGAAAAATGTCGGGGCAACGTACCCGAAGATGATGGATAGGGTCTTCTGAGAATAGGAGGGGAGGAACCTGGAGGTATATGTAGATGTCCTCATGATCAAGAGTCGAGACGTGGAATCTCACCTCCGAGACCTAGAGGAAACCTTCACCACCCTGCGCATGTATAAGATGAGGATGAACCCCTTGAAATGTGTCTTTGGGGCCAGCAGGGGCAAGTTCCTGGGTCACCTTCTCACCCCCGCGAGGGTGGAGCAAAATCCTGACAAGGTCTGAGCGATCATGGAGCTGGGATCACCTCAGAATGTTAAAGAGGTTAAGCGGTTGACAAGGAAGCTGACAGGGTTTAGCAGGTTCCTTTCTCGGGCTGGGGATAAGTGCTCTCACTTCTTCAAAGCATTAAGAGGAGGCAAGAAGTTCGCATGGACTGGTAATGCGAAGAGGCGTTCCGGGCCTTGAAGAGGCAGTTGACTCAGGCCCCCCTGCTCCAAGGGCCGAAGGAGGGGGAGGATTTATCTTTGTATCTTGGGGTCGGAGCAGAAGCCTTAAGCTCTGTTCTGGTCCGGGAAGAGGGGAAGAAGCAGTTGCCCATATATTATGTGATCTGAGTCATGGGGAAGGCAGAGCTACGATACCCCATCTTGGAAAAGCAAGCCTTCACTCTAGTCATCTCGACTCAAAGGCTCCGACCCTACTTTAAGGCACACTCAATCTGAGTGGTGACTGACCACCCCCTCCACAACACCTTCGGGGGGGTGGGGGTGGAGCATTCGGGCAGGTTGGCTAAGTGGTCGTTGGAGCTAAGTGAGTTCAATATCTCCTTTGTTCCCCGCCTCTCGATCAAGGCCCAAGAGATGGTCGACTTCCTAGCTAACTATGTGATTGAGGTGGCGGAGGAAAAGCTCACCTGCCAAGTTCCTTGGAAGGTGATGGTGGAGGAGCTGTGTGACCTCTCCGCCAAATGGAAGGAAGAAGTGAAAGAAGAATGTCTAAGTACTTTGATAAACACGTCAGGGTCAAATAGTTCACGGAGGGCGGCTTGGTCCTTAGAAAGGAGGATGTCCCGAGAAGATCAGCCGCTGTGGGGAAGCTCAAACCCAACTGGGAGGGCCCATACATTGCACCGGAGACATTGAAATCAGGAGAGTACCGCCTCCGGAATATGGAGGGCGAGACCCTAAGTCTCACCTAGAGCGGTGATGACTTAAAACATTTTACCCTTGAGCCATGTAAGTAACATTCTTTTTCTAATAAAGCTTCTTGGTGTGCTGATACTCTTATTGTGATTCATGTGGATAGGTGAAGTGTTCATTTGATAGACCCCGAGCAGATCCCACTGTCAGGCTCTTATCTAGCTGGCAGGGCTGGATGTCACTCGATGGCGTATACCCGGACCCCGAGCAGATCTCGCTGCTAGGCTCTCATCTAGTTGGCAGGGCTGGATGTCACTCAATGGTGTCTACCCAGACCCCGAGTAGATCCCGCTGTCAGGCTCTCACCCAGCTGGCAGTGTTGGATGTCACTCGATGGAGTCTACCCGGACCCCAAGTAGATTCCGCTGTCAGGCTCTCATCTAGTTGGATGGGCTGGATGTCACTTGATGGAGTCTACCCAGACCCCAAGCAGATCCCGCTTCCAGGCTCTCATGAAGCTGGCAGGGTTGGATGTCACTAGTGAGCGTCTACTTGGACCCCGAGCAGATCCCGCTACCAGGCTCTCATCTAGCTGGCAGGGCTGGATGTCATTCGTGAGAGTCTACCCTGAGCAGATCTCGTGTCCAGACTCTTATCTAGCTGGCAGGGCTGGATGTCACTCATGAGCATCTACCTGGATCCCGAGCATATCTCGCTGTTAGGCTCTCATCTAGCTGGCAGGGCTGGATGTCACTCGTGAGCGTCTACCCTGACCCCGAGCAAATCCCGCTGCAAGGATCTCATCTATCTGACAGGGCTGGATGTCACTCGTGACTGTCTACTCAGGATCCCAACAAAACAGGAGGTATTGATGAACGTGGTGTCTAAAGCCGGGACTCAGACACTCAAATTACGAAGGCAAAAATCGCAGGGTTAACTTGATGACCTTAGCAGGTAAGCGAGCCGCAAGTGCCAAGCCAAGACTATGGATCGGCGAGCACTCGGAAAGCGATCAAGGTGGCAAAGGCTCAAACCGCATCGTGACCTCACAGAGTCCAGCTCACACAGAGCTAGGCGACTCGGGTGCGAGCCGAGTCGGCTTGCCTCCTCTATCTCGCGTGTGGCAAGAAGAATCTTGACAAGGTACGGGTCTCCATTCGAGATTCGGCCAACTAAGGCTCCTATATTTTTTGAGCCAAGTCACAAATAAACACGCGACCTCAATCGCGAGACGCGGGATGAGAGATAGTTAATAGCAGGACCGAATCAGGCCGCGAATACAAAAGAGAAAGGATGAAGCGACATTGCAGGGAAGCGATATTACAAGCATCAGTTCAAAAAAACATATTTCATTAATTAATGACAAAATTATAGGTTTGGGGCTCGGCCCACGTTCATATTACAACAAAAATATAAAAGGCGAGGCGCGGGGATTCAGCGAGGCGAGCCCTCGAGCGACGAGTCCTCCTAGATGGGTCGGTAGGACGTATCGCCCGGCTTGGGTACCGGAAGGAATAGTGCCGGTACCACATCGCTCACGGAAAGGCCCGCGCCCTCGCTCTTAATAAGGTTCGCCCGCCGCAACATCTGGAGAGTGTACTTTGCTGCATTGGCAGCATTCTTCTGCATCATGATTTCCAGCTCGTACTAGGTATAGTGCGTGAGCTGGCAACTGTTGCTGGAGGGCGGCGGAGTAGCTGCTGCGGCTTCCAGTTCGCGCACCCGCGCATGTGACGCCTCCTTTTCCTTCTCAAGGATGGCAATCTGCAAGCCTAGACGACTGGCCGCCGCATCCTGCGAAAAGGGGTAGGGTAAACTTGAGAAAAGTAGAGGCATCCTTCAAGCGATATTTGCGAGTTGACGGACTTACCACTCCTCCCAAGTACTCGGCAATGACGGCATCGGTTGCGTCCGCCCACTTCTTCTGGTAGTCTGCCTCCTCCTGGGCGATACGGCGAGCTCCCTCCTTTTCATAGACTAGTTTTTGAGCATCAGGGCATTATTCTCCAGCTGGGTTAGCCGCCTGCCCACTATGTGGGCCAGCTCCAGGCCGCAGAGCTGGCCCCACATGCTCTCGTGCACAAGGACCCGCATGGACTCCTCGTCGTAGATCGCGGCGTCCTCCCGCGCATACAAACCGAACGAGAAGTTGTAGGCCTCCCCACTGATGGACTCATGTTCTAGCCAGCTTGGCAGCAGGGTGGAGATGTAAGCCCAGTTCACCTCCTTGTCCCACTGTAGGAGGGGAATCCTGAGCTTGTCTAAGTGCCGCTCGCCGAGGCCGAAGTTGTGGTGCCCTCTCGGCACCCGTGTCACGGCGGGTTGCGTATCTTCTTGCGTCCTGGAGGTGTCGGCCACTCCGTCGGGGGAGCCACTGGTCGAGGCAGCCGCGGGGGAGAGATCCCCAGTTGGTTGACCCACCGAGACCTTACCTTTTTCCCGAGCTGCAGGAGGTGTGCCGCCCGCGGTCTTCGATTTCTTGGGCGGCGACAGTGGAAGAGATCCGCGGCTAGGCCTCTTCTGGGGAACAGAGATCGGGGTCTCGCAATGAGCGGCGGCTGGGACCTCGATGCGAGCAAGCTCGCTGGAAACATGTAGCGCACTCTCATAAGGAGGTGCAAGGGGATGTTCCACTCGCTTGCAGAAAAGGAAAATTAAGACAGAAGAATGATAGTAAAGAAAAGGAGAGAAGGAAGTGTGTGTACTTTACCTCCTCCGGGCGCGACGGGGGCGAGGTTGTCTATGTTCCTGCGGAGGAACACGACTTAAAAGTTCTTCCCCTCGAAGAACCTGCAAAGCTCGGCTTCGTGGACCCCCAGAGTAGGGACGGTAGCTCGCCTCACTGAGCTGGACGGATGAGAAAGGGACATTGCCGAATTCTCCATTAACAAAAACAAATTTCTTTAGCCAATTATGGCTCTTATTGACGGTCTCTCGCACCTTGACGTGGTTGCTGGATGTAATAAACGAACAAGAACAAACCGGAAGTGGTATAACAGAAATTTTATTATCTGAAAAAGGTATCTATTACAAAGGTATGACCTCCCTTTTATAGAATGGAGGAGAGAAGAGAGAATACAAATAGAGATGTGCAACTAAAAAATTACAAAACTAAGGGGCCTATACAAAAAACAAGCCGCGCGGTTAGATGAGAAAGGCTAGCCGCTCGGCTACCACCAGAGAGAGAGAGAAGACGCCAAGGGAGACCGCAAGACCGCTCAGTCTCCAAGCCGTCTGAGACAAACCGCTAAACCGCTTGGACTCCAGACAGCAACAGCCCAGCAACCAAACCGCTGAAGGGAAACCGCCAGACTACGCGGTCAACAATCCGCCAAGACAAGCCACCAGACCGCCCGGTCACTAACTCCAACACTCCCCCTCAAGCTGGAGCATATATATCGATCATGCCCAGCTTGTCGCAAATATTAAGAAATGAGGCAGATACTGGCTTGGTGAAGATGTCAGCCAACTCTTTATCAGAAGTGACGAAGGGAGTGCAAATTTGTTCCTTCAAAATCTCTTCACGAATGAAATGACAGTCGACCTCAATGTGCTTGGTTCTTTCATGAAAGACCGGATTTTTGGAGATGTATATGGCATCCTTGTTATCACAAAACATAGGTAGAGGATAGTTGTAGACCTCTCCTAAATCCATCATAAGTGCCCGTAACCACTTTAACTCACAAGTGGTCGATGTCATACTACGATACTCTGCTTCTACACTGGACCTGGAAACAACAGACTGCTTTTTGCTCTTCCAGCTCACTAGATTTCCCCCAACAAAGGAGCAAAAACCCGAGGTTGACTTGCGATCCCCTTTTTCATCAGCGTAACTCGCATCTGAGTTTGCTTCAACCCTCAGATGACCATTCTTCTGAAAGAGTAATCCTTTCCCAGACGCTGCTTTGGCATACTCAAAGATCCGCAAGGCGGACTGTAGATGATAGTCCCTAGGCGCTTGCATGAATTGACTCACCATACCTACAGCATAGGAAATGTTGGGCCTGGTCACTGTGAGATATATGAGCTTACAAACCAGACTCATGTACCGCGTAATATCTGAAAGAGGAGGCGAATCATCTGTCAAGGTTTTGTCTTCTCCAGATGTCATGGGGCATCGGGCAGGTTTGGCTCCAGTCAATCCTGCCTCTTTTAATTGATCAAGAGCATACTTATGTTGGGAGAGGACTAAGGAGTTGGGCTTTCGAGAGATTTCGATCCCCAGAAAGTACTTCAGAGAGCCCATATCTTTTGTGACCAGATGTTGACGAAGATGCCGCTTTGTCAAGGCTACCCCTTCCTGGTCATTGCCAGTGAGAAGAATATCATCGACGTTCACAGAAAGAACCACCAGTCCCAAGGAGGTTTTGCGAATGAATAGCGAGTGATCGGCAGAGCTTCGCGCAAAACCCACGGCCGCCATGATGCCGCTTAACTTGTCAAACCAAGCTCGAGGGCTCTGCTTGAGGCCATAGATTCCCTGTTTCAGCCGGCATACTCATGTCTCCCCCTGAGCAACATACCCAGGAGGTTGCTCCATGTAGACGGCCTCATGAAGATTACCATAAAGGAAGGCATTCTTGACATCCAGCTGGGAAATCGGCCAATCTCTATTGATAGCGACAGAGAGTAGGACCCGGATAGTGCTGAGACGAGCTACGGGAGAGAAGGTGTCAAAATAAACCCCATAGGTCTGAGTAAAGCCCTTAGCAACAAGGCGGACCTTATAACGATCCACAGTGCCGTCCGGGCCAAATTTGACCACAAAGACCCAGCGGAAGCCAACCACATCAGTACCAAAGGGAGGAGGAACAAGAGTCCATGTACCCTGCTCAGTTAGGATCGCCATTTACTCATCCATGGCCATCTTCCAATGAGGAATATCTAGAGCCTCCTGGTAGGAACGGGGTGTGGCAGTGGCAGAGATAGCCAGTGCAAAGGCCCTGCGAGAAGAGGTAAGATGATCATATGAAACAACAGTAGCAAGGGGGTGTAGAGTACACGTCCGCACCCCTTTGCGAAGATCTACCGGAAGATCCAGGTCGGCAGGTTCCTCGGCATCTGGAGCATCCATGGCAGAGAGAGCTGGCCCGGGAGTAGAGAGTGACGGCGGCGGAGATGAGGGAGATGGTGACGGAGAAGAGGGAGAGAGAGGCGGAGGGAGAGGAGTGGATGGAGATGGAGTAGGGGTGGAGATCTCAGTAGGAGATGAGGGAACGAAGGGACAAACAGGAGGTTCAGAAGCTGGGGGAGAGGAGAGGAGTCATCCGAGAAGTAGGAGGCATTCTCGAAGAAGGTGACGTCAGCAGATACGAACTACTTACGAAGAACGGGGTCAAAGCAATAATAGCCTTTCTGAGTGGTGGAGTACCCGAGAAAGACACATTTGGTGGAGCAAGGGGAGATCTTATCACGGGTGGCAGATGGGGCATGCACAAAGGCAGTGCACCCAAAGATTTGGAGCGGGAGAGGAAAAGGCTCCTTGCCCGAATACAGAATGCAGAATGGGGTTTTCTCGTGGAGAACCGTGGAGGGAATGCGATTGATGAGGTAGCAGGCAAGGAGAATAGCATAGCCCCAATATGAGCAAGGAACATGCATCTGGGTCATCAAGGTACGAGCGACATCGAGGAGATGACAGTTTTTGCTCTCCGCCACCCTATTTTACTGGGAGGTATAAACACAGCTAGTCTGATGAATAATGTCATATTGCACACAAAAAGTGATAAAAGAATGACTCAGATATTCTTTAGCATTGTCTGAGCTAAAAGTTTTAATACAAACATTAAACTGAGTTTTAATTAACTGATAAAAAGAGATTCATACATCCAAAAGTTCAGAGCGATCTCGTAAGAGATATACCCAAGTACATCTAGAAATGTCATCAATAAAAGTAACAAAATAAGAACTACCCCGACCAATGGTGAGGGTAGGAACAGGTCCCCAGACATCGGAGTGGACTAGATCAAACGGACGGGTAGAACCCCGACCTTGCTTCGGCGAAAAGGATGAACGGTGGTGCTTGCCAAGCTGACAAGCATCGCAGTTGAGAGGAGTACTGGAAGGAGGGAGGTGGGTCAGAAGCTAATGTAGAATTAAGGAGGAGGATGACTGAGGCGGAGATGCCACTGGAGAAGATCCGTACAAGAAGAAGAGAAGGCGGACAAGGCGGAGACATTGTCGAGGAAGTAGAGGCCGCCGCTCTCAGTCCCAGTAGCAATCGTCAGTTTGGAGCTTGGATCCTTAAAAGAACAAGAAGTCGGAGTAAACGTCACAGAGCACTGAAGCTGCTTGCATAAAGAGGTAACCGACAATAAGTTGAACGGAAATTTGGGCACATAGAGAGTGTTTGCTAGGCGAAGAGACGGAGTAACATGAACCACTCCCGACCCATGAACCGGGGAGGGAGAACTGTCTGCAACGAGAATAGGAGGCAACCGATCATGCTGTTCGAGGAGAGAGAAGCACTGAGGATTGCCCGTCATGTGATTAGTCACACCAGAGTCGATAAGCCATTTACCTTGAGACACCACGTGGGCACTACCTGATGATGTGACCACGGAGGCAGACGGCTTGGAAGTAGAGGCGGAAGAGTCACCCGTGGGGCAAAGATGGTCATGCTTCATCCAACAGCGATCCACCATGTGGCTGGTACGGCCACAGTGAGAGAAAAGGTAGCGGGAAGGAGCACGTCCACTAGACTGGTGACTGCGGCTACCAGAGCCACTCTGCTGAGTTTGGTGAGCATAGTTGTCCGGTGGAGAAGGAGCGGGCAGAAGCGGGCGCATAAGAAGGGAGGTGACAGCAGCGATGCGGGCAGCGGTGGCATCTAAGGTAGGAGATTCCGCCTCACCCAGAATTTGTTGGCGGATCATATCATATGTATCAGGAAGCCAAAGAAGGTAGCACACAACCAGAAGCTCCTGGAAATGCTTGTGTTGTTGAGCCAAATCCGCAGAAAAGGGGCGATTCTAAAGAATCTCAGCCCTGAGAGCCTGAACCTGTTGGTAGGCAGCAGCAGGAGACAAGGTAGGACGAGCAAAGAGATCTACATACAACGTATAGATGCATGATGTCTGAGCTCCCTTTGAGTACAAAGCGGCAAGATGAAGCCAGGCGGCCTTGACCATCTCATCATAATGGATGACGGGAAGGTATTCAGCGGAGAGGCTGTTAGCAAGCCAAGTATACACAAGCGCATCACTCACATACGAGTCATCAAAGAGAGGTGAAGTGGTGGGAGGAGGGTCATCAAAGAGATGGTGGCGTTTGCGTTGCGAGCGAAGGAGAAAGGTGAAGGAGATGCTCCAATCCGGGTAGTTTGAGCCGACCAGTTTGGAAACGGTGTTAAGGTTCCCGAAAGGAGTAGGAGGAGGAGGCGGAGCCAGATTGACAACAGGAGTGGTGGCAGTAGAAGCATCAGAAAGTGCCATATGAGAAAACAACAGGAAGCCGCGCGGTTAGGAAGCAAACCATGAGGTTAGGAAACAAGCCGCGTGAACAGGGAGAGATCACAACGGTTAGGAGAAAGAGATTTGCGGCGGTCACGATGATAGACACCAGCGTCCAGAAAAGCCACGACCAAGCCTCAGAACCAAGCAGAGGGGAAGAAGTCGAGCGGCTTGAAAGTAGACCGCTCGAATAGAAGAGGAAGGAGAAGAGTTCGCGGGAAGGCAACAAGGCGAACTGGTCACGGCAACTAAGACGAGGTCGCGGCGACTGAGTACAGGTTGCGGCGATAAGAAAAAGGAGCCAAGAAGGTCGCGCACATAAAGGGCAACAATAAGGATAGAAAGAGGTCGCGCGAACAAGGCGCAAGCAGGCAGAAGAAACAAGCCGCAAGGAAAGGTCGCGAGAAGAAGAAGCAAGCCATGCGGATAGGTCGCGCGGTCAGAAAAGGCACACAGAATCAGGAGGAGTAGATCGAGTCCTCTGATACCATGTAAGAAACGAAGAAGAACAAACCGGAAGTGGTATAACATAAATTTTATTATCTAAAAAAGGTATCTATTACAAAGGTATGACCTCCCTTTTATAGAATGGAGGAGAGAAGAGAGAATACAAATAGAGATGTGGGACTAAAAAATTACAGAACTAAGCGGCCTATACAAAAAACAAACCGCACAAGCCGCGTGGCTAGATTAGAAGGACTAACCGCTCGGCTATCACCAGAGAGAGAGAGAAGCCGCCAAGGGAGACCGCTAGACCGCTCGGTCTCCAAGCCGCCTGAGATAAACCGCTAGACCGCTTGGACTCCAGACAGTAATATCCCTGCAACCAAACCGCTGAAGGGAAACCACTAGACCGCGCGGTCAACAATCTGCCAAGACAAGCCGCTAGACTGCCCGGTCACTAACTCCAACAGTGGAGAAGTAGGTGGTCCAGTCTTTGTTCGCCCGGAAGGAGAACAGCTTGCGGAAGACCGCAAGGCTGGACTCGATCCGCTCTTCCTGTAGGAAGCACGCGAATTCGATCACCATCGCGATGGAGTGTGGGGTCATCTACCCAAGGATGATCCTGAAGTATTTCAGTATTTGGAGGACCTCCGTCCATAGAGTAAGCCGGAGACCCACCTTGAAATGCGCTGTGAGGATGGAGAGCTCCTTTCCCGAGAGGTCGTTGATATTCTCCCCCACCCCAGATCGCCTTGCCTCGAAGCCTGGCGGTATGTAGTCGCCTATGGCATCAAGGAACTCACCTTCAGAAATGGCGGCATGGGAGAAGTCATGCTCGGAGAAGGTCCAAGCACACTTACTCCGCCCATCCGCATCGCCACTACCACCACCCATCTCGCGGGAAATTTGCTAACAGGGACAAAGTAGTTCTTGCAGGAAGCTGGGGAGTTGGGAGTCACAGGAAGAAGAGAAAGGGGAAATCTTAAATGCGGTAGGTAAGAAAGGATCGGCAGGGCCTATTTATAGAAAGGAAAAAGGCTGGAAAATGCTCCGTCGGTGGGAAAAGTGCGGATAGCAAAATGCACCCCGACGCTTCGACTTCTGGACCCACCACGGATTTATATCAGCTCGTCGATGTTCCTCCAAGACAACTCGGCAGCAAGCCGCGCTCACCCGCGATCCGCACCCACCAGAAATAGTGGGACAGCCGCTTAGGCTCGCGATCTGCGAGCTCCCGGATCGCTCCCGCTGCGACTAGATAGGCGAGTTGGGCGAGCCGATTCCGTAATCTCGAGCCCGCTTAAAAAGGGGTAGGTGGTCAAGAGCGCCTCATCTGCACCTGCCCAGAGAAAACTAAGCAGCAGCACAATAAAGGTAGCATACAACAAACATGAGTCCATTGACGGGCGAAAAGGTCTCAAATTATTATAGACAGATTAAATGTCCCGATGAAAGAAAGTTCGTGACCCGGGCCTGTTGATCAATAACTAGGAGGAGGCAGGTGGCAAACGGCTCAATACTGGATCCACTTCCACCTGCCCCGCATCCGCGTCCCAGATCGGGGTGCCACGTGAGGATAATGGTACTCGCAGACTGCCAATAACTCCTACTAGGCCAGGTCGATCTGCTCCGTTGCATGCCTTAGCCGCTCCTCAGCCTTCGTGATGTGCGCCCCCGGAGAACTCCATCCATTCAGCTGGACGCCTCGTTCCCTCCAAAACTATGAACCGCTCCTCCACCTCGGCCTTTTCCTTATCTACTCAGTTGTAAACCTCCTGTAACAGTAGCGTGTGTTTTTGAAATAGCCACGTCACCTGCATCTTCATCCCCTCAGCATCCATCGGGTCTCCTAGGTACTCCAAAATATGATCTGTATCAGGGGGAGGCGAGTACCCCTCGCTCACGTCGACGTTGGAGGAGGAGATCGCGTTAAAGCCTACAGAAGGAAAAATCAGAATGAGCGAGAAGTAATAAATGGGCAAAAGTGCAAGATCACCAGGGGTCGGCATGTCGCCCGCACCAGCAGATGGCCGGGAGGAGCCAGTCCGGCCCTAAAAGGGCCCCCCTTCAAGAACTGCGAAAGATTTCCCCAGCCTAGGGGGAATTGACGACTGAGAAATCATCGGAGGGGGTGCCCCTGGCCCGAAGGGAGGGCAACCCGCTCGGTTATCAGTGGGAGGGAACGACTCTGCACCCCTCTGATGCCTCCATCTTTACGAGGCATCACCTGCGGAAAAAGGAATTAGAGGCGAAATTGAGAATCAAGTGGGAGGTTCGCATACCACATGGGCGACCTCGGCACTAGCCGCCGCGCTGTACCCCAGGGGGTCGTTCACAAGAGATTGCCTGATGATTTTCCCTTCCACCGGCCTGAAGAGGGGGCCAGGCGATCCGCGCGCCAACCATGGGGTAGCGTCAAGAGCCTGCTGCTTAGTCCCCTCCATCGCGGTCGCTAGGCGCCCTCACATCTACTCGGACACAGGCATCATTCAGGTATAGCTCACAGAGAAGGTTAGAAGCAGGGTTTTTTCCAAAGGTCCGATGGTATATTTATAGCATGATTGTGGGACCCACCAAAATATTCTCTCCAGCTCAGAAAAGAACTCATCGAACAAATGGGTTGGATTATTCTTTCCGAGCTTGTCCAAGCTCAAAAAGAGCATGGATTGTATACAACCCCATGTTCGCCGAGTGGGTCCACCAGGCCAGGTGAGCGGACCAGGGCAACCTACCCGCAGTAGAACGGTGTGTGGGCGAACTCAAAACAGCCAGCTCACTCTCGCTAAAGCAAGGCAGGAAAGCCGCGTGAGCCGGTTCATCCAGCCCGCTCTCCCATAGGCGACCTGACCGCCAGCCCGCCTCAGAACGAGGGTTGGCAGACTACGGCGGCCTGGCTTGCGCTCGCCTAAGGAGGGAAGGCGAGTTGTGGGCCTGATCTCTTCTGCCTCAGCGGGATGGAGAGCTGTGGCGAGCTGACCTCGAGATCCTTGGAACTTGCCCAGTAAGGACCAGAGGAAAAATTACCTTGGTACCCTTGCTGGGGGTGCAAATAGCGTTTCAAAACAGCGGAGTTACGCTGTTGGCAGACCTAGTTGGGCTGCACATAGCTATTCAAAATTGCGATGGATGGCTTGTAAGACCCCCCTCTCAGAACACAGAACACGGCACGAGAGCGGTCTTATGCCCAGAACAGCCTCCTTGCGGTAGCACTAACACCCGGGCTAGCCTGTACCACAAGACTCCTATTCTGCCGGCTATAACCAATATCATACATTGCCAACCCAACCAAAATGTAATACAGAAGTCAAATCCACACAAAGCATATAGTCCATAATATCATAAATCAAGAAGCTACAACAAGCTTCTAATATCAGAGTACGTAAACAGTAGTTTGCCCAAAAAGGGCTACATAAAAAACCTCTCACACTCACATATGTAACTGACAGTAGAGACGGTACCGTCGCCTCAGTCCCTGTCGTCCTGTCCTGGCTGTCCAGCTGCAAAACCTGCTGCTCCACCTGCGGGATTTCCTCCTAAAAAGGAAGACGTAGCAACTATTAGTCATAAAGACTAAGTGGCTTCTCATCCACTCCCCCGGCGACTTCTCGGCACCGAGCGGAGAAAGGAACAGGGTATAATATATATAAATCATAGGTACAAGCAGGTGGTATAATCTGAATAACACACTGTAAATAAAGCAGTGTAATAAATGAGCAACCACTTATTCTAACAACTCTACCATCTACAGTTGCATGAGAGTACAATGTTATAACAGTAAGTAACTCAACTTATATGAATGTCCATATGAACATATAAGTTGAGGATCGTTTAGCAGTAAGTAACGCATCGTATAGGAGTGCTCATACAAACTTATACGATGAGGATCTTGTGTATGTAGTGAATTGTATTGACATGTATGCAATGCAATGACTCACCCATGATCACGCACATGCAATCGCTATGTCGACACAGACTTGTAGTTCCCACTTTTGGAGCAGGTAACTAACCTCTCAGGCTTCAACCGTCATGGCCAGACGGTGACAGTAGAACGGGCATCTCTACTACTAGGCTGGTCTCCACACTACCTGGCCTAGGCCTTCGTATGCCTCAACGCTAAGAATACTACAACGGAGCTCACATGCGTACTACGGCTCAGCGGGTGTCTCGGGTAGATGTGCACCGAGATCCTAGACCCGAACTGTCCTAAGGTGTGATATAGAAGGAGCCTTGGAAATGAGCACGAGGACCAAGCTCAACCGTTCACTTGGCACGGAAGGAGCCTCGAGACTTGAACACCGAGGACCAAGCCCAACCGCCCAAGGTCTAGCTGTCAACTCCCATCGGTATGACGATTGGCGAGCACGTAGACCTGCCACACTATCCTTAACCCGGGATTACGACACCGCGTGTCGACTCACACCACATGCATTATATCCACATCGTGATACGAAAGGATCCTTGGAAACGAGTACGAGGACCAAGCCCAACCGACCACTTGGAACGGAAGGAGCCTCGGGACATGAATACCGAGGACCAAGCCCAACCATCCATTTATGGTTCTTCCCAACGTTACCAACCAGTGCGATCAGATATCCGCACTCACCCTTTTAACAATCCGGTTCCCAAGGCACCTAAGGGGTTTACCACAAACATAGGTGGAGAACCACCACATACAATGGACCATTTTAGACTCCCTCATATGACAAGCCTCAAGACCATGATTTCGTCTAATGCTATGGTCACATAACTTTAACATCAGCAAGATCAACCATTTGTGTACACATGAGTTAACCATCTATTTAACACCTCACATGTTCATACGACCAACACCGAACAATTACCCAAGCTCTAGTAAATGTTATTATTAAACAACTAATTATCCTCGTTCATTAACCCCCACCCAATCGTTTTGTTCAACCACATACCATTTCACAATTTATTTACGTGGGGTCCATCCAGTAATTTCATCATGTGTTGAATCATCACAGTTAGGAATATTATGAATCGCCTACAACTTAACGTCGGATTGTTACAAAACCTCTTCCGAGTCCAAACCCAACTTTACAATTACCTAGGAATTTCTGGTGCAGAACACCTGCTGGGTAGCAACTTCGACCAGAGATTCCCGTGGCAATAGGAATTTGGTAAGTGCGTGTAACCCCTTGATGGAAAGGTCTTTCCATGGGCTATAACTTTCATGTTCAGTCTGCAACCCAGATCAGAGTGTATCATACATGAAATTGGCTCCAAATCCTGCTGTATACAGGATACAATTTCTGCACGCTTGGTCTGACAGCCCTCTACTTCAATCAGACATTCCCGTGGCTACAGACTTCACTTGAAGGCGTGTAACCACTCGTTGAAAAGGTAATCCCAAGGGATACGACTTTCGTGTTTAGTTGGAAGCCCAGATTTGACCATATCTTGCCTGAAGATAGCCAAGAAGGTTGCTGCGTGCAGAACACAGATTTATGCACGCATCTTGAGGCGAAATGAACGGCATCAGTTCATCTTCCTCCTCAAGCCGATTCTCCCATATCACAACCAGAAGATCCTCCACCCTCATTCACCCTCTTAAGGTCATTCTTCTTCACGAAACCACCCCATCATCACTTTGAAGGAGGGGGAGGTTGAAGATGACTAACCATTAGAACACAAGTTCTAGCATGACCCTCCTAGAAACCTTCAACTCACACATCAAGACTCATTTGAGTCGATGTCTCACCTAAGAATAACTATGGAACTAGCACCAAGAGATAGGGGAGGAAGCTCACCTCATTTCCAGCGGTTCCACCATTTCTGGCCATAGATCTTGTCATTCTCCTCGTCGGCATCCCTTTTCCCTTGACGGCGGTGGCGATTCCTCATGGAGTTTGGTTGGCTCCAGCAATTTCTCCTTCCTACAGAAGTTTCTCCAGAAAATGTGGCTTGGAAGAGGATGAAAAACGGCTAGGGTTTCATTTCCCCTTTTTATTCAGAAGTGACACGGGTAGGGACACGGCCGTGTCCTTACCCGTGTTCTGCTCTAGCAAAACGTCGTCAACGGTTTGACTGCTGTTTAGTGCACATACATGGGTACCGACACGCCCGTGTCTGTACCCATATCCAGGTGATACGGTCGTGGTTCTGGCCGTGTCGATACCCGTGTCTTGCTCGGGACACGTCTCGTCGACCTTGCCTCGATGCACACGGGTAGGGACACGCCAGTGTCTCTACCTGTGTCCTTCTCTAGACAAACCACTCAACGCCATGCCACTCAAAGCCATAGCACTCAAAAATACGGTACACGGGTAGGGACATGTCCGTGTCTCTACCCGTGTCCTCCTCGGGACAGTCTACTCAATGTCGTGCCACTTAAAGCCATGGCACTCAAAGCTACGGCACACGGGTAGGGACACGCCCGTGTCTCTACTCGTGTCCTCCTCAGGACAGTCCACTCAACGCCATGCCACTCAAAGACATGGCACTCAAAGCCACGACACACGGGTAGGGACACGCCCGTGTCTCTACCTGTGTCCTACACAGGCCCAACTTCGTTTTTCCCCACGAGTACGCGCCTGATCACCTGCACTCTCTGAGCCCAAATCAGCTCTCCTGACTCAAAAGCGCGCATCGGGGTCCTAGCGCGAATCAGGACGTTGCATGGCTATTGGAAGACTATTCCCCGAAAACTATAAATAGGACTCAAGGGGCACCTCAGAAGACATGCCTTCTTGTTTCCAGATCTTTTTGCGCTTTCTGAGGTAGCCTTAGCTCAGCATCTGGCTAAGGGAAGGGAAGCGCTCTAAGATCTTCCGGGTGTGTGGTAGGACCTCCACGCTGAGCCCTTGGGTCAGTTCCTTTTTCTTTTCCTTTGTTATTTTTATCGCAGGAGAGAAGTAGGTGCGCGATCACCCCTTCCCCATGGGTGAACTCCACAGAGACCGAATTCTCGGTTTCAAAACTGAGAGAAGGAATTCCAATCCAGCTTCTGTGATTAGGTATATAACATTCCTAATTTCCTCTTGCGCAGAGACGAATCCATCGCGCACAATCTCATAGACTTTAAAGATGTTGTTTACGTTCTTGGGAGTCATTGGAGTGAAGGTAAATTTAGAAGGAGATGTGTCGACTAAAGGAATTCTAGGTCTCGACACACAAGGATCAATCTCTCAAGATTTCAGGAAAGCATAGTCGACTTCTACTCTCACACCCATTTTATAGTTAAATCTTCCCTAAAGTCGAAAGGGCGCGCTGCATTTAGACTATTCTAAAATTTTTGGGTTAATATCTACTGTCGACACAAAGAAAGATGACTGTCGGGATGTCTCGACTTAAGTCGACACGAGGATTATGTCTCTCGACACATACCTTAGGGTCTCGACACCCTTATGTCTCGACACTTATTTTAGTGTCTCGACACTTTGCATTTTTGTAGTGTTGTCACATTTTTTGATGTCTCGACACATAACTATCTATAGTGTCGACACACTTTCTAGTGTCTCGGCATTTTTTGACTGTCTTGACACACACTCTGGTGTCTTGACACAATTTTTTTTGACTTAGATTTGTTTTCTGAAAAGTAGATTATTGACATTAATGATGTCTTACTTATTTATTTAGGTTGGTAGATTTTATTACTTAACTTATACAAGTTGAATAGGGTTTTTTTAATTTTAGGTACCAATGAAAATGGTTATTCTATATTTAACATTCCTAGTTCAAACTTGAAGAAATTGAACTTGTTTTCATCTAAGGGTTTTGTGAATATGTCAGCAATTTGATTTTCAGTTGGATTATAATATAAATAGATATTATCTTTTTCAACATGTCCTCTAAGAAAGCGATATCTAATTTCTAAATGTTTGGTTCTATTGTGAGAAACCTGATTATTAGCAATTGAGATTTCACTAGTAGAATCACAATACATTACAGATTTACTTAGTTGTACACTGTAGTCTAGGAGTTGATGCTGAATCCATAGTAACTGTGCACAGCAGCTCACAGCTGATATATACTCAGACTCAGCTGTAGAAATAACGACACTTATTTGCTTCTTACTGCTCCAACTGATGAGTCTTCTCCCCAGAAATTGACAAGTTCCTGATGTACTCTTTTTGTCCACTTTACATCCTACAAAATCTACATCTGTGTATCCAGTTAGATCAAAATCACCATTTCTAGGATACCAAAGCCCAAGATTGGGTGTGCCCTTTAAATATCTATGTATTATTTTAACTGCTGAATAATGAGACTCTTTAGGGCATGTTTGGTACCTAGCACAAACACATGTTGAAAACATGATATTTGTTCTACTAGCTGTCAAGTAAAGGGGTGATCCAATGATGCATCTATACAAGGATTCATCCACTGGTTTCCCAGATTCATCCTTGTGTACTGAAACTGAGGAAGCCATTGGGGTTCTCATGGTAGAAGAATTTTCCATACCATACTTCGTAATCAACTCCTTTGTGAACTTAGACTGAGAGATGGATATACCATCTTTAGATTGTCTAACTTAGAGTCCCAAGAAGAACTTCAGCTCACCCATGCTGCTCATTTCAAACTTGTCATGCATAAGCTTGGCAAATTTTTACAATAGCAGCTCATTATTAGAACAAAAAATGATGTCATCTATATAAATCTGGACAAGGATGTTGGAACCTTTGAAGTCCCTTAGGAATAGTGTCTTACCTATCTTCCCCTAGAGAACTTATTCTCTATAAGAAAGGTAGACAGGGTCTCATAGCAGGCTTAGGTACCTATTTTAACCCATACAAAGCTTTATGTAATCTGAAGACATGAGATCTAAGTTTAGGATTTACAAAACCTGGTGGTTGTTCTACATAGACCTCTTCCTTCAATGTACCATTTAATAATGTAGATTTAACATCCATCTGGTAGACTTTATATCCTTCGTAAGCTACATGTGATAAAAACAATCTAATAGCTTCTAGCCTAGCTACAGGTGTTAACCCCAAAATTGATGATCCCTCTCAAGGTATCTAGCTCGCGAGTCGCGGCCTACTCCGGGTTCACCTAGAGCATCGCGATCTGCCTCAGCCCTCTTTATTGTGGGCCAGGCAGATAGAAACTCCTACCCGCTCGGGCCGCACGGCTAGGATGGTCTCCCCAGCCTGACTGCCCAAGTCGCGTAGTTGTCGCGTGCTCTAAGGGACGATGAGCTGCTTTCGCAGGTCGTTCCTACAGGCCACGTGGTTAGATCAGCCTAACCATACACGTTTTTCTAGCAGGCGGCGGACTCCGACTCCAGTCTAACAAGTCGTAGCATATAACCCAACGGCAATGGCGACCTGCTCCAGGTCGCTGATCAGTGGTAGCAACCTACATCCAAGTTGTCGAAGTCATCAAACAAGCAACAACTTGCTCTTCCTACTCGCCATTCGGTAATGGAAAAGACGGATTCCATCTCCCCAGCAAGGAGGCAGACTACCTCCTGAGTCATCCCGCCAAGGGGGCCTCCTACCACTGCCCGTCGAGGCTGCCCAAGCAGGGGCAGCCTCCTCTTATCCGCCCGAGGGGCGGTGGCCTCTTGCCGCTGCCCGCCAAGGCCGCCCAAGCAGGGGCAGCCTCCTCCTATCCGCCCGAGGGGCAGTAGCCTCCTACCGCTGCCTGTTGAGGCCTCCCAAGAAGGGGCAGCCTCCTCCTATCCTCCCGAGGGGCGGAAGCTTCCTGCCACTACCCACCGAGGCCTCCCAAGTAGGGGTGGCCTCCTCCTTTCCGCCCGAGGGGCGGCGGCCTCCTGCCGCTACCCACCGAGGCTGCCCAAGCAGGGGCGGCCTCTACCAATCCGCCCGAGGGGCGGCATCCTCCTGCCGCTGCCCGCCGAGGCCGCCCATGCAGGGGCAGCCTCCTCCTATCTGCCCGAGGGGCGGTGGCCTCCTATCACTACCTGCGAAGGTCGCCCAAGCAGGGGAGGCCTGTTCCTGTCCGCCCGAGGGGCGGCAGCCTCCTGCCGCTGCCCGCCAAGGCCGCCCAAGCAGGGGCGGCCTCCTCTGCCCAAGCAGAGGAGGCCTCCCCCTGCTTCCGCCGAGTCCGCCCGCCAAAGGGGAGGACTGCTCGCCTGCCGAGTCTGCCCGTCAAAGGGGGCGTACTGCCCTCCTGTCCACCGAGTTCGCCCAGGTCGGCGGCCTGCTCCTCTCATCCGCCTGAAGCTCCGTGATGACGTCACTGGACTCCGCTTCTATAAGATCTTCCACGGGCCTATAAATAGCCCTCAAAGCCTCTCATTTAGGGGGCGCGCAAAAGGAAAACTGCCAACTTGATCAAGGCCTGCGGACTCCATTTTCCAGTCCTCCGCCGCTGCCAGCAAGAGCTGCGGACTCAAATTCCCAGTCCTCCACAGCTGCTGGCAGCCTCTTTTACTTAGTCTCTGGCACCTTCTTTCCTCAGCCGCCAGCTTCCTCTTGTACCCTTTAATGCTTTTACATGTAATGGTGCAATTGCAAGCTATAATCCTACTTCTTGATTAAAGGAAAAGCCTGCCGCAAGAGTGGCATTTAAGCCACGGCGGGCAAAGTTTGCTGTTACCACTGCTAGCGGCCCCCCTCTCTTCTTTCCCTCTCTCGGTCTAACCAACAGAGCTCAACCGCCATTGTAGCCATCTGCTCGACAGTTCCTGGTCAACCTTCCCCGCTGATCATCAGGCTTCTCTGTTGATCATCAAGCTTCTCTACTAATCATCAAGCTTCTCCGCTGATCATCAACCCTCTCTATTGATCTCAGAGCTCTCAACCAACCTTCTCCTCTATCCCCTCAAACCTTCTTTCTTCAACTAGCTTGTGAGATTCGAACAACCCATTAACTAGACGGTGTCGTTTTTGCGTATCAATAGTTAATACACGACCTTTAGATCTCAAGCAGACAGCGAAAACATCGGTTACTCATTGAAGACCATCAAGCAACTGAGAACCTTTCTCCTTCAAGTCCCAGTGAAGATCCTCTCTGGGAGGCCTTGGAGCAATCGTGAAGAGAAACTGCCCAACAGTTTCAAGAAATCAACCATACTCTCGCGGCTATCACACAGCAATTGGCCGCTCAATCTGCAGCAGCGCCAGTTCCTCCAATCAATCCAGCACCAGCATTGGAGACTCCTCAAGTCTATCCACCGACCTATCCGCCGGTCTATCCTCCTCTTTACACTCCAACCTTTCTGCAATGGCCTGCAACCCCTTTACAGTCTCAGAATGATGAATTTACAGCTCGTCAAAACTTATTCCGAGAAGCTTCCCGGGGAAGTCCAACAAGATTTCTGAACTTTCTGGGAATTCATCCGTACTCTTCAGCTCCAGCCTTTGCTCCTCCAACAGCAGCTTTTCCCTCTTATCCTTCTACTCCTTCTGCAGCTACAACTTATGCTCCGTATTTTCCTTATGTTGTAGCAGAGAAAGAAGAGCCATCACTGTTTATAGAGAATGTTTGGCATGAACCAACTCCAATTAACTTTAGAGAGCCATGGTTGCCAATTTATACCGAAGAGACTGATCCAGTCAAACACCTTCAAGCCTTCGAATCAGCCGTAGCTCTCAAGACTCTCTCAGATGCTATGAAGTGCAAGCTCCTTGTAATAACCTTTGATGGGCAAGTGAGGGATTGTTTGTATGGACTATGTCCTCAGTCCATCTATTCCTTTGCTGATTTGCGAAGAGAGTTTTTGCTCAGATTTTCCACTTCTTCAAAGAGGAAGGGCGGTCCAGAAGCCCTCTTTGAGATCAGGCAGCGGGAGAATGAGACTGGGTCTCATTTTGTGGATCGTTTTCAGAGAGAAATCTTGGACATCGAGATCATCGACCAGGAGATGTATCGAGTGGCTCTCACAAATGGTTTGTAAGAAGGACCACTCAAGTTTGAGGCTAATGTTTGAACACTAAAGACATATCAAGAGCTAATTGCCTTAGCCAACTCATACATTTGGGGTGAGAAGAGTAACCCCAGCTTCATCTCCAGGCTTGTAGCTGAGAAAAATCATCCTCCATACAAGCAGCCTCCAAGGTCTCCTCAAAAAGACTTTTCATCCCACTCAAGGAAAGCGAAAAGGTTCCAGCATCATCGTCAACCCCTCTTCCCAAAAAAGGATTGTGCCTGAGATCCATTATTATAGCTACCAACCCTACCTTCGCAAACAACTTCGATTCATCAACAGCAAGATGATGACTTTACAGAATCTAAACTTGATGGGGACATGCAAGAAGTAATCCAAATCATGAAGGATAGGGCTAATCTTAAAAGGCCTTACCAGTCGGTAGATCAAAGACCAAAAGATTCAGATCTATTCTGTGAGTTTCACAAAGAAAGCGGGCACTTGACTGAAAATTGCCGAGTGCTTCGTCAACTGGTGCAAAAGATGCTAAGGAAGGGAAAGATGCGTGATCTGTTCTCGAAGGATGGTCATTCTGATCCGTCTACTTCAAAGGGCAAAGAAGTAGAGAATCACTCTCCGGGTTCAAAAAATGTGAACCAAGTCAGCAACTGCAATTGCCATAATAAGGAACCATGCTTCGACGCCAACGATGTAGGATCCAAGGGTCCTCTATTCTGAGCCAAAAAATGACAACATCGAAGTTCTCAAAGCTCCTCACAATCTAAGCTGGTTATTTTTACCTTACATTTTTCAAGCATAGTTCCTCTTAAAACACTTCTAAATGTTCTTTCGTTTCATTTCAATAAATTTTACGTACAAGATCCCGTACTGACACAGTTCCCTTTTTGTAATGTTTCTCCTTCATATTTTTCTCTTTGCCAAAGAGATCACTGAACCACCTAGATATCGTCGAGTCTTGCTCAGGGCCCCTCGAGATTGTTCTCTGGCGTAAGACCACAATGATCACATATAGTTGAGAGTTTTCGCATATGTGCAGTGGGGGCAGTTCAACTCTCGTGCGGAGGATGATGGGACTTCGAATCCTGGCTGGCATCTAACACAGAGTGCGTATCCAGGGAGGACCCATGTGTTTGCTCTGTTGTGCTTCGCTAAGGGATACGTTACAGCTACGATGATCTTTGCTTGACAAGCAATGGCGATCAAGTGTAGACTTGTCTCTTCAATCATCTCACAACTTTAACGGCCGAACACTCTATGGTACTCTCAATCTGTGCTTTCGCGGGGCCCGCAACTTCGTTGATCATTTCAAAGACAAGCAATGGGCCACTTGGCGTAACTAGTCAAATTGATCAGCAATGCTTGTAACCCGAGGTAAGAGAGCAGTGTATCAATCGATTCCTCCACAGGAATTTCTCTGTGCTTGTTTCTCTTTTATGTCCTTCAAAGGGAATGCGGCTAGTCCGCTTTAGGTAAGACTATACCCTAGATGATTTTTTGGCAAGTGATGCATAAGGCCCATGGGTGCACTCTTGTGGCAGCATTCAACCTTTTTGGATCATCTCCGGGGTGTAGCCTTCCTTCGTCTTTTTTGCCTTCTTACAGGTTGACAGGTTAAGTCCAACCTATCTAAGGGATCTGCAACATCTTTTTAGCTTATGATCATCTTATATTCATTTCTTATGTGAAGCTCTATCAGATGATGATCTACAAATTCTCTACTGTTCTTATTGGATATTTCTGGCACTAACTCATAGCCAGAGTTTGATTCTCTTTATTGACAAACCATTCAGTTAAAGTTCAGATATTGATTTCATCTGATTAATCTGGTTTTCATATGGGAGATATCATGATTGACCACGCAAAGAGATTGATGCAATGGCTTGATCTCTATTTTATTCTGCTTACTCGGTCAACAGCAGGATTTGATGGATTTTCCTTTTACAGTCTAATCATGTCTATCTCATCGCATTAATTTTTAGCAGCAGATTTATCCATAAAACTCCTCAGGTACCCAAGTTACTTTTCTTTCATATCTGCTTGTTCACTCTTGTGTTGCAGAGATTAGCAGATACTAGCAAGTCCTCTTCAGGTACTTGCAGCTTAACTCCCTTTCATATATGCTTGCTTACTCTTCTTTTACAGAGATTAATAGATATTAGCAAGTCCTTTTCAGGTACTTGCAGCTTAATTTTCTTTCATATCTGCTTACTCACTCTACTTTTGCAGAGATTAGCGGATATTAGCAAGTCCTCTTCAGGTACTTGCAAGTTATTATCCTTCTATGTTTTCTCTCATCTGTATTTTTTGCAGAGATCAATGGAAAACATTTGCCCGTCTTCCTCATTTACCAAAGCTATTGATGCATGAAATGCGACACCGTCTAGTTAACGGGTTGTTCGGTCTCATAAGCTAGGTGAATAAGAGGGTTGTGGGGATAGAGGAGAGGAAGCTTGATCAGGAGCTGTCGAGCAGACGTTACTTTCACGGTTGGGCTCTGATGGTTAGACCGAGAGAGGAAAAGAAGAGACAGGGCCGCTTGCAGAGACAACAACAGACTTTGCCCGCCGCGGCCTGAATGCCACTCTAGCGGCGGGCTTTCCTTTGATTATAATTCAGGATTACAGCTTGAGATTGCACCTTTAAACAGAAAGCCGAATAAAGGGTACAAGGGGGGAAGCTGGCGGCTAAGGAGAGGAGAATGCCAGAGGCCGCGCAGACTGGACAGAGAGGTCAACAAACCGCGCAGTTAGCTGATCAAGGAGTTCGCTGGACTAAGCCGGGCGGACTGCTTGATCAAGCTGGGAAAGGAAGGGGAGGTCGCGCAGACTGAGAATTGGAGTCCATAGGAACTGATATCGGGACCTTGACGCCTCTGTCGTGTCCTTGAATTAGAGGTATGGGGGCCTATTTATATGCCTGAGGAAGTAACGGTCTTGGTAACGTCACCCCTGGTGAGCCGGTGAGTCGTGCGAGTACAAATACTGAGTCCGCAGAGTCTGCGCCAGGCCGCGCGGTCTGGAACGGTCTTACTGTTGGAGGACTGGGACGATTCCTCCCCTACTACTGAACGAGTTTGCCTAGCCCGTTATGGATGAGGTTGAGTGGCTGCCAAGCTGGACTTTATTAATGAAGGAAGAATTGATAACGAGTCCTCCCTGCCCACGGAGACTGAGATGTACCCGATCGGTTGCCGAGCTGAATTAGCCCTGGCGGACTGCAGAATGAGTCCGCCTAACTTACGATGAACAGGTGGAGCAGGCCTCCTCCTGCTGGAGGCTTGTCGCACTTGGCGACGGGCTGGCGACCTGGCGAACTGAAGATGAGTCTGCTGGATGTAGTGCGGGTTGGAGAGCTGGAGGGAGGAGCGGGTCTGCCTCCCTTAGGTGCACTGAAGACTGAATCCACCACTTGATGAGCACGACACAATCAATCGGTCTAGGAGGATAGGAATGCAAGTCTACCACATTGTTGAGTGATAGAAGCTAGAGTATCGTTGAGTATCAGAAACTATTGGGCAGTTTCATGACGTATCAGCCTGAGGGCCTCCCAGAGAGCATCTTCGCTGGTACAAGGGATATTTGTAGGGGGTTGGCAGTCTGTCATGAGTAACCGCTGATTTCACTATCTATTTGATATCTGAAGGCCGCATGTTAACTGTTGATGCGCGAAATGCGACACCGCCTAGTTAACGGGTTGTTCGGTCTCACAGGCTAGGTGAATAAGAGGGTTGTGGGGGATAAGGGAGAGGAAGCTTGATCAGGAGCTGTCGAGCAGACGTTACTTTCGCGATTGGGATCTGATGGTTAGATCGATAGAGGAAAAGAAGAGCCGGGGCCACTTGCAGCGGCAACAGCAGACTTTACCAGCCGCGGCCTGAATGTCACTCTTGCGGCGGGCTTTCCTTTGATTATAATTCAGGATTACAGCATGAGATTGCACCTTTACACAGAAAGCTGAATAAAGGGTACAAGGGGGGAAGCTGGCAGCTAAGGAGAGGAGAATGCAAAAGGCCGCTTGGACTGACCAAAGAGATCGGCAGACCGCACAGTTAGTTTATCAAGGAGGTCGCTGGACTAAGCCGGGCGGACTGCTTGATCAAGCTGGGAAAGGAAGGGGAGGTCGTGCGGACTGAGGATTGGAGTCCGCAGGAACTGATGTCGGGACCTTTACGCCTCTACCATGTTCTCGAATGAGAGGTATGGGGGCCTATTTATAGGCCCGAGGAGGTAACAGTCTTGGTAACGTCACCCCCGGTGAGCCGGTGGGTCGTGCGAGTATAAATACTGAGTCCGCGGAGTCCGTGCTAGGCCGCGCGGCCTGGGACGGTCTTGCTATTGGCAGACTGGGACGAGCCCGCCCCTACTGCAGAACGAGTTTGCCTAACCCACTACGGATGAGGGTGAGTGGCTGCCGAGCTAGGCTTTATCAATGAAGGCAGACTTGATAATGAGTCTTCCCTGCCCGCGGAGACCGGGATGTACCCGATCGGTTGCTGAGCTGAATTAGCCCTGGCGTACTATGGAATGAGTCCGCCTAACTTGCGGCGGACAGGTTGAGCAGGCCGCTTCCTGCTGGAGGATTGTCGCACTTGGAGATGGGCTGGCGAACTGGTGGACTGAAGATGAGTCCGCTGGATGTAGTGCGGGTTGGAGAGCTGGAGGGAGGAGCGAGTCTGACTCCCTTAGGCGCACTGAAGACTGAATCTGCCACTTGTTGAGCACGTCACTATCGAGTTGTCTAGGCAGATAGGAATGCGAGTCTAACACATTGTTGGGCAGTTTGCACCTGAGGAAGAATGAACCACCACACGGTTAACCGATCTAACCTCACGGCCTATAGGAGCGAACTGAAGAAGCAGTCCGCAGCCCCTGCAGAACGAGCGGGTACTGCGCAACCTGGGCATTCAGACCGGAGAGACCGCCCTAGCCGCGCGGGCTGAGCAGACTAAGAGTTTAGTCCGCCCACCCTCAGAAGAAAATGCCGACAGGCTGCGGCCTCCTAGAGCAGGCCGCGACTTGCGAGCTGGCTACCTTGGGAGGGATCACCTATTTCGGGGTTAATAAAAGCAACTCAGGTACACGTAAGATGTACCTCCTTTGTCTGCACTGACTTTTCCTTCGTAGGAGAAAGATAGACATTGACAGGATTTTTTAGGTTCTACCTCTCCCAATCTCTAGTTTTCCCTCTTCCTAATTTCTGAGGGGAGCATCACGATTTTCGTAGATCTCCTACTTTTTCGAAGTTCCCATCAGAACTTAAAAAAATGCGGGGATTTTGTTAACCCCAAAATCGGTGATCCCTCCCAAGGTATCTAGCTCGCGATTTGCGGCCTACTCCAGGTTCCCCCCAAGCGTTGTGATCTGCCTTAGCCCTCTTTATTTTAGGCCAGGCGGATAGAAACTCTTATCCACTCAGGCCGCACGGCTAGGACCGTCTCCTCGGCCTGACCGCCCAAGTCGCGCAGTTATCGCGTGCTCTGCGGGATGACGAGCTGCTTTCGCAGGTCGTTCTCGCATGCCACACGGTTAGATCAGCCTAACCGTGCACTTTTTCCTAGAAGGCGACAGACTCCGACTCCAGTCCGACAAGTCGCAGCATATCAACCAACGGCAATGGAGACCTGCTCCAGGTCACCAATCAGTGGTAGCAACCTACATCCAAGTTGTTGAAGTCATCAAACAAACGATGACTTGCTCTTCCTACTCGTCATTCGGCAGCTGCAAAGGCGGATTTCATCTCCCCAGCAAGGAGGCATACTGCCTCCTGAGTCATCCCACCAAGGGGTCATCCTGCCGCTGCCCGCAGAGGCTGCCCAAGAAGGGGAGGCCTCCTCCTATCCGCTCGAGGGGCGGCGGCCTCCTGCTGCTACCGGCCGAGGCTGCCCAAGCAGGGGAGGCATCCTCTTTTTTGCCCGAGGGGCAGCAGCCTCCTGCCGTTGCCCGCCGAGGCCTCCCAAGCAGGGATGGCCTCCTCCTATCCTCTCGAGGGGCAGCAGCCCTATGCCGCTACCCGCCGAGGCCGCCCAAGAAGGGGAGGCCTCCTCCTGTTCGCCCGAGGGGCGGCGGCCTCCTACCGCTACCCGCCGAGGCCATCCAAGAAGGGGCGGCCTCATCCTATCCGCCCGAGGGGCGGAGGCCTCCTGCCGCTACCCGCCGAGGCTGCCCAAGCAGGGGAAGACTCCTCTGCCCAAGCAGGGGCGGCCTCCCCCTGCTACCGCTGAGTCCACCCGCCAAGGGGGCGGACTGCTCACTTGCCGAGTCTTCCCGTCAAAGGGGGCGGACTTCCCTCCTGTCCGCCAAGTCCACCCAGGTCGGCGGCCTGCTCCTCTCGTCCTCCTGAAGCTCTGTGATGACGTCACAAGGCCCCTCTTATAGAAGATCTTCCTCGGGCCTATAAATAGCCCCCAAAGCCTCCCATTTAGGGGGCGCGCAGAAGGAAAACTGCCAGCTTGATCAAGGCTTGCGGACTCCGTTTTCCAGTCCTCCGCCATTGCTAGCAAGAGCTGCGGACTAAGATTCCCAGTCCTCCACAGCTGCTAGCTAACAGTCTCTTTTACTTAGTCTTTAGCACCTTCTTTCCTCAGCCACCAGCTTCCTCTTGTACCCTTACTGCTTTTACATGTAATGGTGTAATAGCAAGCTGTAATCCTACTTCTTGATTAAAGGAAAAGCCCGTCATAAGAGTGGTGTTTAATCCGCGGCGGGCGAAGTTCGATGTTGCCGCTGCTAGCGGCCCCCTCTCTTCTTTCCCTCTCTCGATCTATCAAAAAGAGCTCAACCGCCAAAGTAGTTGTCTGCTCGACAGTTCTTGATCAACCTTCCCCACTGATCATCAGGCTTCTCTGCTGATCATCAAGCTTCTCTGTTGATCATCAAGCTTCTCCGCTGATCATCAACCCTCTCTATTGATCTCAGAGCTCTCAACCAACATTCTCTTCTATCCCCGCAAACCTTATTTCTTCAACTAGCCCTTGAGATTCGAACAACCCGTTAACAAGACGGTGTCATTTTCGCGCATCAACAACATGTGCAAAGGTTTGCTCAAAGTATATTCCTTCTTCTTGTCCATACCCTTAGCAATAAGTCTTACCTTATTTTTACTATTACTCCATTCTCATCTAATTTATTTCTATATATCCACTTAGTTCCTATGACATTGTGATTTCTAAGTCTAGGAACTAAACTCCAGACTTTACATCTCTCAAATTGATTAAGCTCTTCTTGCATTGCTATAATCCAGTTGGGGTCTTAATTGTCTTCTTCATACTTCTTAGGTTCCATCTGAGAGAGAAAACTAGAGAACTGTACCTCATTATGATGTCTACTCCTAGTTGTAACTCTTAGCCTGGCATCACCTATTATTTTATTAATAGGATTATCTCTAAGGTGTCTATCAGCTATAGGCAGATTCTTACCATCACCTAGTTTTATAGGTGGAGAAGGATGAATCTCTTCCTCCCCATGGGCAGTGACTGTGTCTTCTATAGGAACTACAACATTATATCTAGCCTCTAATTCTATATCAGAAGAATCTCTTATTTTTAATTTTTCCATCTTAGAGTTAACATCTCTTAGACTAGAATTGTTAGATAGTTTATTATATAAGTCAGAAGTTTCATCAAAAACAACATTAAATGATTCTTCTACTACTTGATGTTTCAAGTTGAAGATCCTATATGCCTTGCTATGATTACTATAGCCTACAAAAATACCTTCATAGGACTTCTCTGAAAACTTAGTTAGATAAGTCTTCCCATTGTCTAAGACATAACACTTACTTCCAAAGATCTTGAAATAGGACAGACTTGGTTTTCTGCCTTTCATTAGTTCATAGGTAGTCTTGTTGTGACTTTTGTTGATCAAGACCCAATTCTGAACATAACAAGACGTGTTTACAGCCTCAACCCAAAAATATTCTGGGAGAGATGTGTCACTTAACATAGTTCTAGCAGATGAGAGTTCTATTTTTCCTCTCAGCAACCCCATTTTGCTGGGGAGTTCTAGAAGAGGAGAATTCCTGAAAGATCCCTAGTTCTTTACAGAAATTTGTCATTTTTTCAGATTGAAATTCTATGCCATGGTCACTTCTGAATTTGACCACAGAACAGCCCTTTTCATTTTGAATTTGTTTGAGAAAATCTTCAAGAATGTCTAGAGTTTCAAACTTTTTCCTTAGGAAGAATACCCAAGCAAATCTAGAGTGATCATCTACAGTCACATAGGTGTAAGACTTCCTACCTAACCTAAGAATTTACATAGGACCAAATAGGTCCATATGAAGTAAGTACAGACACCTTTCAATGTCTTTGGACTGAATGCTCTTAAAGGAGACTTTTGTCTGTTTGCATCTTTGACATACAAAACACATGCCTTCTTTAGAGCATTTTAGCTGGGATCCATTTCTAACTAAGTCCATAGAAAATAACTTCCTCATAGCTCTTTAATTTAAGTGAGCTAGCCTCTTATGTCATTGCACACACAAAGAGTCTTTCTCACTTGCTACTAGGCATACAAGAGAATCTTCATTAATACTTAAGAAATTTAGATAATAAATGTTGCAACTCCTAGTACCTAACAAAATGATCTCTTGATCACTTGCATTCCTTATCAGACACTTATCATTGTGGAATATGATTTCAAAACCTATATCACAAAGCTGACTTATGCTTATCAGATTGTGGTTCAATCCTTCCACATAAGCCACTTTTGTGATTATCACTAGACCATTAGAAATATTACCATATCCCTTGGTGAGCCTTTTTCTGAACCTCCAAATATTACTTTTGGTCCATTATTTACTGAAGCATAGTCCCTTAGCAGACTTCTTGTTCCAGTCATGTGCCTCGAACAAGCACTGTCCAAGTACCATATTGGCATTTCTGTGGTACTTGGATCCATATGTAATCACATAATTAATTAAACTTATGCACCCAAATAGTTTTGGGGCCTTTGTTCCTGTTATACTCAGCTGTGTGAATAATAGCAGGCTTTCTGAACAGAGGATTTGTGACTTAAATTAGGGTGTTGTTGGATTGTACCAATAATCTAAGGCAAAATGCCCAACCTTCCCACCACACCAACATTCAAATCTGTTATATCTTCTCTTAGGATGCACCTTTGAAGTTGTACTTCTGGCCAATTTAGAGTTGATATTCATATTCCACGGTAGAGGTGCAATATTAACTCCCTTACTGTAACATCCCTTTTTCAAATCAGACCCCCCCTAGTTGTGGCTTTGAGCATGACTCAGTCTTGGCAAGTCCTTAGTGAGCCTAGGAAACCAAATGACTAGTTGAGGCTCACTTGGGCTGCAAATAGTAAAATCTTAAAACCCTAATTTTGGTGGCCTGGTGAGTTCAATCTGACTCCAAGGCATTCCTAGACCTATTATGAGATCAATGGGTCACCAAGACCCATTGGGGGCAAATCTGGTGGCTAAGTTGACCCAAGTCAACTCAAGCCCTAGTTAGGCCAAGGTGACCTTCCTTTGAGACAATTCACCCTCATTATGTCAAACCTACCCTACTTAACCATACCTAGGCCTTAGAGGAGGTCAATGGGTCACTAGGAGTCCTTTGATGGTGACCCAAAAGGTCAAGTTGACCAAGTCAACCCTAAGCCCAAATCAAGTCAAACCTAGTTCAATTAGGTTAACTCAAGCTCAAGCCCTCATGTAGGCTCATGAGGTAATAGTAAGGGATAATATGGCTGCCTATAGCCTAAACCCTAGGCTAGTCAACATGGTGACTAGGAGAGAGGGTTAGGTCAATTTTTGGAAGAGTAATATAGGAGAGAGAAAGTGAGAAAAGAGGATTATTTTTTGGTGAAAGGGAGAGCCTCCATTCTCTTTTGAATTATGAGGTATTAATATTAATTATGGGCTGCCTTTAGGCTTTTAGGGAGAAGAAATCGTGAGGGTGACTAGGAGAGAGAAAGAAGTGAGAATTTTGATATATTTAGGAGAGAGAAAAGGTGGTGGAGAGGTGAGTGGGTGTTTTGAAGTGTGAGGAGGCATGGGGTCAGCCAAAGAGGGGCCCACAGCCACCTAGTGGCTGACATCTCTCCCCCCCAACCGTTTCCCGGCCACCAAGGGGTGGCTCCACCTCTCTCTCTCTCCTCCCAACCTTTTCATGAAGAGACACTTGCCCCTTGATGAAAACCGCCCCCCCCCCCCCTCCCCTCTCCTCTTTATATGCTCACTTAGGAGAGAGGGGAGAGTGTTTTCGAAATCAGAGAAGGAGGAGAGAGCCTTGCCGGAGCCACCAAGGAGGAGAAACGCCGCCACCGCCGCCACCATGACGTCGCGCCGCTCAACCCGCATCCATGCCCGAACTCAGGTCCTCCCCCTCTCCTCTCCTCTTGCCTAGATCTTAGAACTTGTTTAGGATGGAAGTCGGGCTCAAAGGAGCCGGTCGGGTAACCTAAAAATCAGAAAAAAAACTCCATTTTAATGGAGTTTTGGGTGGCTCGGGTAGGGCGGCGCCGCCACCTCCGGCCGCCCTAGCCACCGGCCAACTACTCCCCCACCACCGTGAGGGTAGAGGAGGTGATGGCCGGTGGTGGCACCGCCCCTAGCCGCCAGAAAACAGCCCGCAACCCCACAATTTTTCGGCCTGGTTTCGGTTATTTGGAGAAGATGAATAGTGCCATGCATATTATTAATTCCTTTTATTCTAGTTTAATGGCCGGTTTTTAAAATAATAATTAAAAATACTTAGGCCCTCCTACAGAAAATATGGCCAATATAAAAGTTATAGCCCTTGATGTCTAGATTAATTCAAAATTGGTTTCAACCAATTTGGATGAGTGGGCTGACCCCAACAACCATTTTGGTGAGGGCTGTCCAAAATGTTGATCAGCCACTAAAATAAATCCCCACTCTTCATCCCTTGATCAAATGACCTGAAATTTGAACCAGGGGTCACTCTTAACTATACCTAAGAGCTGTGCAAAAATGGGAATTTTTGGAGAACTTTTGTCTATAGTTTTTGAAAACATTGAATAATTCATGTATGATTTAATTAAGTGGTTATTTGAATCCCAAACCCTCCCAAATTTTGGTGAGAGGTCCCTGGCAATAGTATATAGCTATGTAGAAATTTTGAGCACATTTGAATAAGGTTTGAGTAGGGTTTGACCAAACCCTAGCCCTACCTTGGGAATTGTGCCCTAGATTTCAAGAGGATGCCCACCCTTAACCCTCTGTCCAAATGACTTGAAATTTGGACAGGGAGTCAACATTAGGGCTAGATAGGGGCTGTCCAAATTGGGGTGAATTTGGAGTTGTTTTACTTAGGTATTTTGTCCTAACCTAGGAAAGCTAGGGTTAGAACATTGAAGGGTCAAATGACCTCCATACCCTCCCAAGTTTTGGTGAGGTGTCCCTGGTGTATATATCTAGGTCTGGTTCAAATTTCAACTCATTTGGTTGAGTTTTGAACAGGAACCATTAAGCCCTAAGTTGGACCTAGGGAAGGGTAATATGGGAAAAAGGGGACTTGTGGCAATTGGGTGGTCAACTCACCTCAACAGAGGTTGAAGTTGTGACCAATGGGTTAGGATGATCCTAAGAACCTTTGGGGAGCAAAGGAGATGTGTTAGGGTGGATTTACCCTAGGGCCCAGGTACAAACCCAAAGTGAGGACTTTTGGGGGTTTGTGAAGGACATAGGGGCAAATGCTCTTGTATGGCCTTGATATTTGGTGGAGAGGTGGTTAATGAATATTTAACCCTCTGGTTATAATCTTAGAGAATTTTGAGGTAGCTAGGTACCTCAAATCCTAAACCCTAGTTTTAGGGTAGAAAGGCCTTTAGGGTCAAAACAGTAATTTAACTCATCTAAAAGCTATGAAACTTGGGTAGAGTGAGTTTTAGAGTGTTCTAGACACATGGTAATTTTCCTGGAATTTTATGATTAATAAAAGTTATACTTCATGTGTTAAATGATTATTAGCCGATTTGTTGTTTTCAATTGTTTGGTGGCTTTAATTTAATTAAAATCAGTTAAAATTCTGGATTTAGATCTTGCTGATTAGAACTTTGATTCCTGAATTTTTATAGAACTTTATGTTGAGAGTTTGTAGAGGTTCATTCACAATCTTTTAATATGGGCTTTAGATTGTAAAAATAAATTAGGGCTTGTTAAATTGCTGGAAAATTATGAGATCTGGAATTTAAGGTTTTTAGGCTCTTGTATAGCACTGAGAATTATTTAAGAATTTTTAGGGTTGCTGTTATAGTACTTGATTCACAAAGCCGGTTAGATTGTTAATTAGTAAATGATTTATTATAATTTAATTTCCAGCAAGAAAAAAATATGGAATTCTGTAAATGTTGTTTTTAATATCATACCAGCACCCTGTAATTATTTCAAGATTTTTGGAGGAATATTTTATATAGATGCTTCAATAAACAAGAACTAGATGATTTTATTACTAAATTATATTTAGGCCCCTTGGACATCAGTGTAAATTATCAAACCTTGGAAAAATAGATACTTAGGCCTACTAGTATTTACCATAGAACTTTGATGTTTTGAATCAACTAAAATGACATATCTCATGTTCAAATGATGATATTAGGCCCTTAAGAATAAATAAATAAATTATCTGATTTATTAGGAAAATATTTAATGCTTTGGATTTAGGCAAATCCTGTTAGGATAGACCCCCGATAAATAATCTGAGGTATTTGGTTGAAAAGTAGGAGTCGAGTTTTCATGAACATCATATAGTACAGGTTGGTCAGTAGATAATAACCATGAGGAAATGTGTAAACAGGGTTAGGTTGTGTTGACTTAAGGATAGGTCATGTTGGTGGATTCCTAGAAGAGAATGGATCACCTAAGGAGGTTTCAAGATCTGGTGAGAATCGAGTCAGTAAGTGTTAGAAGGTGCGCGGGTCCGACGAAAGATCGCCGTCCCCGTAAGAGTGAAGAGTCAAACCCACCCTAGGTTTAGTTTGATGCAATTTATAGAGGGAACGGGGAAGGGAAAAACAACCAATAATAATAAGTGCCTTGCGAAAGGGAACTTCGGGCCGTAATGCCGCCGTCTTGGTTCCTAGTGCCCTTTGAGAGCCCTTCACGGGGTATGCCGGGGGCAGTCCTGGGCTAACGTAAATCTTAAAACAAACGAAAGAGTAATTAGCCTAATAGGGATTCACATTGCACACACTCATTAGTTAGGGTTGGTAATGGTTAAGTCGTCCCGAGGTGTTCAAGGGGGCGCCATCCCGCGGTGCTCAAGGGATGAGGTTTGGAATTGAGCCGGACGGTTTAGTCCGGGGAGCTTAGTCTCGGTTTGTGGTTGAGCCGGACGGTTTGGTCCGGGAGCTTTACTCTTGACTTCTTATATTAACTGCTGCATGTGCATAAAAATAGGAAAGATTAAGGTGGTGGGTTCTCGATATCGGGGAGTTCGATTGCACCGACACCGATATCGTTGACTCGGCAAGGTGACTAGCACTTAGCCAAGGTTAAGTCCGGCGGTCCAGTCGGCAAGAGTACGCAGGAGTCCGCTTTGTGCACCAAGCGTTGAGGGCGTACGATAGGTCAGACCAGTGGTGTTTTTACTGGTTTTGAGGTGGGCGAGGCCCAACCCACCGCTTCCGTCTGCCACTACGGAGGTATCCTGGGAGGTAACGGCTCTGAAAGGGGGAACTAAAGGTTTGTGTACACAAAGTCGTGTGTGTGAGTTGCACTGCATGAACATCATTAACCCACCATATAGTTGCATACATAATCATTCAAAACAACCTTGACACCTAAAGTATAAGTGGAATGGGACGCTTATACTTTAGGACTTGCAAAACGACCCCTTGGTCTATAAGCTTGTGTGGGCAAGTTTATAAATCAAAGGTTAATTTCAATATATATACATTTGCTGCTGTTTGATAACCGACACCCCAACGTATAAGTGGTATGGGACACTTTATACGATGGGAGCCTTGCAAAAGATCCCTTGGCTTATGTGTACTCACATAAGTGAAGGTTTAAATTACCTTACTTATTTTCCTTCTTGTCTGACCTATTACAACACTTATTATTAATTGCTCCCCAATTACACAACTGCAAGTTAGGACCACCGTCATTTGTTTTTGACTACTCTCCACCTTCATGTCCTTCCCTTTCTTCCTCTCCGCTCGGTGCCTTAGAGCATGGGGGAAGGGGTGGGGGACGATAGGACTTAGTCTTTTTGACTGACGGGCGACCGAACACCATTACAGGGGAACGTGGAGCGCAGCACGGAGGAGCAGCCTCGGAGGTCCGTGCACTTGGAGATGGGGCAATCTAGCACCGGAGTCCAGACTGCAGGGACTGTGAGTCCCGATCTTTAGTACGAGTGTTAGTTTATTTTCAGCATGAGTGATCTTGTAGTGAGGAACTCTGATGTACCGGGCATAAGCCCTTTATTACTTTCATTACTCTGATGTTATTTCTGTGGACACTCCCCTCGTGGAGCTTATTTATATTATATGTGATTTACTTCTATTGTGGACTGCATTTCTCTTTACTGTTCTACTTGCTACTTGATTGTGATCGAAAAGGCCGGCAGAATCGGCGCGTTGTAGTGACTACCTTCCCGTGTGCGAAGGTGTCACCGCAAAGCGGCGGTTCTGGGCATAAGACCCCGGGTTTTAAAAAAAAAAAAAAAAAAGGGGTCTTACAAAGTGGTATCAGAGCCGTAATCACGATCGAAAAAGTAGCAGTCCACAAACCCTGGCTCACCCCCGCACGAGTTTAGTTTGGGGACAAACTAAGCAGCGGAAGCAGTGGTGTGCCCATATGGTGATCACATATAAATTGTCCATATTATTAAGTTAAAAGTTTTTCTGACGATGAATTTTTCATTGCGCAGCCCCCAGTGCTGACTACACCACAGGGTGGAGCCCAGCAGATTCCGGGAGTTGTCCCACCACCACCGGTTCCTGCTCAGTTCCTGCAGACCGATATGGGGCAGACTTTGACTGCCATCTTGGATGCCTTCCGGGCCCAGCAGGCCCCGGCTCCACAGCAGATACCGGGAGCCAACTGGCTCAGCATCTTTCGAGGACTTTCTCCCCCGTCCTTCTTGGGGACAGAGTCAGCAGTGCGGACAGAAGAATGGCTGGACATTATGGAGGAAATGCTGACAGGGATACGGAGCCCGTGGGAGGAGAGAGTGCCATTGGTTGTGTCCTGCTTAGAGTCCCACGCCAAGCGGTGGTGGAAGACGGTTCTGGACTCTACTTTTGCTGAGAGGGTGGCTGCAGAGGTTTCGTGGGATGAGTTCAGGCCCATGCTGTTGGAACATTTTGTACCGCAGTCGGCCCGAGACGAGTTGGAGGACCGCTTCTTGCAGTTGAAGCAGGGTACCAGGACGGTGGTGGAGTACCATCGAGAGTTCAACCATCTAGCACGTTTTGCAGACTCTTACCAGCTAGATGAGGCAGCGTACACGAAGAGATTCTACAAAGGTCTGCGGGAAGACATGAGGGATGCCCTTCTCTTTGTATCGGACGGGCCTATCACCCGTATTCTGGAGATGGCAAAGAGGTTAGAGGCGGATTGGCACACCACCAGAGGCCGGAAGCGGCCAACGGAGGATCAGAGCCGGGGAGCCCGGAACGACCAGCGACGAGGCCGTGTGACAGAGGCACAGAGGGTGGAGGGTCAGCCTCGACCGGAGGAGAGGCAAGAGCTGAAGGAACAGGTGATACTGGCCCCGCAGCCTATTCAGATTCGGGAGATACCAAGACCCCAGTTGCGGGATGTGCAGAGACCGGGAGGTGGAGCTTACACTCGGCCGGAATGCTTCCACTGCCATCAGGTGGGCCATATCAAGAGGAACTGCCCCATGAGGGGGGTACCTCCTCCAGCACCGCAGGTTGCCCCACCTGCGCAGTATTTTGGAGGCCGAGGACGCGGCCAAGGACGTGGCTATCAGGGCGGAGACCGCCGACAAGGAAGAGAGCAGGTTTATGCGTTGGATCTGGCTCAGCCTCGACACCCTGAGGAGGTGATCATAGGTACGCCAGCTTGTTTTTAAAATGTTTTCTTGTTTCTTTTGTTAAATCTCATAAATTAGAAGACTGTAAGCTAGGAAAGAAAACTATAGTTAGGCTTCTAAAAACATTTTTTTATTACCCCAGGCATTGTCTTCGTCAGCGGCAAGCCCGCATATACACTGTTCGATACGGGCGCGTCACGCTCATTCGTATCAGAATCCTTCATTGACGGCTTGGCAGGCGTGGAGAGATTCATCGGCTTGGCATTAAGGGTACGACTAGCTGACGGGTCCGAGCTACACACCACTGCGCATTGCAACATGGAGGCACAAATTGGCGGGAAAGCATTCGAGGCACCAGCCGCAATCCTGAGGATGCCTTCATATGATTTGATTTTGGGCATGTCATGGTTATATTGGAACCATGCCCTAATTGACTGCGTGGCCAAGAAGATTATTCTGAGGCATGGAGATTCTTCCGTCGTAATAGAAGGTATAAGACATGCCTCCTTTTCATTTTTGTCATCTATTCAGGCCGTCAAGGCCCATATACAGGGCGACGAGATTTACCAGGTTTTATTCGAGATGGCGGAGGCCAATGCTCCTGTAGCGGAGATTCCTGTTTTGCGAGATTTCGAGGATGTTTTTCCCGAGAAGTTACCGGGGCTACCCCCGCATAGGGAGCAGGACTTTCAGATTTTGCTGGTGCCAGGGGCTAAGCCAGCATCTAGAGCCCCCTACCGGATGGCCCCAAAGGAGCTGGTGGAGTTTCGGAGCCAATTACAGGAGCTGGTAGAAGCCGGTTATGTCCGGCCAAGTTCTTCGCCATGGGGAGCCCCTGTGTTGTTCGTCAAGAAGAAGGACGGGACACTTAGGCTGTGCATCGATTACCGGGCGTTGAATCGACTGACGGTCCGGAATACCTATCCGCTGCCAAGGATAGATGAGCTATTCGATCAGCTGGAGGGAGCCCACTTCTTCTCAAAGTTGGACTTGAGATCGGGCTACTACCAGCTACGGATCCGCGAGGAGGACATCCCAAAGACTGCTTTTAGTAGCAGATATGGCCTATACGAGTTTACCGTGATGCCCTTTGGGCTCACGAATGCGCCATCAGCGTTCATGACTCTCATGAACCGGGTCTTCGAGTCTTACTTGGATGTGTTTGTCATCGTCTTCATCGATGACATCCTCATCTATTCGAGGACCGAGGAGGAGCACTCGAGGCATTTGGCACTGACACTACAGAGATTGCGGGAGCACCAGTTGTACGCAAAATTCAGCAAGTGCCAGTTTTGGTTGAAGGAGGTGGCCTTTCTGGGTCACATTATTAGTGGAGCTGGATTGGCGGTGGATCCGGCAAAGGTTCAAGCAGTCCGAGATTGGCCCCGGTTGAAGACAGCTACAGATGTTCGGAGCTTCTTAGGACTTGCCGGTTACTACCGGAAGTTCGTTGAAGGATTTTCTAGTCTTGCCCTCCCACTCACGTCTCTGACGAGGAAGGAGGTACCTTTTGAGTGGACCCCGCAGTGCGAGGCGGCTTTTCAGGAGCTGAAGGAGCGACTCACCTCGGCTCCTATATTGACTCTCCCTTCGGGGAAGGAAGGATTCCAGGTGTATGCAGACGCCTCCTACCAGGGCTTGGGAGCTGTTCTGATGCAGAATGGGCATGTCATTGCTTACGCTTCTCGCCAGCTAAAGAAGCATGAGCAAAACTACCCGGTGCACGATCTAGAGATGGGAGCGGTTATCTTTGCGCTGAAGGTCTGGCGACACTATCTCTACGGTGTCCATTGCGACATATTTTCAGATCACAAAAATCTGAAATATGTGGATACGCAGAAGGAGCTGAATATCAGACAGCGGAGATGGGTGGAGTTTCTAGCCGATTATCAGTACGAGATGCACTACCATCCGGGTAAGGCAAATGTTGTAGCTGATGCTCTGAGCCGACGAGCTGCCACATCAAGAGCAGGGTCCCAGAACATGTCTTTGGAGTTATTGCGGAACTTCGAGGATATGCACATTACCTTGGTATCGTCTGACGACACCGATCTGTTCGAGGAGTATTTGGTTGCGACGAGTACCACTGATGATATACGAGACAGAGTCAGAGTTTGGCAGAGGCAGGATGCCGAGTTGGAGCCAATTTTCAGGGCCTTGGAGGCAGGCTCAGCTGGGGACTATACGATGCGAGGCGATCTGGTGTGCTTCAGGGGCCGGACATACATACCGGATGGAGGGCAGATACGGGAGGACATCATGTCTGAGGCTCATCATAGCCGATATTCTGTACATCCCGGGATTACGAAGATGATGGCAGATTTGAAGAGGACTCTCTATTGGCCGGGGATGAAGAAGGACATCACTCGTTTTGTGACCCACTGCGAGGCATGTCAGCTGGTGAAGGCCGAGTGCAAGAACCCAGCAGGATTACTACAGCCACTCCCGGTGCCGGAGTGGAAATTTGAGGACATCGCGATGGACTTCATTCATGGCCTACCTCGATCACGGACGGGAAACGATTCGATCTGGGTGATCGTGGACCGTCTGACGAAGGTGGCTAGGTTCATCCCGATCAGGAAGGATGACTCTGTTGGAGTGTTGGTTCGGAAGTTTGTGGAGCAGTTTGTCCGTTATCATGGCGTGCCCCGGACGATTGTATCAGATCGAGATGGTCGGTTCACATCTAGAGAGTGGAGATCAGTGCAGGCTTACCTCGGCTCCCGACTGACCTTCAGTACGGCCTTCCATCCCCAGACTGACGGGCAGACGGAGCGTACCAACAGGACACTGGAGGACTTACTGAGACTGTGCATTGTGGATCGTGGAGAGCCCTGGGAGCGGATGTTGCCGTTGGTAGAGTTCTCGTATAACAATAGCTATCAGTCCAGCATACGGATGGCCCCTTACGAGGCCTTGTATGGGAGAAGGTGTAGGACTCCGTTATCTTGGTTACAGGATACGGATCCGAAGATCCTAGACTCAGAGTTTGTTGAAGACACAGAGGCTCAGGTACGACTGATTCGAGACCGGATGTTAGAGGCGCAGAGCAGGCAAGCAAAGTATTATGATGCTCGGCATCGTCAGGTAGAGTTTCAGGTCGGGGACCAGGTATTCTTGAAGATTCGGCCGATGCACGGGGTTTCACGAGTACGTGGTCGGTGGAAGAAGCTCAGCCCGAGGTACGTGGGGCCTTTCCGGATCCTGGAGCGGATCGGTCCATTAGCTTACCGGTTGGAGCTATCGCCGGAGCTGGCTGGCTTACACGACGTCTTCCATGTGTCTTCACTCAGGAGGGCTCTGCTACGCCCAGAGTTGCAGATTACGGCCCCGGACGGGCCGGTAGCTTCAGATCGATCCGTTCAGGTGGAGCCAATACGGATTGACGACAGGGGGATACGGGTCTTGCGCCGCAAGAAGATCCCGCTAGTCAAGGTCCTGTGGAGGAACCACGGGCAAGAGGAGCATACTTGGGAACCCGAGGACCTGATGCGGGAGAAGTACCCAGAATTATTTAGTCAGGTGCATCTCCTAACTCCTCAAGAGATTTTATTTGTTTTCTTTTGTCTTACTAGTAGAATCTTCTAAAGTTAGAGGCTAGTCTTTTGTTTATTGGGGCTAGCCCTTGCGTATTAACTTTGGCTAAGCAATTCAACCAACATGGATGTTACAAGCTTAAGATAACTCGGTAGAAAAGCTTCCATAGACTTAACTTTAATTTCGGGGACGAAATTTTTGTTTTGTTTATTGGCATTTGTAACATCCCTTTTTCAAATCAGACCCCCCTAGTTGTGGCTTTGAGCATGACTCAGTCTTGGCAAGTCCTTAGTGAGCCTAGGAAACCAAATGACTAGTTGAGGCTCACTTGGGCTGCAAATAGTAAAATCTTAAAACCCTAATTTTTGGTGGCCTGGTGAGTTCAATCTGACTCCAAGGCATTCCTAGACCTATTATGAGATCAATGGGTCACCAAGACCCATTGGGGGCAAATCTGGTGGCTAAGTTGACCCAAGTCAACTCAAGCCCTAGTTAGGCCAAGGTGACCTTCCTTTGAGACAATTCACCCTCATTATGTCAAACCTACCCTACTTAACCATACCTAGGCCTTAGAGGAGGTCAATGGGTCACTAGGAGTCCTTTGATGGTGACCCAAAAGGTCAAGTTGACCAAGTCAACCCTAAGCCCAAATCAAGTCAAACCTAGTTCAATTAGGTTAACTCAAGCTCAAGCCCTCATGTAGGCTCATGAGGTAATAGTAAGGGATAATATGGCTGCCTATAGCCTAAACCCTAGGCTAGTCAACATGGTGACTAGGAGAGAGGGTTAGGTCAATTTTTGGAAGAGTAATATAGGAGAGAGAAAGTGAGAAAAGAGGATTATTTTTTGGTGAAAGGGAGAGCCTCCATTCTCTTTTGAATTATGAGGTATTAATATTAATTATGGGCTGCCTTTAGGCTTTTAGGGAGAAGAAATCGTGAGGGTGACTAGGAGAGAGAAAGAAGTGAGAATTTTGATATATTTAGGAGAGAGAAAAGGTGGTGGAGAGGTGAGTGGGTGTTTTGAAGTGTGAGGAGGCATGGGGTCAGCCAAAGAGGGGCCCACAGCCACCTAGTGGCTGACATCTCTCCCCCCCAACCGTTTCCCGGCCACCAAGGGGTGGCTCCACCTCTCTCTCTCTCCTCCCAACCTTTTCATGAAGAGACACTTGCCCCTTGATGAAAACCGCCCCCCCCCCTCCCCTCTCCTCTTTATATGCTCACTTAGGAGAGAGGGGAGAGTGTTTTCGAAATCAGAGAAGGAGGAGAGAGCCTTGCCGGAGCCACCAAGGAGGAGAAACGCCGCCACCGCCGCCACCATGACGTCGCGCCGCTCAACCCGCATCCATGCCCGAACTCAGGTCCTCCCCCTCTCCTCTCCTCTTGCCTAGATCTTAGAACTTGTTTAGGATGGAAGTCGGGCTCAAAGGAGCCGGTCGGGTAACCTAAAAATCAGAAAAAAAACTCCATTTTAATGGAGTTTTGGGTGGCTCGGGTAGGGCGGCGCCGCCACCTCCGGCCGCCCTAGCCACCGGCCAACTACTCCCCCCACCACCGTGAGGGTAGAGGAGGTGATGGCCGGTGGTGGCACCGCCCCTAGCCGCCAGAAAACAGCCCGCAACCCCACAATTTTTCGGCCTGGTTTCGGTTATTTGGAGAAGATGAATAGTGCCATGCATATTATTAATTCCTTTTATTCTAGTTTAATGGCCGGTTTTTAAAATAATAATTAAAAATACTTAGGCCCTCCTACAGAAAATATGGCCAATATAAAAGTTATAGCCCTTGATGTCTAGATTAATTCAAAATTGGTTTCAACCAATTTGGATGAGTGGGCTGACCCCAACAACCATTTTGGTGAGGGCTGTCCAAAATGTTGATCAGCCACTAAAATAAATCCCCACTCTTCATCCCTTGATCAAATGACCTGAAATTTGAACCAGGGGTCACTCTTAACTATACCTAAGAGCTGTGCAAAAATGGGAATTTTTGGAGAACTTTTGTCTATAGTTTTTGAAAACATTGAATAATTCATGTATGATTTAATTAAGTGGTTATTTGAATCCCAAACCCTCCCAAATTTTGGTGAGAGGTCCCTGGCAATAGTATATAGCTATGTAGAAATTTTGAGCACATTTGAATAAGGTTTGAGTAGGGTTTGACCAAACCCTAGCCCTACCTTGGGAATTGTGCCCTAGATTTCAAGAGGATGCCCACCCTTAACCCTCTGTCCAAATGACTTGAAATTTGGACAGGGAGTCAACATTAGGGCTAGATAGGGGCTGTCCAAATTGGGGTGAATTTGGAGTTGTTTTACTTAGGTATTTTGTCCTAACCTAGGAAAGCTAGGGTTAGAACATTGAAGGGTCAAATGACCTCCATACCCTCCCAAGTTTTGGTGAGGTGTCCCTGGTGTATATATCTAGGTCTGGTTCAAATTTCAACTCATTTGGTTGAGTTTTGAACAGGAACCATTAAGCCCTAAGTTGGACCTAGGGAAGGGTAATATGGGAAAAAGGGGACTTGTGGCAATTGGGTGGTCAACTCACCTCAACAGAGGTTGAAGTTGTGACCAATGGGTTAGGATGATCCTAAGAACCTTTGGGGAGCAAAGGAGATGTGTTAGGGTGGATTTACCCTAGGGCCCAGGTACAAACCCAAAGTGAGGACTTTTGGGGGTTTGTGAAGGACATAGGGGCAAATGCTCTTGTATGGCCTTGATATTTGGTGGAGAGGTGGTTAATGAATATTTAACCCTCTGGTTATAATCTTAGAGAATTTTGAGGTAGCTAGGTACCTCAAATCCTAAACCCTAGTTTTAGGGTAGAAAGGCCTTTAGGGTCAAAACAGTAATTTAACTCATCTAAAAGCTATGAAACTTGGGTAGAGTGAGTTTTAGAGTGTTCTAGACACATGGTAATTTTCCTGGAATTTTATGATTAATAAAAGTTATACTTCATGTGTTAAATGATTATTAGCCGATTTGTTGTTTTCAATTGTTTGGTGGCTTTAATTTAATTAAAATCAGTTAAAATTCTGGATTTAGATCTTGCTGATTAGAACTTTGATTCCTGAATTTTTATAGAACTTTATGTTGAGAGTTTGTAGAGGTTCATTCACAATCTTTTAATATGGGCTTTAGATTGTAAAAATAAATTAGGGCTTGTTAAATTGCTGGAAAATTATGAGATCTGGAATTTAAGGTTTTTAGGCTCTTGTATAGCACTGAGAATTATTTAAGAATTTTTAGGGTTGCTGTTATAGTACTTGATTCACAAAGCCGGTTAGATTGTTAATTAGTAAATGATTTATTATAATTTAATTTCCAGCAAGAAAAAAATATGGAATTCTGTAAATGTTGTTTTTAATATCATACCAGCACCCTGTAATTATTTCAAGATTTTTGGAGGAATATTTTATATAGATGCTTCAATAAACAAGAACTAGATGATTTTATTACTAAATTATATTTAGGCCCCTTGGACATCAGTGTAAATTATCAAACCTTGGAAAAATAGATACTTAGGCCTACTAGTATTTACCATAGAACTTTGATGTTTTGAATCAACTAAAATGACATATCTCATGTTCAAATGATGATATTAGGCCCTTAAGAATAAATAAATAAATTATCTGATTTATTAGGAAAATATTTAATGCTTTGGATTTAGGCAAATCCTGTTAGGATAGACCCCCGATAAATAATCTGAGGTATTTGGTTGAAAAGTAGGAGTCGAGTTTTCATGAACATCATATAGTACAGGTTGGTCAGTAGATAATAACCATGAGGAAATGTGTAAACAGGGTTAGGTTGTGTTGACTTAAGGATAGGTCATGTTGGTGGATTCCTAGAAGAGAATGGATCACCTAAGGAGGTTTCAAGATCTGGTGAGAATCGAGTCAGTAAGTGTTAGAAGGTGCGCGGGTCCGACGAAAGATCGCCGTCCCCGTAAGAGTGAAGAGTCAAACCCACCCTAGGTTTAGTTTGATGCAATTTATAGAGGGAACGGGGAAGGGAAAAACAACCAATAATAATAAGTGCCTTGCGAAAGGGAACTTCGGGCCGTAATGCCGCCGTCTTGGTTCCTAGTGCCCTTTGAGAGCCCTTCACGGGGTATGCCGGGGGCAGTCCTGGGCTAACGTAAATCTTAAAACAAACGAAAGAGTAATTAGCCTAATAGGGATTCACATTGCACACACTCATTAGTTAGGGTTGGTAATGGTTAAGTCGTCCCGAGGTGTTCAAGGGGGCGCCATCCCGCGGTGCTCAAGGGATGAGGTTTGGAATTGAGCCGGACGGTTTAGTCCGGGGAGCTTAGTCTCGGTTTGTGGTTGAGCCGGACGGTTTGGTCCGGGAGCTTTACTCTTGACTTCTTATATTAACTGCTGCATGTGCATAAAAATAGGAAAGATTAAGGTGGTGGGTTCTCGATATCGGGGAGTTCGATTGCACCGACACCGATATCGTTGACTCGGCAAGGTGACTAGCACTTAGCCAAGGTTAAGTCCGGCGGTCCAGTCGGCAAGAGTACGCAGGAGTCCGCTTTGTGCACCAAGCGTTGAGGGCGTACGATAGGTCAGACCAGTGGTGTTTTTACTGGTTTTGAGGTGGGCGAGGCCCAACCCACCGCTTCCGTCTGCCACTACGGAGGTATCCTGGGAGGTAACGGCTCTGAAAGGGGGAACTAAAGGTTTGTGTACACAAAGTCGTGTGTGTGAGTTGCACTGCATGAACATCATTAACCCACCATATAGTTGCATACATAATCATTCAAAACAACCTTGACACCTAAAGTATAAGTGGAATGGGACGCTTATACTTTAGGACTTGCAAAACGACCCCTTGGTCTATAAGCTTGTGTGGGCAAGTTTATAAATCAAAGGTTAATTTCAATATATATACATTTGCTGCTGTTTGATAACCGACACCCCAACGTATAAGTGGTATGGGACACTTTATACGATGGGAGCCTTGCAAAAGATCCCTTGGCTTATGTGTACTCACATAAGTGAAGGTTTAAATTACCTTACTTATTTTCCTTCTTGTCTGACCTATTACAACACTTATTATTAATTGCTCCCCGATTACACAACTGCAAGTTAGGACCACCGTCATTTGTTTTTGACTACTCTCCACCTTCATGTCCTTCCCTTTCTTCCTCTCCGCTCGGTGCCTTAGAGCATGGGGGAAGGGGTGGGGGACGATAGGACTTAGTCTTTTTGACTGACGGGCGACCGAACACCATTACAGGGAACGTGGAGCGCAGCACGGAGGAGCAGCCTCGGAGGTCCGTGCACTTGGAGATGGGGCAATCTAGCACCGGAGTCCAGACTGCAGGGACTGTGAGTCCCGATCTTTAGTACGAGTGTTAGTTTATTTTCAGCATGAGTGATCTTGTAGTGAGGAACTCTGATGTACCGGGCATAAGCCCTTTATTACTTTCATTACTCTGATGTTATTTCTGTGGACACTCCCCTCGTGGAGCTTATTTATATTATATGTGATTTACTTCTATTGTGGACTGCATTTCTCTTTACTGTTCTACTTGCTACTTGATTGTGATCGAAAAGGCCGGCAGAATCGGCGCGTTGTAGTGACTACCTTCCCGTGTGCGAAGGTGTCACCGCAAAGCGGCGGTTCTGGGCATAAGACCCCGGGTTTTAAAAAAAAAAAAAAAAAAAGGGGTCTTACACTTACCTTTCAAGTAAGTTTTGTGCACTGGGACCAGATCCAAGAATTCCATGGCTTCTTGGATTGATCACTCCTTGTGGTGGTCTGTGGGCCTTATAACCATTAGATTTTTGTCCTTTCCAGTTAGGCTCTTTATTTACCCTGCTAGTGGTGCACTCAGAATTCTTGTATCCAGGAACACATGATCCCATGCATCTGTTAGAAGTCGGATGCTTGGCTGGTTGCTTAGCTGGACCCATTGGGGCTTTACCCTTTGGATCAGGTTTCTTATTGATCTTATTGTCCTTAATATATCCTACACCACTTCTAAATGGTGTAGAAAATGTATCAATAATAGGTAGCACAAACTTAGGTCCTGAGAACTATTTTAGGAGCTGTCTTTCCTGAAGAAGCTTTATTTCCAGGTCCTTGACAGTCTTGGCTTGTTCTGCAATAGTCTCAGTCTGACTATCTATTTTATTGGTTAAGTCTATGAGCTTCAGTTTTTGAAGGTCCAACTTAATGTTGGCCCTCTCCAACGGTAATGGTACTGCCCTCACAGACTCTAGTTCTTTGGCTTGTTCCTTGACTAGCTCTTTACTTGTAAAAAAAGCCTTCAACAACTTCCCATATCTGTCGATGAGTGTGTTGAAATCTGCTTCAGAATCTAAACCACGTTCACTATTATTAGAAGAATGTGAACATGATTCTTTCTCTGATGCTGATCTAGAGCCTGAGGCAAAACTAGTAGTAAGAGGTTTTAACTTGGCAGAATTTGAAAAATCCTGATCTTCTTCTACTAGATTCATCGGCGCTTGATCAGTATTGTCTTCACTATCACTGGATGACAGTGTGGTTCTTCTTCTGTTGTTGGCCTCCTCAATGGCCATTAAACCCAAAAAAGTCTCCTCTTCAGATTCAGATGAATCTGTCTCATTATCTGAAAGAGTGGACTACTTCTTGGCCAATAGGCTTTTGTCAACCTTCTTATGTTGTCCAGTCTTCCAATTTTTAGACTTTTTATCCTTCTATTTTAATGGGCAATTTGCAATGACATGCCCTTGCCTGTTACGACAATAGCAAACAAGATTATTCTTAATATATTTATTCTTAGAAGAACCATACCTGTCCCCAGATTTCTTTTTCATGGGTTTCTCTGAGTGATCTGTCTTCTTGTGAGAAGAGTTTCCAGCTGGACCCTTCCACCTGCCCTGCCTTCATATCCTTAACATCTTCTTGAATTTTCTTAAGAAGAGTGACAGTTCTTCTTCAGTAATGTCCACTCCTGATGAGGAAGATTCTGTGCATTCTGAGACTGCATCCTGTCTTTCTTAGGGAGCAGATTTCTCCCTGACTTTCCTGGATGTCTCAGTCTTTTGGGCCAAATACTTTTATTTATTGAGTACTCCTACTGAGACTTCTTCAAACTTCTTGAGATTCAGATGTAGCTCATGAGACAACAGCTTGACAAATTGAACCTGGGTGTCTATATTGGCTAAGTTGCCCATTTCTCTAATAGCACAAATCTTGATGTCTCTTTCCTTATTCAAGGACCTCAAGAACTTTTCATTGAGTTCATAATTGGTGAACTTCCTGTCATATGTTCTCAGGTTGTTCACTATTCTGAAAAATTTCTCAAAGCTCTCTACCACTGTGTCTTTCTTGTCTTGCCTGAAGGCTTCATACTGCTAGTTTAATAAAGATTTTCTGTCATCTCTAACCACACTGGTGCCTTCCATATATACAATCAATGATTCCCACATTTCTTTGGATTTTTTGCAATGAATCAAGTTTTGGAATGTGGAGTCATCTATTGCACTGAGAATTATGTTTTGAGCCCTCTTGTCCATAGAGGCCAGAATTATCTCATCCTTGTCCATCTCCATGTAGGTCTTAGGTGTCCTTATGTTGGCATCAAGAACTGACACTTTCATAGGTATGAAAGGTCTTTCCAATACTGTGATGTATATTCTTAGATCTGTAGACTTCATGAAGAGTCTAACCCTTTCCTTCAAAATTCCCAAGTTTTCTTTAGAGCAGAGTCAGAGTTTGATGGATTGGTGTTCTCTTTGAGCCATGATTTGATCTCTATTAATCCTTAGGATTCTCACTAGGCTGTTATGCCTTTATAGTGAACCTCTCTCTGATACCAATTGTAAAGTGTTTTTTTAGGATAGAGAGAGACCTAGAGGGGGTAAATATGTCCAATTTAAATCTTGGCTACTTTAAACCACAGATACATCTTTGCGTGTTAATAATCCAATCAAAGTATATAAGAAAAATAGAACATATCTAAATTTAACAACACAAATCACACCACAGCACAGTACATAATAATTTTATAGTGGTTCCCCCATTTATGGGTACATCCACTTTCTCCCTTCGCCTAACTAGAAATGATCAAGATTCGGCCAAACTTCTTCTTTCTTTTTCTCAGATCTTACACCTCAGAGCCCAGCTGGCTCATACAACTCAGCCAAAATAATGTCCTACCTCAGATCCTCAAGATCTTACCACTCAGGTTCCTCTTCAAGAACCCTACCTCAGAATGATTTTCCACTCCTACTCCTCAGGCAAACCCTTGCCCTTCAACCTCAGAATCTTCCAGTTCCTACAGATCAGAGAAATACCCCTTCTCCTACCTCAGGCTCACAGCCCTACCTCAGCCTTTATAATTTAGGCTTACAACTCAGAGATATATATCTTCTACACCTCAGATCTATTAATAGATCTTACAAAGTTTATATAACAGAAGAAATTTGTGTTTTGAAATGTAACCCAGGAAGAAAGAGATTGGTTACTTCATCATGATAAGATCTTTATGTGTAGACTTCTCCCTTAATCCTTGCTTTAAAGAAAATGATCCAACCCTTCTTAGCTTTTTCAAAGCTTCTTGAAGGTGAAGATTTGGTTGAACTTGGCTGGAGAAGATTAAAGTTGATCCTTGATCTGTCTCCTCTTCAACTTCAGAATTCTATTGAAATTTTCTGACAGACTTAGATGAGAAGAATGATTATTATTCTTGTTATTTTTATTGTGTTGGTCTCCTTATATAGGCTTTGGCAAGAGTTATTGGCAGTCCTGGTTAATCCACTGACATCTGACAATTCTGACAGTTGAATTCTGGACTTAAAAAAATTTCTGTCTGCGAGCTTCTGCATGAAGATGTTGACATTAGTTCTGAGTGCTGACACTTCTATACTTATATTATATCGACACCATTTCTGGGTGTCGACACTTCTCTTATAGGGATGTCGACACAAATAGAGCGTATCGATACTGTTAGCTTCTTGTCTCAACACAAATTATATCAAATGTGTCGACACTAGTCCTGAGTGTCAACACAACTACTTCCAGTCTCGACATAACTTCTATAAAATGTGTCTACACTTGCCTTGAGTGTCGACACATCTTGCTTCCATGTCTGACAATGTTAACCCAAGTCCTGGGTGTCGACACAGCTTGCTCCCAATCCCAACACTACTTGTGTAAAATGTGTCGGCACTAGTACTTAGTGTCGATACAGCTTGCTTCCTGTCTCGACACTACTAGAATAAGGGTGTCGTCACTAGTCCTGAGTGTCGACATAACTTGATTTCTTGTCTCAGCACTGCTTCTACAAAGGTGTCGACATTTGTCTAGTGTCTCGACACTTTTGTACTTAGTTTATTTTTTTCCTACACAAGTAAACTCAACATACATCAAATATAAATTTGTGTATATCATTGAGTTGAAAGAGCTTCTCCAAATTAGGTACACAATTCCCAATATACCTAATAATACTGTAGGAGGCCTCTGCTACGGCCTAATGTTAGGACAGTGACATCCTCCACCTCTCCTAAGGCTCATCACTTTGCCTTGCTCAGGGCCCCATCTACTCTCCCCCGGGGGGTTGGCCCATTTGTCAGTCTCTTCCCTCTATTTTGCACTCTCAGCTATTCTGCCTCTAATTTCTTCATCATTTCTATGATCTGGGTCGAAGTGCCATAGGATATGAATAGTAATGCCTATCCCAATGGATTCTTGAGTCCATTATAGAATCTCTTCACATATCTCCTATCATCCAAGTCATGTATCGTCGCAAATCCAGCCATATGGGAGAACTCCCTCTGGTATTCTGTCACGGACCTGCTCCCCTGTTGGAGGTTCAAAAACCTCTCCTCTAGCTCATCCCTATCCTTAGTGGACACAAAATGCTCCAGGAAAACCTAACTGAACTCCTCCCATGAAATGCCTGAAAGCTCTCTATCTGCGTATGTGGAATCCATCAAGGACTTCCACCACCTCATCGCATGAGCATCAAACGCGAAAGTAACCAAAGAAACTGTCTTGCTGACTGGGCAGTTAATGCTTGCGAGCAATTCCTATATGGTCTCAAGCCATTCCTCCATCTTCACCGCATTCTTTGTCATATGGTACATCGGGGGAGAAAGACTCCTGAAATCATTTAACCAATTTGATCCTAGGTTTGGCTGTGAGAACGGGACCTGCTGAGTTCTGAAGACCTCAAGGATAGTCATCAAAGTCTTCCCTAACTCCGTCTGCTAAAAAGGAGTGCCAGCTAGAGGGGGATGAACGACATTCTGCGGTTCGGTGATTAGTGGGGGATACATAAAAGGTAAGGTTTATATTAGGATTGACCTAACTCATTAGTTAAATGGACTATTTTCTGTGTGTTTTTACATATTGCCACACCATTGCTTCTGCTACATAGTTTTTCACAAACTAATGCTCGAGCGGGGTGAGTCAGTGCTTTGTGGACTTATTTCTCTTATGATCATTTGTTCAAGTGATACCAGATTGTAAGACCCCCTCCCCCTTAACAGGGAGTTACCCGAGTCTTATGCCCAGATCCACCGCCATACGGTGATACCAACTCACGGGTTAGTCACTGTTGCATGACGCCGATCCTGCCGGCTATTATGATCATTTAAATCTTGTAGGACAATACGCGAAAAGAAGTAAAAGTATAACAGACAAGTCCACAAAATCACAGCCATCATCATAATATGAAATAATTAAGAGTCCACAATGAGTAAAAGAAAAGAGAATAACGGCTTATGCCTGTTACATGCCAAATTAAAATACAATCCCTCTCTCAAAATATCTCTAAGCGGAAGCTAACAAACACTCATCATCACCTGACGCTGAGTAGTAGTGGTAGTAATGTGTGGTATCTGCTCATCATGTCCTGCCACCTCGTCCTACTGGTCATGCTGGCGCTCCTATCCTCGAGCTTCTACGCTCACAACATACCATTAGTCATAAAGACTAAGCCATTTTGTCCTCGCCTCTCCCCCACGACTCTTAGGCACCGTGCAGTAGTACAAAAGCGGAGGATAATAAGGGCAGTATCAACAAATAAGAAGGTGACAAAGGAACTATACTAGTATGAGTAAAATCTAACATTGTTCATAAATTTTATGCAATTAAGTATGTTAACAAGTGGCAATGAGCAGTAAAATAGTAAAAGCAGTAAACAACAAAAATAGTAGAGTAAATAAGTGCAGTGCAGGTAAAGTAAACAACTACTATTATACTACCATCACAAGAGTACCTTAACTTATATGAATGTTTATACAAACTTATAAGTTAAGATTTTCGGAATCATTACTTATCATATAAAAAAGCCCATACAAATTTATATGATAAGGATCTACATTATGAATGACCTATAAGTATATATGCTTTGATATGTTATGCATGTTATGATTCATACAAGTGCAACTCACTCACACGACTCTGTGATCACAGACCTTTAGTTCTCAATTTTTGGAGTTAGCTAAACTCTCTGGTACCCCTATTGTGGCTAATACAGCAGTGGAGCAGGCACCTCCACTTCCTAGGCGAGTATACACACTACCAGGTCTAGACCCTTCGTACGCATCTGTATACGTCCTAGGTGCACTCTAGAGTCTTTGCATAATAATTGTTGGAAATCTCACCAGTCTTAATGGTCGAGTGTGCATTTTTGTGGATTGTCCTCAAGAATGCATTATAAACAACCTAGTGGCCCCTCAAACCCTCACACCTCGCTAGAGTCAACGTACTGCCATCGGTGTGACAATTGGCCCAGTACCGAAGACCCGCCACTAATTTGTTTTTATACACATGCAAGTTGTCTCAACACGAGCCCCCAGCTCGCAGGACCAACCTGTCCCGATATAAACTTCTCGAGCCTTCAGCCCGCAAGATTAACCCGTCCTGATATACTATTTCCCAAGCCTTCAGCTCGCAGGACAAACCCATCCTGAGATCATGACTATCTCCAGAGCCTTCAGCTCTCAGGACAAACCCGTTTTGTACCATTCCAACCCATAGCTTGGGATGAAGTTTACCATATCTTTTGTTCTCCTAAGTAAACTACTCTTGTCTAATTATAATTATACTTAGAGTTTTAAGGTGAATCATGGACTTCTCGAGTTCTACCCGGTGAAGGGCTCGCAACGGTACTAGGGAATACGATGGGATGGAGCCCAAATCCCCCTTTTCACGACAAATACTTTTATTAGTGGCTACCTGTTACTAACAACTCATTCTCATTGTTACTTTTAAGCAACTTAATGTCTTATAGTACTTAAAGGGGAGTGACTCTCTTTCGTCGGACTTCGTATCTAACACTTCCTCTTAATATCCATATTCACTAACACATGTCACCCCTTGGTGATTTGCCTTGAAACCTCAACCAAAGCTCTATGGTTATTCATTTAATACCACCTTAATTAAGATTAACCTCTATAATCGCATTCCATGATTTACCCTTATACAGTACATTCTCTTGAACGGTATTCGCTCTTAAGACCTCTAATATACTGTGTGTGGTACAATCTCATATACTAAATTATATGCCTCTAACTTACACTATTAATGCACCATGGTTATAATATTCTTCTGAATAGTTTTCATAATTTCAAAGGGATTTTAATGGTCTAATCAATACATCCATTTTCTACTATTTGCAGACCATGATGAAGTTGAACTAGTTCTATCCTCTAAAATACAAACTTAACTATATCTTGTCTAATTGAGCTAAAATTCATATCATGGGTGCTTCATGACTAAAACAGGAAATTATTAGAATTTCATGATTTTACAATTTAACTTGACCATCAATAAAATTTATTAACTTCTTGACTTACATTAATTATCAAAGGAAGCATCACATACAAAACTCCAAATGCTCTAATAAATTTATCATCGATAACAAATGATAAATTAACAAGATTTACTGAATTGCACAATTTTCCAGAATGTTTATACACCTAATTTTCGTTTATGATAAAAAGGGTAAATATGTAACATTACACAGTAAATATCAAAATAGCTCATCCAAAAATTCTTATAAAATTACTATAGGTTTGAAAAGACATAAAAATAGCCTAGCCCAATTTGCATAATTTTTTAGATAATTTTAAGCATATATATTTCCTTAATACAAAAGTGTGACAAATTAAATTCTTGGACATTTCCCTTACATATGACTTCCAAAATTTCTACCAAAATTCTAAATGCTTAAAATATAAATTTTAACCATATGGCAGAAGCTTGGATTTTTAATAAGTCATTAAGTCACCATTATTTTACTTATACACTTTTATTATAAAAAGAACTATAATTAATTTCCTAGGGTTTTGACCCAAAAAATCCTAATATATCTAAGTACGGTTCCTTTACTCATGTTAGGTGTATGAACAAAATTTCATCAACATTCACAATGTCCTTGGTGCAAAATTTCACAAATATTCCTTTTTGGATTAAGGCACTTTTAATTACATACTTGCCCTAAGTCATGCATGTGGAATACCCCAGCATGCAGAGGCCCAAATGGCCCAAAATATTTAACAGAGTCCTAAAATGACCTAATAAACATTCCACCCAAATTTGAGGTCATTTTGAGTTGTAAAACTCCATAATTCACATTATTTTGGTAAATCAAATAATGAGTAAAACTATAGAAAAATATTCTGCTAAAAATCTGATTTTTGGGCACATGCTATTTCTAGAGCACATACATACATGGTCTAAATTTCATCCCATTTGTAATTTCCATCTAAAATATATATCCATTCTAATTTCTGCCCTATACAAGGAGCAGTCCTAGGAAAAATGAGCTACAGTGAGGGAGCTACAGTGCTCCAAATGACTTGATCTTAAATCCTACAGAAAGTAGGGACATAGCTCTACAAAGGTTATTTCAGCCAACTTTTGATTATATGGCCCCTAAGTGCCTCAAAAGTGGCATGCAAGTTGTTATAACTTCAACTCACTTATGAGTTGGTCTGCTAATAGAAGATCTGGAAACGAAATCAGTGGCCCTGATTTTGTCTCCTTCCTCTAGCCGATGACCACAATCGCTCCATGCTTCTAAGCCATGATCCCGGCCACCTGAGCTCCTCCCCGGCCAGCCGCCGCCGCCACCTCTGTTGAGGTGGTGGCCGTTAATTGGTGGCGGATTGGTCGTCGATGGAGGGTTTTTCAGCCAACCCGAGAGGAAGCCCAAACGAGCTTTTTCAATGAAATTGAAAATGGAGCTCGGCTCAATTGGGCACGAATCCGACTCCTAACACCTTAGATGTCTAACACATAGGGAGGGGAGGAGAAAAGGTCCTGGAGATTGGCTTGGCGGCAGGTGTGGTGGTGGTGTGCCATTGCCGACGATCTCTCCGGCAAGCTAGCTCCCAATCTCGATTCTACACCATTTTACTTGATCTAAAGCTCGAATTCAACTCCCCTAAACACTTTAAAGCTAATGGTGAGGTCAATTGAGATTGGTGGGTTCAATTAGATGTGAATTGACCTAGGTTGACCAAAAGGGCACTTTGGTCAATTTTGCCAATTTGGTGACCCTGTGATAGGGCTTTTGGGTCACTTAAGTTTCCTTTAGGGTTAAGGACAGAGTGGTGAGGTCAATTTGCACTTGTGAGTCCAATTTGGGCTAATTTTACCTAAGCTGACATGTACACTATAGTGGGCCCCTTGTGAGTTCACCCTAACTCATTGGGTCCTAAGGTCACTACCAAGCCTAACTCATCACACTCACCACATGTCCTACCCTTATTTGTTTTAAGGGTTTCTAGAAGGAAATGAGATGTTACATCATCGCGCTCCCACTTTACTGGGTGTTTCTCTCCCGTATTGCAGAGCATCTCGCTCCTACGTTGCTAGACGTTTGCCCTCGCATTATAGAGCATCTTGCTCCCACGTCGCCAGTCATTTCTCCTCCACGCTACAAAAAATTTCACTCACACATATTCGGGCACTTTTCCATCGCGTTGTAGAGCATCCCACTCCCATCATGTCGGACATTTCACTCCCACGTTGCAGAGCATCCCACTCCCACGCTACTGGGTGTTTTGCCCCCGCGTTACAGAGCATTTTGCTCCCACGCTGTAGGGCATCTCGCCTCCGCACTGTAGGGCATCTCAATAATATGAATCCCCAAAAGCGAGATGGAATAAGATCATTCTAAATCTCCCAGGAGAGATAGACAAAGGTCCATCCGCACCTTCACCAGGACAAACCCTAGTTCTCTAAAAGCGTGATCGAATAAAGGTTCTTCGCCGCCTCCTCTCGGACGAACCTCGGTTCTCCCAAAGCGCGATTGAACAAAGGTTCTTCTCCACCTCCCACGGACGAACCCTAGTTCTCCCAAAGCACGATCGAGCAGAGGTTCTTCGCCACCTCTACTTGGAAGAACTCCGATTCTCCTAAGGCCCAAACAAAATAAGATTTTTTGCCCCCTACACTCAGACGAACCCCGATTCTCCTAAAGCACCAACAAAGGTTCTCCAACATCTCCGCTCAAGTCACAAGTTAAGAGCTCATCGCCCCCAAATCCTGAGCAGCTTATGGCTCTCCGAAAAATGTGAGTAAACAAACAACTACCACCACTCGGACGGACCTCGGTCTTCATGAGATGTGAACGAACAAAGGTTCTTTGCCACCTCTACTTGAATGGACTCAGGCCTCCCAGAATGAAAGCAGACAAATATCTCCCACTAGCGACCTGTTCAAAATGTTAGCATTCAATATAAGACCTACTCTGCCAAAAGTATATGCACACCAAAGCATAAACAGAACACCGGAGATCCGAAAAAGTGGGTCTCTGTTCAAACAAAAGCTACCCCACAAGCTATATCATCATATGACGGTGCAAAGGCACACCCGCAGGATAAAGCAAAAGCGAAGAAAACAAACAAAAAAAGGAACAATGGGATCGTCCCTCAACATCGATGTTAGGATCGTCATTCGAGGCATCGTCCATACTTAGATCAATACACTCAGGTAATCTTTGAGCAACCTGGAATCGCTTGCTAAGGCCCAAGCGGTACGCGACATCGCACTCAAGCAGATCATTCCCAATCCTCATTATCTCAGATCGTACCTCCTTTGTATACGGGGTCACTCCATCTCAAAGTCATGAGACTCATTGTACTTGGTCACCGCAGGCACTCACATAACCTCGATGTCCCTCAGCTCTGCAGTCAGTCAAGCTTTCTCCCTCTTCAGCTGCCCCACCTCTATCCGGAAGGACTCGGGTCCTCCTAAAGAGTGATCAAACAAAGGTTCTTCACCACTACCGCATAGAAGGACTCTAGAACTCCTCAGGAAAAAACGAGCAAAGTCTCTTCGGCGAATCCCGGGCCCTCTCAAAGCGCGCTTGAACTAAGGTCCGTCGTCGCCTCCCGAAACAAACGGACCTGAGTCCATCCACACTGCCAAGGCAAGGGTGCCAAACGTACTCCCTTATTGCACCTAAGCAGCGAGCTCCTGCCACTAACACCCAGCGATAGTCTCCAACAATTGCACATGCGAACAAGGAACATAAAAGCTCAAGATGCTCCCAAATAGTCGTAACACATGTCATGACACCAAGTCCCCACCACAAGGATAACAGCGGGGAATGATTTAGCAATCGCCAAGACCCCCCCCCCCCCCCCCCACCACAAGGCCGACGCCCTAGAGAAGTCGCGATCTCAACACGTCATACAAAAACTCGCACGACTGAGCAAAGGAGGTGACAATGGCAATATGTAGGCCAACAAGGTCAAGTGTGCATATGACCTAGATGCAATTAAGTGCTCTCTCATCGTCTGCACCATTTTTCAAGACAACTCCTACACCGGGGACGGAACTGAAAGTGAGGATAGATACAACTCTAGAGGGGGGGTGAATAGAGTATTCAAAAATTATGATAATCTACTCAACTCCCTTAGAGTTAGTTTGCAGAATGAGTTTATAGATATTTAAAACCCTAGAGCCTAACACAAAGTGTGTGGTACACAAGAGAAAGCTAACTGTAATTACAGTTTCAGATTTAGTCTTATCACAACAACTAGCAATCCTAGTTAGTTCTACTCACAGCCACAGTACAATAATTAAAGTAAGCAACACAGACAACACAAGAGGTTTATAGTGGTTCCCTCTAAATAGGTACATCCACTCTTCTACCACCCTGGTACGAATCCACTAAAGGTTTTTTTTCAAGTGCCCTGCCACCAACTGATCTGGTTCAGGCAGATCAACTAGACCCTTTGAGCTTTTGATCAGGAGCTCAAAATCCAACACAGGTTTTTGCTAAGGTGCCCTGCCACCAAGGTTCACTTTTGAAGGGAGTAATAACCCTTTGTAAAGGAGGGTGAGAGAGTTAGAATGTCTTCACTATTGTAAAACAAGATTAGAGAAGCTAGTGGATTGCACAGAGCTAGAAAGCTCTAAAGAATCAAGGCTCCCCCTGGCTTAGAGAATATCCAGGAAGAAGTCTTGCTTCAGGGTGCAGGAACTCTTCTTAACTCTTGACAGATATAATCTGTTGTCTTGAAGTTCTTTGAAGGAGCAGCTTGAAGAAGACTCTTGATGTAGAATATTTGTTCTTCTTCAATCAGCTTTTCTTTCTTCTTTTTCTTCTTCTTGAGGCACTGAGTGTGAATGTTCCTGGAAGCAGGATGAACTCAGGATTTGAAGAAGAATGCTGAAGAAAGTAGTTCTTCTCAGTTGAATGTGAAATGATCTGAGAGCTGTATCTTCTTCTTTTTAATCTTTATATGAATATCTGTGTATGTGTCTGTATCTCTCTCTATATATGTCTATCTCTTAAAACTTCTTTCAGAAGAGCTCTTTATATATTAGCCTTTGTAACGGCTCTAATTCTTTGTCTTCTTCTGAGATCTGCAATCTGGGCTGCAAATAGCACAATACAAAATATATTCTGCAGAAAGACATCCTATAAAGGGATAAAGCTTTCTGAGAAGCTGCATATCCAATCTGATAAAAGAATACTAGAGAAAGTCACATCAGACCAAACTCTTTACAGCCAGAGAAGACTTTTGTGTCTAACAGCTATAAAGGATAGCATGGCAGATAAAGCATAAAGATTTGTCAACTAATAAGACAAAAGACTTTGTCAGAGTAGAGCTTGACTTATGCAAAAAGAATGGGGCAAAGATTGCCTTGAGATGTAAGCATAAAATCAATAAAAGAATCTTTAATAAAATATGCCAGATAAATAAGAAATAAATCATAGAAGAAAAGGAATATAATATTTCTAAAAACAGACACACGAACGTCGAACGATCCTCGGAGATCGTCGACTGAACCACAGAGATCGTCGATCGAACCACAGAGCAGATAGTCGACCTATCAGAACAGATAGTCGAGCTAAAAGATAGTTGAGCTATCAAGACAGATAGTTGAACTATCACAACAGATAGTCGAGCTATAAGATAGTTGAGCAATCAAGATAGATAGTCGATTTATCAAAACAGATAGTCGAGCTATAAGATAGTTGAGCTATCAAGATAGATAGTCGAACTATCACAACAGATAGACGATCTGCTGACAGACGATAGTCGACCAATTGATAGACGATAGTCGATCGGTTGATAGACGAAAGTCGAGCGGCGTTCGACTATAGTCGAACCAAAAACAACTTAACCAGAATTTCATCTGGATAAGCAACAACTCTACAACTGAGGGAATCTAACCTAACAACTAACCTTTGACCATAGATAAATCTTGGGTCAAGAAACTAATTGAGAGGACTTAACACATATCCAAACTAGGGTATCAACAATCTCCCCCTATTTGGGTCAAGTCTCTCAAAACAACAAACAACAACAAATGCTATAAAATAGATATAAAAACAACATTAACCTGTTAGGATCAAAGGTGTATCATAGCATAAATAAGCATTAATTGTATCAAACAAATAATCAAACAGACAGTCAATAAAATAAACAACTCAAATAGCATCAGAATCTGATTTAGACACAGAAGAACCAGGAAGAAAATAAATTTTCCTGAAGGGATCTGGAGCATCTTTCTTTGATGTCTTCAAGACTTGTTCTCCAATGATCTTGGATTCTCCTGCTCTTGGCACAACAGCTTCTGGATGCTTTTTCATATACTTTGAAGCATCAAAAACCTCAGGTCTGACCTAGAATCTGTCTAGTTCCTTCTTCCTGAACTTTGACATTGTAGTTAAGCCTGTTGCATCTTTGCCTTCAGCTCTGGCTTGTATGATCTGGGCTGATCCAACTAATTCGAGAAATCTGGCCATCCTGAAATCAGGATCAAGCTCTTGGCTTTCATATTCATTATCATCAGCTGGATCAAGAGGTTTTATGGTCTTGAATTGAGTAGAGAGGTCTAACAAGCTTGCAGCTGGCTCTTTGTTTTCTTGAATAATAAGAGAAGATGGAGGAGCAAATTCTGCATATTTCTTACTGGATTTTTCAGAGTAGATTATCCTTTTTCCTTTTGAATCTGTTTGCTTTTTCTGAATTGGTTTTATGGATGGTATACATTTCTTTTCCTTGGGAGGTGAAGCTTTTCTCTTGGGTGAAGGAGGAGGAGAAAAGGTTGGTCTTTGATGAACCATTTCCTTCGCTTGTTCTTTTGATTCAGCCTCTTGTCCTTGTTGGCCTGACTGGGATTTGCCTTGGAAACCTGGATTACTTCTTCTCTGATGAGCATGAGAGGGAGTGAATCTTGCAGAGGGAGCTTAGGGATTGGCAGAAAAATTTCCTGAGGCTCCTGCACTAGGAGGAGGAGGATGAGGACCTCTAGGATTCAACTTTGGAGCTGGAGAGTCATATCTTTTGCTTTTCTTTCTCTTCTTCTGTTGGTTCCTGGACAGTCCCATCCAATGTTAGTATTCTTTTGATTTGGGATTAATCCCTTTCAGTATGTAGTATGGGATATAATGATCTGGATTTGGTGGAGGAGGAGCAACAGCCTTCCTCTTCCTTTTAGCAATTTTCTTCTTCTTTGAACCTTCTGAATCATCAGAATCATCCTCATCATCAGAGTGAGATGACTGAGGTTGGTCATAAGGGTCTAAAGCATCTTGATCAGCCATTTCTTTTGCTTTTAAGGCAGCTTTCTCTCTTTCTTCTTCTAAGGCATCCTGTGTCAGAAGAGTATCAAGGTCTAGTCCTAGGGTGTCATCCCAGACTGTAGATCTTTCTTCTTGTTCATCTGTAACTTTCTCTTGCTCAATTGTAATTGTCTTGAGGACCAGTTATTCTGGAGCTTGCTCAGCTTCAGGTTCTTCTATTGCAGTAAGTTCTTGAGCAGATTCTGGAGCTGGTTCTTGAACAAGTTGATCTTCTTGAACTTGATCTGTAGCCAAAGGGAGACAAAAATGTTCTAAATGGGCTAGAAACATTCCTTCAAGATACTCACAGGTTAACATGTCAGTTAATAGGTCAGTAAATTGAGATAAAGAATTACCTGCAGGATTTCCTAACTCCCATAAGTCATCTAGGAAGGAGGTAATGACTCCTTCCAGGTATAGGGCAATAATGGGAGTGGAGGATTCTTCAAGACAGGCTTTACAAGCAAATTCTGCTTCCCTGATAACATCAGTTGGCCTCTGTCCTGAGACTTGAGATACTTGAACAACTGCTGGAGGAGAGACTAGGGGAAGTCCTGAGACATCTTCCTGGAACATCTCCCCCTACCTAATTTCAGTGGGTACTGAACTCAGGCCCCTAAGTGAAGAGAGCTCAGCAGAGTTGGAGAGGGCATTGATGGATGATGTAAGGGAAGAAATGGAAGAGACAAGTGGGGCAATTGCTGCTTCAATCATGGATTTGATTGAAGGAGTAATTAGCTCAAAGATGTTGGCTATGAATGCTGGTGTGATTTCAAAAGAGGTGGATGGGGGAATCACAACAGATGGAAGATCATCAGGGATGATGTTCTCCTGATGAGATGCAGATGCATGAGCTGGTGATGGAGATGCAGATGTATGAAGATCAATATGATCTTGATGTGAAATTGGTGACTGAGGTGGAGTTGGTAGAGTCTCAGACGCCAACAGATCAAAACTAGGATATGAAATCCCAGAAAGATGTGAAGGGGTGGAGATGCTGGTGGTGATGCATGGAGAATAGTTGAAGAATCTAGTGGAAGAGAGGCAGTGGATGTAGATTGCACTTCAGTAGAAGTGGATGGTAATGTAGTAGATGTGGATGGCAATGCAGATGAAGGTGGAATGGGGGGAATGGAGGAGCCTTCTTCAGGTAGGTGGGGAGTGACTGGTACAGTCCTGGTGCTCTTAGATGTAACAGGAGCAACCCCAGCAGGTGAGGGCTTCTGAATATTCCTTCTCCACTTTATGAATAAAGTGGGATCCATCTTCTTGATTGCATTTATAGAAGTAGAAACTGTTCCCAACAGTTGGGGATACTTCTCTCTTAGAAATATTCCAATTACCCTTCCAAGGGTTACCTCTTTCTTAGAATTCTTCTTCCTGATCAAATCAAAAACTATACTTGCCTAATTGATTACTTTCTTTTTGACAATGGCACACATCAAGGCAAACTGCTGCCTGGTAATATTGTCATGAGTAGAGTGCTTACCCAATAGCACTTTTCCAACCAGCTCTGCTAAGAACTTAATCCTCATCGAAAACTTTACTTTCAGTAACTTAGAAGGAATGCCTTCGTCATGACCTAGCTCGGCAAGCATCCTTCCATACTCTTGAGTATCTTGGTCATACTCCTCTTGACCATTAATCAAATCAAAAATCTCAGTCAAGACGGCAGGAGTCAAAGTTACCTCCTCGCCGCCGATGGTCCCGGTCATCGATTCGTCACTGAACGACAAAGTGTAGACCCATTCTTTAATCTCTGGAATATTAATCTTAATCCTTGTGGACATCAGCTTCTCTAGTCCTTGATCCTTGCACAGCTGGAGTATCTCTAGAATCTCAGCATCGCAGGCGCTGAACGAATCAAAGTCCACGCTGAACCCGGCGTCAAACTTCATCACCGTCAGAATGGCTGGAGCAATCGCCATCGATTTGGTCGGAGAAGACAAGAGAAACGAAGAGCAAAGAGCGCGGGGCAGAGCTCAAGTCAAACCTTACAAGCAGGAATAAAGAATACGAAAAGACGAGCTTTGTCAACTATAAAAAGAACGATCTATTAACCTAGGTCGACCATCGGTTTTATATTAAAACGACAATCGTCGACCTGTTTTAACAGATAATAGAAGCGATAGTCGAACGGTCGTTCGACGATCATTTCCTGAAGCAGAGTAGTCGAGCAATCGATCGACTATTTCTGTCTTCACAAGCAAATGAGTCGGCGTCAACCATAGGTCGACAATAGGCTCAACCTGTTCGACTATCGTCGAACGTCGTTCAACGATCTTCAAACAGATTTCAACAAAGGCAGAAGTCACACTTAGTCTTTTCCATTTATCATGCCTAGTTGAACCAAAAATAACAAATGCTTCTGTTCATCTAAGGGCTTGGTGAAAATATCACCTCTCTGAAGGTCAGTGGATATGAACTCAAGGCTGATCTTGTTCTTTTCCACACAATCTCTTAGAAAATGGTGCCTGATCTCAATGTGCTTGGTCCTAGAGTGGTGCACAGAATTTTGTGCTATGGAAATAGCACTGGTACTGTCACACATGATTTTTGTGTTCTTGTGTGTGTACCCATAATCCAAAAGCTGGTTTTGAATCCACAGGATCTGTGAACAACAACTAGCAGCTGCTATATATTCAGCCTCTGCAGTTGAAGTTGAGATAGAAGCCTGTTTCTTACAAAACCAAGAGACTAATCTCTCTCCCAAGAACTGACATGTTCCTGAGGTACTTTTCCTGTCAACTCTACAACCAGCATAGTCAGAATCAGAGTATCCAATTAACTCAAATTCTGATTCTACTGGGTACCACAGTCCTAAATTTGGACATCCCTTCAGGTATCTCAAAATTCTCTTGAGAAGAATCAAATGAGATTCCTTGGGGTTGACCTGGAATCTAACACATAGGCATGTGGCAAACATTATATCTGGTCTACTTGCAGCTAAATACAATAGGGAACCAACAATGGCCCTATTGTTTTTCTGATCAACTGGCTTACCCTGATCATCAGAATCTATAACTACATTAGTAGCCATGGGTGTATGCATTGCTGAAGCATCGGCCATCCCAAACTTCTTTACCAATTCCTTGTCATATTTGGATTAGGAGATGAAGATGCCATCAGCATCTTGCTTTACTTGGAGACCAAGAAAGTAAGACAGCTCACCCATACTACTCATCTCAAACTTAGAATGCATCAGGTCTGAGAACATTTTGCAAAGTTTGGGATTAGTGGAGCAGAAAAAATATCATCCACATAAACTTAAACTAACAGGATGGTGTCCTTGTGATGCTTGACAAACAGGGTTCTATCAAATACTCCCCTAACAAAGTTGTGCTCTAACAGGAAACTAGCTAGAGTCTCATACCAGGCTCTGGGTGCTTGCTTAAGTCCATAAAGAGCTTTTTGCAACTTGTAAACAAATGAGGGTTGAGTTGAAGAGACAAACTCAGGAGGTTGTTCAACAAACACCTCTTCCTTTAGCTCACCATTTAGGAATGCACTCTTGACATCCATCTGAAAAACCTTAAACTTCATATAGGCTGCATAGGCTAGAAAGATCCTTATTGCCTCTAACCTTGCAACAGGGGGCAAAGGTTTGGTCATAGTCTATACCTTCCTCCTGTCTGTGGCCCTGAGCTACAAGCCTAGATTTGTTCCTTACAATAATTCCTTGGGCATCCAACTTGTTTCTAAACACCCACTTGGTGCCTATGATCAGTTGGCCTTTAGGTCTTGGAACCAAAGTCCATACTTTACATCTTTCAAATTGATTAAGCTCCTCTTGCATAGCAATGATCCAGTGGGGATCTAGCTCAGCATCTTTTATGGTGAGGGGCTCAATCTGTGAAAGAAAACAAGCATGGATCACATCCTGTCTTAATTGATGTCTTGTTTGCACACCAGCTGATATATCACCAATAACTTGAGATGTAGGATGATCTCTAAGTGTGACAATATCAGCAGGTGGGATGTGATCTTCAACAACAGTTTGGATTAATTCCTCTTGAGGAATTGGATCAACTGTTGGTGGTACAGCAACTGCTTCCACAGTGTCTCCATCACTGTCTGAATCAGTGATATGAAGAGTTAAAAGAGGGAGAATCTCTTGAGTGACATCTTTGTATGACTCAGGTACCTGCAATGAGCTTGAGGAAGGAGAAGTTTCCTTCTCCTTATAAAACATCTTTGACTCATCAAAGAAAACATGCAAAGACTCCTCTATTTTTAATGTTGATTTGTTAAACACCCTATAAGCTTTGCTTACTTGGGAATATCCAAGAAAAATTCTCATTGAAACTTTTGCTTCAAACTTTCTAAGGTATTCTTTGTTGTTATTGTGAATATACACTAGACAACCAAAGACTCTAAAATAATTAATTTTAGGTTTCTTTCCTTTAAGCAACTCATAAGGAGTTTTACTCTTAAGCTTGTGTATAAGACATCTGTTCAAAACATAATTAGTTGTGCTAACAGCTTCTGCCTAATAAGAGAGAGGCATGTTAGCATCTGCCAATAATGTTCCTGCAGCTTCAATTAGGGTTTTATTCTTCCTTTCCACTACTCTATTTTGTTGGAGAGTTCTAGGAGCAGAGAAGAGATGTTTGATACCTTCTTTCTCACAGAATTCTTGCATGAGAAGAGACTCAAACTCAGTACCATGATCACTTCTGATTAAGGCCACATGAGTAGAATACTCAGTCTGCACACATAGCAGAAAGTCTCTAAGAACTTTGAAGTTATCAGCCTTAGTTCTCAAAAAGAACACCCAAGTGAACCGAGAGAAGTCATCTACAATCACTAAAGTGTAAAACTTCCTTCCTAGACTCTGTACATTTATTGGGCCAAAAAGGTCCAAATGTAATAAATACAGGATTCTAGGTGAATCACTTTTATTTACAGATTTAAAGGAATTTTTGGTTTTCTTGCCTAATTGACAAGCCTTGCATAGGCTTTCCTTCTTGTAGGGGCAAGAAGGTAAACCTCTAACAATGTTGTATTTAGATAACCTAGATATATTCTTGAGGTTAACATGGTTAAGCCTCCTATGTCATAAGGTGTTATTATTTGTTACTTCATTAAACAGACAGATTTCAGATTGAGTTGAGTTAAAATCTACTAAATAAATATTACCCTGTCTAATGCATACTAACACTAAATTACTATTTAAAGTAATATTGCAAAGAGTGTCAGTGAAAGATACCTGATAACCTGCATCACATAACTGGCTTACTGAGATTAGGTTGTGCTTCAGTCCAGCTACATATGCAACCCTTTTGAATGTTACTGCTCCAATGGTAAACCTACCATATCCTTCTGTTTGACCACAGTTGGAATCCCAAAAGATCACCTTTGGTCCAAGCTTGGCCTTGTATCTTGACAGATTTTCTTTGTTTCTTATCATGTGTTTGGAACAGCCACTATCCAAATACCATTTGTCTTTAGTAATTGGATAGGTCTTCTCCTGCAAATTAAACAGTTATACATTGTGGACCCAGACAACCTTGGGTCCATTATTCTTCACATAATGAAAGCTCGAAATAAATGAATAAGCAGGCTGGGGTTTATATCCTAAGGGATAGGATCTCCTAGGTGGAATACTCCATGTAGTTGATGGGTCAATAAACCTAGGGTTTCTATTTACAATAGGATTTCTAAGGTTCGGGTGATTATTTTGAAAATCATATTGGGATTGTCGATCATCATTCGACGATCGATGCTCAGATCGTCGAGCATCGTTTGAACATTGAGCCTTCGATCATCGAGCATAGTTCGATGACTTTTGTAGTTCTTTAAATTTTTGTTTTCTCTTTTCTCTCTTAGCCTTATTTAAAGCTTTGTTAACTTGAATTACTTGCTTAGTATTCTTTATTCCATCAGCTGAAATAAAGTTTACTGGAGTTGAAAGATGGTTTTTTAGAACCAAGGGGGGTTCACTTGGTGAAGCTCCTAAGCCTAGTTTATTATTACCTGTCCTAGTGTTTGACATGCTAGTAATTTCTAGTAGCTTAAGACTTCTACCATTTAAAGATTCTTCTAATCTTTTGGATTTGGCTAGTTCAGTTTTGAGAAATTGTATTTCTTCACTACATTTAGTGAGTTCAGCTTCTAGCCTAGCATTTTCATTAGAGATGGTTTCTAATTCTGCTATCCTATTTCTAAGCTCCTTAATTTCCTTTTCTGAGCTAATTAAATCTAAACATAGAGATTTAAATTCAGATCTAAATTCAGCAGAAGTAAAATCATAAGAAGACAATACTTGATCTTCTGTAGGAATTTCTTCTTCATCAGAACTCTCTACAGCTGAATGATTGCTGCAGGCATCAATTGCCATTAGGCAAATTTCCTTTGCCTTCTTCTCTTCCTCATCTTCACTGGAGCTTGAGGAGGAAGATTCCTCATCTGAATCACTCCAGGTTTCAATAACAAATCCTTTCTCCTTCTTCTTATTTTTGTAGGAGGAGGACTTGGAGTGCTTCTTCTGATGTTCTTTTTCTTTTCTCTTATCCTTGTTCTTTTCCTCTGGACACTCTGGTAGAATGTGTCCAGGTTTCCTGCAACCATAACAAATAATTTATTTAGCAGGTGATCTATCATACCTTGGCTTGTCTTCATATCTTGAAGACTTCTTTATGAAGTCCTTTCTGCCCATCTTGAGAAACCTTTTAGCAAAGAGTGTCATCAGCTCCTCATTGGATTGGCTTCCTTCAGAAGCATCAGCAGCTTTGAGAGCAAGAGTTTGCTCTTTCCTTGTTGGAGTGGGAGTCTTAGCTTCAGCTTCAGCTTCCCTGGACTTTAGAACTTGCTCAAAAGATTTGAGCTTGCTAAGGAGGGCTTCAGTTGAGATCTCAGTAGTACTTATGGCCTCCTTGATGGGCCAGATCCTAAGATCCCATGTGCTGGGGAAGCACTTCAGTATCTTATCATTGACCTCTATCAATGTTATCTCCTTATCAAGGGTTCTCAACTCATTAATGATGGAGCTGAGCCTGGTGTACATAGCTTCAACTGATTCATCTTCAGTCTTCCCTAAGTTTTCATATTGAGATATAAGGTTGGACCTTCTATCCTTCCTCTCATCAGCTGAACCAGCTACAATCTGGTTAAGTGAGTCCCACATGGCTTTTGCAGAAGTGCAATCAACCACTTTCTGAAAGGTTTCATCAGACATGGTCTGAGCCAGAATATTCATGGCTTTTGCATCAGCTACTTTTGCTTTCTTGTATGCATCATTGTAGTCTGGAGGTGGCACTGCACTGAGATTTGTTGATGTTGTAGCAGTGGCTGTAGCAGGTGGTGTTGGAGGTCCTGTCAAAATAGAAAAAAAAATATCTTCATCAATAGAATTCATATATAACTTGATTCTTGCCTTCCAGATGCTGAACTTAGCTAAGTTGCAAACTGGAGGTCTGGTGCTAGAATAATCCTTGTACTGGGCCATGAAGTGAATGTCTATAAACTTGGTATCTATCTAGATCTTGTGACTCAGGTGTTAGCCTGTACAGTCAGCCAACCTCCCTCTGATACCAATTGAAAGTGAGGATAGATACAACTCTAGAGGGGGGGGGTGAATAGAGTATTCAAAAATTATGACAATCTACTCAACTCCCATAGAATTAGTTTGCGGAATGAGTTTATAGATATTTGAAACCCTAGAGCCTAACACAAAGTGTGTGGTGCACAAGTGAAAGCTAACTGTAATTACAGTTTTAGCTTTAGTCCTATCACAGCAACTAGCAATCCTAGTTAGTTCTACTCACAGCCACAGTGCAATAATTAAAGTAAGCAACACAGACAACACAAGAGGTTTATAGTGGTTCCCTCTAAATAGGTACATCCACTCTTCTACCATCCTGGTAGGAGTCCACTACAGGTTTTTGTTCAGGTGCCCTGCCACCAACTGATCTGGTTCAGGTAGATCAAGTAGACCCTTTGAGCTTTTGATCAGGAGCTCAAAATCTAACACAGGTTTTTGCTAAGGTGCCCTGCCACCAAGGTTCACTTTTGAAGGGAGTAATAACCCTTTGTACAGGAGGGTGAGAGAGTTAGAATGTCTTCTCTATTGTAAAACAAGATTAGAGAAGCTAGTGGATTGCACAGAGCTAGAAAGCTCTAAGGAATCAAGGCTCCCCCTGGCTTAGAGAATATCCAGGAAGAAGTCTTGCTTCAGGGTGCAGGAACTCTTCTTAACTCTTGACATATATAATCCGTTGTCTTGAAGTTCTTTGAAGGAGCAGCTTGAAGAAGACTCTTAATGTAGAATGTTTGTTCTTCTTCAATCAGCTTTTCTTTCTTCTTTTTCTTCTTCTTGAGGCACTGAGTGTGAATGTTTCTGGAAGCAGGATTAACTCAGGATTTGAAGAAGAATGCTGAAAAAAGTAGTTCTTCTCAGTTGAATGTGAAATGATCTTAGAGCTGTATCTTCTTCTTTTTCATCTGTATATGAATATCTGTGTATGTGTCTGTATCTCTCTCTATATATGTCTATCTCTTAAAACTTCTTTCAAAAGAGCTCTTTATATATTAGCCTTTGTAACGGCTCTAATTCTTTGTCTTCTTCTGAGATCTGCAATCTTGGCTGCAAATAGCACAATACAAAATATATTCTGCAGAAAGACATCCTATAAAGGGATAAAGCTTTCTGAGAAGCTGCATATCTAATCTGATAAAAGAATACTAGAGAAAGTCACATCAGACAAAACTCTTTACGGCCAGAGAAGACTTTTGTGTCTAACGGCTATAAAGGACAGCATGACAGATAAAGCATAAAGATTTGTCAACTAATAAGACAAAAGACTTTGTCAGAGTAGAGCTTGACTTATTCAAAAAGAATGGGGCAAAGAAAGCCTTGAGATGTAAGCATAAAATCAATGAAACAATCTTTAATAAAATATGCCAGATAAATAAGAAATAAATCACAGAAGAAAAGGAATATAATATTTCTAAAAGCAGACACACGAACGTCGAACGATCCTCGGAGATCGTCGACCGAACCACAGAGATCGTCGACCGAACCACAGAGCAGATAGTCGACCTATCAGAACAGATAGTCGAGCTAAAAGATAGTTGAGCTATCAAAACAGATAGTCGAACTATCACAACAAATAGTCGAGCTATAAGATAGTTGAGCTATCAAGACAGATAGTCGAACTATCACAACAGATAGTCGAGCTATAAGATAGGTTAACTATCAAGACAGATCGTCGAACTATCACAACAGATAGACAATCTGCTGACAGACGATAGTCGACCAACTGATAGACGATAATCGATCGGTTGATAGACAAAAATCGAGCGGCGTTCGACTATAGTCGAACAAAAAACAACTTAACCAGAATTTCATCTGGATAAGCAACAACTCTACAACTGAGGGAATCTAACCTAACAACTAACCCTTGATCATAGATAAATCTTGGGTCAAGAAACTAATTGAGAGGACTTAACACAAATCCAAACTAGGGTACCAACAGGAACACCCCCCACATCCTTCGCATAACGTGAAGCCCCCTTGCCAAGTACAGGACAAAGATTAACAATGCACGTGTCCAAACATGATGAACCTATCTTCGTAGATATCATTTCAGGGTCCTATTTTCTATTCGGCCTCGCTCCACTCTAAGGCCCAAAAACTCCTTGTGTTCTACAAACGCGAAAGCTCGCATCATTGCAACCTAGTAAGGCACAGACGCCAAGAAGGGCATCCCCCTCCAGGAGCTCCATCCCAGCTCCCGATAGTAATGAACATCGAATCATTCTAAGATACAACATGGAGATAAACGCCATGTCCCTCCACGTCTTCTAAGACCAGCAAGCCCGCAAGTCCTTTCAAGACGCCGAGATAAGGGGGCAGAACATTGCTCCTCATCACAAGAATTCTCCATTAGCACGAACCCCCCGCGACAATCGCACAAGCTAGTGCACGTCGCTATGCTTGAGAAGGGAGTACGTGAAACATCTCTTCCACACAAATGAAGCATGCAAAGCACAAAGTGGGATAACGTTTTCACAACGCGCCACAGGCACCACGCAGCAAGAAAGGACAATGTGTTAGCAGTTAGTCGCAAGAATCTCCATCAACACACCCTTACGGAACCTTCAGCCCACGAAGCAGACCCAGATGGATCCAAGGCATCAACGCTTTTATCAAATCCCAACAAAAGGGATATTTCACGCCGCAAACCGAAGTAACTGACGACGCATGCATGCTGAAATGATTTTAAGACCACAAACCCGAGAAAAAATGATAAAGCGTAGAAATTTTCAGGCTCGTCGCCTCGCGGATCATGACCACAAAAAATTTGGGGCATTTGATGGGGTCCTCCTAAAATCCTCCAGTTAGACTAGGAACACGTCTACCAAGGTCGCAAAAGAAAAATCAGTCAAATCAGCAGCGCTAAAAGTCGGAAGTCCCGAGAGTGCCCAAGAGGGAGGTCAAACCCGCAGACGCGCATGGTAGGGCAACGCAGGAGAGCCCAGCCTGCGTACAGGCACGCGTGTCTAGCGCGCCCGCGAGCCGCACGGCCTGCCTGCACACACAGCCTGATCGGGGAAGATGGACGATCATCTCAGGATACGTCGGGCAACCCGCGCGGCCGTAGGGTCACGCAACCGTACGGCCGTAGGGGCGGGCGTTCGTGCAGCAGTAGGGTCATTCACCCACACGACCACCAGATCGTGCTTGATGCACGCACAACCCCTACGCGCGTTGTGTGTGCGCGCCCCACGCGCGAGCACGAGCCGGCGCGCACCCCCGCGCCGACAGTTGTCGCCGCCACCTCCGCCTCCGGTCGCCGCCGCCTCCAGGAACCTTACCCGGGCTGCCCGAACTGCCATCATTTCAGCGAAATTGGTGATCCAGGTGATCGAAACGGAGCGACCTCATTCGCTAGCACAAATCACTCCCTGACACAATTACCACCTTAACCCTTCAGAAAACTATAAATAGGCTCACATACCTTCATTTGAAGACAAGAAATTCCAAAGGCAAGAGAGAAATCTGAGGTTTTTCGGCGAAATTATAGACTTTGGCCGATTCTCCGCTCAGAAATTTACTCCGCACTTCTCATTACGCTAAGGCTTCAACACGCTCCAAGTCACATCAACTGTCTCTGGGAGAGCGCTCCCTCCAGATATGATGCTCCATGGACTTAGAAAATTTTCCAGTCGGAACGCTCCCACCAAGGTTCCGCGAGCGCAGCACCGTTCCAAGGCCGAAGCGTTTTCATCGAGCCTCTGAGGACTTAGCTGTTTTCCCTCATTTTTTGTACTCTTCACCTGTAACGGAGTAGAGGTTGTCGTCCTCCGAGATCAAATTAAACTTTATAAAACTCTAAGAAACTAATGGATTTTGGCTTGGCATAGTTCCAACCACGTTGTTTTTCACCCTTTCCGGATTTTCCTTGTAAAAAACGCATCTTGTCATTTGGTGAGGTTCACTTTGACTCTTGCGCGTCCGGTCCGATTCTGAGCTAAAGCGGTCCGATTTCTCCGGACCGGGGAACGATCGAACGATCCGCAACAGGTACAATTTCAAATGAACTTTTGTGCTAATGCATTTTATATTTAAAAATGCTTATGATATTTTTTGATGTTTAGCTGATCATTCACGTTTAATTATTTAATCATGTGCTGTGTGAATGATATAATCTAATGACTACAAATTTATTTATTAATTTTAGGGGCTCAGACTACCAAATAATAATGAGAGAGAACTTTAGATATGCTCATTGTATATATGGATCGTGTGAGATTGTATTTTCAATTTAAATTACAGTCGTAACGGATATTACGATCGTAATTGAATTGTATTTTCAATTTATATTACAGTCGTATCTGAGTTCAAAAAAAATCACTTTTTAGGGTTTAGGGTATTTTCACAAAAAAACATACATATGAATAATTAAAATGAGCATAAAAATATAAGAATCAATATTCTAGAACTTATTCTGCTAAAAAAAATAAAAACTATAGCATAAATTCAACGTTGAGCGTACCATCCCGCTCAACGCACCTAAAATTACACTAATAAAATGGGGTAAACCCCTTGACCATGTTTCAGAAGAAATTTTTACGAATACAAGGGCTTCTGACCTCTTCTTGCAAAATGAGCCTATGAAGAGAGGCCAAAATAAAATTATGACTGAACCTACAATCCCCATCAATGTATATATCAATTATAACTAGCCATAGCAACACGCCATCACCCATGAACTGTACATATTGAAGATTTAGGCTCTTTTTGGCAAGGTGGTGGTGTTCATAAATAAATATGGGGGGTTAAATTGTCCTTCGTTAATGCCCACTTAAAAAACTTCATCTATTTTTATATTCAAACGGATGATGTTTGTTAGGCGATCCTCAACGAATGACAGTTTAACTCATGTGTTTACGACCGCCACCACCAAGCCAAACGGAGCCTTACTCTCCAAGGTTCGGACATTGATTCTATAATCTCGGCAAACATACAACATTCCACGAGTTTAATGACTACTATACATAAATTATAACATTTTATCACATAAAAGATAATCACAAAAAAGGAAATGTTTTCACGATTATCAAAAGCCTCCAAAATTTGCGTACCATAGTACAACAATTTCCAATAAGTCTATAATACCCTACAAGAGAAGTCCTAACTCTTGAGGATCATCGGTGTTGATGATGAGGAGTCCACAAGGAGAACTATATTTTGTAAGTTCTAAAATTAAATTTTACTATTGAATGGTTCAAATGATTTGACATGTGAACAACTAAATTAATGTCTAACTAATTTTCTCTTATGATGTGTGTGTGTGATTGCTAATTATGATTGTTAGTTGATGAGTTATTGAATTGTATAGTTGATTGTGATTCATTATGTTGCAATGATCTATTTTTGGGGTCTAGTGCATTGTTTTAGCAAAATATTACAACATGAAGTAACACAATTTCAAATGTGCAACATTTTCCAACAAAATTTTGAACCTATCCAACGATGGATTTCCTTGCATGTTAATTAGTACTTTGTCATTGTTCGGGTCGCCCGTTTTCCTCCGGTTCGGAAAATCGGGCCGCCTTAGCTCCGAGTCATCCCAGGCGTGCAAACAGTTAAGTGAGAACCAAACAACAATAACAAGAGGCTTTTTTAACGTGGAAATCCGAAAAGGGTGAAAAATCATGTGGTCGGATCTGTGTCGATCCAAAATCCAATATTTTCCTTTGTTTATAAGTGTTTGAGTTCCTCGAATGGTGACAGGTCGCATTTACGTTACAAGCTTTGAGTACAAAGAAAGGAGGGAAAATGTTAAGTCCATGGAGCTTCCAAGAAGTGTTCAGAAGAGCGTTCACAAGAGTGTCCCTTTGTGCGTTCACAGGCTTTGTATAAATTTTCATTTCATTTGGAGATGATTTGGTTTAGAAATAAGAAAACCCTAAGTTGGACAAAGAAGGGGTAGTTAGGTCAAGGTGCCCCATGTGGGTGTTGAGTGGCAAAGTCACCTTAATAGAGGTTGAAACTTGGGTCACTGATGTGTTATAATGTCAAACACCCTATCATGGAGTTTGTGGTAGATCAGGGTGGATTTGCCCTAGGACCCTAGTTCAAACCCTAAGGTTGAATATTGGGGGGTTTGTGAAGGACATAGGGTTACATGTCCTTTTATGGACTTTGTGTTTAGTCCATGTTTTTTTAGGGTGGTTGAATGCCCTGGGGAGGAATTTAATTGTATTTTGACACATGCACCCCACTTAAGTCCCTTGGAAATAATCTAGGCCTTTACCCTTTGTAGAATAATTAAGGGGTCAAATGACCTTGGGTCCTCATGGAACTTTGGTAGGAGTAAATTCATAGTGTTATTAACCTCTGAGATTTATTTTAGGATGTTTAGAAATTAGAAACCCAAACTTATAGGTTTAATCTCCATCTTGTCCTTTTTGATGAAATTGAAGTAACTAGGGTTAAATTGTCTTGGAATGATTTGAAATTCTTGAAAAGTTAATCAAATATCCCTTAAGTGCTCTAGTAAAATATTAGGAGTGATTGGACTTATTATCATGGTACTTCATTTGTTAATTGAATTAGTGCACCATATTTTGATAAATAGGTAATAAATATCATAACTTATTGTAAAATTATATTACTTGGCCAAGAAGCCTTTTGGGCATGCTGAGGCTTAGGAAACTGTTGCAAGTAGTTTGGATGAATTTACAAGCATGTTTATTCACAAAGTGCACTATAGTAGGTTCCCTTGAAGTATTTTTCTAAGTAGCTTTCTGACCTTTTAATTTCTGGAAATATAGTCAGAGGACCTTTTATGACATTACAAAGCTCTGTGAATTTTCATGGAATTTTTGGATGTCTATTTTTGAGGGTTGCTTCGCAAAGTTGTTGTTCTTAATTTAATTTAGATGATTTTATTTTGGTACTCATTGAACTTGGAAAATTATAATTTTTGGTCAGGGACCTTTTCTAGTCACCCTTAGATTCTGGTATTTTTTCCATAATTTTCTGATGATTTATTTTATTATTCCCTTCTTTACCCTTGAATAGTGGAACTATCATGAATTATTTATTTAAGGGTTGTAATCATTATGAAGATTTATGAAACTTGGTATTCTCTGATATATTGGAATCATATAGTGTTCATAATTTTTGGGTGGTCATAACTTAAGCAAATCTAGTACTTCATGTTCAAAATTACCAGTGGCCTAACTTTTGGAAAATTTAATAAATGCCAAATTAATTAGAAAAATTATAAATTTCTGGATTTGGGCTAACTATGTCATGATAGACCAACAATAATTATCTTAGGGCATTTGAATGAAAATTTAAAGTACCTCCTATCATGTACATTATATAGCTTAGGTTGGTCAGCCTTTAGTAAAACTACGAAAATGGCGATAACTTGGGATATGGACATAGGGAGTTGAGTTAATGATATACTGACTTGGTAAAATGAAATTGAGTTCATCATTGGGAGTTATGATGAGGAGAGTGTTTGGTTGGCTAGTGTTAAGTGGTGCTCGGGATCGACAAAATGTCGTCTTTCCTGTGGAGAGAAAGAGAATCAAAATACACTAGGGTTAGATCCAGTATAATATTAAAAGGGATCGGTAATCTGGGTAATAACCAATAATAGTAAGTGTCTTGCGAAAGGGAGCTTTGGGCTTCAACCCATCGTAGTTCCTAGTGCCCCCGAGAGCCCTTCACAGGGAATGCCCTGGGCAGTCTAAGGTTAACGTAAGACGTAAGACTAAATGGATTACAAGAGTAATTAGAAATAATCTAGGTTTACACTTAAACTCAAACTCCCTGGGGTTGTAGGAGTTAGGTTGGGTCACACGGGCAGTAGACTCGGTGGTTTTGTGACGGACGGGTTAGTCCGGGGAGCTTTAGCTTGGTAGATAATTGTGACGGACGGGATAGTCCGGGAGTTTTGGCTCGATTGAAAACAGGGTAATATTGCATGTGTAACAACCCGACCCGTTAAATAATATATAATAGAAGGTCTAGCCAAGGCCCCACACTATATGCCACAAACAGACGGCGAAGTCACAGGTTAATACCAAAATACCATCGCACCTAACCCAGAGCATTCTAGCAGAAGCTTATTACTTATAAGAACTCAACCATTGAATGTCCACTACTATATAAATATCACATTTATATAAATAACCAGGAATGTATACAAGCACACCCCGCTCACGGCCTTAAGGCCTTACAAGTTTCTCTTTACAATTATGATTTCATACATCAGCACGCAGGCCGGCCACACATGAAATCCAAAGCTTCAGACGGCCTTCAAGGGCCTACAAGCAGCAACAGCAAGGGCTTCAGCCCGCTCAGTCCAATCAGCCCGCAACACCTGCATATGAACGTCCACCCCATGGGTGATCAACAAAGAACCGGTCAGCATTCAGCTGACCAATTATAACGAACCTACCCCTTACCCGGGGCAGTGGTTCCTTCACTGCATGCAATACAATCACAACATATATATATCTACGTACCACAATCACATCACAAATGTTGGCCTTCGTGCCAGACGTTCCGTGCACTCAGGGCACGCTTATGGTATACCAAAAACCTCTAGGTTCCACCTCCGATTCGAGGTGATTAGCTTGTTAGCCGGGCATAAGTCTCCAAACCCCTGTTGAAGACCCCACGCACCCAACCCACTCAGAGGTGTTCACCTCACGGCAATTAGTGAGCACTATAGGTTGACCTACCCTCGTAGTGTGACAAGCCCGTGAAACCACACATCTGCATTTCCACTAATCGACCGGTCACAATGGAGGTACACAGTACCTCTAGATCAACTTCCCACCATAGGATAACAAACTCGTGAAACCACACATCTGCATTGCTACCAGTCGATCTCTCATAACACCAGCACATAGTGTCGCGTTCCTCCCAATCCATCTCTCCGCACAAGCAGAGCATACAACCATGCAAAGCTTCCTTACCATAATTCATAAGCGTTCTAACCATCTCCGCAAGCTACTCGTTATATACACGGAGTCTTCTCCGATTCACAATATAAGCATCACCAATCCAGACTACCCTTCTAGATAGGCTTCACACAGTATGCCTATTTCGTACAACACACTTTCGGATCTAAATGCAGACTCAACCGCTAGAATCGCTTACGCTTTCCACCTCTTGGTGGAGGATCCCATGCACATGCATAAAGTAGGAATTCACTTGTCCATGAAGGAGATCGTTACCCTTGACGATCGCTTCAGAGCCATGGAGAAACTAGACGGATGGTAATCACCGCGACGGCTTTGCCTCCACAACGATGGCCTCGGATCTCGAGTCGGACCGTTGACGCTCCTTCGGCAGCCGAATCTCTTCTCTTTCTCTTCCTTCAAGCTCTCCCTTCTCTCTAGCTTAGAAAGAGAGTGATCCTTAGTAGAATGAGAACTTCATCTCATTCCATGACCTTATCCCTACAGGAATAGGCTTGGACCACAAGATCTAAGTAGGAGGAATTGAACGGCCTTGATCTGCCCCCAAAGATCTATTTTTAGGCTGATACAATCTGTGACACGCCCGTGTCCCAGGCCGTGTTCCCTAAGCAGCTAAGGAACCGACTCAATCTAGACCAGAACACGGGCTAAGACACGCTCGTATCAAGCCCTGACATGCCCGTGTCAAGCCCTGACACACCCGTGTCACAAGGTACATGCCCGTGTCACAAGGTACACGCCTGTGTCGAGGGGTGTGTTCCTCAATCGACACAGGAACAACAACCCCGAGAAGGACACGGCTATGACACACGCCTGTGTCCTTAGCCGTGTGCCAAACATGCCCCTGTGACACGCTCGTGTCACAGGCCGTGTTCTACACTCAACTCCACTCAACGCCACTCAACACCACTCAATTCCAAGGAAAACGAGCAGGATACGCCTATGTCCCAGGCCGTCGCCTCACTAAACGATCATCGATTGAAATTGTGTTGACAATTTGACACGCACAGTGAAGGACACGCCTGTGTCCCATGCCACATGCCTCACTTGACACACACTCGAAGCCCACTCGAGTCCTACTCGAGACCCACTCGAGTACCGAGAGCTTGACATGCCCTGGGACACGCCCGTGTCCCAGGCCGTGTCATCTAGCCTAAACTCCAAATCGGGATTTGGAGTGTTACAACCCTCCCCTCCTTACAAAAATTTTGTCCCGAAATTTAGCGCAACATATCCAACAACATTACCATGCCTTTATTGAAAATATACACAAAACGATCCTGGGTTACCCGCCCCACAGCCTCCCACAAACAAAGTCTTTACACACAACATACAATAAATACAAAAGAAAGTGCATTCTTCCTTTACTTCTGCTCAGCCGCGTCCTTCAAAATCCTCTTGACAGCCTCTTTTACTTCCAAAGTATACACGCGAGGCTGTTGTACCTCATGATTTGAGCTTTGTGGCTCTTTTACTTCGAGAGTGTATACGCGCGGTTGCGCTCGGGATGAAGATGATTCCGCCACTGCCTTGCCCTTTTCCTCATAGGACGCACCAGACTTTTTCTCATCCTTTGAAGGGTCAATCCAACAATTGTGGGCGACATGTCCCAACCTACCACACCAAAAACATGTACGCGTCTCCACACGTCCTTGCCCATACGTTGCTCCCGAAGCAACATCCGAAGACGTTTGTTCAGCGGGCCTGAACCTCTTCTTGTCCCGTTTCCTAAACTCGGATTGTTCGGACTACGGAACTTTGAACTCTGGCTTTTCCACCGCCAAGTTCTTCTCGTCCTGCACTCGTTTCAAGTCCTTTTCCAGCGCACATGTTGTATCCACTAGTGCTTGGAAACCTTGGTTCACCAAACTCGGGAGTGCCAACCTCAGCTCATCACGGAGTCCCTCATAGAACCTATTCATCTTCCGTGCTTCTTCCACAAAAGTAGACCCCGCATAGCGCCCCAGCCTGCTAAACTCATGCAGGTAATCATCAACAGTCTTCTCACCATGCACCAGACGTTGAAATTCATTCTCCATTGCAATGCGCCGCGATACTGGCAAATACTTTGCCCAAAACAATCTAGAGAATTCCTCTATCGAAATCTCTCCCAAGCCTCTGCCTTCCAACTGGTGCATCTCGACCTCATCCCACCAAAGACTCCCCTCTCCTTCGAGCAAGAAAGTGGCTAAAGTGACTTTCTGCCCCTCATCAATCCTGATCGCTGTCAGGATCCTCTTCACTATTGAGAGCCAATCCTCCGCCTGCATTGGGGAATTTGCCCCGACAAATGTAGGTGGATGAAAATCCATAAACCGCTTCAGTTGCTCGTCCGCTGCTTTCTCATCAATCCGAGCTTCAACACGCTCTTGCCTCGTAAAAACCTGTACTGGCTCCACTACAAGCCTTGCTTGCCCAATAGGTTATGCTTGAAAAATGGCAAATACTGTCTCCGCAACTAAGCGTATGGTTTCTGTTGAAGGGGGAAATGTGGGAACCTCAGCTGGTGCCGCACTCTCATCCGAACGCTGGGGTTCAGACTGCCCAGCTCCACTCCTTACCACATATACGTGAACAAGACATCATTAACCTCCAATCCAAAACGACAAACATGCCCAATCACTCATGTTCCTAGTGGATATTCTTGAGTTCATTTAGGTTCGCACGTACACATGCTCGCCACCCCACAAAAGAATTTGACCACGAATTCAAAAGCGGAAGATCGAAATAAGCTGATACAAAAATGTAATGACTCCACCCTTTAAATAATATATAATAGAAGGTCCGGTCGAGGCCCCACACTATATGCCACAAATAGACGACGAGGTCACAGGTTAATACCAAAATACCATCGCACCTAACCCAGAGCATTCTAGCTGAAGCTTATTACTTACAAGAACTCAACTATTGAATGTCCACTACTATATAAATATCACATTTATATAAATAATCAGGAATGTATACAAGCACACCCCGCTCACGGCCTTAAGGCCTTACAAGTTTCTCTTTATAAATATGATTTCATACATCGGCACGCAGGCCGGCCACACATGAAATCCAAAGCTTCGCACGGCCTTCAAGGGCCTACAAGCAGCAACAGCAAGGGCTTCATCCCGCTCAATCTAATTAGCCCGCAACACCAGCATATGAATGTCCACCCCAAGGGTGATCAACAAAGCAATGGTCAGCATTCAGCTGACCAATTATAACGACCCTACCCCTTACCCGGAGCAGTGGTTCCTTCCCTGCATGCAATACAATCACAACATATATATATCTACCACAATCACATCACAAATGCTGGTCTTTGTGGCAGACGTTCCGTGCACTCAGGGCACCCTTATGGTGTACCAAAAACCTCTAGGTTCCACCACCGATTTGAGGTGATTAGCTTGTTAGTCGGGCATAAGTCTCCAAACCCCTGTTGAAGACCTCACGCACCAAACCCACTCAGAGGCATTCACCTCACGGCAACTAGTGAGCACTATAGGTCGACCTACCCTCATAGTATGACAAGACTGTGAAACCACACATCTGCGTTCCACTAATCGACCGGTCACAACGCAGGTACACAGTACCTCTAGATCAACTTCCCACCATAGGGTAACAAGCCCGTGAAACCACACATCTGCATACCTACTAGTCGATCTCTCATAACACCAGCACACAGTGCCGCTTTCCTTCCAATCCATCTCTCCGCACAAGCAGAGCATATAACCAAAGGAGCTATGCAAAGCTTCCTTACCATAATTCATAAGCGTTCTCACCATCTCCGCAAGCTACTCGTTATATATACGGAGTCTTCTTCGGTTCGTAATATAAGCATCACCAATCCAGACTACCCGTCCAGATGGGCTTCACACAATATGCATATTCCGTACTACACAATTCTGGATCTAAATGCAGACTCAACCGCTAGAATCGATTACGCTTTCCACCTCTTGGTGGAGGATCCCATACATATGCATAAAGTAGAACTTCACTTGTCCAAGAAGGAGATCTTTACCCTTGACGATCGCTTTAGAGCCATGGAGAAACTTGCCGGATGGTAATCACCGTGACTGCTTTGCCTCCACAACACTGGTCTCGGATCTCGAGTCGGACCGTTGACGCTCCTCCGGCAGTCGAATCTCTTCTCTTTCTCTTCCTTCAAGCTCTCCCTTCTCTCTAGCTTAGAAAGAGAGTGATCCTTAGTAGAATGAGAACTTCATATCATTCCACGGCCTTATCCCTGCAGGAATAGGCTTGGACCACAAGATCTAAGTAGAAGGAATTGAACGGCCTTGATCTTCCCCCAAAGATCTATTTTTGGGCTGATACAGTCTGTGACAGTCCCGTGTCCCAGGCCGTGTTCCCTAAGCGGCTAAGGAACCGACTCAATCTAGACTAGAACACGGGATAAGACACGCTCGTGTCAAGCCCTGACACGCCTGTGTCACAAGGTACACGCCCGTGTCGAGGGGCGTGTTCCTCAATCGACACAAGACCAACAACCTTGAGAAGGACACGACTATGGTACACGCCCATATCCTTAGCCGTGTGCCAAACACACCCCTGTGAAATGCCCGTGTCACAGGTCGTGTTCTACACTCAACGCCACTCAACGCCATGGAAACCGAGCAGGATACGCCCTGGGACACGCCCGTGTCCCAGGACGTCTCGCCTCACTCAAAAATCGTCGACTGAAATTGTGTCGACACTTCGACACGCACAGTGAAGGACACGCCCTAGGATATGCCCGTGTCCCAGGCCGCGTGCCTCACTCAACACACACTCGATGCCCACTCGAGTCCTGCTCGAGACCCACTCAAGTACCGAGAGCTTGACATGCCCTGAGACATGCCCGTGTCTCAGGCCGTGTCATCCAACCTAAACTATCAGGATGTGGGGTGTTACAACATGTGCATAAGATAAAAGGTGGTGGGTCATCGGTATTGGAGAGCCATCACACCGACACCAGTACGTTGACTCGGCAAGTGTGGTTTAGCACTTAGCCAAATAATGTCTGGTGCGCAGCCGACAAGAGTATGCAGGAGCTCCGCTTAGTGCACCATCGTTGAGGCATACGATAGGTCTGACTGATAGTGTGATACCGGTTTATAGGTGAGCGAGGCCCAACCCACCATTTCCGTTTGCCACTACGGAGGTATCCTGGGAAGTTAGGCTCTAAAAAGGGAGAACTAAAGGTATGCGTGCATAGAGTCGAGTGTATGTGTTGCACTTGGATGTTCACATCATATCATACTTGCATGACATAACATCATCATTATATATAACCCTTGGCACCTATTGTATAAATTGGTATGGGACACTTTATACAATAGGCCTTGCAAAACGACCCCTTGGTTTATAGGTTTCAATGAGCATTCCTATAGGTCATGGTTACTTAGTTTACTTTCTCGATCATACTGTACTTGTTCTCTCTCTCTCTCTCTCTTGTGTATACTTATACTGTTTACCTACTACTGCTTACATTTATTTGCTCTATTTATAAACTCATGATAAATTAGTTCCGCCGTCATCTGCTTACCTTTGTTACTCTCCACCTTCATTACCTTCCTTTTCTTTCTCCCCGCTTGGTGCCTATGAGCCTTTGGGAGAGGTGTGGGGGATGATAGGACTTAGTCTTTTACACTAACAGTCGTTGACCAAATCATTTTAGGGGATCATGGAGCCGAACCAGGAGATACAGCCAAAGAGGTCAGCGTGCTTGGAGATGGGACAGTCTAGCACTGGTGTTCAGGCAGCAGGGATAGTGAGTCCCGATCTTTAGTATATATTATAGATTTACTTCCGCGATTAAGTGATATGTAGTGAGGATTTTGATGTATCGAGAAGGAGCCCTTTTCTATTAGTACTTGGATTTATCATTACTATGGACTCTCCCATTTTTTCTCTTTAAACCATCGAGGTCTTATGCAAAAGGTCTTGCAGTCTGCTTTCACTACTTTGCATAGGAAGATTTGATGGCCTATCCTGCGGGGAGTTAGGAAGAGGATTCCAGGCTCGCTCCTGTCTTAAGGAGTGAAGGGACTCATGGTCTGTTCCATTCGAGGTGGTGAAGGAACTTAGTCCATTCGGGCCTCAGAAGGATTTGGGGTTTGTCTGGTTGGAGGTGGAGAAGGACCTTTGTAATTTTGGGCTACAGGAGGATTCAGATTCCGTCCAGTTGGAGGTGGTAAAGAAACTTTATCCGTTCGGGGCTTAAGAGGGCAAGGGGTCACTCGTTGGAGGTGGTGAAGGAACTTTGTCCATTCAGACCTTAAGAGGACTTGAGGCCCGTCCAATTGTAGGTGTTGAAGGACCTTTGTCCATTCGGGCCTCGGGAGGACTCGAGGCCCATTCAGTTAGACGTGGCAAAAGAACATTGTCCGTTTGGGCCTCAGGAGGACTTGGGATCCTTCCGGCTAGAGGTGGTGAAGAACCTTTCTACGTTTGGGCCTCAGAAGGACTCAAGGTCAGTTCGGTTAGAGGTGGAGAAGGTCCTTTGTCCTTTGGGACCTCAGGAGGACTCAGGTTTTGTATGGTTGGAGATGGCAAAAGATCTTTGTCTGTTTGGTACTTAGGAGGACTAGGGGTATGTCCAATTGGTGGTGGAGAATGACCTTTGTCCAATCGGGCCTCAGTAGGAATTGAGATCTGTCTGATTGTAGTTGGCGAGGGACATTCATCCGTTCGGACCTCAGGAGGACTCGGGGTCCATCTAGTTGGATGTGGCAAAGGACCTTTGTCCATTCAGGCCTCGGGAGAACTTTGGGTCCATCCAACTGGAGGTGGTGAAAGACGTTTGTCCGTTTAGGCCTCTGGAGGACTCGGGGTCCATCCGATTAGAGGTGGCGAAGGACCTTTGTCCGTTCGGGCCTCAGGAGGACTCGTCGTCCGTCTAGTTGGAGGTGGCAAAGGACCTTTGTTTGCTCAAGCCTCACAAGGACTCAGGTTTCATCTGGTTGGAGGTGGCGAAGTACCTTTGTTTGTTCAGGCCACAAGAGAACTTAGTGTTTGTCCGATTGGAGGTGAAGAAAGAAAGACCTTTATCTGTTCAGGTCTCAGGAGTACTCGGGGTCCATCTAGTTTTGAGGTGCAAAAGAACCTTTTCCATCTCGCGTTGACAATAGAAGGACATGACATTCGTTCTCTCAAGAGGTGTAGAAGGACTTTCATCCATCTCGCCTTGACAGTAGAAGGGTGCGAGGTCCGTTCGTTTTCCAGAGATCCGGCTGTAGCAGGAGAAAAAATTAGTTGCGTTGTTGTTGAAAGGGAAGACACATGTGCCCGTGAGTTTCTCCTCGCATCTTATTTTTGAAAAAATGGGGGGAAGTAGATGGTGTGGAGGACATTTCGTCCTGCCCCCGAGTCCAGCTCAAGATTTGCGTGTATCTTCGTGGTCCGGATCCTGGCCGGGGTGTGACTATTGTAGGTGATTAGTGTGAGTTTTACCGTGTTTCCACCTTGCGTTTCTTGTTTTTATTCATGTATGCTCTATTTATGTATGCCTATTTTTAGCTTATATTTGGGATATATAGCATTTTTGAACTACATGACTGAGTTGTGTGTATGTGTGAATTAGGAGAGAACTTGTCAATTTTATCTTAAGCACGCCCATTCAAAAATTTTGCACGTGTGTGCGTCCCCCATGTCGACTTGTGCCTTCACTCTGTTGGCTTGAGCTCTAGGCGATGTCAACCTGAGGTCGGGCATGTGGAATTATCACTCGCCCGAGTGCCATTTTATCTTCTTTACCTCTCCCCATATCGACTTGAGCTCTAGCATGTATCCACTGGAGCTCTAGCCTGCATCGACTTGAGCTCTAGCCTGTATTGACTTGAAGATGGGCGTGCGAAATTCTCGTGCACCCATGCGCGCACGTGCACTCACACGTGCGCAGTTCCCTTGTGCTTCTAATGCAGATTTGGACAATCCAAATTTACGTTTGTGTCATATTCAAACGCACGTGCACGTGCATGTAATCGTGCATGCACAGTTTGGAGCCCAATCAATTTCACCCTCGTTGAATTTTGCACGTGTGTGCGCCTACACCGCACACTGTGCGCTAGTGTGCATGAAGAGCCAAGGACACGCATTCTGAGCCGTTTTTCTCTCCATTCTCGCCCAGGATCTCCTCTCCTATAGGTCTAGCTAACCATTTTAGTGGTTATCCTTCATCGAGATCTTGAAAGCGAAGGAATTTCACTCCTCTGCGAAGCAAGGTGGTGGTGCTCGAGGGTGACCTGGATGGAGAAGACAATAAGCTTTGGAGTGGTGACCGAACCGCGGATGCAGCTGACGAATGTGCAAAGGCCTCAGATTGACAACTTGGTCGACACCTTTCACTTCCACGACAAAATCTTGATCCCCGTTTACATCTCTCATCTTCGGATCCGGGAACTGCAGAGGTGGAGTTTGCAAATTTGCGGATTAACGGAGCGAAATTAGAAAAAATGGTTAACATGAAAGTTGTAGATATCTTCGAGACGAATAACTTTTATGTTGAACATTTTTTGATTTGAAGTCGTTTAGACCCCCGATTTGGGCCCCGAAAAAAACCGTCCGCAAATAATTAATTAAATATTTTGCGGACGGTTTTTTTTCGGGGCCCAAATCGGGGGTCTAAACGACTTCAAATCAAAAAATGTTCAACATGAAAGTTATTCGTCTCGAAGATATCTACAACTTTCATGTTGAACATTTTTTCTAATTTCGCTACGTTAATCCGCAAGTTTGTGAACTCCACCTCTGCAGTTCCTCTACCTCTGCAGTTCCCGGAGGAACTGCAGAGGATCCGGATCCCTCATCTTCTCCTCCGCCCCTTAGCTTTGTTAGAAGGGAATGTTCTTCTATTTTGATAAAAAAAAACTTTATATTAACACGATCTAATGTCCATTGCACTTTCTTTATGTTTCTACGAGAGTGTTGATTTGTTTCATGCATAGTATTTGAGGCCACCAGTTGGTTAGTGTCATGAGTTTTTGTTCTTGTGTTTGATGTTCGTTGTGACGAGGTGTTGATAAGTAATATTTATACCTATTTTTATAATAATATTTAGCTAATATTTAGTATTAATTAATAATATTTTTGTTATTTTGTGTACATAATAATATCTTTTTAATATTTGTTTAATAATTTAAGTTTAATTAATTTTTGTAGGATTTATAGCTATTTTTAGTATTTATTTTAATTTAATAATTAATATAAATTAGTATTATATTATGTATATTTATTTAATATTTTAGTTTACTAATTTAAATTACATTTACTTTTGTAGGTTTATTGCCGCGGTCGCGCTCTCGACGTTTACAAAAGAAATATTTACTGAAGTCGTCGCGTTGGCCGAGCAATTCATGCAGTCTATAGGAATCCAAGTCAAAGTCTCGCTGCACTCGTTCAATCCGAGCAAGTGTTTCACGTCTCAACCAACCATTCAATTATTTTTCATACAAGCTCGCAACAAAAATATTAATATGCATCGATGTTACCCGCTCTCTCATGAATGGTCGGCCAATGCATGCCGCCACGCCATCGTCGCCAACTCTGAATTTGGGCGCCACCTTCTCCTTCTAAACTAACGTCACCTTTGCATGCAGCCCCCGTCATTTAATATTAGCTCAAGTCGCTCATTTATACATGTCGTACCCCCTCCTAATAAAATATATTTAACATCTCTTTCCATTTTCCCAAAACCGGCCACTCTCTCTTTTTTTCAATGCTGCAGCGTACTTCACATTCTCAATGCTACAGCCCGGCCATTTCTATAATCGTCCACCATCACCTCCGTCCATACATGGCCAAACACCTTTCTCTCTCTAAAACCAGAACAACCACCCTCCATGGCTCCATTCAATGCTACAGCTCTACCTAAACCACCACTTTCTCTTAAATAATTCCACACCTGCCAATAGCTTGCCATCCCTTCCTTATAGAAATATATTTCTCTTGCTAATCTAGTGCACTGTTCCCATCTTATTTATTTTCTTTCTTAGTTTTTGTATTGGCATGTGTGCCGTTGCTTTCTTTTTTTTTATGCCTTTTCAGTGAGAAGAGATGCTTGATGCATTTCTCTCTAGCTGATCTGATCTTCTTCCTCCTGTTCCATTGCTTTGTTCATCTGCATCCAATGTTAGCTCCTGCCGAACAAAACTCTACATTCCTCTCCAATTCAGTCCCGTCAGATATCAGGATCCACTCCATTTCACTTGACATGGAGGTGATCTGTTGCGGACTAACTCGATGCTCCGGTCGGACCGGATTAACTTGAACCGTTTTAGCTCACGGAGCGGTCGAGCGCGCACACAGTCAATGAAGATGAACAGTAGACACAAGTCTTGATGACGTGGAAAAACCCCTTAAATGGGTAAAAAATCACGTGATCGGGCCGATGCCGGTCAAATTCCACTAGCTTTCATTGATTACAATATGCTTGGTGAATCGGGGTGACAGACCGCTCCCGTTACAATTTGAGTGGAGAGAGAGACTATAGCTTCCTGCGGGCAACATGCTTCACTGCAGGAGCGACTTAGACGTGGGAATGTGTGGGGTGCTTCTGGCGCTTGCGCTCGGGGCGACGCGCGCTTGCTAGCTTCGGATGGTTTCTTCCACTACAAGAAAACATGGTTTTAGTGACCAAATTTTAGTGACGGAATATATTTCATCACTAAGTACGCGATTTTAGTGTCAAAAAAAATTCCAGTCATTAAAGATACATCTTCAGTGACAAAAATATTGTCGGTCACTAAAGAGACGTCGTTAGTGACAAAATTAATGTTCAGTCACTAAAGACATGACTATAGTGACAAAATTAAAATTCGGTCACTAAATGTACGTATTTATTAGCATTGAGTTTGTGATAAAATATATTTCGTCACTAAATGCATGTTTTTTAGTGAGACACATAAATTTTTCACCATAACTCTATATTTAATGATAATTTTTTTGTTACAAAATAATTATTTAGTAACCAAAATACTTAGAGACATAATATATATCTCTCCTAATTTATAAGAAAGCTACTATGTCTATAATTAAAAATATATGAGTACTAGACAATTGCTTTCAGTTTCTCAAGCAGAAAGTTTAACTTTGTCACACAATTTAGGTTACGGCCGAACAACTCCAGCGACGTGCCGACGAATGATACATCGACGTGTTAGGTGCATTGCACAAGTCCTTTCTCTCCACGCCACCAGCTTTGATCAGTGACCCCCAAAAAATAATATTTAATCTTAATTATATTTAATTATTTATACTTACAAAAACAAAATAGGTTTTATTTTCCTCACTTATTATTTTTTCTCACTTATTTAATATTTCATGGGTGTTGATATTCGTAAATCATATTTGACTATCTAAAGCTCTTTGCTATTTGTAAATCAAGGAATTACAATTGTACTCTAAGATACTATTTGTACTCCCAAGATCTTTTTATAGAACAAAACAAAAATCCAAAGTTATAGATCTTTAGTTTTATCGAGCATCCGACCGCTTCTTTCTCTAATCTTTTGACATCTAATTTTAGTCAACCATGACGAGCATGCCAGGAGAGATTTTAGCTTCTACAAAAAGATTGGTGTTATATAAATGGAATTTGACGGGTGCAGGATGATGAGGAGGTGGACGAAGAAGCTGCTTGCAGACGAGGATGAAGTTGAGGGCTCTAAACACATTGTCGCCGACGGTATAATCTACGTTAATGTGTTTTAAAAAAAAAGACACATTAACTAATCTTGAATTATTAACATTAATTTTAAATTAATTTAATTTTCTGATGGGATTCTTGCAAATTTTTAACATTAATTTAATTTAATTTAATTTGAGCCGGCACAACTTTCTCACTCTCACAACACTAACACCCATCCCACTAACTTTTAACTTCCATTAACACCCTAACACCACATCTCCCGTAACTTCCTTAATCTTAACCCCCGTAACTTCCTAAATCCTAACCCACACCGGCAGCAGATGAATAGGCACGCAGAAACCCTCCTTTCCGCTCCGAAATTTTTCGCAACTCCAGGTCATCCCCTTCGCTTCTCCTGCATCGACGGCTAGCCACCACTCGAAGCCCCGGCCGCTGCCACTCCTCCTTCACTACACCATCCGCTATCGCTCCTTTTGCGAGAAACCCTTGCACCTCGCCCCTCGCCCCTCGCCCGCGCTTCTCCTGCATCCGTCGGCCACCACTCGAAGCCGCCGTCGCTCGAAGCCGCCGTCGCTCGAAGACGCTGTCGCTCGAAGCCGCCGTCGTTCGAAGCCGCCGTCGCTCGAAACCCCGTCGCTCTAAAGCCCCCGCCGCTCATCTTCCTCTTCCAGGTATATCTCAATCATTTTGGGAATTTTTTCATTCAGGCTCACCTCTCTTTCTCCAGGCTCACCTATCTTTCTACTGATTCCTGCATTTTATCAGATGTATGTCCACATGATTATGTTCATTCCTAGGCTTACATTAATGTTTGAACATGCTAATATATTCATTTCATGTTTAAACCTATCTTATCTATATAATTTGAATGGAGATTGTTTTACTTCTCTTTTTCTTAATTTGCACCTTCTAATGAGCATGCAAGTATTTTCATCCTATAGCTCAAGCCTGTCTGATGATCTTGTGAACCTGGAATGGAGAATGTTTGTCTAATTTTCTACAGCTATTTTAAGGTGTTTTTTTAAGCTACACTTTTTTATTAAGTGTTTTGTTTGTCAGTCATCCTTCATGCAGTTAATTTGTCATCAATTTACTCTGTTCGCTTAATTCAGATTTTTATTATAAAAATTTATGTGCTCATGTATCTGCGACCTACTTTACACGGCATGATGAAGATATTTATGTTCAAGACATTGTTAGAAGTTCCTTAGGCCATTTTATTATGTTGCTTGCAAATCCCCTCAATGCATCTTATTAATGTTTTTTGCTCTATACATAGACAATAAAATGTAAATAGAGCAGCATAAAGCAAGTTGTTTCTTGTACGATAAATTTCTTGTGAGGTGTGGATATGGAGTAGTACTGTAGTGTATGTTGATCATCCATCATTTTGAGTTCTTTATGACTTGCTTGTAAAGTGCGGAGCAATCTTGTATAGCTTAGACGGCAATTGACTAGCTTGCTACCTTCTGATTGGCTACACAAAGTTGGTGAGCCTGGAGAAAGATAGGTGGCTAAATTGGGATTGAGAGACTGCAGGCTTGTCAGTAGATGTCTTTAGTAGTTATTACCTTTGTTTTTGGTCTTTCTAATTAGAACAAAATGTATTTTAATATAAATGCACGATGCCCTTTTCACCGTGATTTAATGGTTTTGTTAAAAGATAGTAAAAGAATATGTAAAAGCCCATTGTAAAGACCCATTTATAAGCCTATGTGTTTTTTTTGTTTTGTCCCACATGAAATTTAGTAAATTTTAACACAATCTGCTAGTTCATATATCAACCAAGCCAATGCTACTAATCTTTAACCTTCATGCCCACACTTCGCTACTGATCAAACATAAATTATTTCATGTAGTTGCCATCATTCCCAGCTTTAGTAGAACCTTTTAAATTCAAAAAACTTTGGACAAATCGAATCTCATCTTTCCAAGCATAAGTTGTTTTTGGTAGTGCCCGATTCTACATGATTTAATCTTATATTTTTTTTGTTCTTTATTGATTATTTAATGTTAACATGTTAATTTCTTGAAATTTATTTTTGTTAAAGCAATTTTATTTATTTATTTATTGATGTATAGTGCAATGGATAAAAGTTGGATGGATATCAGTGATCGGCGACAACCTTCATACATCAACGGAGTGATTTCTTTTCTTGATTTTGCTTTTACTCATTCTGCTAGAGGAAACACAATTCGTTGCCCTTGTTATAGATGTGGAAATAATAATTTTCACACTCGAGAGATTGTGTTTGTGCATCTTATTCTGAATGGAATTATAAAGGCATATAGATGGTGGTCAAGTCATGGAGAGGATTATTACAATATTAACCCAACTGTTGAGAGCAATGATGATGTTTTTAGAGAGGATGAAGAAGAGATTTCAGAGCATGATGATATGCATGAACTCCTACATGATTTAAATTCTGGTTTTAACAATATGAATGAGATCGGAGAAGAACGAGATCATGAGGACCCCAATGAAACAGCAAGAAAGTTTTATGATTTGTTAAATGACGCTGAACAAGAATTATATCCTGGCTGCAAAGAATTTTCGAAATTTCAATTTATGGTTACTCTACTTGCACTCAAATCTGATTACGGATGGACTGACCGGTCTTTTACTGAATTACTTAAAGTTTTGAAAAGAGCAATTCCTTGTAGTGAAAAACTACCAAGTAGTTTTTATGAAGCAAACAACTACATACAAGAGCTTGGAATGGAGTGTAAGAAGATAGATGCTTGCTTGAATGATTGCATTCTCTACCGTGATAAGTTTGCAGATCTTGAAAGTTGTCCAACTTGCGGTATGTCCAGGTGGCAATTGAGCAAGATTAACAATAATGCAGAAAGTGATATGTTGTCAAGGAAGCGTAAAAATATACCAAATAAGGTTCTTAGACACTTTCCTTTGATACCCAGACTTCAACGATTATATATGTGTTCTAGGACAGCCGAGAATATGAGATGGCATAAAGAAAAACGTCACGATGATGGTAATTTGCGACATCCAGCTGATGCTTTTGCTTGGAAATCATTTGATGAGAAACACTCAGAATTTTCGTCTGACACACGGAATGTTAGGCTTGGTTTAGCAAGTGATGGCTTTAATCCTTTTGGTCTTATGAGTACAAATTACAGTGTATGGCCAGTTGTTTTAGTGCCTTATAATATGCCACCGTGGTTATGCATGAAAACTCCTAATTTTATCATATCTTTGATTATTCCCGGCCCTGGACAACCTGGGAATGATATAGATGTCTATTTGCAACCTTTGATTGATGAGTTAAAAATTTTATGGGAAGTTGGGGTTTGCACTTATGATGCATATAGTAAGTGCAATTTTAACATGCGTGCTGCGGTATTGTGGGCGATAAATGATTTTCCAGCTTATGCTAACTTGTCAGGTTGGAGCACAAAGGGTAAGCTTGCTTGTCCGTGTTGTAATAAGGACACATGGTATTGTCGACTAAAGAATGGGTCCAAGATGTGTTACATGGGAAACAGACGTTTTTTGGATCCAAATCATAGATGGAGAAAAGATAAGAAGTCTTTTGATGGAACAGTAGAACTTCGATCTATACCAAAGGTCCTATCAGGGGATGAAATTTTAGAGCAGCTAAAAGAATATGACAATGTGATTTTTGGAAAGTTTCAAAAGAAAAGGAGGCTGAATGAAACTACTCTTCCATACAATTGGAAGAAGTTAAGTATTTTTTTTCAATTACCATATTGGAAAACACTTGAGATACATCATTGTCTAGATTACATGCATATTTTAAAAAATATTACTGATAATATATTGGGTACTTTGTTGAACATTGATGGAAAGACAAAAGATGATTTAAATTCTAGACTTGACCTTAAGGAAATGGGGTTGAGATCTGAATTACACCCGATAGAAAAAGATGATCATTATATCATGCCACAAGCATGTTATTCATTGACACTGGTCGAACGAAGGGCAATATGCAATTTCTTAGAGAATATAAAAGTTCCAGATGGGTATTCTTCAAATATAAAGAGGTGTATAAATGCTAAAGAGGGTAAAATTTCACGAATGAAAGCTCATGATTGTCATGTTTTCATATTGGATCAACTTGCTCCTGCTTTTCGTGGCATTGTTCGCAAAGAGGTTTATGACCCACTAGTTGAACTAAGTGTCTTTTTTAAGGAGTTGTGCTCGAAAGTACTCAGTATTGAGGTATTGGATAAACTTGAGAAAAATATTGCTATCACACTTTGCAAACTCGAGAGAATATTTCCTCCTTCATTTTTCACAATCATGATGCACTTACCAATTCATCTTGCACAAGAAGCAAGAGTTGCTGGTCCTGTACAATATCGATGGATGTATCCAATTGAAAGGTATGCCTATTAAATTTTTTTTTTACTTTATCATATTATATCGGTTAAAATAATTGAATTCAACAGATATTTACGTACACTCAAATCTTTTGTGCGAAACAAAGCACGTCCAGAAGGTTCAATGGCAAAAGGATACCTAGTACACGAGTGTTTGACATTTTGTTCTCGATATATAAATATAGTTGAGACAAAGCTTAATCGACCAGAAAGAAATGATGAAGGAGATTTTGAGGAAGTTTCAAGCTTGTTTATTTTTCAAAAAATTGGGAGGCCATTAGGTAAAGGATTAGAAAAAGATCTCAGATATGAAGATTGGCATCAGGCTCAACTCTATATACTAAGAAATTGTCCAGAAGTAGAACCATTTATAGGGTGAGATTCACATTCTTACTCTCCATAGTTGTATTATTTTTATCTTATTTAACTAATTCATTAAACTTTTAATTAACAGGCAACATCGTCAGGAGCTTCACAATGTAGACTCTAAAAATATTGGAAGAAGACATGAGAAAACGTTTGTTAGATGGTTTGAGTCACAGGTAAGTAAGATACAATTTTTAAAGAATCAACTTGTTTTTACTCTACATGATTTTGATTACATTGTTTTTTCAACAGATATCCAAATTATATTACGAGGGAGATTCAAGAGTTAGCAAAGAATTTTTGCAGTTAGCCCGCGGTCCGAGAAAAGGGGCAACACATTATTCTGGTTATATTATTAATGGTTTTAGATTTCATACGTATGAACGTGAAATCAGACGCAAAACTCAAAATAGTGGTGTTTTTGTTAAAGGAGATGATCAATCAGGTGGCAGAGAATATTACGGAGTTCTAAAAGATATTCTTCAATTTGAATATGGTGTTGGGCAAAAAATTGTTTTATTTAAATGTGAATGGTGGGATACGTACAATGAAGGTAGAGGATACAAGAAAGAAAACAATGGACTTATTTCTGTTAATATAAAACATAATTTGAGAAGCAATGAGCCTTATGTTCTAGCCAGCCAGGTTGAACAAGTGTATTACGTGCCTGATAATAAAAGTCAAGATTGGCGAGTGATCATAAAGACAGTTCCACGTCACTTTTATGACATTCCAACCAAAGGATTTGAAGAAGTCACTGAGGATGAAATTCAGTTGTATGACACAAATGTTGAGTTAGGATCAATGCTTGATAATGATGTAGATAATGATAATCCTATGCTTTCATTACAACGAACTGATGTTGCGGCTATAACTATTGAGAAAAAAGACCAATCCAGACAAAGAAGAGCTTTGAATGAAGAAAATGAAGATTATGAAATTGATGACTCTGTAGATGTTAGTGATATTTAAAACAATTATTTTATCACTACAACAAAAATAAGGATACAAATGTTGTGGCTATAACATGTTCAGCTTGACCGTGACATTTAAAAGCAAATGCATTGTTTCTTAGTTCTTCATAATAATCCGATGCTTTGATTTCCTATGGCAAATAATCTCATGAACGTGTATGAGGTATTCTTACTGTTTGATAATTTGGTTTCTTATTTTTATTATAGATTCTTAGTGGCTGTATTTTTTATGGCATTTTATAGTCATTTAAAGGTCATTGTTTATGTTCACAGCATCAACTCATAAATTTGATTACTTTGAACGTGCCCGAGCTTAAGCATTATTTACTCTTATGTTGATCTTAAACATTCTTTATTCCAAATTAAATTGTTTTTTTTTCCAGGTAATTTAGATCAAAAAAATGAAGAGTGAACATATTGGTGGTAAGGCTAAAGCTTCCCATATTGAAAGCCTTACAGATAGTTTACATCCACGATCCACTGCAGCGCGCATGCATTCCTTTGCTAAATCATTTACTCAACATAAATGTGAACCTTCCAACCAGCATAAAAAAAAGGAATCACAGATTGAAACTACAAGTACAGGCAATAATTCTCAGGTTGTATCTCAACTTACAAAAAAGGTATCTTCTTCTGGACAACGACCAACAAAAACCGCAATATCGTTACATACGGATCAAGGTTTGATGAATGAAGATCAACATACAATTGTTGAGAGTGTGGTTGAACATGTTTCTACTGATGTTGAGGTTGATCATGTACCTGCAAATCCAACAGACTTTGAGCCGTTATATATGAGGAGTGTAGCTCATCTTGAGCAGGTAGGTGTCTTCTGTGTACCAAGTTCATTTTTCATTTTTTGAATTTTTTTAATATGAACGACCTCTCACTATTTTTTTCCCATTATTTTAGCTCTTAAATCTTCTAGAAGTCATCATGATCCATGCTGAGAGTGATGCTAGCCTACCCAAACAATCTGTAGAACCTTCTGAGCAACCTGTTATCTCAGAAGGCATCATGCTAGACGTAAATGCGAATATCGATGCATCTCCCATAGAACCATCCGGTTTAGAGAGCAAAGTGCAGAGTGAATAGGTCAATAATGTTGCTGTTTCTGCTGCTACTGAGGAGGGCTGCTTTTCAAAGATTGATAGCAAAGAACAGGATCCACAGGCTGTTCTTCTTGGTCTTCCACAAGCAGAACTTCAGCTTCTTTGCTCTTTGTTGGCTCGAGAAGGGTATGATACCTATTTCCCATTTTTTTTATCTTGTCTACCTTTTATTAGCTTACAATTGAATTGTTTTATGGCATTAGAAATATGTTGTTTATAGTGTTTAGTTGAGCTTGCACTGCAGTCATTATATCTTTTCATTAATGGTCTAATCAAAAGTATGTTCCAACATGCTCTTAAATTTATGGAATGATTTTTTTGTCTTTCAGGATCATGCATATCCATTGGATACCTAAACTTTGGCTAGATTGAAGTATTTTTACAAAATCAGTAGCAAGATTTTGAATTTTGAAAGTCTTCAGTATTTGGAATATTCATGCCTTTCAACCTAAATAATAGCACTCTGCTTTGCTTTTTATTCACTGACTTTTGGATATCATCATTTTGTAGGATAGTCAACTAAATATTGTAGCTCTACAATTTTTTAGCTTTTTTTTGTTGTTATTTGAGATATGGTTTTTGTGTTTGCATATTTCATTTAAGCGCCACTCCTTACCTATTCATGTGTAAATAAATTTCATTACACTTAATGTATTCTAAATGATGAGAACTCACCACCTGTTGTTGGGATGATACTACAAATAAATTATTTAACTGAGCTTGGTGTCATACTCTATTTAATTGAGATTGACCTCATATTTTCTAAAGCAAATGAAGATCGGTGCGGGCTGCTATCTTTATGAATTCTGATCAGAAGATCTACTACTGGCCAGCAAATGATCATCTTGAATTTTCATGGCAATTGTTATGGCAAAGGCGAAGATGAATGGTTTTTATTACGTTAAAAGAATATTTTACGTAGGATGAAATTATGCTCGCAGAATACAGCTCCGGCGGCCGAAGCAGGCGCATCGGGGATGCAGGCGATGGCTTTGAGGCTAGCAGGAGACAAAACTTTGATATATCAAAGCCGAATCCTGGGCTCGCAAGATACACTTTTCGATCAGATTGGGAAGCATTATTTCTATCAATGTTACATCCAAGGATCTATTGACTTCATATTTGGGAATGCAAGGTCACTTTATCAGGTAATCATTTTAATAGTTTGACATATTCTCTTCATTTTTCACGAAGATTCTTTCATCAGTAGAGTATTCGGGATGACAGAAGTGTGCACATTTCCCTCCATTTCCAGGGTGTGACCGTCGTCAGCAATATGTACGTGTTGAGGCCGTCACTTTGCACCCTGGTGGGGGTGGTTAGGGGTATATTTTGCATAATAATAATCTAAAATTGTATAAATCATTTGTATTGGCATAATGATTATTACTCTACTTTCAGGTCTTGTTAATATTGGCCAGAGCATGACGCAAATGGGAAGAATCTTAAGAAGGCTAGAGTTTGGCGATCCTTCAATGTTCAACGGGGACATGGTTAAGCGTACAAAGAAGACTATCAATGTGTTGAGCGTCGCCGCCGCTGCCATCGGCAATTGCGAGGTGGAGATCAGTGAGTACCTAACTCATGTCCCCAACATCTCACGGACAAAGTTCGAAAAGTGCAAGCAGATCTTCCACCGGCGATGAGATATTGGGCCTCCTTCTAACTTGGACTATCATTATCTCAGAAGTTATAAAATGCACATTTAAATGAGCTAAAGAATGAATATGTATTTAGTTTAATTATGGTTTAAAACTATTATTCTGTATTGAGAGATTTATGTTATCTCTCATTTTTTTTCTTTATTAATAAAATAATGTTGAACAAAATTCTGTTATGATTGTATATTTTATTTTTTACCTTGTGTTTGAATATCTTAATATTGAATTATAAGGAATAAAATATGAAAGTACATGGTATTACTACGTGTTGTCTCTTTAGTAACTACATAGTGCGTCACTGAAATTACACATCCGGTGACCAAATAATTTGGTCACTAAAATAATATTTAGTGACTTTATCAGTTTGATCACTAAAGAATTATTTAGTGACCGAAATAGATTAGTCACTAAAACAGCATTTCATGACCGGTTGAATATAGTCACCAAAAAATTATTTAGTGACCAAATTAATTTGGTCACCAGGAAACATTTTGTGACCGAATCAATATGGTCATTAAATGTTCATTCAGTGACTGATTCAACTTAATCACTAAAAATTAATTTAGTGAACAAATCAATTTCATCACAAAATAAACTTTTGGTGACTATAGTTAATTCAGTCATTAAATATATACGATTTGTGACGTAACTCATTTTGGTCACTAAAAACATTTAGTGGCGGGGCATTTGTGACCGCTTTGTGATGGACTATATTTAGTCACTAATTATCTTTAGTGACTAAAATGCAATTTTTAATGACGAAAAAATTCGTCACTTAAAGTCGATTTTCTACTAGTGTTCCTTCGGCTTCCTCGAGGTCTTGGACGTCCTTTTGCTGTCAACGCACTGATGGGGTGCTTATAGCCGCTGGTAGCAGCTGGTGGTCACTGGTACGTGGCCGCTGGCGGCCGATGGTGGCTGCTGGTGGTTCACGGCGAGCGGTGGCCGGCTCAGAGGAGGAGGTAGGATAGCTCTCACCTGAGGAAGAAGAAGACAACCCATAGAAGAGAAAAAAGTGAAGAATGAAGAGGCCCTGGGGTCCCTTTTATAGCCTCCGGGGATAGCCACTGAGGGAGGATCATGGCGGGCCCCACCACTAAAGTGGTGGGTTTCGTGGGTGGTTACCCTCTTAATCTGACGGTGAGGAGAGCCTCCCCTTGATCGGACGGTGGGGAGGTTGTCCACGACGACGGGCCACCACGGTGGCGGTGGTGGCCGGTCGGGCAGCCGGCGGCGGGGGAGGCCGACCTGGTGGCCGACGACGGAGGACTGTCGGGGGCCGACCGCAGCTAGGCCGGCAGCTGGGCCGGCGGCCTGCTGTAGCTCGTTCAGCGGCCTACCGTGGTCGGGCCGCCGGCGGCTAGGCCTGGCCACTGTTAGGCGCCGGCGGTTAGGCGCCCGGCCACGGTCAGGCCTGTCGTGACTGGCCGCGTCTAGGCTGGCCGCGACCACGACTATGTCAGCTGGGGCCGGCCGCGGCTAGGCCGTCCGTGGCCGGGCCGCGGCTAGCCCGGTCGCGTCCGGCCGTGGCTAGGCCGACCATGTTTGACCGCGGCTAGGTCGTCCTTGGCCGGGCCGCGGCTAAGCCATCCGTGGCCGGGCCGCGGCAAGGTCGGCCTTGGCTGAGTGCGGCCAGGCTGGCGGCCTACCGCGGCCTCCCCGCCGGTGAGGCCGGCGGTTCGACCGTGGCGAGGCCTGGAAGGGGGCCGGCCGTTAGTGGTGGTCAGGCCGCCCGACGGCGGGGGCCTTCCCGGCGGCGGCGGTTCTCCTCCATGGGGAGAGGGAGTGGGTCCCTCCCCCCCCCATGATTCTCTCATCATGAGAGTTCATAGGGGGATGACCCACTCATGATCCACTTTTGGAGGAGATCATGGGGGGGGGGGGGGGTTCTCTTATAAATGATGATGGAACCCATCAGGATCCATTTCAGGGTCCAAATAGAGTAGCGGAGGATCTGACAGGTTTAGTTTTTCCAGACTTTTATATTTTTTTTAATGTAAAAAAGTGTAAGTCATTAGATGTATTGCACTTTAATCTTATCCACCAGTTCTTAAAATGAATCCCCTCCATTTTAAGTGAAATGGAGAGGATCCGGATCCGCCCGCCAGCTTCTTTCCACTTCTTTCATTCATAAACGCCACTTCTCCATAATAATGTTGCCACCAACATTTAACTTCTCCTAATTAAAATATAAAATGGCCACCTTCACATTCATGCATGTGAAACTCCTCTTCATCAATACATGCGGATGCCACATCACCATGGCACCACCTCCCCTCCATAGCGCTACAGCCGCCCCATTATCAAACAAAACAGCCACCTCTTGTTAATCTCATGCAACCATTAATTTAATTTTGGGTGCTGTTATTAGCAAACTCACTTTCGTTACTAGCAAATCGGAAAAATACAGATTCAGTTATTTTTTATATTTTTTTCTCTTCCCAAAAATTACTACTAGCAAAACAATCTTGCATTTTGAAATTTTTATATTTTTGAATTTTGAGCTTCAAATGTTTCTCATTTGAAAAAGTGATAAACATGAAAGTTATAGATCTCAACTTTCATGTTGATCATTTTTTGATATGGAGTCGTTTAGATCTCGAATTTGAGCCCGAAAAAGACACGCACGGAACGAGTCGTCCGTACAAATTTTCGACGTGACTTTTTTCAGAGCTCAAATCGAGGGTCTAAATTGCTTCAAATTAAAGTGTTCAACATGAAAGCTGTAGATCTCGATGAGATCTACAGCTTTCATGTTGAACACTTTAATTTGAAGCCGTTTAAGCCCCCGATTTGGTCCCTGAAAAAATTCACGCCGATCTCGGGCGTCCGTACAGATGTTCGGCGTGAATTTTTTCAAGAGACAAATCGGGGGTCTGAATTGCTTCAAATCAAAAAGTGTTTAACATGAAAGTTGTAGATCTCGACGAGATCTACAACTTTCATGTTGAATACTTCTCATAAAAATGTATGTATATGGCGCAGTTAAAAAAGACACGTATATTCTTATATACACTTAACTCGTATATACAACACACCCTTATAAGAATTAGAAATCAAATATATTTCTAAACCGGACGATATTTTATTTAAAGATTATGGTGCAGACGATGATATATTGTTGAAAAAGAAGTTTTGGACATACTAAACAAAATATTACGGCATTTTGACTCATTACTAATGCTAACATAAGTTGTTGAATGAATACATTTGAAATCATTTGTATTGTCATTATATGTAGTGAGTTATTTTAAAAAAATGAATGTTTTAAACAAATTTTAATTTTATTAAAAAAATTTTATGTTGATTTGTTAGTAACAAAATGATTTTCAAATATCCATTTAAAAAAATGAAAATTTGTTAATAGTAATGATTTGGTAGAAATCAAATTAAATTTACTAGTAATAGCACCCTTAATTTTCCTCTTAACACCACAGTCATTCCTTCATGCAGCCCACGTGGATACCTATCTTCTCCTCCATGCAGCCCGCCCCCACCCCTTCCCCTTCTTTATTTATTTATATTATATAATGCCGATAACCACCACACTCTCTCTCTCTCTCTCTCTCTCTCTCTCTCTCTCTCTCTAACTGTTATAAACCCCTCCTGCACTTTCATATTTATTTTTATAACCTTCACTTCTTAATTACAACAACATTTTATTCCCATTATTTTATTCTTGTCACCACTTAATATTTCTCTCCCCACCTCTTCATAATTTATATATTATATTATACAACATTAATAACCGGCCATCCTCCAGTTAACTTCATCCAATGCCACATCTCTTCCTCTCCTAAAAACCAAACCCGCCACCTTCATTTTCTCCTCCCTCTATTTATCTCATCTTAAATATATGATAATTTTTGGAGGTTTCATCTCCAATTTAAATAGTAAATTAATCTTCATTAATAATAGTAATATTTCTCTCACCTCATGACATACATGAATTTCTAGTTTTTCTAACTCCTCTCACTTCTCCTATAAAAGGCTGAATTCAACAGAGGAGGCCATCGTGGGGAATGAACCAAGGGAAAAGAGGGGATGGGAGGAGTCCATCATTGGGGTTAAGAACAAGGTTTGGTGGCTCATTTCTAGGATTTCTTCTGAGTTAGCTTTATTTTATGTACCTTTATTTTGTTTGCAATTAGTTTAGATCCTTCTTTTAAGCAATTGTACTTCTCTTTCCTAGAAAATAAAATTATCTTTTTCATAATCATGCGTAGCTAATTTTTTGGCGTTTGATCGGATGAATTCTTAATTATTTTATTTTGTAATCTTTTTTTTTTCCATAATCTTTGATTTATTTGTTTGAATTCTAGTGTTGCGAGTCCGATCTAAGATTCGTATCCTAGATTTTTCCGAGAGCTTGTGGATACGAGTAGGTCATTTAAATGTATCGCTAACATAGTTTTTGATCCTAGATCCGTATCCTAGATTTTACCGAGAGGTTGTGAATACAAGGAAATCACTCAAAGATAAAAAAGAGTTGCACTTTATACTCAAGATAGGGCAACACAAATCTTCCAGATTGGGGTTAAACCCAATAGTGGGGTTCACCACGTAAAGCAAGCTTGGGGCGTACAAACTGATCAATCATCCTAAGGTTTGTTGAAGGCATATTCTCGAGAGGTGCTTCATAATTTGGGAACCTTCACTGTCGAATTGTTTTCAATCTAATTTTATGAATTAAAGTTTTTCGAATTTTTTTTCTTAAGAAGAATTCTCAATCAAATGTTTTCTTCACATTTATCTTGTATCCATTTTCAAACACTTTTTATATTCCAATAAAATAATAATTATTTGCGTGAATAGAAGTAATCAACAGACCCGGAAGAATACGACACATGATATTTTATTTTTTAAAAATATCTTATACTATGAACGATAGATGCTCTTGCCTATAGTTCGTAGAATTTGGAGATAATATTTTTCATAAATTTTACACATCAAGTTTTTGATGTCGTTGCCGGGAAGTTATTTTTATTGATATTTTTATTTTATTAATTTTTTCATTCTCTTTTTCGCTAACCCGATTTCTCTTTTTAATTTTTCTTTTTCAAATTTCATTCTATTAAGTAAAGATTGTTTTATTTTCTTTCTAACATAATGTTATCGCATTTGGCCGCTAAAATTACCGAGTTTCAAAATAATGTTAACTTTTGGAAGCCGCATGGAAGCGACAAATTATTTGTCGATATTGTGGTGCGTCTTATCAAAGTAATGAATACTATTTTTATTTTTATTCTACAAGTTCTAACTTCTAAATCCCCAAATTTAAATTATGGAAATAATTTTTCTCAATCTTATACAAATAATTTTGTTTATTATTATGATCATAATTTTTCATCTTTTAATGAAAATAATTCTTTGATTTTGAAGGAAATAATTTTTCCAAATTTCTTGCAAATAATTTTTCGAGCTTTAATGAGAATAAATTTTTTAATTTTAATATTTTTTCTTTTAACTCGAATGTTGATTATTCTTAGTGGCAAGATCAACCGAAAAGATTCTCAAGCAATGAGGATCATTTAAGTTGTCTGACAGCTTCCGTTTCTTAGCCCATTAGCCATCGAGCATGACTGTTGAACCGGTAACCTTAGTGTTAACCCCCCAAATCGACGATCCCTTCTCAAGGTCTCGGGTTCGCAAACCGTGGCCCGCTCAGGGTTTCCGCCCAAGGGTCGCGATCTGCCTTAACCCTCCTTTTTTGGGTCAGGCGGATAGGGTCTCCTATCTACTCAGGCCATGCGGCTAGGACGGTCTCCCCTGTCCAACCTCCCTGGTCGCATAGCCACTGTGTGCCCTGATGGACGACGGGCTGCTTCCAAAGCTCACCCTCGCAGGGCAAGCAGTTTGGCCAGCTAACCGCGCATCATTCTTCCTTGCAGGAGGCAACCTGCATCAGTCCGCTGGAACGTTCCGCCGGTGTCGACCCTCGACCAGCGCAACCGTCGCAGGCTCGGAGACCCCCTCCAGCTTAGTTGCCCGTCAGCCCTAGGAGGGCGGCCTGCTCCTCAGGTCGCAGGTCTCAGGGGGCGGCCTGCTCCAGGCCGCCCGTGAGGTGGGCGGCCTACCCAGGCTGCCGCCGCCTTGGGGCGGCCTGCTCCAGGCCGCCCGTGAGGTGGGCGGCCTGCCCAGTCTGCCGCCGCCCTAGGGGTGGCCTAGCTTCAGGCCGCCGCCCTTTGGCCGGCCCGGCTTCAGGCCGCCGCCCTAGGAGCGGCCCGGCTTCAGGCTGCCGCCCTAGGTGCCGCCTGGTGCTCAGGCCGCCGCCCTTTGGGCGGCCTGGCTTCAGGCCGTCGAGCTTTCTGCTGCCCTTGGCGTGGCCTGCTCCTCAGTCCGCGTCACCTCCTCTGCTCAGGTCCCCCGACGACCTGCGGACTCAAAACGCCAGTGCGCCGAGTCCGCTGAGGTCATCGACGACCTGCCCCGAGTTCGCCCAGTCCTCCATGATAACTTCACTGGGCCCCGCTTCAAGAAGATTCTCCCCGGGCCTATAAATAGCCCCCAAGGCCTCTCATTCAGGGGCGGAAGAGGAGAACTGCCAGCTTGATCAAGGTCTGCGGACTCAGTTTTCCAGTCCGCCACAGTTGATCAAGCAAGATCTGCAGACTCAATTCTCCAGTCCTCCCAGGTCATCAAGAGCTGTGGACTTAGTTTTTTCTGTCCTCGGCAGGCAGTTTGAGCAAGATCTACAGTCTCAATTCTCCAGTCCTCTGCAGCCTCTTTTACTTAGTCTCTGACAACTCTTTTTATCAGCCGCCAGCTTCCCCTTGTACACTTTACTGTTTTTGCATGTAATAGTGAACTAGCAAATTGTAAACTTGCTTCTTGAGTAAAGGGAAAGCCCGCCGCAAGAGTGACATTCAGGTCGCGACGGGCGAAGTCTGCTTTTGTCGTTGCCAGTGGCCCTCTCTTCTCTTTTCTTCTCCCAGTCTAACCATCAGAGCCCAACCGCCAAAGTAACGTCTGTTCGACAGCTCCCGATCAAGCCTCTTCTTTGCCCGAGCAAGTTTCTTCTTTGCCTGAGCAAGCTTCTTCTTTGCCCGAGCAAGCTTCTTATTTGCCCGAGCAAGCTTCTTCTTTGCCCGAGCAAGCTTCTTCTTTGCCCGAGCAAGCTTCTCCTTTTCCCGAGCAAGCTTCTTCTTTTCCCGAGCAAGCTTCTTCTTTGCCCGAGCAAGCTTCTTCTTTGCCCGAGCAAGCTTCTTCTGTGCCCGAGCAAGCTTCTTTTGTTCCCGAGCAAGCTTATTCTTTGCCCGAGCAAGTTTCTTCTCTGCCTGAGCAAGTTTCTTCTCTGCCCGAGCAAGCTTCTTCTTTGCCCGAGCAAGCTTCTTCTTTGCCCGAGCAAGATTTTTCTTTTCCCGAGCAAGCTTCTTCTTTGCTCGAGCAAGCTTCCTCCTTGCTTCAAACCTCGCCTCTATTCCCCGTAACCCTCTTATTCTTCTAGCTTATGAGATCAAACAACCCGTTAACTGGAGGATGCATTTCGTGCGTCAACAGTCTACACGCGACCTTCAGATCTCGAACAGACAGTGAAATCAGCGGTTACTCATGACAGCCCATCAACCAGCCGAGAACCTTGCTCCAAGTCCCAGTGATGATTCTCTTTGGGAGGCCTTAGAGCAATCCCGCAGAGAAACTGCACAACAATTTCAAGCGATCAACCATACTCTAGTTGCTATCACCCAACGATTGGAAGCACAATCTTCAACAGCACCAGCTCCTCCAATCAATCCAACACCGGCATTCGAGACCCCTGAAGTTTATCCACCGACCTACCCTCCTCTTTACACTCCAACCTTTCCGCAAGGGCCTACAGCCCCTTTGCGGTCTCAGAATGAAGAATTCGCAGCTCGTCAAAACTTCTTCCGAGAAGCTGCCCGAGGAAGTACAGCGAGATTTCTAAATTTTCAGGGAAGTTATCTCTACTCATCAACTCCTGCCTTTGCTCCTTCCGCAGCAACCTTTCCCTCCTATCCACCAGCTCCTTGTGCAGCTGCAACTTGTGCTCCCTTTTTTCCTTATGTTGTAGGAGAGCAAGAAGAACAGTTACCGTTTACCGAGAATGTTCGGTATGAATCGACTCCAGATAACTTCAGAGAGCCACGGTTGCCCATTTACACTGGGGAGACTTATCCAGTCAAACACCTTCAAGCTTTTGAATCTGTCGTTGCTCTCAAGACTCTCTTAGATGCAACCAAAAGCAAACTCCTTGTAACGACTTTTGATGGTCAAGTAAGGGATTGGTTCTATGGATTGCGTCCTCAGTCCATCTCTTCCTTTGCTGATCTGCGAATGGAGTTCTTGCTCAGATTTTCTACTTCAACAAAGAGAAAGGGGGCCCAGAAGCCCTTTTTGAGATCAAGCAGCGAGAGACCGAAACTTGGTCTCATTTTGTGGATCATTTCCAGAAAGAAATCTTAGACATCGAGATCGTCGATCTAGAAATGTATCGAGTGGCTCTTATTCACGGCCTGCGGGAAGGACCACTCAAGTTTGATGCTAATGTCCGAGCACCAAGGACTTATCAAGAGCTGATTGGTTTGGCCAACTCATACATCCGCGGTGAGAAGAGCAACCCCAGCTTTGTCTCCAGACTTGTAGCCGAGAAAAATCCTCCACCTTACAAGCAGCCTCCGAGGTCTCCTCGGAAAGATTTCCCATCCCACTCAAGGAAAGCAAAAAGGTTCCATCATCATCAACACCCCTTCCCAGGCCAAGATCGTGCCCACGAATGATTGCAACTGCTACCAGCCCCACCTCTACAAACAGCTTCTGTGCATTACTCACAAGATAATGACTTATCATACTCTGGACTCGATGAGGCCATGCTAAAAGTATGCAAGATTATGAAGGATATGGCAAATTCCAAAAGGCCTTATCAGACGGCGAATCAGAGATCAAGAGATTCAGATCCATTCTTTTAATTCCACAGAGAAAAAGGTCATTTAACTGAAGAATGCAAAGCTCTTCAACAGTTGGTTGAAAGATCGCTCGCCGAGGGCAAGATCAACGATCTGGTCAAGAAAATTGATTCTTCGAAGCCTTCTACCTCCAAGGGCAAGGAGGTGGCTGAAGTTCGGTTGAAGTGTGTGGAGATAGAGGATGAAGGCCGTCTGGGGCCTATCAACATTCAGCATGAGTGCATCGATGTCATTGACGAGGGTTCCCTTGGAAGGCTATTCTAAAGCAAAGAGGACGTTGCATCTCCTCAAAGCCCCTCACAATCATGACCGGTTGCTTTTACTTTACTCTTCATTCTATTTTTGAACACTTCTAAGTGTTTTACTTTCATCACAATAAAGTTTACGTCAGTGATCTCATACTGACACTTTTCCCTCTGTGGAGTGCTTCCTCCTCTATTTTTTCTCTTAGCCAAAGAGATCACTGAACCACCGAGATATCGCCAAGTCTTGCTCAGGGCCCCCTCGAGATTGTCCTCTGGCGTAAAACTACAATGACCACATATCGCGGGGAGTTTTCACATATGTGCAGTGGGGGCCGTTCAACTCTCGTGCGGAGGATGACGGGACTTCAGATCCTGGCCGGCATCTAACACAGAGCGTGATTCCAGGGAGGACCCATGTGTTAGCTCTGCTGTGCTTCGTTAAAGGATACATTACAGTTACGATGATCTTTGCGTGACAAGCAATGACGATCAAGTGTAGCCTTATCTCTTCGATCATCTCATAATTGTGACGGCCGAATCCTCTTTGGTACTCTCAATCCGTGCCTTCGCGGGGCCCACAACTCCGCTGATCAATCCGCAGACAAGCAATAGGCCACTTGGCGCAACTAGTCTAATTGATCAGCGATGCTTGTAACCCGAGGCATGAGAGCAGTGCATCTGTCGATTCCCTCTCAGGAATTTCCGTGCTTGTTTTTTCTTTGTGCCCTTCAAAGGGAGCGCGACCAGCCCGCTTTAGGTAGGACTATCCTCTGGATGATTTCTTTTAAAGGCAAGCGGTGCATAACACCCACGGGTAACACCTGTGGCAGCATCCAGTCTTTTTTGAACATCATCGAGGTGTAGCCCTCCTCTGTCTTTCTGCCTTTTTACAAGTTAACAGGTTAAATTCGACCTATTTTAAGGATCAGCAGTATCCTTTGGGCTTATGATTATCTTTTATGCACTATCTGCATAGAGTTCTATCCGATGATTATCAACAAGCTCTCTTGTCAGATGCTAATGACATAAATCGTTTAGTCAAAGTATCTGGTTCTCCTTGCTTGACAAGTCATGCTGTTGCAAGTCTAAATTAAGATAGTTTCATCTTGCTGATCTGGGTTTCATGTTAACATTATATTTGATCACGCGAGTGATCATTATCATATTCTGATCTCCATTCAGTTGATGGCAGAGTTTGTCGAATATATCTTCTGTCGTGTCTTATCATATCAAAAGGCAACATTCGCAGATTCTCTACAGATACTTGCGATTTAATTTTCCCTTGTATCTGCTTGCTCACTCTTCTTTTGTAGAGCCTAGAAGATATTTGCAAGTTCTATCCAGGTACTTGCAGCCTATTCCCTATTTCATATTTTGCTCACTATTTTTCTGCAGAGCTTAGCAGATACTTGCAAGTCCCATTCAGGTACTTGTAGCTTAGTTTCTATTACATATATACGCTACTCAGTTTACCTTTGCAGAGCCTAGCAGGTTTTTTGCAAGTCTCATCCAAGTACTTGCGACTTAGTTCATATTTCATATCTACTTGCTCACTCTGCTTTTGCAGAGCTTAACAGATATTAACAAGTTTCGTCCAGGTACTTGCGTCGTAAGTTTTCTTTTATATGTGCCTCTTACCCTTCTTATTGCAGAAGTTAACAGGTACTTGCAAGCCCCCTTCAGGTACTTGCAGGTTGTCATTTTTCCTAAGTTTTCATCTCATCACTGTTTTGCAGAACCCATTAGGAGACATTTATGTCTTCTTCGTTTTGCAAAGGCAACCCAGGTACGCATATAGTGTACCTATTTTTCGCCTACTTTGACTTTTCTCCTTCGCAGGGGAAGGGCAAGCATTAGCAAATTTTTCTCTGAGGAGAGACATCAGGTTCCACCTCTCCTGTCCCTTTTTTCTCGAGAGAAGGATCACGATTTTTGTGGGTCTCCCACTTTTTCGAAGTTCCCTTCAGAACTTGGAAAAGTGCGGCTAGGACGGTCTCCCCTGTCTAACCGCACTGGTTGCATAGCCACCACATGCCCCGCGGGACGACGGGCTGCTTCCAAAGCTCACCCTCGCAGGACACGCAGTTTGGCCAGCTAACCGCGCAATATTCTTCCTTGCAGGAGGCAACCTGCATCAGTCCGCTATAACGTTCCTCCAGTGTCGACCCTCGACCAGCGCAACCGTAGCAGGCTCGGAGACCCCCTCCAGCTCAGTTGTCTGTCAGCCCTAAGAGGGCGGCCTGCTCCTCAGGTCACCGGCCTCAGTGGGCGGCCTGCTCTAGGCCGCCCGTGAGGTGGGCGGCCTGCCCAAGCCGCCGACGCCTTGGGGCGGCCTGCTCCAGGCCGCCCGTGAGGTGGGCGGCCTGCCCAGGCCGCCGCCGCCTTGGGGCGGCCTGCTCAAGGCTGCCCGTGAGGTGGGCGGCCTGCCCAGGCCGCCGCCGCCTTGGGGCGGCCTGCTCCAGGCTGCCCGTGATGTGGGCGGCCTGCCCAGGCCGCCGCCGCCTTGGGGCGGCCTTCTCCAGGCCGCCCGTGAGGTGGGCGGCCTGCCCAGGCCGCCGCCACCTTGGGGTGGCCTGCTCCAGGCTGCCCGTGAGGTGGGAGGCCTGCCCAGGCTGTCGCCGCCCTAGGGGCGGCCTGACTTCAGGACGCTGCCCTAGGGGTGTTCTGGTGCTTAGGCCGCCGCCCTTTGGGGTGCCTGGCTTCAGGCCGCTGAGCCCTCTGCTGCCCTTGGTGCGGCCTGCTCCTCAGGCCGCGCCGCCTCCTCTGCTCAGGTCCCCCGACGACCTCCGGACTCAAAACGCTAGTCCGCCGAGTCCACCGAGGTCATCGACGACCTGCCCTGAGTCTGCCCAGTCCTCCATGATGACGTCACTGGGCCCCGCTTCAAGAAGATTCTCCCCGGGCCTATAAATAGCCCCCAAGGCCTCTCATTTAGGGGGCGAAAGAGGAGAACTGCCAGCTTGATCAAGGTCTGCAGACTTAGTTTTCCAGTCCGCCACAGTTGATCAAGCAAGATCCGCGGACTCAATTCTCCAGTCCTCCCAGGTCGTCAAGAGCTGTGGACTTAGTTTTTTCTGTCCTCAGCAAGCAGTTTGAGCAGGATCTGCAGTCTCAATTCTCCAGTCCTCTGTAGCCTCTTTTACTTAGTCTTTGACAACTCTTTTTCTCAGATGCCAGCTTCCCCTTGTACCCTTTACTGTTTTTGCATGTAATGGTGAACTAGCAAATTGTAAACTTGCTTCTTGATTAAAGGAAAGCCCGCCGCAAGTGTGGCATTCAGGTCGCGGCGGGCGAAGTCTGCTGTTGCCGCTGCTAGCGGTCCTCCCTTTTCTTTTCTTCTCCCAGTCTAACCATCAGAGCCAAACCGCCAAAGTAACGTCTGCTCGACAGCTCCTGATCAAGCTTCTTCTTTGCCCGATCAAGCTTCTTCTTTGCCCAAGCAAGCTTCTTCTGTGCCCGAGCAAACTTCTTTTGTGCCCGAGCAAGCTTCTTCTGTGCCCGAGCAAGCTTCTTCTTTGCCCGAGCAAGCTTCTTCTGTGCCCGAGCAAGCTTCTTCTGTGCCCGAGCAAGCTTCTTCTCTGCCCGAGCAAGTTTCTTCTGTGCCCGAGCAAGCTTCTTCTGTGCCCGAGCAAGCTTCTTCTCTGCCCGAGCAAGCTTCTTCTCTGCCCGAGCAAGCTTCTTCTCTGCCCGAGCAAGCTTCTTCTCTGCCCGAGCAAGCTTCTTCTCTGCCCGAGCAAGCTTCCTCCTTGCTTCAAACCTCGCCTCTATTCCCCGCAACTCTCTTATTCTTCTAGCTTGTGAGATCGAACAACCCGTTAACTTGATGATGCATTTCGTGCGTCAACACTTAGGTTGCTTTGATCCGACTTTTTGAGTAGAGATTTTCCTGGCTTCAACATTTATTCTCCTACTCTTCCCAATTTTTCTCCTCTTCTTTATGAATTTTCAAGAACAAAACTTAAATACTTAGGAATTCAAAATCAAAAAATATTGTGCCCCATGATTTTAATTTAAATAAATTTTTGGATAATAATTTTATTTTATAAAATCAACAGTCCGAGCTTGATCATATAGTTTCGCAAATTCCTCCACCTTGCGAAAATTTTTCTGACACGTTTATTTTTTATTTTTCTTGTGCTAATGATTTTCAAGTAGAACATTAGCCATTACAATAAAACTTCGTTAATGATTCATTCGCCGCTCATCTACAAAATTCAAATTTGCTCAAGTATGTATAAGTGATTTGAATTTACATTTTCAAGTCAACCACCAAAAGAAGAATCATCAAATAAGCGGAGGAGTAATCGGGTGACCGACTTTGGCACATTCACCCAAGCGTGAATTAAAAGAGTTGTCTTTACACTTTAATTTTTTTTCATTTAGTTAACAATAATTGTCTTGCTTAAAGACGGAAAAAAGCGTTCTTGGGAGACACCCCTTGATTATCATTAATTTTCTTGTAATTTAATATTTATACAATTTTCTTTTCTCCCCCCCCCCTTAAGTATGAGAGTATGATCTCGTATTGTTGTCTTTATTGAAAAACCTCAAAAAATGATGATACTTTTTTTTAAAATACAAAAAAATGTCTTTCTTTTCTTCGTTTTGTATTAAATTTAAAAAACAAATTTTTATTTGTTATTTTCCTTTGTTTCTCAATTTTAATTTTGTTTTCCTTCTTATTTTAGTCAAAAATAAAAAAATTTAATTTTTTTATTTCTTGGAAAGAGCCGCGTTGGCCTTTTATCTCACAAAACTGCCTAATATGTACCTTGCAAATCCGTCATTGGGTAGTTCTCGGGAAGTCCAAATAATAACAAAAAAAATTAGAATTATAATTTATGCTTATTTTTTAAATTGATAATATTTATATCCTTTAGAAAAATCCAAAAAATATCACAGTTCAAAATTCAAAAAAATATTAGATAAACATTAGAGAAAAATAGAATAATTTCTTAATTTTTTTTTAAAGCAATTGTACTTCTCTTTACTAGAAAATAAAATTGCCTTTTTCATAATCATGCGTAGCTAATTTCTTGGTGTTTGATCGGATGAATTCTTAATTATTTTATTTTGTAATCTTTTTTTTATAATCTTCGATCGCGAAAATTACGATTTATCTTTTATTTTATTTGTTTGAATTCTATTGTTGGGAGTCTGATCTAAAATCTGTATCCTAGAATTTTCCGAGAGATTGTGGATACGAGTGGATCATTTAAACGTATCGCTAACATACTTTTTAGTTCTAGATTCGTATCCTAGATTTTACCTAGAGTTTGTGGATACGAGGAGATAACTCAAAGATAAAAAGAGTTGTACGCTATTCTCGAGATAGGGCAATGCAAATCTTCCAGATTGAGGTTAAACTCAATAGTGAGGTTCACCACGTAATGCAAGCTTAGGGCGTACCGACCGATCGATCATCCTAAGATTAGTTGAAAGTGTATTCTCAAGAGAGGCACTTCATCATTTGGAAAACTCCACGGTCAAATTGTTATCATTCTAATTTTATGAATCAGAGTTTTACAAATTGTTTTACTTAAGAAGGATTCTCGATCAAATCTTTTCTTCACATTTATCTCTTATTCATTTTCAAACACTTTTTATATTCCGATCAAATAATTATTATTTGCATGAGTAAAAGTAATCAACAGACAAGGAAGAATACGACACTTGATATTTTATTATAAAAAAATATTCTATACTATGAACGATAAGTGCTCTTGCCTATAATTCATAGAATTTGGAGATATTATTTATCCTATATTTTACACATCAGGTGTCATCGACCATAAACCCATTTCCAATTGAGAGAAACAGTGAAGGCGACGCACAAATTCTTGTGTTGTGACGCTGTGCTGGAGACTCGCATAATTTCATTTTCTTGCAGGTAGTTGTAGAACAATCCATCCAAATAAGCGTTCTTCTTGTTTTTCTGCTTTTACAATTAAATTTCTAAAAGCACGATGAAATCTTTACTTTGTTCCTTGTGAGATCGATACTTGGGGATTCACTCTCTATTTTATATTACTTGAAGGACCGGTGCACTTGTGGTCATCGTATCCCGCAGAGAGTAACAAATTTCATGTCCATGTGTCGAATGGAGGGGATTACCTTGAAGAGTGTCTAGAGTGGCAGTTCGAAGATTGCGTTGTATGTTGAACTGGAGTCTACTAACAGGAACTGAACAGCCCGTTTGGCCAACATCAGGAACTTACCGAGGGTGACGGGAAGAGTGATTGTCCAAACACCAAAACTAGGTTGTTGTCAAACCTATATAATAACCATGTTGCCGACACAAGGGGCACTTGGGGGATCTTCATGTCACGTAGTGTGGAAAAAAATAGGATGCCCACTAAGCTCCCGTTGTCGATCAGTATTCTCCTGACCCTGAAGCAGGAGTACTGATGGCAATGTCCGGTGGCGGCTTTGGGCCTTTTGGATCCCTTTTTGTTAAGTGATGAAGAGGACTTGGGAGACGGGAAAGGGCAAGACACTGATGGTTTTGACCTTGCGGACCATTTGTCGGCCCCTTATGCATCTTGGCACGCGGGGGAGGGAGGGCTCCTATCTTGATTTGTGCAATAGAGGCTGATTTGGTACTTAGTTCTAAAAGAACCTCCCTAGATGTCCCTAGCAGATGAGGCACTTTATTTCCTTTTTTAGCCGGGTATAGTCCTCAGTGTTGTGGCCATTCCCGCGATGAAACTCACAGTACTGCGTTTAGTCTCCCCAGTACGGGGGTAATGGCTTGGGTCGGCGGAGCATACCAAAGTCCTGAATGGCCATTCACACCTACATCTGAATGATATTCAGAGGGGCAAATTCCTGGTGTCGGCGAGATCCCTGGTCCCTATGAGGGTTATTGCAGAGATCGTCATTTTTACGGTATGCTGGAGGTACGGACTCCAACTCTCTCTTCCGTTTGGTGGTTCCTTTGAAAAACTGGTGGTAGGCCTCGATGGGCTCATCTGTCGCGATCTATACCTCAACTCTGTGAACGAAGTCTGCGTAGCTTGGCACCATTTCTCGCATTAGTGTGGAGAAGAACCCACTCAGGAGGATCCCTTCTAGGAAAACACTGCAAAGGAGTTCCGGGTCGACTCTCGGGATTTGCTTTGCCTCAGAAGTGAAGTGGAAGAAGAACCTCATGAGTGTTTACCCTCATTTAGGTGAATGTCGAAGAAGTGAGAGGAGTCTCTAATAATCTAGCGGGCTACTATGAATTGATCGATGAAGAGGCGCATGAGCTCCTCAAAGTTGTTGATCTTCCCCTCTCGTAGAGAGTGAAACCATATGTGTGCTTGCCCCTTTAGAGTTGCAGGGAACACGACATAATTGTTGGTCCTGTGCATTGAAGAGGCATATGATCATCTCGATGTGGCTGACATGCTCCAGGAGGTCGTCTGTCCTATCAAAGACCTCATAGTGCGGTAGCTTGAATCCGTGGGGTACGAGGTACACTAGAACCAATAGAGCAAGGGAGGACCTGCGGTGAAATTGGCATCGTGCGCTCGTGGGGCAGTGTCTGGCCTGGATGTATTCCTCCTCAATCATATTCCTCACTTCTTAGCGGGTGAGCCTTTGGTAATCTTGTCCGGAGTTAGTATCCACTAAGCAGGGGATGAATAGAGCAGTTACTCGTAGCTCCGGCCGTCATGCTATATGGGTGGAGCTTGTTGTGTCAGACATTTCATCGGTGAGAAGATCATCAAGGCAAGCCACATCTAAAGGTAGGACGCACTCTTGAGCGGTAGCTGGTTGTGCCCCTTGTATGACAATTGGGTTAGGATGATTGGAGACTTCTAAATCTCATAGAAGGGTGAGCACTTCTACCCAGAACTTGTCTATCAGTCGGGCGTGCTCCTACACATAAGTTGATGGCACGATTGCGACCATTCGTCCTAGAAGTGGATCATTGCCTGTTGATGAGTTGGTGGGGGCTAGATCAGTACGCTCTTTTGCATCTACGCCATGTAAAATCCCCCCTCCCGGTAATTGAGCGCGACAGAGGAGAGATTTTATACCTAGGACCGCCGCCTTATGGTGACACCAACTCACGGGTTAGTCGCCACAGCATGATGTTGATCCTACCGGCTTGTACGATCAAATCACTAAAACAACGAGAAATGAAGTAAAGTAAGGTAAGTCCATAATCACAACATTATATGTATATATCAAAATGGTTGAAGAGTTCACAATAAGATCAATAAAAAGAAATAGTGATAAGGGCTTAAGCCCTATATATATCCAAAATATAAAACACTCTCTCTCTCACTCTACACTGATATGCGGAAGCTAAACAAATAGCACTCATCAACCTAGTGCCTGGTAGTGGTAGTAGTAGTACGCGGCAGCTACTCCTCAGGTCCTACCTCCTCGTGCTGCTGGTCCTCCGGGTCTTGCTGTAGTTGCAGCTCCTCGAACTCCTAAAATGATGTGGTACACCGACCGTTATTCAAAAAGACTAAGTCTCTTTGTCCTTGCCTCACCCCTGCGACTCTAAAGCACCACGCGGGAGGAAGAAAGAGGAGGACAACAAGGTAGTATAGAAAAGCAGGTGGCATGGCTCTAACTAGCAGAATATATATAAAACTCTATGCGAGTAGTAAACATGTAGGAGGTAAGTAGTAAGTAAGCATTAAGAAGTAGTAAGTAAGCAAGCAGTAGGTAAAGTGAACAAGTAACTAACTACACTACCATCACAGAAGCATACCTTAACTTATATGAACGCCCATACAAACTTAAAAGTTACGGTTTTCGGTAAAATATAACTCATCATATAAAAGATTTCATACTAATTTATATAATGTGTATCTACAAATATGAATGTCCCGTAATATGTGTGCATGTGATGATATGTTATGCTAATGAAATGTTTCATGCAAGTGCAACTCACCCACACGACTCGACTATATGCGCACTGACCTTATGTTTCCCATTTATTCGGAGATAGCTAGTATCTAAGATAATCCCGTCATGGCTACAGAAATAGTAGAGCAGGTATCTCCACTCCTAAGCGGGTATGCACACTACCTAACCTAGACCTTACGTACGCCTTTTTACATGTCTTAGGTGCACCTCTTAAGATATTATATACTCTTGTTGGAATTCACCAGACCTTTATAGTAGGGTGTGTGTTTTTGGGGATTGTCCTCTAGATTGCAGTATAAACAACCAACTGGCCCCTCAAACCCTCACACCTCACCAGAGTCTACGTACTTCCATTGGTGTGTCGACTGGACCAGTACTGAAGACCCGCCATTATTTATGAACATGCAAGTATCACCTCAACCATTCGAGTCTCCAGATCTCAAGACTAACCTATCCTCATATCACAACAGTAGCGAGCCTCCAACTCGCAGGACTAATAAGTCCTTATATCACAATAGTGCTGAGCCTCCAGCTCGCAGGACTAATAAGTCCTTGTACCACTCCATCCCGAGCCTCCAGCTCGCTAGACTAACAAGTTTTGGCCCCACTCCATCCCATCACAAGGGACAAGGTTCATTATTATCTTCATTCACCAACTTAGACTACTCTTGTCTATTATTTAGTTATATTTAGGGCTTAAGATGAATCTTGGACTTCCCGAGGTCTACCCGATGAAGGGCTCGCTGCGTTACTAGGAAATACTATGGTTTATGATTTTTATAGGGGAGAGACGATCTATCGTCGAACTCCAAGTTTAGCTACTCCTCTGATTGTCCATGTACACTAACACTTAGCACCACTTGGTAACTTTCTCTAGAACTTCAACCAGAAGTGTATGACACTCCAAACATACCAAAAATCCACCTAAGATCAACACTATGATCACCTTCAATGTCTACCATTTTCTAATATGTGACATAATTCTAAATTGATTATTCAACTATAGGACAAACAATCTCCAAAAATCTTGAAATCTTTACAAGTTCATATAAATGGTGTGTTGCTATTACATTTAAAATTTCATTCAGTTTCAAGTGATTTTAATGGTCTAATAACTACATCAAAATTTTACCAAATGCAGATCAAATAATTGAAATAGTGTTGGGTACATTGGAAAATGTGTACCTGATTTGAAGAAGCCCAACTTAGCTCAATGATATACATCAAGGTGTATTTGATGTTGTTTTGAGTTGACATGTGCAGGTGAAGAAGTATTAAAGAATGCAGAAAAATATTCTAAGTCCACATGTCGACACCTGAAGAAATTGTGTCGACACTTCAGAATATTTGTGTCGACACTTCAGAATATTTGTGTCGACACTTCAGAATATCAGTGTCGACACAGAGAATGATAGTCGACCACATTTATGTCGACACTGGGAAGCAGTGTCGACACATAAAGAAAATCGTCAACCTCAGCACTGGGAAGCAGTGTCAACACCGTGAAAGATAGTCGACCAGAGAAGGTTAGTCGACACCGTGAAAGATAGTCGACCAGAGAAGGTTAGTCGACACCGTGAAAGATAGTCGACTAGTGAAAGATAGTCGACCAGAGAAAGATAGTCGACTCACAGAAGAAGATAGTCGACCACAACTGTGTCGACTTAAAGGCAACTTAGTTGACATCATCAAAGACTGTGTCGACACCAAAGTCACTTGTGTCGACACAGATAGACAGATTGGTCTCGACACTTTCTAACTGACTGTCTCGACATTTTGCTGTCCAAGGCTAAGGTACAAGAACTGTTTGAAGACTTGACAGCTGTGGGTTGCCACCGTTTAACTGAAGCTGTCAGACCTGTCAGAAAACAGTTAGAAACCGGATCAGCCGGTTACCATGAAGAAAGTCTATAAATAGACACATTCAGAAGGAATTAAAAAGCAGCTAAGCTAAGAAAAATAATAGAAGAAGATCTAAGAAGAAGAAACAGAAGGATTACGATCCTGTTGAAGTTTCAATTCAAGAAAGTGAAAAAGAAGATCTTCATCAGAAGGTCTAAGAAGAAGAAGTCTGAAGTATCAGAAAAGTTGTTGGATAGAGGGAGATCCAGTCATCTTGAAGAAGAAGAAGGAAGCCATCAGTGGTTTCTCAAGAAGCTGTTTGGAAATCAACTCAGCTAAGTTCAGATTCAAGAAGCTTTGAAGAAAGCTCAGATTCAGTTGATTTCATCAGCTGATCAAGAAGTGTTTTGTCCTCTTCTCTCTCAACAAAGGCAAGACATCAAAATACCTTTTTCTAAATTTCTGTAGGATCTGTTTACACAGATCTGAGTTGTAAGCCTGTGTTATAAAGGCTGAGTGTAGGAGAGGTGATCTCTGAGTGGTAGGGCTATTTGCCTGAGTGTAGGAGAAAGTTATTCTCTGAGTGGTAGGCCTTGAGGCAAGGCTGAGGTAGGGCTGTTGAGCCTGAGTTGTAGGAACCTATCCTGGTTCTGAGCTGTAGGATCCGAGGATCTGAGTATAGTGGAAGTTTGGCCGAATCTAGCATATTGCTAGATAGGTGAAGGGGGAAAGTGGATGTACCCAGACCTTGGGGAACCACTATAAAACATTGTGCAACCTGTGATGCTTAGTTGTCTGTGAATGCTGTGCTAGATGTTTTAAATTGTAATTGAATTCTGCCTAGATTTATAGACAATAAATTAGAACCTATTCACCCCCCCTCTAGGTGTTTAGGTTGTCTTGAAAGTAAAACTATCAAGTGGTATCAGAGGGAGGTTCCTCAAAAAGGACTTAACAGTCTGAGGTAGATCTGATAGGCAGAATCAAGATTCAAAAAGATGGGTTCTGGTGAGAATCATAAGGAGCTAGGGTCTATGAAATTACCCATATGCAAGAAAGAAATTTTTGGAATTTGGAAAGAAATAGTCAGACTGTTTATGGAAGCATCTGACCCAAGGATTTACATCACAATACAGGAAGGCCCCTTCATTCCAATGAAGGTATCAGTTCTTGATGCAAATATCCAAACTCCAAAGAGTTTTTCAGAAATGACCAAGGATGAAATCATCTTGGCAACCATGGATAAAAGAGCACAGAACATTATTGTTAGTGCCATAGATGATTCAACATTTCAGAATCTGATTCACTGCAAGACCTTCAAAGAGATGTGGGACACATTGATTGTCTACATGGAGGGATCTGAAGAAGTGAGGCAGGACAGGAAATCTATGCTCAATCAGGAGTATGAAAGTTTTAGACAAGGAAAATCTGATAGCATAACTGAGTGCTACAAGAAATTCTATAGAATTGTGAATGAGCTTATGTCCTATGGAAGAGTCTTCAGTACTTATGAACTGAATGACAAATTCTTGAGATCCTTAACAAAGGATTGGGACACAAAGATCTGTGTCATAAGAGAAGTGGCTAAATTGGCAGAGATATCTCCTCCCACCTTGTTTGGAAAGTTGCTATCCTATGAAATGCAACTTATGGTGAGGAAGGAGGAGGAAAAGAATTCAAGAGGAGAGCATAGAGAAAAGACTGTGGCATTCAATGCAGAAGCCACTAGGAAGAATAGGAGGAAATCACCATCTCCTCCTAAGGAAGTTGCAGAAGATAGTTCTGAAAATTCAGATAAGGGTTCAGAAAGCTGTGATTCAGATGCAGACTTTGCTGCATTCACAAGGCAATTCCAGAGGTTCTTGAAAAAGAAGCAATGGAAGTCTAGGCCTTCCACATCACAGCAAGTTGATGACTATTATCAGAAGAAAAGGTCATCAAGGAAAGAGAAGAGCAGATCAAAGCCCAGCAAAGCCACTACTTCAAAGATTGTCTGCTATTATTGCAATAGGCCTGGACATGTAGTGGCTGACTGTCCTGATAAGAGAAAGGAATCTTCAGACAAAAAGAAGACTTATCAGAAAGGCAAGAAGGAGAAATCCTTTGTTGCAAAGAAAGAAAAGAGTCTAACAGACCAGTCAACTTCAGAGTCAGAATCTGAAGCTGAAGCATATATTGGACTATATGCTGCATCTGAAGAAGAGGAGTTTCTGCAGTTGCTAGACTCCATCAATGAATAAAAGGATCATCAGTGTATGGGGCTGATGGCAGGATCAGAAGAGGACATATGCCAGAATCAGTCTGGTCATAATAAGGTACAATGTCCTTCTATTACATCTGTTTGTTGTACAAGTGAAGAATCAGCTACATCTGCATCAACAGATGTAGATGCATCTGAATCTGAAGGAGATGTCTATCAATTGATAGATAAGTATGGGGACCTGTTGCAGGCCCTTAAGAAAAGCAAGAACCTGGTTAAATCTCAGGCTCAGGAAATTGCTAAACTAAGGGTTGCTACAACTGAGTTAGAAAAAGTTATTGATCAAAAATTAAATGAAATTGCCAAGCTGAAGAATATAACTATTATTCAGATGGGCACAATTAATTATACTAATGATCAAGTAAAGAGTCTGGAGGCCAGACTTAGAATTGAAAGGGATTTAGTGGCTAGTTACTCTAAGCCAAAATCTGTCTTACCCTTGATAGATGAATTTGTCACTCAAAAGGGTAAGGCTGGATTAGGATTCAAAGGTAACTTCAGGGCTGGCAGATTCAAGAGGAAAGGCAAAGCTCCTGCTCAGCCACTAAACCTTTCAGTCCCCATAAAGTTTAGTAAGGTGAAAGTGCCTTCTAACAAATATGATCATGAAGATATTCAAGGTCATATTAAGACTAATGTTCTGAAGAACAAGGGTGTAAATGCAAGCAGGCCTACCTATGGTCATAAACCCAATGGTTTTAAGAAATCAGTAGGTGAAGTTGCTGAAGCACCAGCAATGAACAGAAATTCTTCTGACAAGGATGTATCTAGATCTAGATACAATAAGTTTGAATGTTGGTGCTGTGGCAAGAGAGGCCATTTTGCTCTAGACTGCTGGAATAACACAAGTGTTATAAAGAACAGTAGTCTACCTGTTAGAAGAGGTTATGGTAGCTTTATTAATGCTAACCTGAACCAAGGACCCAAGACTTACTTGGGTTCTAAGGGTAAGTAATTCTGTGTTGCAGGTGAATCCAAGTAACCATGCCCCTATATGGTACTTGGATAGTGGTTGTTCCAGGCACATGACTGGAATAAAGGGGCTGCTGAAGGAGTATTCATCTGTCAAAGATGGACCTAAAGTGATCTTTGGTGGATCTGAAAAAGGAGTCATCAAAGGGTTTGGTAACATTTCTTCTAACCTAATTACTATCACTCAAGTGGCTTATGTAAAAGGTTTGAAACATAATCTAATAAGCATAAGCCAGCTAAGTGATTTAGGATATGACATTTCATTTGTTAAAGATGCATGTCATATCAAGAGGTCAAGTGATCAAAAGATCATATTGACTGGGTATAGGAAGAGAAATGTATATTGTCTTAATTTTGAATGTGAGAATAAGGCTTCTCCCATCTGTCTTGTAGCTGATGACAATGCTTCTCATTGTGTTAAGTGGCACAAGAGATTGGCTCATCTAAACTACAAGACAATTGGCCAACTCTTTAGCAAAGAGTTAGTGAGGAATGGACCTCAAATTAAGTGTATAAAGGAAGGGATATGCTCAGCTTGTCAAAAGGGCAAGCAGACAAAATCCTCCTTTCAAAGCCTTGAAAACAAGGATTCTGTGAGGTGCTTATACCTCTTGCATATGGATCTTTTTGGTCCTATGCCAGTTCATAGTCTAGGTAGGAAGGTCTACACTTTTGTGATTATAGATGACTATTCTAGATTTACATGGGTGTTCTTTCTGAGACAAAAATCTGAAACCTCAAGTGTATTACTTAATTTTGTAAAGCAAATTCAGAATGAACTGAATAGTACAGTGGTCAAAATCAGAAGTGACCATGGTACTGAGTTTCAATCTGAAAGCATAACAAACTTGTGTAAAGACTTTGGGATTTTCCAAGAGTTCTCCTCACCTAGAACACCTCAGCAAAAATGGAATTGCTGAAAGAAAGAATAGAACATTAATTGAAGCTGGTAGAACTCTATTGAGTGACACCTCTCTCCCAGAATATTTTTGGGCTGAGGCAGTTAACACTACTTGTCATGTAATCAATAGGGCTACTATCACCAAAAGCCACAAAATGACTCCCTATGAGATTGTGAAAGGCAGAAAACCAAATCTATCTTACTTTAGGATCTTTGGTTGCAAGTGTTATATACTTAACAATGGCAAGTCATATTTGACTAAGTTTGCTGCCAAATCCCAGGATGGGATATTTGTTGGATACAACACAAATAGTAAGGCCTATAGAGTCTTCAACTTGACCACTCAAGTTGTTGAAGAATCTGTGCATGTTGTGTTTGATGAAATAAGATTAATCAACTGTGAGTTGTCTTGTAGATCAAATGACTCAACAGGTATAAGCAAAAGTATGGACAAGCTTTCCATTACTGAAGTATCAAAGGAAGATGGGGCATTGGAAAATGAAGGCTTCAGTCTAGGGGAGAACAAGACACTATAGAAGCTGATGAAAATCAAGAGAATCAGTTAAATGAAGGAGCTGGAGATGTTCAACCAGAAGGAAATCTTCCTCCAGCTACAAGACATTTAAGAGATCATCCAGCTGATCAGATAATAGGTGATCCAAGACAAGGGGTGCAAACTAGAAGCAGAAATCAAAACACAGTTCTACATTCAAGTTTCCTGTCACAATTGGAGCCAAAGAAGTTTGAAGAAGCTATCCAAGACCAGCACTAGATTGATGCTATGCAAGAGGAGCTGAATCAATTCAGAAGGTGCAATGTCTGGGAGCTTGTTCCTAAACCAAGAGGCCACAACATAATTGGCACAAAATGGATCTATAGGAACAAGCTAGATGAAAGTGGAATAATAGTAAAGAATAAAGCAAGATTGGTTGCAAAAGGATACAGGCTGGAGGCAATCAAAATATTCCTTGCCTATGCAGCCTATCAAGACTTCAAAGTATACCAGATGGATGTGAAGTCAGCATTTCTGAATGGTGATCTTAAAGAAGAAGTATATGTAGAGCAGCCATCAGGTTTTGTAGATCCTCTTAAACCTGATTTTGTTTATAAGCTTAGGAAAGCTTTGTATGGGTTAAAGCAAGCCCCAAGGGCTTGGTATGAAACCCTGTCTACTTTCCTTATTGAGAATAAATTCTCAAGAGGAAAAATTGACAAAACTCTATTCCTTAGGGAATCGAAAGGCAAGATCATCTTAGTTCAGATCTATGTTGATGACATAATCTTTGGATCTACTGAAAACAACCTTTGTAAAAAGTTTGCCAAACTTATGCAAGGGAAGTTTGAGATGAGCAGTATGGGGGAACTGAAATTCTTCTTGGGACTCCAAGTAAGACAGACTGATGATGGCTTGTCCATATCCCAGTCTAAATTCACCAAAGAATTGATTAAGAAATATGGTATGGAGTCATCCTCCACCATGAGAACTCCTATGGGAACAAGTATGCCTATATGCAAAGATGATGCAGGTAAACCTGTTGATGAGACTTTGTATAGAGGAATAGTTGGCTCACTACTATATCTCACTGCTAGTAGACCAAATATTATGTATGCTACATGTGTCTGTGCTAGGTACCAAGCCTGCCCTAAAGAATCTCATTATACTGCAGTCAAAAGGATTCTAAGATATCTTAAGGGCACACCTAATCTAGGTCTTTGGTACCTTAGGAATAGAGATTTTCAACTAACAGTCTATTCAGATGCAGATTTTGCAGGATGTAGAGAGGATAGAAAGAGTACTGCAGGTACTTGTCAATTCCTGGGAGGAAGACTAATATCATGGAGTAGTAAGAAGCAGACTAGTGTGGCAATTTCCACAGCTGAGTCAGAGTATATTGCTGCTGGAAGCTGCTGTGCACAGCTATTATGAATGCAGCATCAGCTAAAGGATTATGGTATTCAAGTAAGTAGAACACCTCTTTTGTGTGATTCTAAGAGTGCAATTTCTATTGCTAATAATCCTGTTTCTCATAGTAGAACTAAGCATATAGAAATAAAATACCATTTTCTTAGAGAACATGTAGAAAAAGAAGACATCTCATTGGAATTTGTGAAAACAGATTATCAAATAGCAGATGTGTTTACTAAGCCCCTAGATGAGACAAAATTCAATAAATTCAAAATTGAATTAGGTATGTTAACCATTGATTAGTGTAATCACAAAATCATCAACAATAAAGTTGAAGTGGTAACAAGACATTCAAGTGATATTAAGACACATTGAAGTAGTATAAAGTACTTTGTTGTACTTATAAGTTGTGATGAACAAACAGAAATTGGCTAAGTAAGATGGTGTCGACACATTCAGTAATTATGTGTCGACTCAGGGTAGTAATGTCGACAAGTCAGAGATATTGTGTCGACACAGAAAATATGTGTCGACACTTAAGAATCTTATTGTCGACTTATCCAGGAATGTAGTGTCGACTTCACCAGAATAGTGGTGTCGACACCTACAGATTTTGTGTCGACACTTATACTAAGAGTCGACACAGAATTTCTGATGCTCTACTATATATCCCTAGTGTCGACATAACCACAAATTGGTGTCGACACATAGTAGACGAACTTGTAGTCGAGACAATAGAAGTTTGTGTCGACACAATCCATCTGTGTCGACACTTATAGTCTGTTTTTGGCGACTTTTGATCTTCTTTAAACAGAAGGTATAAATAGGTCAAAAACTCATTCTGTCGACACGCTTACAAGGTTTTCGAAACCCTGTGTCGACATTCTCTCTTTCTCTCTCTTTCTCTCATCTTTCAAGCTTTCTCGACTGATCAATGGCGCCGAAGATTGAGGATAATGTTAATGAAGGATATGAGTTGGTGCGCCAGGCCTTTGCAGCTACCCCTCCAGATGTTCTTGGGGTTATCTCTCTCCTCTCCGACTCTGGTTTAGAATTTCTGGTCTCCGAACCTTCAAAGATATGGAAGAAGGAGGTGCATGAGTTCTTTACCTCTGCCTCTATAAACTCTGAAAGTCATGAAATAAAATCCACAATTCATGGGTCACCGGTGGAGATTACACCGAGTAAGATAAGAACAATTCTGCAATTACCTACAATTGAGAATGAAGAGGATGTCCCTGCTTCTAAATCTAGAGAGGCTCTTCAATGGTGTGGATTGGAATCCACCATGAAAATTGGAGCTGCGTTCAATCGGAAAGGAATGAATCAACAAGGCAAGTTCCTGTCAGAAGTAGTTGTAAAAGTTATTCTGTGCAAGTCAGGTGGACATGATAGGAATTCTGCCTATATGTTCAGCCTAATGACCAGGATTGTGTTTACAATTCCAACGGATTGGTCATCTGTAATTTTTGAAAAGATTAAGGAAGGGATCAAGAAGCCAAATCTGGCTAGGATAATGAGTATATATCTAAGTAAGGAGATTCCTGAGGTTATGCAACAACAACCTGGAACTAAAATTAATCACATGAGAAGGATGGACATGAGATTGTTCTCCAGATGGGATAGGGTGCTGACCAAAGAGATGCCTGAAGTGGAAAGGCAGGATTCCCCTGAGAAATCCCCAGGTCATGCTACCAGTACTGGGCATCCACAAGAAGAGCAAGAAAGACTGGAGGTTGAAGATCAGCCTGCATCTATACAAGTTCAGGATGCCACAATACCTGCAGTTCAAGAAGAAGTAGTAAGTATACCAGCTCAGCAAGTTTATTCACCTACACAAACTGTATCTACTCATGACCAGGTACAGGTGCAGGGGGAGCTGGTGTATTTTCCTGCAACAGAGATTTCTAATATATCTATTTCTGCACAGGTCCAGAGGGAGCAAGTGCTAGAAGATGCTCCAATTCATCAATCTCCAAATTTGAATACTGCAAATGAACAAGCCCAGAAGGAATATACTCTGGAGGAGTTATTCCCAAATGATGAAATAATTACTGATAGTCTGGAAGTGGAGCAAGAAATTGAGGGGGAGCCAGTGCATGTTGAGACTGTACAATATGGCACTGAAGCAGCTGTTTCTCCTCCTCCCAAAGAAAGAGTTTAAATTGATAGCACTTCTGATTCAGAGACTGAAGAAGCCAGGGTGGCTAAAAAGAGAAAACTTATGGTCTTTCAGAGAAGGAGCAAGAGCTATAAGCAGGCTCTACAGTCTACAGCACATCACACTCCTTCTAACTTTGATTATAACAAGTTCTTGGTAGATTTTGCAAGTGAAATTGGATGAACACATGGTAGCCATTGAAAAATATGTTGATGAGAACAACAAGTCTCTGCAGTTTGACTTAGCTCAAGATATAAAATCAATTAGGTTTGAGGTCAATATGCATAAGAAGGAAATGACAGATTGCTTCCATAAGAGGGGTAATGCTGTGGTATATCTGGCAAAACAACAACAGACTATCATCCCTAAGGTAGATGACATTGCTTTAAAGCAAAGCTATGTCTTGGAAAATCAGTTAAGAATGAATGATAATTTAACTGAATCTCATCATGAGATAATAGAGGAATTGAAAAAGATTGTTCCAGGCCTGCCTGCAGATAGAACAAAAGAAATGGAAGAATTTGATAAGAACTTTCAAGCTGCTATTGCTTCTGTTAAGACTGCAATCACTACCTCTCAAAAAGAAATATCTGACAAGCTTCAAAAGTTAAAACCATTTTTTAAAGAGGGTGTGAATTATCTGGATGGCCAAATCAGATTTCAAAAGGAAGATCTCAGAGATCATGTTTCTAGAGAAGCCATAAAGGGGGAGAGGATGCTAGTTCATGCAGGCTCAGAGCACACCAAATGGGTGACCAATAGTATTCGAGCCACATTGGGATATCCCCCATTGTGTGATGATGCTATGGTGGCTGAGTCAGGAATACAAACAAGTCTACTTGAAGGCAATCAACCTGAGGTTGCCCAAGTCATTTACCCCCCTCCAGATTATGATATGATTGATCAGCAGGTTCAAGGGATGTATAGTCCTCCAAAGGAGGTTACTAATATTGTTATTGGGAAGGTTGATAAGCCTGAGGCTACTTTGAAAGACCAGCAAGATGCTCTTCTATCTAAGAAAAGGTTTAGAGAGCAGGCTGAACTTAAGCTAGACTTTGAGCAGTGGAGTCCTACTTCCAGAAATATAATACTCACTGCATGGAAGGCTGTCAAAGACCAAGTGCAGGAAAGAGGCAAGTGGTACAATGAGATGGAATGGCAGAAGTATGAAGCTAGGCAAGAGGCCATTGTACAGTATAGAAGAAAAGCCAAGCTGGGTAGGCTGCCTACAGATGCTCAGGAGCCAAGCAAATATTTCCCAAAGCCCTTTCATTATTTTGAAAGGCAAAGGCTCAAGGAAGAAGCAAAGAAGAAGGCTGATCTAAAAGGCAAGAAGCCAGCTGAAGATTCTGAAGCTCCTGTGAAGGCTCAAGTTCTATCTAGCAAAGGGATTGTCATTAAAGAGCCTGATCAGTCTTAATTTTTTAGTTCTTTCAAAGTATTTTGTAATGTTTTGATTAAATCATTAAATGTAATTCTCTGTATTCAAACATTATCAAGTTATAAACAAAATGTTGTTTGGCATCATATAATGTTCATTCTGTGATGGATTGTTTTTATGTTTTGTTTATATTAAGTATTCCTGTTATGTCATATATCATCTGTTTATACTTTTTATAAATGGTGTATATCATTGGCTATAGGGTTATGACTTCTCCAAATAGGGGGAGATTGTTGGGTACATTGGAAAATATGTACCTGATTTGAAGAAGCCCAACTTAGCTCAATGATATACATCAAGGTGTATTTGATGTTGTTTTGAGTTGACATGTGCAGGTGAAGAAGTATTAAAGAATGCAGAAAAATATTCTAAGTCCACATGTCGACACCTGAAGAAATTGTGTCGACACTTCAGAATATTTGTGTCGACACTTCAGAATATTTGTGTCGACACTTCAGAATATCAGTGTCGACACAGAGAATGATAGTCGACCACATTTATGTCGACACTGGGAAGCAGTGTCGACACATAAAGAAAATCGTCGACCTCAACACTGGGAAGCAGTGTCGACACCGTGAAAGATAGTCGACCAGAGAAGGTTAGTCGACACCGTGAAAGATAGTCGACTAGAGAAGGTTAGTCGACACCGTGAAAGATAGTCGACTAGTGAAAGATAGTCGACCAGAGAAAGATAGTCAACTCACAGAAGAAGATAGTCGACCACAACTGTGTCGACTTAAAGGCAACTTAGTCGACATCATCAAAGACTGTGTCGACACCAAAGTCACTTGTGTCGACACAGATAGACAGATTGGTCTCGACACTTTCTAACTGACTGTCTCGACATTTTGCTGTCCAAGGCTAAGGTACAAGAACTGTTTGAAGACTTGACAGCTGTGGGTTGCCACCGTTTAACTGAAGCTGTCAGACCTGTCAGAAAACAGTTAGAAACCGGATCAGCCGGTTACCATGAAGAAAGTCTATAAATAGACACATTCAGAAGGAATTAAAAAGCAGCTAAGCTAAGAAAAATAATAGAAGAAGAAATAGAAGGATTACGATCCTGTTGAAGTTTCAATTCAAGAAAGTGAAAAAGAAGATCTTCATCAGAAGGTCTAAGAAGAAGAAGTCTGAAGTATCAGAAAAGTTGTTGGATAGAGGGAGATCCAGTCATCTTGAAGAAGAAGAAGAAGGAAGCCATCAGTGGTTTCTCAAGAAGCTGTTTGGAAATCAACTCAGCTAAGTTCAGATTCAAGAAGCTTTGAAGAAAGCTCAGATTCAGTTGATTTCATCAGCTGATCAAGAAGTGTCTTGTCCTCTTCTCTCTCAACAAAGGCAAGACATCAAAATACCTTTTTCTAAATTTCTGTAGGATCTGTTTACACAGATCTGAGTTGTAAGCCTGTGTTATAAAGGCTGAGTGTAGGAGAGGTGATCTCTGAGTGGTAGGGCTATTTGCCTGAGTGTAGGAGAAAGTTATTCTCTGAGTGGTAGGCCTTGAGGCAAGGCTGAGGTAGGGCTGTTGAGCCTGAGTTGTAGGAACCTATCCTGGTTCTGAGCTGTAGGATCTGAGGATCTGAGTATAGTGGAAGTTTGGCCGAATCTAGCATATTGCTAGATAGGTGAAGGGGGAAAGTGGATGTACCCAGACCTTGGGGAACCACTATAAAACATTGTGCAATCTGTGATGCTTAGTTGTCTGTGAATGCTGTGCTAGATGTTTTAAATTGTAATTAAATTCTGCCTAGATTTATAGACAATAAATTAGAACCTATTCACCCCCCCTCTAGGTGTTTAGGTTGTCTTGAAAGTAAAACTATCAAATAGTAATGAACATGAGAATTTAACTACCAAATCCCTTGGCCAATTGATCTAAAATTATTACTAGAGGTATGCCATGACCTAAATAAGGTATGGTGAGAGATTAATAATTTTTCTAATAAATTTGACCATAATTAAAATTTCTCTAAATTTATGCCACAAGTAATCTTTAACATGAAGTATCAAATTCAGATGTTCAACTACTCAAATAAACTAACCGAGATATATAATGATGAAAAATGATGTTAGACAGAGTTTCAGAATATTTCTCAAATAATTTATTCATAATTTCATAATATAAATATTAATCCCTAAGTGTCACTTTGCAAAAGATGTATCTAAATTAATCTTTCAAAAATTCCAAAAAACTTACCAGAGGTACATAATGATAAAATAAATGTATATCCAGAGATTCATAATTTTCCAAGTAATATTCATTATAAATATTGCAACAATACATAATTGTGACAAATGAAATTATTGATATTATTCAAGATATATGACTCCCAAAAATTCTAAAAAATAACCCAAGATTCAAAATACCATAATGAGTGTCTAATCAGAGATTCATAATTTTCCAAATTGTTTGCATCATAAATATTTCAATAATGTACAATTGTAACAAATGAATTTACTGATTTTATTCAAGGTAAATAATTCTCAAAAATTCTAATTAAATTATCAAAGGTGTTATATGACCTAAAAAGTTTTATGACAAGAATAAGATTTTTGATAGGAACTTGGGTCCATTTTATTTCATTAATATAATTACATGACACAATTATATTTAATTAATTACCTAGGATTTTAAACACCAAAAATCCTAGTTTTTCCATAGGTGATACCTTTCATCAGACTAAGTGCATGCCAAAAATATCATAGTCATGGATCAAGCCATTTGTGATAAATTCCCAAAATACAGATTGATGCTAAATGCACCTTATTTCCATATATTTGTAATTTCAAATGGTCTCAAATTTTGACCAGAGTCTCATTATGACCTAATAGACCTACAACCCAAAATTTGGGTCAATTGGGGCTGATCTAGCAACTTTTATATCATATATATGATAATTTAAGTAATTAAAAAAACTATAAAAAAATATTGCCCAAAAATTCTGATTTTTGGGTAGGAAGTGTGTCTAGGGTATATACATGCATGGCTAAAATTTGAGCCTCATGCAATGATATGTGTTAGGAATACATATTCTAAGCTCTAGGTCACCCTTATGACACCTCTCAGTAGAATGACCTTTTTGGTGGTTGTAGGGCTCCAAATGGGGTGATTTAAAATCCTATAGAAAGTAAACATCAAGGGATACAATTTTTGTCTTCGGAACATTTTCCTAAAATAGCATCTAAGGGACCTTAATTTCTATATGAAATTTCAGTTTTAAGTGCGATAAAAATATAAATAATATAAATAAACTATAGTGTGTATAAGTATATATGTTGCACACATCTTGATGTAAGATGGACGGGATCTGTTCATCCCCTACCTCCATCCATCGATGTAGATTGTACCAACCTAGAGCACATTCAAGCTCCATTTTCCGGCCACCCAGTGGACACCACTGTCGGCCACCACCACCACCTCCGTTAAGGTGGTGGCTATTGCTTGGCGGTGGCATGGCCTCCGGAGTCGGACTCTCGAACGATCCTGAGCAATGAGAAAAAGTCAGCAATTTTTCTCAAATCTCACAAGGAATCGGGCTCAATTGAGCTAGATTTCTCCCATAATTTTATCTAGATGCTAGCACAAGAGAAGAGGAGGAGAAATAGACCTGGATTGGGGCTCGACGACGGATGTTGCAGCGATTGGCCATGGTTTATCCCGTCACTGACAAGCTAGCCTTATCCTTCTATTCTCCACCAAAATCTTCACTCCAATACACTATTTTGACTGCTCTTGTAACATCCATCAAACAACTAGACCCCTAGTAGAGGTTTTGTCATGACTAGGTCATGACAAAACCATAAGAAGCTCAAAGGACCAAGTGAACAAAGGCCAAGGTGAAGATCACCTTGGTATGCCTATAGCACGGCCTCACCACCAGACCTATGGTTTGACATTAGGGCTTCAAATTGACTCCATGACTGCACCACAACACCCCTAATCCCTTGGATGGTCCATAGGGTCACTAAGGATCCATTGGGGGCAATCAAAGTTGTCAAGTTGACCAAAGTCCACCCTAACCCTAAATGGGTCAAACTAGACTACTTAGGGTCAATTGACCTTCCCTTAGATAAGTGGACCCCTCACATGCCTTCCTAACCCTAAAGTAAGCTCAATGGGTCACCAAGGACCCATTGGGGTCAACCCAAGAGGCTAAGTTGACCCAAGTCACCCTAGCCCTAAAGTGGTCAAAGTGCCCTAACTAAGGGGCAAGTGACCTCCAAGGTTCCTACCCAACCATGCCTAGACCTTAGGGGAGGCCAATGAGTCACTAAGGACCCATTGGTGGCAACCGAAAAGGTCAAATTGACCAAGGTCAACTCTACACTAGTGTTAGGTCAAATTAGATCAAATGGGCTAACTCAAGCTAAATTCACTTGGGCTAAACCCTATTTTAATTAATAATATGGGTTAGTGGGCAACCATTTGGATGGAATGGTCATCAAATTCGGCATTGATGATTAGGAGAGAGAAAAGCTCCATTTTCCCCTTTAATGGAGGAGAGAGAAGGTGGAGAGCAAGAGCCATCTGTGGCATAGGGAAGGCAAGGGCCACCCTTTATTTTTGATTCAAATCTCCTGGGGAAGAGGAGGAGTTTCTAGCTATTTATCAGCCTGGTTGAGCCCAAGTTCACCCCCTAGCCATGGCCAAAATAAGCCTTTAGTGGCCATTAATGGCCATTGCATGCTAGACCCTTCCCCTCCCCATTTGTTGATTTTAAAAGCTTCCCTAGGTCAAGAGTAGCAGTTTCCACACTTTACCTGAAGGAGCCAAGGCCTTTGACAGTACTGTTGTAGAACACCCGACGACACCACCACCGTCCATAGCAACTCGACGATTGACCTGACTCTAGCCCACCACTAAGGTCCTCCTCTACTCCTTCTATGGATAGATTTTAGGAATCTTTAGGGATAAGAATCGGGGTCAATTGAGCCCGATTGGGTGGTGATTTCCCCTGGTTTTTCCGATAAAAACGAAGTGTCGGGTTCGCCAGAAACAGCCCCTCCGGCGGCCGTGCCGCCGCCCAGCAATAGCCACAACCTCAACGGAGGTGATGGTGGCGGTGGCCAACCAGGGAGGTGGCCGAGTAGCCAGTGGTAGTTGTTGGAAGTGGCTCCAGGACGGGTAGATCCAGGCCATTGGTTGGAGGAAGAAGAAAGCTCGCAGCCGCCCGATCTGCTTTAATATCTGTGCAAATCTTAATATATTAAATGTATTTTATGTGCATTTCTGTCACAAAAAATCACTTACCTTAGAAATTAAATTAAAAATACTTAGTGGCCTATTCTGAAAAGTGGTCAATATGAAACTTGTAGTTCTATGAGTCTAGTTTATTCTAAAATTGATTTGAACCAATTTGGATTTTAGGTCAGACCTCATCACTCATTTTGGTGAGGTCTATACATAGGACTGAACATAGATTGATTGGAGTGCCCCCATCAATTCTGACCTCCAAATGACTTGGAATTTGGAGCATGGGCCATTCATACTTAAACCTACATTATATCTTAAAATGGGAATTTTTGGATAATATTTTTTTAAAGTGTTGGAAAACATTTCATTTTTCATGAATAGATTAATTAATGGGCCTAATGACCTCAAAATACTCCCAAATTTTGGTGAGTGGTCATTGGGGTCAAAATAGGTGTCTTCATAAAATTTCATCTCATTTAGAGGTGCTTTAGTTTGGAATTTAGTAGACCCTAACCTTGGCCCAAAAGGGGTATTTAGGTCAAAGTGTCCCTTATGGGTATTAGGTGGTCAAATCATCTCAACACAGGTTGAAACTTGGGCCACTGATTTTTTATGACATTGAACTCCTTCACATAGAGTTTTGGGTGGATTATGGTAGTTTTACCCTAGGACCCAAGTTCAAACCCTCAGATTGAACTTTGGGGATTTGTGAAGGGCATGGGGTGATATGCCCTTTTATGGACTTGGTGTTTAGTCCATATAATCTTAGGGTGGTGAAATAACCTAGGAAGGAATTTGGTTGTATTTGGACACATGCACCCCACTATAATCACTTGGAAATTATTTAGGTTTATACACCTTATGGATTAATTAAGGGGTCACATGACCTTAGATCTTCATGATATTTTGGTAGGAGTAATTTTATAGTAATATTAACCCCTGGAATTTATTATAGGATGTTTAGATAACAGTAGCTCATACTTGTAACTATAACCTTCATCTTGCCCCTTTTTGATGATATTAAAGTAACTAGGGTTTAATTGTCTTAGAATGATATGAAACTCTGGCAAAGTATATCAAATACCATTTGTATGTACTAATAGATTATTTGGAATAAATGGACATTTCTTCTTAGTACTTCATGTGTAAAGTGAACTAGTGCACCTTATTTTGATAAATAGATGATAAATACTATAGCTTGTTGGAAAATTGCGTTACTTAGCCAGAGAACTTTTTAGGGCATAATAAAGCTTAGAAAATTATTACATATTATTTGGATGAGGTTACAAGAATGTTTCTTCACAAAGTGCACTATCATGGATTCTATTGAGGCATTTTCTGTATAGTTTACTGACCTTGGAATTGCATGAAACTTAGTCAGTAAGGTTTTATGATCATAATAATGCTCTGTTAATTTTTGTATAATTCTTGTAGAAGGAATTATGGTATTCCCTTCATTACCTCTAATTATTTGAATTATCTTGAGTTAATTATTTAGACGATAATACATTTATGAAAATCTTTTAAATTTGGTATTCCTTGATATATTGCTATCCTATAGTGTTCATAATTTTTGTATGGTCATAACTTAAGGGAATCTAGTACTTTTTGTTCAAATCACCCATGGACTAACTTTTGGGAAAATTAAATAAATGCCAAATTATTTAGGAAAATTATAAGTTTCTAGATTTAGGCGAAAAATATCATGATAGACCCCCAACAAATAGCTTAAAGCTTTTGGATGAAAATTTGGAGTACCTCCTATCGTATCCATCATATAGGTTAGATTGGTCTGCATATAGTAAAACTACAGAAATTGTGATAGGATGTGAAATGGATATAGGGAGTTGGGGTTATTAGTTTACTGGTTATGATGAAGTAGAAATGAGTTCATCATTGGGTGTCATGATTAGGAGTAGTGATGGTTGACTAGCGTAAGTGGTGCTCGGGTTCAACGAAGGATCGTCTTCCCTGTGGAGAGAGAACGAGTCATAATACACTAGGGTTAGATCCAGTATAATATTAAAGGGATCGGGGAATAGGGTAATAACCAATAATATAAGGGCCTTGCGAATGGGAACAATGGGCTTCAGCTACCATCATAGTTCCTAGTGCCCCCGAGAGCCCTTTACCGGGAATACCCTGAGCAGTCCAAGGTTAACCTAAACCGTAAGAATAAATGTTAAAGAGCAACTAGTATAACAAGTGATTCACCTTTACACACCCCGGTAACTCGGTAGGTTAGTTTGTACAGTTATCCAAGCGGTAGGCTCAAGGGTAGTTATAACAGACAGGTTAGTCCGGGGAGTCGATGCCTCGGGAATTTTTGGAGACATGACCAAAAGGTGGTGGGTCTTCGTTATTAGACTGTCGTTCACACCGACATCGATATGCTGACTAGGCGGGTGTGGTTTACACTTAGCTAAAGGAAGTCTGGTGGATATGACCAGCATTAGTACGTGGTGACTCTGGGTTGTGTCCTTCTAGAGACGCACATAAGAGCTAGGCCTGGTAGTGTGGATACCCGCCTAGGAGTGGGGGCTCGACCCACTGTCTCTATTTTCCACTACAGAGGTTCCTGGGAGTCAAGCTAGCTGCCCAAATGGGGGGAACTAAAAGTCTGTGCGCATTGAGTTGTGTGTGTGTTGCACTGCATGAACATAACATTAAACCCACATAACATAGCATACCATGACATCATCATTCAACCCTTACCCCTAACATATAAATTGGTATGAGACTTTATATGTTACGCTTTGCAAAATGACCCCTTTGTTTATTAGCTTGTGTGGGCATGTTTATAAGTTATGGTTATATTCTTATGGATATTTATTACCTGTCTTGCGATGCACTCTTTCTTTTATACTTATTGATTGTTATTATAGAACTGCTAGCTTGTACTTCCCTTCATTAGTTCTATTTACTATTATAAATAACTGCTAGAGTAACTCCATCGCCACCTGCTTTCTTTGTACTCACCACCTTCATTACCTTCCCTTTCCTTCTCCCTGCTCGGTGCCTACGAGCCATAGGGGAGGGGTATGGGATGATAGGACTTAGTCTTTTTAACTAATGGTCGATGACTACAACATTTTAGGGGCTTCGAATGAGAGACATGGAGCAGCAGTAGGGGATACAACACCAGCGGAGTACGGTGCTCATAGAGGTGGGCCAATCTAGCACAGGAGCACTGACTACTAGCTCCGTGAGTGATTAGTTTACTTAGCTTCCGTGAGAGTTTGTAGTAAGGATTCGATGTACTGGGCTTGAGCCCGTTTATATTTCTATGTACTGTTCTATTATAGTACTTTTATTATCTTGTGGACTAGATGTGATTTCTTCTATTTCATATTTTATGTGATTGTGGACTTAGTTTTATCTGAACTGTGTATAAGCTTCTTTCTCTTTGGTGATCCTAAAGGTCGGTAGGATCGGCGTTTTATAGTAGCGACCATCCTGAGTATCGGTGTCACCGCAAAACTTCGATTCTGGGCATAAGACCCCGGTGGTATCAGAGGAAGCATCAATCCAAAGAGAAGAAGTCCACAAAAACCCTAGGCCACCCCGCACGAGCTTAGTTTGAGTATAAACTAGCAGCAGAAGCCATGGTGTGCCCATAAGGGGAATCACATGCAAAGGTCCACCTTTCTTTAGTTCCACTTGTACATTAGTTAATAATTGGACTTCTTCTTTGTAGCCTGCGGCAAACCCTGTCCACAGCAGGGAGCACCTCCGGCTGCGAAGATCTCATCTTATAATTCTCTAGTCAATGAGTTAGACTCAACCCACTAGGACACATGACTAGCCATGGCAACTTATAGTATGCCCTAGTCGGAAATAGACCTTCGGTATGAACTTTGTTAAGGTAAGGAGATACCCAAAGAGAATAAAGGAGCAGTTTAACACGAGAATGGCTACCTAAAACATATACTCAGGTGTCCCTATGGTCCCTATCAAGGATTACTCAAACCAGTAGGACTGCCTTAAGGAGAATTGAGGTCAATTATCTATTAGCAGAATGGCAGAAGATACTTTGTCTCAACCCTCGTACCAGTAACAAGATTACCCGGAAACAACCACCAAGACAAACACCACGGATAGGAATTCAAATTCGGAAGAGACCCATTTGAGATTGAGAACATTTTGACCCTAATAAGGTTGTCGTAAATGTGACTTAGAGGGTTTAAAGTATGAAGTATATTGATGCGTAAAAATCGTCTCACAGACTACAATCCGAATAGGCAAGTGTACCTATCATTTTATAGTATATTGATAAAAATAAATTAAGGTCGTATAAAAACTCGGGGCAGGCAAGTACTATTACTCAAAACGAATCTATTATTCTACCGAACGATTGATGCGTTTTGAAAATAAAATAAACTAAACTTAGTTAAAAGAGAAATAAAATATTGCGAAAGAGTGCTCGATCGACGATTCACTTTGAAATAAAATAATGAAATAAATTAGTTTAGCATTTGTAATTCTATTAAGACCGTGACGGATCTGATATTAGGAAGTAATCTCGCTAGAGCATTAAATCCCCTAACTTATAGACGTTTTGACCGAAATCTCTTTACAAGTCAAAATGGCCTAAAGTCGCATTATTGAAGTGACCCGTACTATTGGATTTGACTCCAATACGGAAGATTTACGTCATCCTATCTCTAGGGTTGCGTTCAACTCCTTCCTTTCTTGATTGATCTTTCAAATCAATGAGTATCTCGACTTCTATGAAAAGAGATCAAATGCCTACTACCGTATACCGGAATACGGAGTCGACACGATAAAAATCAAAGAAGGATCAAAAATAGAAAAATACAAATGCAAACATAAAATAAAAGATGCATTATTTCATCGCGATCGGGCACAAAAAGAACTAGCTAAACGTAATTGGAAAGAAAATGAGAATAAGAGAAAGAGAAAATATTTTCATTGCTTAAATAAAGAGAAGTACATGATAAAACTAAACGGGGATTATAACATTACTCTAACAAGACTTCAGCAAAACTTGACATAAAACATAAACTACTAAACTACTTGAAACAAAACTTCTTCATAAAGAAACTACTTGCAAAAACTAATTAGACAAAACCTAAAACCCAAAACTACTTCTTCCAAAACTAGAGGCAAGGGGTTCCTTTTATAGGAGAGGGAGAAGGATCTAGAATGAAAATGAAGAGGAGAAGCCAAGGGGGTGGCCGACCATGCTTGGTGGAGAGGGTTCATGCATGAGTTTTAATGAGGGGAGAGAGAATGGGAGGATTCAATGCATGTAATTTATGGAAATGCAAATGGAAAATGTAAAATAAATAAGGGGGGATGTGTAACATCCCATTTTCAAATTGGACCCCCCTAGGAGTGGATTTGAGTAAGACTAGGTCATGACAAGTTCTCAGGGAACCCAGGAGACCAAGTAACCTAAAAACCTAGTTGAGACCCTCTTGGTCTGCAAATAGTAAATTCCTGAACACTGATTTTGGGTAGCCTAGTAGGTTCATTTTGACTCTAAAAATCCCCTTAGACCTAATGTGGGCTCAATAAGTCACCAAGGACCCCTTGGGGTCAACCCAAATGGTCATGTTGACCAAAGTCAACTCTAGCCCTAAAATGGTCAAAGTGCCCTTACTAAGGGGCAAGTGACCTCCAAGATGCCATGACAACCCCAACTAACCCTACCTAGGCCTTAGGGGAGCCCAATGGGTCACTAAGGACCCATTAATGTTGACCCAAAAGGTCAAAGCCACTAAGTCCACATGTAACCCAAGTCAAGTCAACATAGCCTATTTGGGTTAACCCAAGCTCAAGCCACTCTCTCCTCTAAGTTAACCTTAAGTGCATGATTAATATGATTATTCATAGCTTCCAATAACCTAGACCATTGACTAGTCAACCTAGTGACTAGGAGAGAGAGAGAGAGAAACCTAAATTTAGAGAAATAAAGAGGAGAGAGAAAGTGTTTAAAGAGGCCACTTATGGTGGAAGGTGAACCACTCCCTTCATGATATTTCCTAAGGGAATTATAAACCTTAGTGGGCTGCCAATATGTTGAGGGAGATGAGAAGCATCTTCCATGATAACTAGGAGAGAGAGAGGGAGCTCCATTTCATGATAATGGAGGAGAGAGAAAAATTAAGAGAGGAGGGAAGGGAGTGTTCGGCCAAAGGGAGGCCAAAGGCCACCCTTAATGGCTGAATTCAACTCCCCTGGGGAAGGGGAGAAGTTTCCAGCCGTTTCCCGGCCACCTAGGCCTTGGTTCAGCCCCCCTCCTCCATGGCCGAACCTAGCCATTAATGGCTTTAATGGCCATTTTCAAAACCACCTCCCCCTCCCCTCCCGGCCATTTATACCCCATCAGCAAGCTATGGTGAGGGATTTCGAAACCCTAAATAGGAGGGAGAACCGCTGCCGGAGCCACCAAGAAGAGGAAACGCCGCCGCCGCCGCCGCCATGCATTCCCGTCGCTCCACCCGCATCCAAGCCCGAACTCAGGTCCTCCCTCACTTCTTCCTTCATGCTTAGATCCTAGGAATGTTTAGGAGTTGATTTCGTGCTCAAACAAGACGGATTAGGAGTTTTAAATTTCAGAAAATTCCATTTTTCATGGACTTTTGGAGCTCTCGGGTAGGGAGGCGCCGCCACCTCCGGCCGCCCTAGCTCTGGCCATGGATAGCCCCCACCACCGGGAACAAATGGGTGATGTTTCCCGGTGGTGGCGCCGCCTTAGGCCGCCAGAAAAGGGCCCGTAAAAACCACCTGTGCGGGCTCTTTTTAGGTCCAAAACGGAGAAGATGACCAGCTGCTGTTGGATCTTGCTTTAAGATTCGTGCAACCCTATTAAATAAGTTTAATGATTTAAATATTCAATTTTCTGTATTTAATTACACAGATTTACTGTAAATGGAATTTAGGCCCCTTAGAGGTACCTACTGAAAAAGTGTATAAAATTAAAGTTGTAGGTCTTTTGAATACCTACAATTTGATATGCAGTGGTGAAACATTGGATGAGGGGAATGCCCTGTAGAGCCTTTTTAGTAAGGGTATGTCCTACAACTAAGACAGATTTCTTCTAAAAATTATTTAGGCCCCTTAGGGGCATGTTCATCAAAAATGATCAACATGAATGTTGTAGGAATTTTTATTATCTACAGTTTGATATGTAATGGAATTATTTAGGACAAGTCTACTGACCTATAGGGCCATTTTTCTAGGGTAGGACCTATATGTAGGGCAGATTTTAAAATAATTCCCCACACTTGACCCTTGGTCCAAATGCTTTGAAATTTGGACAGGGACTCAATATCAGCTAGACCTAACTCCTGTAAAAATTGGAGACCATTTGGGATAGTGTAACTTAGGGTGCTGCCCTAACCCTATAAAAGCTAGGGTAAGATAGTTTAAGGGTCAAATGACCTCCATACCCTCCCAAATTTTGGTGAGGTGTCCCTGTGATAGGTATCTAGGTCTGGTTAAAATTTCAACTCATTTGGTTGAGTTTTGAATAGGAATCCTCTAAACCCTAGTCTTGACCTAGTGAAGGGAAGCTTAGGGAAAAGGTATTTTTGACACTTGTGTGATCATGTCTCCTCAACAGAGGTTGAGATTCTGACCACTGGTTTTAAATGGTACTAAGAACTCCCTTAGGGAAAATGGGATGGATCAGGGTATGTTTACCCTAGGGCCCAGGTTCAAACCCTAAATGTGGACTTTGGGGGCTTGTGAAGGACATAGGGGCAAATGCCCTTGTATGGCCTTGGGTTTTGGTGGAGAGGTAGTTAATCGGTATTTAACCCTCTGGTTGTAATATTAGAGAATTTTGAGGTAGGTAGGTACCTAAAAACCTAAACCCTAGTTTTAGAGTAGAAGGGATTTTAGGTCAAAGCAATAGTTTAAATGCACTCAAAAGCTATGAAACTTGGGTAGAGTGTTTCTAGGGTAGTTAGGACCCTTGGCTGATTTTACTAGAATTTTTGGATTATTGTTTTTAGTACTTCATTCATGAATATGTGTATAGCCCTATTTGATGTTTTATTTATTAAAGATTTTTAATTCAAATAAGGCCCCCTTAAAACTCTAGAATTAGATGTTGTTGGCTAGTGGAAATGCTCATGAATTTTATTTTAATTTTTTCTTGAATAGATAGAGTAGTTCTTTCACAAGTGTTATTAAAGGGCCTTATGGTTTAAAAATATTTTATGACATAAATAGTTTCTGGAAAATTATGAAAGTTGGTAAATAGAGTTTTTAAATCATTTTGAATCAGTGGGATTTTATTCTTGATTTTTGGAGTTATTAATATAGTACTTGATTCACAAGCATGCTAGAATAGGGTTTTAGTAAATGATTTATTATAAATTAATTTCCAGCAGTAAAATTATGAAACTTTTATAGTACTATTTTCATGGTATTTCTAGTACCCTGTAATTAATCCAAATGATTTAGAAGAGAATCTGATGTAGTTTATTCATTAGACATGAATGAAATAGATTATTGCAAAAATATGTTTAGGCCCCTTAGACCTTAGTGAAAATTTCCAAACCTTGGATATATCATTTTTAGATATATTAGTATTTGTCTTAAATTTATTATGATTTATACATGACTGAAAAGTATACTTTCTTGTTCAAATTTGGAAGACCTTGGATTTTAGTAAAATTAATTAATTAATAGATTCATTGAGAAAATTGTTATAACCGGGAATTGATTCAATTATGTCGTGATAGGCCCCCAGTAAATAACTTAGGCTGTTCGGATGAAAACACAAAGGACATCCTATCATAGACATTACTTAGTATAAGGTGGTCTGTAGTTAGTAACTTTGGGAAATGAGTAACCGGATAAGGTTTGGGTTAGCGTAAGGATAGCTTGTGTTGGTTGGATTTAAAGAAAGAGGATGGATCACCATAGGAGGTTTCAAGTGTGGTGAGGAATGAGTTGATGCGCTCTAGAAGGTGCGCGAGACCGACGAAAGATCGCCGTCCCCGTAAGAGTGAAGAGTCAAATCCACCCTAGGTTTAGTTTGATACAATTTATAGAGGGAGCGGGTAAGGGAAAAACAACCATTAACAATAAGTGCCTTGCGAAAGGGAACTTCGGGCCGTAATGCCGCCGTCTTGGTTCCTAGTGCCCTTTGAGAGCCCTTCACGGGGTATGCCGGGGGCAGTCCTGGGCTAACGTAAATCTTAAAACAAACGAAAGAGTAATTAGCCTAATAGGGATTCACATTGCACACACTCATTAGTTAGGGTTGGTAATGGTTAAGTCGTCCCGAGGTGTTCAAGGGGGCGCTGTCCCGTGGTGTTCTAAGGGATGAAGTCTGGAGATGAGCCGGACATTTTAGTCCGGGGAATTTGGTCTCGGATGTGGTTTATACGGACGGTTTAGTCCGGGAGTTTGACACTTTAAAATTGTTATATATTAAACTGTTGCATGTGCATAAAAATAGGAAAGATTAAGGTGGTGGGTTTTCGATATCGGGGAGTTCGATTGCACCGACACCGATATCGTTGACTCGGCAAGGTGACTAGCACTTAGCCAAGGTTAAGTCCGGCGGACCAGTTGGCAAGAGTACGCAGGAGTCCGCCTCGTGCACCAGGCATTGAGGGCGTACGATAGGTAAGTCCAGTAGTGCTTTTACTAGTTTTGAGGTGGGCGAGGCCCAACCCACCGCTTCTGTTTGCCACTACGGGAGTAACCTGGGAGTTATCTCCAGAAAGGGGGAACTAAAGGTTTGTGTACACAAAGTTGGGTGTGTGAGTTGCACTGCTTGAACATCATAACCCACCATATAGCTGCATGTCATAATCATTCATAACAATCTTGACACCTAAAATATAAGTGGAATGGGACGCTTATACTTTAGGACTTGCAAAACGACCCCTTGGTCTATAAGCTTGTGTGGGCAAGTTTATAAATTAAGGTCAATTTGATATATGTAAATCTGTTGCTTGATAACCGACACCCCAACGTATAAGCGGTATGGGACGCGTTATACGATGGGAGCCTTGCAAAAGATCCCTTGGCTTATGTGTACTCACATAAGCGAAGGTTTATGTTGAAGTTGAGACCGGGCGGTCTGTCGGTCTGGCTTGGCGGGTTATTGACCGAGCGGCTTGGCGGTTTGCCTCCAGCGGGTTGGTTGCTGCGTTGAGGTCTGAGGTCCAAGCGGTCTAGCGGTCTGTTACTGGCGACTAGGAGACCGGGCGGTCTAACGGTCTCCCTTGGCGGCTTGTCTCTCTCTGGCAGTGGCCGAGCGGTTAGCCCTTCTGTCTAACCGCGCGGCTTGTTCCGGTCTGTTGTTCTAGCCACCCAGATTCTTTTGTATAGTTTTAGTCCCACATCTCTTATTTGTATTCTCTCTTCTCTCCTCCATTCTATATAAGGGAGGCCATACCTTTGTAATAGATACCTTTTTCTGATAATAAAATTTCAGTTATACCATTTCCGGCTTGTTTTAGTTCGCTTCTTACATGGTATCAGAGCGATCGATCCTTTCCTCCTGATTCTGTCTTCTCTCTGTCCGGGCGGCTTGCTTCTCCGGCTTGCGCCCTGTCCGCGCGGTCTCCTTGTCGTTGCCCTCTGTGTGCGCGACCTGTTGCCTTGTTCTCTGCGATCTGTTGCCTGGTTCGCCGCGACCTGTTGCCTAGTTCGCCGCGACCTATTGCCCTGTACCTTGCCCTCTCTTGTGCTTCTGTTCGAGCGGACTGTCTGCTTGCCGCTCGACTTCTTCCCCTTTGCTTGTTACTGCGGCTTGGTCGTGGTCTCTCTGGCCGCTGGTGTCTGACATCCTGACCGCCGCAGTTTCTCTTCTGCCTATCTGCGCGGCCTGTTTTCTAACCGCGCGGCTTCCTGTTGTTTACTCTTATGGCTCTTTCTGATGCTTCTACTGCCACCACTCCTGCCACCCCCCCTGTAGCCAATCCGGCTCCTCCTCCTACTCCTTCCGGGAACCTTGGCACCGTTTCCAAGCTTGTCGGCTCCAACTACCCGGATTGGAGCGTCTCTTTCACCTTTCTCCTTTGCTCGCAACGCAAACGCCACCATCTCGTTGATGACCCTCCTCCTACCACTTCCCCTCTCTTTGATGACTGGGATGCGAGTGACGCTCTTGTGCGTACTTGGCTCGCTAACAGTCTATCCGATGAATGCCTTCCCGTCATCCGTCATGATGAGACGGTGAAGGCCGCTTGGCTTCATCTTGCTGCTTTGTATTCCAAAGGGGCTCAGACGTCCCGCATCTATACGTTGTATGCGGACCTCTTTGCCCGGCCTACCTTGTCTCCTGCTGCTGCCTACCAACAAGTTCAAGCTCTTGGGGCTGAGATTCTTCAGAATCGCCCCTTTTCTGCGGATCTGGCTCAACAACACAAGCACTTCCAGGAGCTTCTGGTTGTGTGTTATCTGCTCCGTCTTCCTGACACTTATGACATGATCCGCCAACAAATTCTGGGTGAGGCGGAATCTCCTACCTTAGATGCCACCGCTGCTCGCATCGCCGCTGTCACCTCCCTCCTTCAGCGCCCGCTTCTACCCGCTCCTTCTCCTCCGGATAACTATGCTCATCAAACTCAGCGGAGTGGCTCTGGTAGCCGCAGTCATCAGTCTGGCGGACGTCCTTCTTCCCGCTATCTCTGCTCTCACTGCGGCCGCACCGGACACACTCTTGACCGCTGCTGGACCAAACATCCCCATCTTCGCCCCTCGGGTGACTCTTCCGCCTCTTCTTCCAAGCCGTCTGCTTCCGTGGTCACATCATCAGGTAGTGCCCATATAGTCACTCAAGGTAAATGGCTTATCGACTCCGGTGCTACTAATCATATGACGGGCAATCCTCAGTGCTTCTCTCTCCTCGAACAGCATGATCGATTGCCCCGGTCCTCATTGCAGACGGTTCTCCCTCCCCGGTTCATGGGTCGGGAGTGGTTCATGTTACTCCGTCCCTTCGGCTAGAGGACACTCTCTATGTGCCCAAGTTTCCGTGCAATCTGTTATCGGTTACTTCTTTGTGCAAGCAGCTTCAATGTTCTGTAACGTTTACTCCATCTTCTTGCTCTTTTCAGGATCCGAGCTCCCAGCGGACGATTGCTACTGGGACTGAGAGCGGCGGCCTCTACTTCCTCGACAACGTTTCCGCTTTGTCCGCCTTCTCTTCTTCTTGTACGGATCTTCTCCAGTGGCATCTCCGTCTCGGTCATCCTCCACCACGGCTTCTGCATCAGCTTCTGCCCCACCTCCCTCCCTCCACTACTCCTCTCCACTGCGAAGCATGTCAACTTGGCAAGCATCATCGTTCCTCCTTCCCGCCGAAGCAAGGTCGGGGCTCTACCCGTCCGTTTGATCTAGTCCACTCCGATATCTGGGGACCTGCTCCTACCCTTACTATTGGTCGGGGTAGTTCTTATTTTGTAACTTTTATTGATGATTTTTCTAGATGTACTTGGGTGTATCTCTTACGAGATCGCTCTGAACTTTTTAATGTATGGACCTCCTTTTATCATTTAATCAAAAATCAGTTTGGTGTTAGTGTTAAAACTTTTCGCTCTGATAATGCAAAAGAATACTTAAGTCATGCTTTTACCTCTTTCTGTGTTCAACATGGCGTTATTCATCAGACAAGTTGTGTCTATACATCCCAACAAAATGGGGTGGCGGAACGCAAAAACCGTCACCTCCTCGATGTTGCTCGCACATTAATGACTCAAATGCATGTCCCTCGCTCCTATTGGGGCTATGCTGTTCTTCTTGCTTGCTATCTCATCAATCGCATTCCCTCCTCTGTTCTTCAGGGAAAAACCCCTTTTTCCATCCTTTATCCTGGCAAGGAGCCTTTTCTTCTCCCTCTCCGAATCTTTGGGTGCACTGCTTTTGTGCATGTCCCATCTGCCACCCGTAACAAGCTCTCCCCTCGCTCCACCAAATGTGTTTTTCTGGGGTACTCGGTCACTCAGAAAGGCTACTGCTGCTTTGATCCTGTTCTTCGTAAACAGTTTGTCTCCGCTGACGTTACCTTCTTCGAGAATGCCTCCTACTTCTCGGATGCCTCCTCTTCTCTTCCTCTCACCTCGGATGCTCCTGTTATTCCGTTCGTTCCCTCGTCTCCTACTGCGATATCCGCTCCTCCTCCGTCTCCGCCCACTCCTCTCCCTCCGCCTCTCTCTCCGCCTCCCTCTCCCTCATCTCCGCTGCCGTCGCTCTCTCCTCCCGGGCCAGCTCTCTCTGCCACGGATGCTCTGGATGCCGAGGAGCCCGCCGACCTGGATCTTCCTGTCGCTCTTCGCAAAGGGGTGCGGACGTGTACCTTACACCCCCTTGCTGCTGTTGTTTCATATGATCGTCTTACCCCTTCTCACAGGGCTTTTGCACTGGCTATCTCTGCTACTACCACACCTCGTTCCTACCAGGAGGCCCTTGCCATTCCTCACTGGAAGCTGGCCATGGATGAGGAAATGGCGACCCTCACAGAGCGGGGTACCTGGACTCTTGTCCCTCCTCCTCTTGATACAGATGTTGTTGGCTGTCGATGGGTCTTTGTAGTCAAGTTTGGCCCAGATGGCACTGTAAACCGTTACAAAGCTCGTCTGGTGGCTAAGGGCTTTACTCAAACCTATGGGGTTGATTACTTTGACACCTTCTCTCCCGTGGCTCGTCTCAGCACTATACGGGTCCTTCTCTCTGTGGCAGTCAACAAAGACTGGCCCCTTTCCCAGCTGGATGTCAAGAATGCCTTCCTTTATGGTGATCTTCAGGAGGCCGTCTACATGGAGCAACCTCCAGGGTATGTTGCTCAGGGGGAGACATGAGTCTGCCGGCTACAGAAGGCAATCTATGGCCTCAAGCAGAGCCCTCGAGCTTAGTTTGACAAATTCAGCGGCATCGTGGCGGCCGTTGGTTTTGCTCGCAGCACTGCTGATCACTCTCTATTTATTCGCAAAACCTCTTCGGGACTGGTGGTTCTTGCAGTATATGTGGATGATATTCTTCTCACTGGTGATGACCAGGAAGGGGTAGCCTTGACAAAGCGGCATCTTCGCCAACATCTAGTCACGAAAGATATGGGTTCTCCGAAGTACTTTTTGGGGATCGAAATCTCTCGGAAGCCCAACTCTTTAGTCCTCTCTCAGCGTAAGTATGCTCTTGATATTTTAAAAGAAGCAGGATTGACTGGGGCCAAACCTGCCCGATGTCCCATGGCTGGTGGAGAAGACAAAACCTGGACAGATGATTCGCCTCTTCTTTCAGATGCTTCGCGGTACAGGCGTCTAGTTGGTAAGCTCATATACCTCACCGTGACTAGGCCCGACATCTCCTATGCTGTGGGCAAGGTGAGTCAATTCATGCAAGCTCCCAGGGAGTGCCATCTACAGTCCGCCTTGCGGATCTTGGAGTACGTCAAAGCAGCCCCTGGGAAAGGATTGCTCTTTCAGAAGAATGATCATCTGAGGGTTGAAGCTTACTCAGATGCGAGTTACGCGGATGACAAAGGGGACCGCAAGTCTACCTCCGGTTTCTGTACCTTTGTTGGGGGCAATCTGGTAAGTTGGAAGAGCAAGAAGCAATCTGTTGTCTCCAGGTCCAGTGCTGAAGCTGAGTATCGGAGTATGGCATCGACCACTTGCGAGCTAAAGTGGCTACGGGCTCTCATGTTGGATTTAGGAGAGGTCTACAACCATCCTCTACCTATGTTCTGTGACAACAAGGCTGCTATATATATCTCCAAAAATTCAGTCTTCCATGAGAGAACCAAACACATTGAGGTCGACTGTCATTTCATTCGTGAAGAGATTCTGAAGGAACAAATTTGCACTCCCTTCGTCACGTCTGAAAAAGAGCTGGCTGACATCTTCACCAAGCCAGTATCCGCCTCATTTCTTCATATATGTGACAAGCTGGGCATGATCGACATATATGCTCCAGCTTGAGGGGGAGTGTTGAAGTTGAGACCGGGCGGTCTGGCGGTCTGGCTTGGCGGGTTATTGACCGAGCGGCTTGGCGGTTTGCCTCCAGCGGGTTGGTTGCTGCGTTGAGGTCTGAGGTCCAAGCGGTCTAGCGGTCTGTTACTGGCGACTAGGAGACCGGGCGGTCTAACGGTCTCCCTTGGCGGCTTGTCTCTCTCTCTGGCAGTGGCCGAGCGGTTAGCCCTTCTGTCTAACCGCGCGGCTTGTTCCGGTCTGTTGTTCTAGCCACCCAGATTCTTTTGTATAGTTTTAGTCCCACATCTCTTATTTGTATTCTCTCTTCTCTCCTCCATTCTATATAAGGGAGGCCATACCTTTGTAATAGATACCTTTTTCTGATAATAAAATTTCAGTTATACCATTTCCGGCTTGTTTTAGTTCGCTTCTTACAGTTTAATTTCTTACTTACTTCCTTTCTGTTATACCTATTACAACATTTATACTGTTCACCTGCTATAACTTGCTAGTTAGGTCCACCGTCATCTGCTTTGGAATTTATCTCCACTTTCATGTCCTCCCCTTTCTTTCTCTCCGCCCGGTGCCTTAGAGCGTGGGGGAAGGGGTGGGGGATGATAGAGCTTAGTCTTTTAGACTAACGATTTTCGAACCATATCATATTAGGGGATCACGGAGCCCAGCATGGAGGAGCAGCCCAGGAGGCCGGTACGCTTGGAGATGGGGCAGTCTAGCACTGGAGTCCAGACTACAGGGACCGTGAGTCCCGACCTTTAGTAGAGTTTTAGTTTTTGCTTCCGCATTGAGTGATTTTGTAGTGAGGACTTGATGTACCGGGCATGAGCCCTTATATTTCTAGTATCTTTGTTCTCTGATGATTTCTGTGGACACTCCCTTCGTGGAGTTTATATATATGTGATTTATTATTGTGGACTGCATTTCTCTTTCTTTACTATATGCTACTTAATCGTGATCGAAAAGGACGGCAGAATCGGCGCGTTGCAGTGACGACCTTCCCGGGTGCGAAGGTGTCACCTCAAAGCGGCGGTTCTGGGCATAAGACCCCGGGCTTTCAAAAAAAAAGGGGGTCTTACAAAGTGGTATCAGAGGAAACATCGATCAGATTAGTAGCAGTCCACAAATCCCTGGGTCACCTCCGCGCGAGTTTAGTTTGCGGACAAACTAAGCAGCAGAAGCAGTGGTGTGCCCATTTGGGGAATCACAAATAATTGTCCACCTTTAAGTTCTTATGAACCGATTTCTCATAGAAAAATTTTCTTTTTGCAGCCTTCAGCACAGCCTACTCCACAGGGTGAGGTTCTGCAGACTCCGGATGCTGCACCACCTCCACCAGTTCCCGCTCCTTTCCTACAGACGGACATGGGGCAGACTCTGACAGCCATCCTAGAAGCCTTCAGGGCTCAACAGGCTCCGGCTCCGCAGCTGATTCCGGGAGCCAACTGGCTGAGTATCTTCCGAGGACTTTCTCCCCCGTCCTACTTAGGGACAGAGACGGCAGTTCGGACAGAGGAGTGGTTGGACATCATGCATGAGATGCTGACTGGGATACGATGCCTGGTGGAGGAGAGGGTGGCATTGGTGGTCTCTTGCCTAGAGTCCCATGCCAAGAGGTGGTGGAAGACGCTCCTGGACAAGACTTATGCCGACAGGGAGGTTGCGGAGGTCACTTGGGGAGAATTCAGGGTCGCGCTGTTGGAACATTTTGTTCCGCAGTCGGCCAGGGATGAACTTGAAGACCGGTTCTTACAGCTGAAGCAGGGCACCAGGTCGGTGGTGGAATACCATCGAGAGTTTGATCATCTGGCTTGATATGCAGATTCTTATCAGCTGGACGAAGCCGGGTACACCAAGAGGTTTTACAAGGGCTTGAAGGAGGATTTGAGGGAGGCTCTATTGTTCGTGTCCGATGGGCCTATCCCTTGGATTCTAGAGATGGCCAAGAGGATCGAGGCAGACAGGCACGCTACCCGAGGCCGGAAGCGGCCAACGGAGGATCAGAATCGTGGAGCAAGAAATGAGCAGTGACGAGGCCGTGCTACAGATATGGGCAGGATGGAGGATCAGCCTCGTCAGGAGGTGAGACAGGAGCCGAGGGAGCAGGTGGCTCTGGCTCCCCAGCCTCTCCAGATACGGGAGATACCAAGACCACAGATGCAGGATGTGCAGAGACCAGGAGGGAGGGCTTACCTTCCACCAGAGTGCTTTCACTACCGTCAGGTGGGGCATATCAAGAGGAACTGCCCTATGAGAAGGGGGGCCCCTTTAGCACCGCAGATTGCCCCACCTGCTCAGCATTATGGAGGCCGAGGACGCGGTCAAGGACAAGGATATCAGGGCGGAGACCGTAGGCAGGAAAGGGAGCAGGTATATGCACTGGACCTGGCCCAACCCCGGCATCCTGAGCAAGTGATCACAGGTACGATAATGTTTTGTTTGCTTTGTTTTAATTCTTTTTCCATCCTTTCCGAGGAAACTATTGTCTTTAGCATTAGGTAGTAAAAACCAAGAACAGAACTCTAAGTTAAGTCACAATCTCAGGCATTGTCTTCATTTGCGGCAAACCCGCACACACTCTCTTCGACACGGGTGCCTCGCACTCATTTGTGTCGGAGACCTTTATCCAAGGGTTGGATGGCGTGGAGAAATTCACGGGGTCGATGATGAAGATACGGCTACCTGACGGGTCGGACCTGTTCACCTCATCCCATTGCAATATGGAGGCATGGATAGGCGGGAAACCTTTCGAAGCGTCAGCGACGATCTTGCCACTGCCAGATTATGATCTGATTCTGGGTATGTCATGGCTCCATTGGAACCATGCCCAGATTGACTGCTTGGCCAAGAAGATTACCCTTAGATATGGGGATTCTTTCATCGTGATGGAAGGTATTAGATCTGCGTCCCATATTTTCTTATCATCTATTCAGACGGTCAAGGCCCACATGCAGGGCGACGAGATCTATCAGATTCTTTTCGAGATGACAGAAGTCAAGGGATCCTTATCCGACGTTCCCGTAGTGCGAGATTTTGTGGACGTCTTCCCGGAGAAGCTACCAGGGCTACCCCCGCATAGAGAGCAGGACTTCCAGATATTGCTTGTGCCAGGGGCAAAGCTGGCATCCAGAGCTCCCTACCGCATGGCCCCAAGGGAGTTGACGGAGTTCCGGAGACAGTTGCAGGAATTGGTGGAAGCCGGGTTTGTTCGGCCGAGCTCTTCGCCATGGGGAGCCCCAGTGTTGTTCGTCAAGAAGAAAGACGGAACACTCAGGTTGTGTATCGATTACCGAGCGTTGAACCGGCTAACAGTCAGGAATACTTATCCTCTGCCAAGGATAGATGAGCTGTTTGACCAGCTGGAGGGAGCCCATTTCTTCTCGAAGTTGGACTTGAGATTGGGCTATTATCAGTTGCGGATCAAAGAAGAGGATATTCAGAAGACTGCTTTTAGTAGCAGGTATGGACTCTACGAGTTTACCGTGATGCCATTCGGGCTCACGAATGCGCCATCAGCATTCATGACTCTCATGAACCGGGTCTTCAAGTCTTATCTAGATGTGTTTGTCATCGTTTTCATCGATGACATCCTCATTTACTCGAGGACCGAGGAGGAGCACGCGAGGCATCTGACGCTGACCTTGGAGAGGCTACGATAGCATCAATTGTATGCCAAGTTCAGCAAGTGTCAGTTCTGGCTGAAGGAGGTGGCCTTTTTGGGACACGTTATTAGCGGAGCAGGGTTGGCAGTGGATCCAACCAAGATTCAGGCAGTCTGAGATTGGCCAAAGTTGAAGACAGCTACGGACGTACGAAGCTTCCTAGGACTTGCCGGCTATTTCCGGAAGTTCGTAGAGGGTTTTTCTAGGCTTGCCCTCCCACTTACCTCTCTGACGAGGAAGGAAATACCATTTTTCTGGACACCGCAGTGCGAGACGGCGTTCCAGGAGCTGAAAAATCGACTCACTTCGGCCCCGATTCTTGCCCTCCCATCGGGGAGAGAAGGATTTCAGGTTTATGCAGATGCCTCCTACCAGGGCATGGGAGCAGTTTTGATGCAAAAGGGACATGTGATCGCTTATGCCTCCCGCCAGTTAAAGAAACATGAACAGAACTACCCAGTTCACGATCTGGAGATGGGAGCGGTCATTTTTGCATTAAAGGTCTGGCGGCACTACCTCTATGGAGTTCACTGCGATATATTTTCAGATCACAAAAAATTGAAGTATGTGGATACGCAAAAGGAGCTGAACATCCGGCAACGCAGATGGGTGGAATTTCTAGCGGACTATCAGTATGAGATGCATTACCATCCGGGTAAGGCAAATGTGGTGGCCGATGCACTGAGCCGGAGAGCTTCCACAGCTGGAGCAGGACCTCAGCTTATGTCTATGGAGCTACTACGAAGTTTTGAAGAAAAGCATATCACTCTGGTATTACCTAACGACCCTGAGCTGTACGAGGAGTACCTGGCCGCTACGAGCACCACCTATGATATTCATGACAGAGTCAGAGATTGGCAGAGGCGGGATGCCAAGCTAGAGCCGATTTTCCGGGCCTTGGAGGCAGGCTCAGCTGGGGACTACTCAATGCGAGATGGATTGATATGTTTCAGAGGTCGGGCTTACATACCGGATGGAGGCTAGATTTGGGAGGATATCATGGTCGAGGCTCATCATAGCAGATTTTCTATACATCCCGGGATCACAAAGATGACGGTAGATTTGAAGAAGACTCTATACTGGCCCGGCATGAAGAAGGACATCATCTACTTCGTGACCCACTGCGAGGCGTGCCAGTTAGTGAAGGCAGAGTGTAGACATCCCGCTGGTTTATTGCAGCCACTCCCGGTGCCAGAGTGGAAATTTGAGGACATCGCGACGGACTTCATCCATGGCCTACCTCGATCACGGACGGGAAACGATTCGATCTGGGTGATCGTGGACCGTCTGACGAAGGTGGCTAGGTTCATCCCGATCAGGAAGGATGACTTGTTGGAGTGTTGGTTCGGAAGTTCGTGGAGCAGTATATTCGTTATCACGGCGTGCCAAGGACGATCATATCAGATCGAGATGGTCGGTTTACATCCAGAGTGTGGAGATCGGTGCAGGCTTACCTTGGCTCCCGACTGACCTTCAGTACGGCTTTCCACCCCCAGACTGACGGGCAGACGGAGCGTACCAATCGGACGCTGGAAGACCTCCTGAGACTATGTATTGTAGACCGCAGAGAGCCCTGGGAGAAGATGCTGCCATTGGTGGAGTTCTCGTATAACAACAACTACCAGTCCAGCATACGGATGGCTCCTTACGAGGCCTTGTATGGGAGAAGGTGTAGGACACCGTTATCTTGGCTGCAGGACGTGGATCCGAAGATTCTAGACTCAGAGTTTGTGGAAGACACCGTGGCTCAGGTGAGACTGATCCGGGACCGGATGTTAGAGCCACAGAGCAGACAAGCGAAGTATTATGATGCTCGGCATCGTCAGGTGGAGTTTCAGATCGGGGATCAGGTGTTCTTGAAGATCCGGCCGATGCATGGAGTATCACGGGTGCGAGGTCATCGGAAGAAGCTCAACCCGAGATACATGGGACCGTTCAGGATCCTGGAGCGGATCGGTCCTCTAGTTTACCGGCTGGAGCTGCCACCGGAGCTGGCCGGCTTGCACGACGTTTTTCACGTGTCTTCACTCAGGAGGGCTTTACTACGCCAGGAGTTGCAGAATACGGCCACTGATGGGCCGGTAGCCTCGGATCGATCTGTACATTTGGAGCCGATACGGATCGATGACCAGGGGATACGAGTCTTGCGCCGCAAGAAGATCCTGCTATTCAAGGTCTTGTGGAGGAACCACGGACGAGAGGAGCATACTTGGGAGCCTCAGGACCTGATGCGGGAAAAATATCCGGAGCTATTTAGTCAGGTATACCTCGCAACTCCTTCGGTGTGTTAAGCGTTTTTCCTTATTTTTCCAGTACTAGTTGAATTATTTAAAAATGTAGAGGCTAATCCTTTTGTTTATTGGGGCTAGCCCTTATGTTGTTAACCTAGTAGGTGCTTCCACGCTTCATGGGATGTTACAAGCTTAAGTAATCCCGGTAGAAACTCCCGTAGACTTAACTTTAATTTCGGGGACGAAATTTTTGTTTTTGTTTATTGGGATTTGTAACATCCCATTTTCAAATTGGACCCCCCCTAGGAGTGGCTTTGAGCAAGACTAGGTCATGACAAGTTCTCAGGGAACCCAGGAGACCAAGTAACCTAAAAACCTAGTTGAGACCCTCTTGGTCTGCAAATAGTAAATTCCTGAACACTGATTTTGGGTGGCCTAGTAGGTTCATTTTGACTCTAAAAATCCCCTTAGACCTAATGTGGGCTCAATAAGTCACCAAGGACCTCTTGGGGTCAACCCAAATGGTCATGTTGACCAAAGTCAACTCTAGCCCTAAAATGGTCAAAGTGCCCTTACTAAGGGGCAAGTGACCTCCAAGATGCCATGAAAACCCCAACTAACCCTTCCTAGGCCTTAGGGGAGCCCAATGGGTCACTAAGGACCCATTAATGTTGACCCAAAAGGTCAAAGCCACTAAGTCCACATGTAACCCAAGTCAAGTCAACATAGCCTATTTGGGTTAACCCAAACTCAAGCCACTCTCTCCTCTAAGTTAACCTTGAGTGCATGATTAATATGATTATTCATAGCTGCCAATAACCTAGACCATTGACTAGTCAACCTAGTGACTAGGAGAGAGAGAGAGAGAGACCTAAATTTAGAGAAATAAAGAGGAGAGAGAAAGTGTTTAAAGAGACCACTTATGGTGGAAGGTGAACCACTCCCTTCATGATATTTCCTAAGGGAATTATAAACCTTAGTGGGCTGCCAATAGGTTGAGGGAGATGAGCAGCATCTTCCATGATAACTAGGAGAGAGAGAGGGAGCTCCATTTCATGATAATGGAGGAGAGAGAAAAATTAAGAGAGGAGGGAAGGGAGTGTTCGGCCAAAGGGAGGCCAAAGGCCACCCTTAATGGCTGAATTCAACTCCCCTGGGGAAGGGGAGAAGTTTCCAGCCGTTTCCCGGCCACCTAGGCCTTGGTTCAGCCCCCCTCCTCCATGGCCGAACCTAGCCATTAATGGCTTTAATGGCCATTTTCAAAACCACCTCCCCCCTCCCCTCCCGGCCATTTATACCCCATCAGCAAGCTAGGGTGAGGGATTTCGAAACCCTAGATAGGAGGGAGAACCGCTGCCGGAGCCACCAAGAAGAGGAAACGCCGCCGCCGCAGCCGCCATGCATTCCCGTCGCTCCACCCGCATCCAAGCCCGAACTCAGGTCCTCCCTCACTTCTTCCTTCATGCTTAGATCCTAGGAATGTTTAGGAGTTGATTTCGTGCTCAAACAAGACAGATTAGGAGTTTTAAATTTCAGAAAAATTCCATTTTTCATGGACTTTTGGAGCTCTCGGGTAGGGCGGCGCCGCCACCTCCGACCGCCCTAGCTCCGGCCATGGATAGCCCCCGCCACCGGGAACAAATGGGTGATGTTTCCCGGTGGTGGCGCCGCCTTAGGCCGCCAGAAAAGGGCCCGTAAAAACCACCTGTGCGGGCTCTTTTTAGGTCCAAATCGGAGAAGATGACCAGCTGCTGTTGGATCTTGCTTTAAGATTCATGCAACCCTATTAAATAAGTTTAATGATTTAAATATTCAATTTTCTGTATTTAATTACACAGATTTACTGTAAATGGAATTTAGGCCCCTGAGAGGCACCTACTGAAAAATTGTATAACATAAAAGTTGTAGGTATTTTGAAGACCTACAATTTGATATGCAGTGGTGAAAAATTGGATGAGGGGAATGCCCTGTAGAGCCTTTTTAGTAAGGGTATGTCCTACAACTAGGGCAGATTTCTTCTAAAAATTATTTAGGCCCCTTAGGGGCATGTTCATCAAAAATGATCAACATGAATGTTGTAGGAATTTTTATTATCTATAGTTTGATATGTAATGGAAATTTTTAGGACAAGTCTACTGACCTATAGGGCCATTTTTCTAGGGTAGGACCTATATGTAGGGCAGATTTTAAAATAATTCCCCACACTTGAACCTTGGTCAAAATGCTTTGAAATTTGGACAGGAACTCAATATCACCTAGACCTAACTCCTGTAAAAATTGGAGACCATTTGGGATAGTGTAACTTAGGGTGCTGCCCTAACCCTATAAAAGCTAGGGTAAGATAGTTTAAGGGTCAAATGACCTCCATACCCTCCAAAATTTTGGTGAGGTGTCCTTGTGATAGGTATCTAGGTCTGGTTCATATTTCAACTCATTTGGTTGAGTTTTGAATAGGAATCCTCTAAACCCTAGTTTTGACCTAGTGAAGGGAAGCTTAGGGAAAAGGTACTTTTGACACTTGTGTGATCATGTCACCTCAACAGAGGTTGAGATTCTGACCACTGGTTTTAAATGATCCTAAAAACTCCCTTAGGGAAAATGGGATGGATTAGGGTATGTTTACCCTAGGGCCCAGGTTCAAACCCTAAATGTGGACTTTGGGGGCTTGTGAAGGACATAGGGGCAAATGCCCTTGTATGGCCTTGGGTTTTGGTGGAGAGGTACTTAATGGGTATTTAACCCTCTGGTTGTAATATTAGAGAATTTTGAAGTAGGTAGGTACCTAAAAACCTAAACCCTAGTTTTAGAGTAGAAGGGCTTTTAGGTCAAAGCAGTAGTTTAAATGCACTCAAAAGCTATGAAACTTGGGTAGAGTGTTTCTAAGGTAGTTTGGACCCTTGGCTGATTTTACTAGAATTTTTGGATTATTGTTTTTAGTACTTCATTCATGAATATGTGTATAGCCTTATTTGATGTTTTATTTATTAAAGATTTTTAATTCAAATAAGGCCCCCTTGAAACTCTAGAATTAGATGTTGTTGGCCAGTGGGAATGTTCATGAATTTTAGTTTAATTTTATGTTGAATAGATAGAGTAGTTCTTTCACAAGTGTTATTAAAGGGCCTTATGGTTTAAAAATATTTTATGACATAAATAGTTTCTGGAAAATTATGAAAGTTGGTAAATAGAGTTTTTAAATCATTTTGAATCAGTGGGAGTTTATTCTGGATTTTTGGAGTTATGAATATAGTACTTGATTCACAAGCATGCTAGATTAGGGTTTAAGTAAATGATTTATTATAAATTAATTTCCAGCAGTAAAATTATGAAACTTTTATAGTACTATTTTCATGGTATTTCTAGTACCCTGTAATTAATCCAAATGATTTAGAAGAGAGTCTGATGTAGTTTATTCATTAGACATGAAAGAAATGGATTATTGCAAAAATATGTTTAGGCCCCTTAGACCTTAGTGAAAATTGTCAAACCTTGGATATATCATTTTTAGACATATTAGTATTTGTCTTAAATTTATTTTTATTTATACATGACTGAAAAGTATACTCCTTGTTCAAATTTGGAAGACCTTGGATTTTAGTAAAATTAATTAATTAATAGATTAATTGAGAAAATTGTTATAACCGGGAATTGATTCAATTATGTTGTGATAGGCCCCCAGTAAATAACTTAGGCTGTTCGGATGAAAATACAATGGACATCCTATCATAGACATTACTTAGTATAAGGTGGTCTGTAGTTAGTAACTTTGGGAAATGAGTAACAGGATAAGGTTTGGGTTAGCGTAAGGACAGCTTGTGTTGGTTGGATTTAAAGAAAGAGGATGGATCACCATAGGAGGTTTCAAGTGTGGTGAGGAATGAGTTGATGCGCTCTAGAAGGTGCGCGGGACCGACGAAAGATCGCCGTCCCCGTAAGAGTGAAGAGTCAAATCCACCCTAGGTTTAGTTTGATGCAATTTATAGAGGGAGCGGGTAAGGGAAAAACAACCAATAATAATAAGTGCCTTGCAAAAGGGAACTTCGGGCCGTAATGCTGCCGTCTTGGTTCCTAGTGCCCTTTGAGAGCCCTTCACGGGGTATGCCGGGGGCAGTCCTGGGCTAACGTAAATCTTAAAACAAACGAAAGAGTAATTAGCCTAATATGGATTCACATTGCACACACTCATTAGTTAGGGTTGGTAATGGTTAAGTCGTCCCGAGGTGTTCAAGGGGGCGATGTCCCGTGGTGTTCTAAGGGATGAAGTCTGGAGATGAGCCGGACATTTTAGTCCGGGGAATTTGGTCTCGGATATGGTTTATACGAACGGTTTAGTCCGGGAGTTTGACACTTTAAAATTGTTATATATTAAACTGCTGCATGTGCATAAAAATAGGAAAGATTAAGGTGGTGGGTTTTCGATATCGGGGAGTTCGATTGCACCGACACCGATATCATTGACTCGGCAAGGTGACTAGCACTTAACCAAGGTCAAGTCCGGCGGACCAGTCGGCAAGAGTACGCAGGAGTCCGCCTCGTGCACCAGGCATTGAGGGCGTACGATAGGTCAGACCAGTAGTGCTTTTACTGGTTTTGAGGTGGGCGAGGCCCAACCCACCGCTTCCGTTTGCCACTACGGGAGTAACCTGGGAGTTATCTCCAGAAAAGGGGAACTAAAGGTTTGTGTACACAAAGTTGGGTGTGTGAGTTGCACTGCTTGAACATCATAACCCACCATATAGCTGCATGTCATAATCATTCATAACAACCTTGACACCTAAAATATAAGTGGAATGAGACGCTTATACTTTAGGACTTGCAAAACGACCCCTTGGTCTATAAGCTTGTGTGGGCAAGTTTATAAATTAAGGTCAATTTGATATATGTAAATCTGCTGCTTGATAACCGACACCCCAACGTATAAGCGGTATGGGATGCGTTATACGATGGGAGTCTTACAAAAGATCCCTTGGCTTATGTGTACTCACATAAGCGAAGGTTTAATTTCTTACTTACTTCCTTTCTGTTATACCTATTACAACATTTATACTGTTCACCTGTTATAACTTGCTAGTTAGGTCCACCGTCATCTGCTTTGGAATTTAACTCCACTTTCATGTCCTCCCCTTTCTTCCTCTCCGCCCGGTGCCTTAGAGCGTGGGGGAAGGGGTGGGGGATGATAGGGCTTAGTCTTGTAGACTAACGTTTTTCGAACCATATCATATTAGGGGATCGCGGAACCCAGCATGGAGGAGCAGCCCAGGAGGCCGGTACGCTTGGAGATGGGGCAGTCTAGCACTGGAGTCCAGACTGCAGGGACCGTGAGTCCCGACCTTTAGTAGAGTTTTAGTTTTTGCTTCCGCATTGAGTGATTTTGTAGTGAGGACTTGATGTACCGGGCATGAGCCCTTATATTTCTAGTATCTTTGTTCTTTGATGATTTCTGTGGACACTCCCTTCGTGGAGTTTATATATATGTGATTTATTATTATGGACTGCATTTCTCTTTCTTTACTGTATGCTACTTGATCGTGATCGAAAAGGCCGGCAGAATCAGCGCGTTGCAGTGACGACCTTCCCGGGTGCGAAGGTGTCACCTCAAAGCGGCGGTTCTGGGCATAAGACCCCGAGCTTTCAAAAAAAAAGGGGGTCTTACAGGATGAATGACATAAGAGTGGAAAAAATAATTAAAAAAAGGAGAGATAAGATGTGGTCGGCTAATGCTTTTGGAAAATGCATGCATGTGGAAATTAAATGAGGAGGGGAAAGAGAGGGTGGTCGGCCATGTAAGGGGATAAATGGGCTGTTTTGGTGGGCTTTGTAGTTTTATTCTTCATGTGCTCGGGTTGCTTGTAGTTGAAGGGTTGCACTTGAAGAGGGCTTGGGTAGGACATGGTGGGCTGCTCCATAGGCTTGGGTAGGGGTTGAAGTGGGGGCTCGGGTAGTACCATGTAGGCTTGGTGGGCTGCTTGAAAGCTTGGGCTTGAACCTACAAATAAAAAGACAAAACAAACATTAGTTAATTTTTTTATAACATAACATAAATATAAGACATGAAAATACATAAAACAAATAAATAAAACTATTCATAACATAACATAACATAGCATATAATAAAACTATATATTTTTATATCATAACACAAAATAAAATTGCATCATAACAATAAAACTGTAATAAAACTAGGAATTATATTATTCTCACACAAAAAGCTTTTGAGAAGAAATAAAACAAAACATACATAAAAATACTTAAAATATGTAATTAAATTAGGAATTTTGCATACTAAACTACCCCAAAAACGATGACTAAAACAAGTCATCATATATCAACAAGTTTCAGGATGGAATCCCAAATCTAGGGTTGATGCCCTAGGGATTGTGCACCCAGCTAGGACAGATATAATATGTAATATTAAAGATACTTATCCCAAGGTAGGTAGGGGCTTTTCTTTTGTTTATTGTGGGCTTGTCCTTTATTTATTGGCAAAGTATTTACTGATTTGGGTTTCCCTTAGACCCCATCTAGAAAACATTGCGTCATGAACATAGTGAAATTAGAGTAAACTGTATTCGATGCTACTCGGGTATAGTTGTAGGGATAAGAATCTGGTTGGAAAGTGGAGATTTTATAGAGTCATTGCCTACCCACACAAACGAGAAATCTTATCACTGGAAGTATGGTGTATCTCGGAACATGTAACTCCCCAGAGTGAAGGAAGACGTCATGGATTTTGTGACGTACGGTGAGGTTTGTCGGCTGGTGTAGGTTACTGCAAGGGTTTTTGGGGAACTATTACAGTCACTTCTAGTGCCGGAATGGAAGTTCGAGTACATAGCCATAGATTTTATACATGGGCTACCCCGGTCTCATGCGGGGAATGATTCGATTTGGGTGTTTGTCGATAGACTGACAAAAGTGGCCAGATTTATTCCAGTTGCGAAGGATGCTCCGGTTAGAGTCCTAGTGCAGAGGTTTGTCGAGCAGTTTGTTCGTTATCATGGAGTGCCCAGGACGATCGTGTCAGATCTGGATTGACAGTTTACGTCTAAGGAGTGGAGGTCGGTTCAGGATTTTCTGGGTTCTCGATTGACATTCAGCATAGCTTTCCACCCTCAGACAGATGGGCGGACGAAGCGCACCAATCAGACACTGGAGGATCTTCTGCGCATGTGCATTTTGGACCGCGGCGAGCCCTGGGAGAGACTGTTTTCCGCTAATCGAATTCTCGTACAACAACAGCCATCAGTCCAGCATAGGCATGACCCCTTACGTGGCATTATACGGACGAAGGTGCATGACCCTGCTATCTTGGATCTAGGATGAGGATCCAAAGGCACTCGGCTCAGAGTTCGTGGAAGACACAGATGCCCAGGTGAGATTGATCCGGGATAGCATGTTGGAAGCCTAGAGCATGCAGGCCAAATACTACGATACGCTAATTCGTCATGTAGAGTTCTAGGTAGGAGACCGGGTTTTCTTGAAGATACGGCCAATGCATGGAGTCTCGCGGGTTCGCGGGCGGAAGATGCTCAGTCCGAGATATATAGGGCCTTATAGGATCCTGGAGCGGATCGGCCCCTTGGCTTACAGACTAGAGCTACCGCCGGAGTTGGCGGGATTGCATGACGTATTTCACGTCTCCTCACTTCGGAGGGATCTATTATACCATGAGCAGCTGATTTCCACTACGGACGGCCCGGTGGCCTCAGATCGATCAGTCAGCATGGAGCCAATTAGGATCGATGATACGACGGTGCGGGTCTTGTGATGTAAGAAGGTTCCGCTAGTCAAGGTCCTGTGGAGAAACCATGGGCAGGAGGAGCACACTTGGGAGCCATAGGACTTGTTGTAAAAAAAAGTACCTGGATCTCTTCAAGTCAAGTATACCTTCAACTCCTAGGGATGTTACATACCTTTACTTCAGTAGAAACTCTGTAGGCTTAACCTTAATTTCGGGGACGAAATTTTTATTTTTATATATTTGGATTTGTAACATCCCTCGAACAACTAGACCCTTAGAAAAGGTTTTGTCATGACTAGGTCATGACAAAACCATAAGAAGCTCAAAGGACCAAGTGAACAAAGGCCAAGGTGAAGTTCACCTTGGTCTGCCTATAGCACAGCCTCACCACCAGACCTAGGGTTTGACCTTCGGGCTTCAACTTGACTCCATGAACCCACCACAACACCCCTAACCCCTTGGGTGGTCCATAGGATCACTAAGGACCTATTGGGGGCAATCAAAGTGGTCAAGTTGACTTAAGTCCACCCAAACCCTAAATGGGTCAAACTGGCCTACTTAGGGTCAATTGACCTTCCCTTAGCTAAGTGGACCCCACGCATGCCTTCCTAACCCTAAAGTGAGCTCAATGGGTCACCAAGGACCCATTAGGGTCAACCCAAGAGGCTAAGTTGACCCAAGTCAACCCTATCCCTAAAGTGGTCAAAGTGCCCTAACTAAGGGGCAAGTGACCTCCAAGGTGCCAAGACAACCCTACCCAACCCTGCCTAGACCTTAGGGGAAGCCAATGGGTCACCAAGGACCCATTGGGGGTAAGCCAAAAGGTCAAATTGACCAAGGTCAACTCTACACTAGTGTTAGGTCAAATTAGCTCAAATGGGCTAACTCAAGCTCAATCCCAATCCACATGGGCTAAACCCAATTTTAATTAATAATATGGGTTAGTGGGCTTCCATTAGGCTGGAATGATCATCAAATTCATCCTTGATGATTAGGAGAGAGAAAAGCTCCATTTTCCCCTTTAATGGAGGAGAGAGAAGGTGGAGAGCAAGAGCCATCCATGGCATAGACAAGCCAATGGCCACCCTTTACTGCTGGATTCAACTCTCCTGTGGAAGAGGAGGAGTTTCTAGTTGTTTCTCGGCCTGGTTGAGCCCAAGTTCACCGCCCCCAAGCCATGGCCGAAATAAGCCTTTAGTGTCCATTAATGGTCATTTCATGTTAGACCCTTCCCCTCCCCCCATTTGATGATTTTAAAAGCTTCCCTAGGTCAAGAGTAGCAGTTTCCACACTTTACCTGAAGGAACCAAGGCCTTTGACAGTGCTGTTACAGAACACCTGATGACGCCACCACCGTCCATGGAAACTCGATGATCGGCCCAACTCCAGCCCACCACTAAGGTCCTCCTCTACTCCTTCTATAGATAGATCTAGGAATCTTTAGGGATAAGAATCGGGCTCAATTGAGCCCGATCGTGTGGAGATTTCCCCTGGTTTTTCTAAGAAAAACAAAGTGTCGGGTTCGCCTGAAACGGCCCCTCTGGCGGCCGTGCCGCCGCCTAGCGATAGCCACCACCTCAACGGAGGTGGTGGTGGCGGTGGCCGACCAGGGAGGTGGCCGAGTGGCCGACGGTAGTTGTTGGAAGTGGCTCCAGGTCGAGTAGATATAGGCCGTTGGCTGGAGGAATAAGAAAGCCCGCAGCCGCCCGATTTGCTTTAAGATCTGTGCAGATATTAATATATTAAATGTATTTTATGTGCATTTCTTTCACAGAAAATCACTTACCTTAGGAATTAAAATAAAAATTCTTTCTGGCCTATTCTGAAAAAGTGGTCAACATGAAACTTGTAGCTCTATGAGTCTAGTTTATTTTAAAATTAATTTTAACCAATTTGGAGTTCAGGTCAGACCTCAGCACTCATTTTGGTGAGTTCTATACATAGGGCTAAACATAGGTTGATTGGACTGATCCCATCAATCCTGACCTCCAAATGACTTGGAATTTAGAGCATAAGCCATTCATACCTAGACCTACATCATATCCAAAAATGGGATTTTTTGAATAATATTTTTCTAAAGTTTTGATAAACATTTCATTTTTAATGAATAGATTAATTAATGGGCCTAATGACCTCCAAATCCTCCCAAAATTTGGTGAGTCATCCTTGGGTTCAATATTACTCTCTTTATAAAATTTCATCCTATTTGGAGATGATTTGGTTTGGAATTTAGTAGACCATAGCCTTGGCCCAAAAGGGGTATTTTGGTCAAAGTGTCCCTTGTGGGTATTAGGTGGCCAAATCACCTCAATAGAGGTTGAATCTTGGGTCACTGATTTTTTATGATATTGAACTCCTTCACATGGAGTTTTTGGTGGATTAGGGTAGTTTTGCCCTAGGACCTATGTTCAAACTCTAAGATTGAACTTTGGGGATTTTTGAAGGGCATGCGGTGATATGCCCTTGTATGGACTTGGTGTTTATTCCATATGATCTTAGGGTGGTGAAATGCCCTAAGAAGGAATTTGGTTGTATTTGGACACATGCACCCCACTATAATCACTTGGAATTATTTAGGTCTATACACCTTATGGAGTAATTAATGGGTCACATGACCTAGGATCTTCATGACATTTTGGTAGGAGTAATCTTATAGTAATATTAACCCCTGGAATTTATTATAGGATGTTTAGATAACAGTAGCTATAACCTTCACCTTGCCCCTTTTTGATGATATTAAAGTAACTAGGGTTTAACTGTCTTAGAATGATATGAAACTTTGGCAAAGTAAATCAAATACCATTTGTATGCACTAATAGATTATTTGGAATAAATGGACATTTCTTCTTAGTACTTCATGTGTAAAGTGAACTAGTGCACCTTATTTTGATAAATATATGATAAATACTATAGCTTGCTGAAAAATTATGTTACTTAGCCAGAGAACTTTTTAGGACATAATAAAGCTTATAAAATTATTACATGTTGTTTGGATGAGTTTACAAAAATATTTCTTCACAAAGTGCACTATCATGGATTCTATTGAGGCATTTTTCTGTATAGTTTACTGACCTTGGAATTGCCTGAAACTTACTCAGTAAGGTTTTATGATCATAATAATGCTCTGTTAATTTTTGTATAATTCTTGTACAAGGAATTATTGTACTCCCTTCATTACCTCTAATTATTTGAATTATCTTGAGTTAATTATTTAGAGGATAATACATTTATGAAAATCTATGAAATTTGGTATTCCTTGATATCTTGCTGTCCTATAGTATTCATAATTTTTTTATGATCATAACTTAAGAGAATCTAGTACTTTATGTTCAAATCACCCTTGGACTAACTTTTTGGGAAAATTAAATAAATGCCAAATTATTTAGGAAAATTACAAGTTTCTAGATTTAGGCTAAAAATGTCATGATAGACCCCCAACAAATATCTTAAGACTTTTGGATGAAAATTTTAAGTACCTCCTATCGTATACATCATATAGCTTAGATTAGTCTGCACATAGTAAAACTGCAAAAAATGTGATAGGGTGTGAAATGGATATAGGGAGTAGGGGTTATTAGTTTACTGGTTATGGTGAAGTAGAAATGAGTTCATCATTGGGTGTCATGATGAGGAGTAGTGATGGGTTGACTAGCGTAAGTGGTGCTCGGGATCGACGAAGGATCGTCTTCCCTGTGGAGAAAGAATGTGTCATAATACACTAGGGTTAGATCCAGTATAATATTAAAGGGATTGGGGAATTGGGTAATAAACAATAATAGTAAGTGCCCTGCGAAAGGGAACGATGAGCTTCAACTACCATCATAGTTCCTAGTGCCCCCGAGAACCTTTCACAGGGAATACCCTGGGCAGTCCAAGGTTAACCAAAACCATAAGAATAAATGCTAAAGAGAAACTAGTATAACTAATGATTCACCTTCACACACCCCGGTAACTCAGGAGGTTAGTTTGTATAGTTATCCGAGTAGTAGGCTCGGGGGTAGTTATAACGGATAGGTTAGTCCGGGGAGCCGATGGCTCAGGATTTCTTGGATACATAAGCAAAAGGTGGTGGGTCTTCCGTATTAGACTGTCGTTCACACCGACGTCGATACGCTGACTCGGTAGGTGTGATTTACACTTAGCCAAAGGAAGTCTGGTGGATATGGCCAGCATTAGTACGTGGTGACTCTGGGTTGTGTCCTTCCAGAGGCGTACATAAGGGCTAGGCCTAGTAGTGTGGATACTCGCCTAGGAGTTGGGGGCCCGACCCACTTTCTCCGTTTGCCACTACAGAAATTCCTGAGAGTGAATCTAGCTGCCCAAATGGGGGGAACTAAATGTCTGTGCGCATAAAATCGTGTGTGTGTGTGTTGTATTGCATGAACATAACATTAAACCCACATAACATAGCATACCATGAAATATCATTCAACCCTTACCCCTAACATATAAATCAATATGAGACTTTTTATACGTTAGGCTTGCAAAATGACCCCTTAGTTTATAAGTTTGTGTGGCCATGCTTATAAGTTATGGTTATATTCTTATGGATATTTATTACCTGCCTTGCGATGCACTCTTTCTTTTATACTTATTGCTTGCTATTATAGAACTGCTAGCTTGTACTTCCCTTCATTAGTTCTATTTACTATTATAAATAACTGCTAGAGTAGCTCCACCGCCACCTACTTTCTTTGTACTCCCCACCTTCATTACCTTCCCTTTCCTTCTCCCCGCTCGGTGCCTAGGAGCTATGGGGGAGGGGTAGGTGATGATAGGACTTAGTCTTTTTGACTAATGGTCGATGACCGCAACATTTCAGCGGCTCCGGATGAGAGATAGGGAGAAGAAATAGGGGATACAACACCAGCAAAGTACGGTGCTCATGGAGGTGGGCCAGTCTAGCACAGGAGCACCGGCTACTGGCTCCGTGAGTGATTAGTTTACTTAGCTTCTGCGAGAGTTTGTAGTGAGGATTTGATGTACCGGGCTTGAGCCCATTTATATTTCTATGTACTGTTCTATTACAGTACTTTTATTATCTTGTGGATTATATATGATTTCTTTTATTTCATATTTTATGTGATTGTGGACTTGATTTTATCTGAACTGTGTATAAACTTCTTTCTCTTTGGTGATCGTAAAGGCCGACAAGATCATCGTTTTGTAGTGGCGACCTTCCCGAGTGTCGGTGTCACCGCAAAACGACGATTCTGAGCATAAGACCCCGGTGGTTTAAAAGAAAACAAATGGGGTCTTACAGCTCTCCACTCTCTAAAACTAATGGAAGGGTCAAAATGAGTTGAGAGTAGTTGTTTAAGGGGGAGCCATTAGTGGGTGGTCGACCATGAGCATATGATGCTCCTCCTGAGCTCCAAGTGGCCTCCCTTTGCTAGAATTCATCTAGGAATGATGAGGTGAGCTCAGATGAATGCTTGGGAACAAGAATCAAGCTCCAAGTGGCTGCAAATCTATGAAACCCTTCTCTGTCCTATTCCAAATAAGGGTAATTCAAAATTGCCCCCATGCATGCCTCCCCCCATTCAAATACATAGGGTAAGGGATGTAATTGGTTATTGGGTTGCAGTATGGGCCATGGCCATAGCTCATTAAAATTGGGCTTGACATCTAATTTTCCTCTTTAGGCTTAATTTTGACCAATATTGAATTTGGGGTTGACTTGGTTAAATTGGTGAGTAGGCTGATCCCACGAGATGGTCTTGAGTCCCTTGACACCACCCAATGTTGATTGGGTCAGGGTGAGGCCCCAATTGGGCTAATTGACTCATGTGGTTCAATTTTCACCAAAACTTACCTAAGTTTGATTTTGGTCAAATTGAATGAATTAGTTTACCAATTGATGGGTCTTTTGGGTCCATTGGGTCCCTAATGGGGTTATAAGGTTAGGGGAGGTCAATTTGACCAATTGAAGACCTAATGAATGTTGATTGGGTTGATTTGGACTATGTTGACCAAAAGTTGACTGTGGTCAATTCCTTGAAATTGGGTGGAACCAATGAGTGATTATTGACCTAATGACCTCACTTAGTGGTATGGATAGAATGAGTAAGGTCAGTTGAGCCTAATGGTGTTAAATAGGGCTAGGTTGACCTAAGTTTGGCTTTGGTTAATTTGGCCAATTTGGTTGACCAACCCATGGAGTATAGGGTCAGTTGGGTCTCCTTTAGGGTTAAGGACATAATGGTGAGGTAAATTTGTGCTTTTGAGTTCAATTTGAGGTAAATTGACCTAGGTTGACTTGTGCTTTATTGGGTGCACAATGTGAGTTCACCTTAGCTCAAGGGATCCTAGGGTCACCTTCTTTCCCTAACTCACATTTCATGACACCTGTCATTCCCTAACACCATCAAAGGGTCTAGTAGGAATAGGGATATTACATGTCGTTCGTAGTGGATGCAATGCTCATTGTCATTGCAGTCAGTAGGGGGTGTTTGTTCTGATTAAGTGTTGTTCTAGGGAGTTGTTATAGAATAAGAAACACTTTCCTACAGACAGTGCCTAATTGTTACCAATCGTAGGGTTTTTCTCCAGTCCGAATAATTAAACCGCCTTAGCTTTGAGTCGGACCGGACTCGCAAACAGTCAAGTGAGAACCAAACAAAAATGATAAGAGATTTTATAATGTGGAAAACCCAAAAAGGTGAAAAACCACGTGGTCGGATCTGTGTCGGGCAAAAATCCACTATTTCTCTTTGTTTAGAAGTGTGTTTCTTAGAGGGTGACAAGTCACCTATCAGTTACAAGCTTTGAGTACAAAGAAAAGAGGGAAAAATCTAAGTCCACGGAGCTTCCACGAACTGTCCACAAGAGAATCCGTGAGAGCGTTCCTTTGTGCCTTCTCACAGACTCACTGAAGCGTCCAAGTAAGCATTGAGCGTTGAGCGGACTATAGAGGAAGTAGAGCGTATTTCAAGCGATGGAACGATCTAAGTCTTACGTTCTCGCCGGAAAACCTCAGAACTTTCTCTACTCTCTGGAGTAGTTTGTCTTCAAATGAAGACCCGTGGGCCTTTTTATAGCTTTTTTGAAAGAACGCGTTGGTAATTGTGTCAAACTGAGCCTTTTGTTAAAAAATAATGTTGTTCTATTCCGGTTACCTGAATTGTCATTTTTTCCCAAAATGACGAACATGCCCCATGGGCGGCCCGGACAGGTTGCCTGACGATGGTGGTGGTAGGAGGCGGCCACCAACGTGCGCGCACACGCTTGTGTGTGCGGGGCACACACACGGGGCACGCGCGCAGGCTGGCCTTGAGCATGCCCACGAATGTGCGCTATGCCTTTGCGCGCTTGGTTTCACTCCCCCTTTCAGGGTGACTCTGGACCCTTTAAGTGGACGCGGCTTGCTCGTCCAGATTGTATTGCTTGAGTGTTTCGTTCGAAGTCCCGCCTGTTTGGCTCGGGTATCTCTAGGGGAAACCCCATCAACCATTAATAGATTTATATTTAAGAATCTACCATGCAAATCAGTGAATTAAATAAGTTTATTTATTTAATCATTTATATTAGTGAATCATCTATACTGATAATTCAAAGATAATATATTTGGTATGATATTATCTAACCACTATATAAATAATATGTTATCATATAAAAGATAATTATAAAAATTATGGATTTAGACTGCTCAGCTAGTGCATAATGCCCACTAGAGAAGGCCTAACTACTAAGCCTAATGAAAAAGAAGATGATGATGACACCATAATTTTTAAATTGTAATTTTACACAGTTTAATGATTTATTTTGATTTGACATGTGAACTACTAATTAAAATGTTAAACTAGGGTGCATGATTGGCAATTATGAATATTTAATGTGGCATTGAATCATATAATTTGTTGTGATTCATTATGTTGCAATAATATATGTATTTTTGTGTGCTACATTATGCTTTTAGCAAAGAAATATTAACATAAAGCTACACAAGTCAAATAAATTGGCACAATTTCAAGTGAACTTTCAAGGCATTCAATTATGTGATGAATTTCTTTGCAAATTAGGCTCCATTTGGCATGGCGGTGGCGGTCATGAACATGGGGTTAAATTGTAATTTGTTAACTCTCACCTAAGGAACTTCATCCACTTTTATGTTCAAACAGATGATGTTTGTTAAGTGATCCTTAACGAATGACGTTTTAACCCATGTGTTTGCGACTGCCACCACCTTGCCAAACGGAGACTTAGGCTGCGTTTGGCACAGCTTATCAAAGCTTATTTGCTCCGGTGAGGTTGGACAAAAACGCCATTGTATGTTTGGTATGACAATGTTACTACCATTATTAAAAAAAGAAACTAGTTTGGGACATAAGATTTTGATGTGACAATGACATTTTTGCCCAACCTCACCAGTGCAAATAAGCCGCGATAAGATGCGCCAAACGCAGCCTTAGTTTGTGTTATGCCATAAATTAGCCTCTTTTTTATGAAATAGTTATTGAAATCAAATAAGAGCTAACTAGAACTATTTCATCGTAGGTTTTCCAAAGCTACCTCATAGATGTTGATCTATAACAGACTAACTAAAATCACAAACATTCGGTCACAATATTTTAAAGATGAATGTATGATATAATTTATAGTGCAATTTTTCAATGTCAGATGTTTTAAAATGAGTATTTGTAACCAATGTGTAGTTTTAGTTATTTTGAATATTTGCATGAAAACATATTGCAAAATAATTCTTTAATATATTATGAGTTATATACACATATGTGTAGATGTGTGTGTGTATTTGATTGAAAACTACCTTTTCCGATTTCTAAAATGGTCACCTGATTTTATCTTAGATTTAGAACCGACTTTATTCCCTGCTTGAGGCTCCGTTTGGCACGGTGGTGGCGGTCATAAATGCATGAGCTAAACCGTCATTCGTTAAGGATCGCCTAATAAACATCATCTGTTTGAACATAAAAGTGGATGATGTTCCTTAGGTGGGGGTTAACGAATGACAATTTAACACCATGGATTAGGTAATGCATATTTCCATCTTTGAAGGATCTCGATCATTTGCGGTTTTCGTGGTTTATGCAAGCTATTTAGGCTGCGTTTGGGGCGGCTTATCGCGACTTATTTGCTCTGGTGTGGTTGGACAAAACAGTCATTGTCATACCAAAATCTAATGCCTCCAACTAGTTTTTTTTTGTAACATTTGTGATACCAAACCAACATTCTATGACAATGACATTTTTGTCCAACTTTACCGGAACAAATAAGCTACAATAAGTCGCGCCAAATGCATCCTTATACATTAAAAGAAGAGAACAATGGGTAGAGCTCACTCGATTCAACTCCTTAGTTAATCTACCTTGGGCGGTTCTTGGAGATTTTAATTGCATCTCTTGTATTGAGGAAAAGAAAGGAAAGACGACCTTTTGCAGCAAAGCTATGCTTGAATTTAGAGAGATGATGGACTCCTCTTTAACTAATATTGATTTCATGGGAAACGCTTTCACATGGACAAGTAGAAATAATTACCCAAATCTTCCTTGTAAATTAGCATAATTAGTGAGAGCATCCCTCTTATTTTGAAATTACAAAACACTTCTCTTATATTTTCATTTCATTATAAAAATCTCTCCTGGTCATTTCAGTTCATTGCATCCATGAAGAAAAATACCTCCTTGAACACTGTACACCGAGGGGGGTGTTTTTGTGCATGGATGTTATGAAATTAAAACTTCAGGGAAGGTTTTTGTAATGAAATGAAAATTTTAGGAGAAGTATTTCTCTATGTGTTGTCAGAAATTTAGCAAAGTTAGAGGGGAGGTGATGCAGGCCACCCCTACGCGATGCTAGCATTGAAAATAACAAATGGGAAACCTAAGGGACATTTACCCGAACATCTAAAGTGCTTTGACAACGTCCTAAGAGGCATTTCTACGAACACGTAGTGTGCGTGCGGAATTGAAAATTTTGGCGGAGCTTTGTTTGTAACGGCGCGATCTCACAAGTGGGTTTCTCCCAACCAAACCGACACGAACATCCACATACATATTGCATACCCTAACACAACACCTAAGCATTCATTTCCAAGCATTTATATACCAATACGGAGGGTGTTCCGGACTCAAGCCACGATCCAAAAATAGTCCGTAATCGGCCCTCAAAATAAATCAACGAGGATATACCAAATCCTCTTGATTCGTCCGAAATCCAAGGGCTAAACAAACCCCGATTTGCAGACGCCCAAGAAGACCTACCCTTACGGAAATCTTCGCAAAATTCGGAATTTAAGCAATGTAAAATTCAGATTTTAACACATGCAAATTGAAACAACATTTAGGATAAAATTAGCATTCATAATCCCACCAAGCTCACACAAATTTAAGAGGAATCACACAAGATTTGGGGGGAGAAATCGTTACCCAAAGTTCTGAAATTAAAGAGGAGAGGAGGATAGCTATGGAAGAGTCGCACTTCCAAAAGGGGGGTCACCGGAGTCGCACCGGATGAGGGAGAACCGAGCCGCCTTCTTCGGAGTCACACCGGAGGAGGTAGGAGTCGCTGGAGCCACAAGGAATAGCCCAAGGGGGGGGGGGGGCAGCAGCTGGGCGGCGGGCTTCTGAGGCCAGGCCGAATAGGAATCGGGAGGGGGGGCGGCTGAAGGCCGAAAGCTTCTAGGTTTGTCTTTTTTTTTCTTCAATATCTCTCTCTCCCTCACACTTACATATATATAAAATGTCACCTCACTCTTCCACCCTTCATCAAGATCAAACTAATCCTACCCTTAGAAAGTTTTAACAAAATGGAAAATACAAAATTAAAATTGAAAGACAACAACAAATAAGGTTATAAATTTATAACAGCTAAATTATAAATTTATAACACTTATAAAATGAAAACTAGAAAGGATTATAATGTTATTTCATACGTGTGAAATAACATTAAATCATGATGACGCGACGGTTGCGGCGACGGTAGCGGTGACGGTTGCGGCGACGGTAGCGGCGGCGGTTGCGGCAACGTCCATCAACGTCCACGAACAAGTAGCGGCGGCGGTCAAACGAGAACTCCATGTCGGCACGAACGAATGGCGGGGGGTCCTCGCCATCAGGAGGTCCCGATAAATGGCCCTTGACAAATATGTGGCATGTTCAACGTCGGGTTTATGAATGAGTCGGGTTTATGAATGACTCGACAGGATGCTTGTGAATAGGGATTGGGAGTGTTTTGAACCCAAGATATCGGTCACCCACCTTGCGAGGAAATTCTTGGACTATTGTCCACTCTTATCCAGAGTTATAAAGATCCAAAAAGAGGCCCTTCCTATTTCAAGTTCCAAAACATGTGGATTTTCTCTGATCAATTCTCCCAACTTATCGAAAGTAATAGGTTTAAAGAAATTGTGGGGTGCAGCGGGCTCGTCTCTCTTGTTGAAGACTGAATAAAAATATATCAAATTGTGTTCAATGAATGGAACAAAAATACCTTTAGGAATATCTTCAAGAAAGTCAACTGGGCGGAATTGGAGCTATCTAATATAGAAGAAGAGAACGACAAGACTCCCTCCCACCAGAACGCGGCTCTTCTAAAGCAACATCAAACTAATCTTGAATTTTTGCTTCTTCAAGAGAAACTTTTTGGAAACAAAATCTAGGGATAAGTTGATGAATGAGGGAGATAGAAATTGGGCGCTGTTACATGCACATCACTTTTGGCTATGTGCACACTTTTGATATGTACACACTATAAATTTTTTATTTGCACCCCAAAATGTCAATCAAACATCGTAAATTTTATTTGCATATCAAACTGTTAAATAAACACCAAAATAAAATTTTAGTTTTTTTACTTCATATACAAAAGATTTCTTATCTTTTACATTTCAAAACAACAAAAAACAAACAAAATAAAAAAAAACCAAAATCTCAAATCATTTCCACCGATATAACTAAAAATTTACACGGTCCATTTTTAAGTTCATGTACACATGCACGAACATAAAGATATGAATATTAGTTGTCTTAAATAAATAAATAAAATATTTGCAAGCTATTTAAAATAAAATATTAGTACATGCACGATCATTTTGCTTGTTCAAGCTTCCTTTTGGTCGCCCCTTTAAGCGACCCGGAACCAAAGGTTCTATAGTTTGGCTTGTTGTAGATCCAAAAGCTCCTATAGTTTTCTTTTCAATTCATTTTTTTTGAATAGCCGATGATGTATTGTATTTTTGGAGTATCTCATCCAACTCTACTTGTATGGCATGTGAAGCGAGGCTGAAGATGGGGTGAGGGAAGGGTTTCGGCTTTCGGGAGAAAATCGGAGTGGGGTGTGCACTTAGGTTTAATATGAGTGGGATTGGAAAAAAATAATTGTATTGTTTATTTTAAGAGTTTGGTGTGCACATAGCTAAAAATGGTGTGCACGTAACATTTTCCTTTATTTTAAGAGTTTGGTGTGCACATAGCCAAAAGTAATATGCACGTAACAGCGCCCTAGAAATATGGCGTGCTTTCATGCTTTGGTTAAGAGCAAGAGAAATATTAGGGCGTTGTTAAGGGCACATCAGTTTTGGCTATGTGCACCGCACTTTTTCCTAGTTTTTCGCGCTTTTTAGAAATACGTTTTGTACATGCATTTTTAGAAAAAGTGTTCAACACGAAAGTTGTAGATCTCGACGAGATCTACAACTTTCGTGTTGAACATTTTTCCTAAAAATGCATGTACAAGGCGTACTTTGAAAATACGCTCAGGTTTCGCGGTTTCTAGAAATACGCCTTGTACATGCATTTTTAGGAAAAGTGTTCAACACGAAAGTTGTAGATCTCGTCGAGATCTACAACTTTCGTGTTGAACACTTTTTCTAAAAATGCATGTACAAATCGTATTTCTAGAAAGCGCGAAAAACTAGGAGAAAGTGCGGTGCACATAGCCAAAACTGCGGTGCCCTTAACAACGCCCAAATATTACTTAGATCTCAATAATTATAAGTAAGGAGGGAAACATTATTGAATCTGAAGAATTCTGTCTTCAGATTCAATAATTATAAGTATGGAGAGAAATATTTCATGGAAATGCTAGTCGCACTCCATGCATGGGGTGCGGTTATCCAATGAGCCCCGACTAATGACATAACTTCCCGAGGCGTAACTGCCGCGGCAACAACCGCCGTCGCGCCAACCGCCGTCATCTTCCTTGCGCGCGCGATCCCTCGCCCGTCGGCGTGCCCGAAGCCACCTCGCGCCACCGCGACTGTGCGGCCGTCCCTGTAAGGGGCGGTCTCAGCCTGTTAGCCCTAATAGGGCAGCCAATCTGGCCGCACGATTTCTGTCGCTTCCCGCATAAGGGGCGGCCTCCTGCTTGCCCTGGACGGGCGGCCAATCCTTTTTTGCCGCACCTAATAGGGGCGGCCTCCCCGTCGACCCTAATCTGACGGCCTAATCGGCCACCCGATTTAAGCCGCCGCCCCTATAAGGGGCGGCCTCCTGCTCTCGGCTTCTCCCTTAGCATGGGCGGCCACCTTTCTATAACACCCCTTCTCAGTATTTCAGAAATCAGCAGTCCGGCCGGGTCAGCGATATAAATAAAACTATGAAACAGTATTAAAAACTAATATACAGCAGGTAAAGAAGCATCTACTAAAAATTTAAAACTTACAACGGAAGCTAAGAAAGCAAACTAAGGGTAACCACATACCTCAAATCTGGATTCACATAGCCACTAAACATGAATGGAAATCGAAATAACTGAAAATCTTGATAACATTAGTAATCAGATACAAGTTATATAAAACATTAACCAGGTACATTGTCCACAACTACAAGTACATGCTTAAATAGAGTAAATTGAATGAGAAAAATACTACACTGTCGCTATCATAACGCTCATCCTAGACATAGTTTCTCACCCGGGTCACCTGAAAAACATTGCCCACGATGGGTCAGAGTAAAGAAAAATAACTCCTCCTAGTGACACTAAAAATAGTTTTCATATGATGAATGTATGTCTTTAGAAAAATAGTTTTGTGCATTAAAAACCTTTTATATTATATGTTATGCATGTCTTCGCATTACTTTCTGGTCAAAAACATCTATTTGTCTATGTACGTGACTTTTAGATCACTAACCCAAGTACTGGCGTTCACTATCTAGTGTACTGTCTCACGACAGGTCTATACTAGAGTTCTAGGTGACTTCTAACCTACACATCTACTTGGAAGACTCTAGGCAGAGTAGCTTGTAACGCGCAACTGAAACTGGCGACCCGAGACCATCTTACGAACTCAATTATTCTAATGTCGCACGGACACGGTCTCGAATATACTAACTGTCTCAAAGGGAAGTAAACTCCCAAGACTACACTGCTCACAAGATACCATATGTCTTATGAGAAAGGTAGTGCGTCTCTACCGAGCACGGAAAGACTTGTGTGCTCATTGACCTTTCGGTCTGATGCTACTCTGCTTGGGATATCTTTTTTGTGGACTACTGAGCGAACCTTGACTTTCTTGTGGTTGACTAGAAGGGACATTCATGCCCTTGGTTGGACAACCTCCAAATCTACGTACGCGGGTAAAGTTTCGCACCTAAAGTAACTATTCATAATTTCACTAAATTGGGTCATGGAAAAGGGCGTCATCCTACACGTTTTCCGCGACCATTTTCCTACCACCACACTTCCCTATGCATGTTCATGATGCTTGTACGAAACTTACTCATGCATGTAACAAAATATAATTTTTGCTACGTCTAACTAACAGGAATTAAATTTCCTTACAGCGGTGTTGCGGCGCTCGTAGACTCGGCGCTGCGACATTAGCTTTTCCGAAGGCAATCTTACTGCTGGGGATCTTCAGAAAACTGCCTCGATCCCTCCAAAGTCCTGCAATATAGGGCAGCCCTAATTTCATAATTTTTCCCTTACGATTTTCCGAAGGAAAATTTCTATATAACTAGGGTTACCAAAAAAATGCTAAACTTCATATTTTACCTTTACGTGGAGAGATTGAGGCTCTCAAAGCGCCCAATCAAAATTCTGCGAAGGATCACGAACTCCAATACCTAATTAGGGCAAACAAAATGAAAACCTAGGGTATTTTAGTTTCCAAAACAAAGGATTTCTATGAAGGAATGGAGATAAGGGAGAAATAGACTCACTGGAAACCAAAGGTTTCCACTACCACCGGCTAGGGTTGAAACCCGGCACTTCCAAGGCCAAGGAAGGAAAAGGAAGGCTTGCTGGCGCCTGCAGAGGTGGGAGGAGAAATCGGATTGGACTTCTGGAGAGGAATCGGGCGGCGGCTAGGGCGGTAGAGGCACGCGGCTTGGCAATTAGCGGACGTCGGTGTCGGGTGAAAATAGGAGGAGTGCGGAAAACAGCGCTGATGGCTTTTCCCTTTTCTCCCGAAAAAAATAGACGTGTGAGCCTACAAGCTTTATTTTATTTCCGTGAGACAAGAGAGTATGTGGTTCTGTTGATAACCGCAAGAGGGAAAAATATGAGCCTTGCTATTGGCACCCCTAAATTCTCCCAAATACACCATATAAAAATGGATATTGGCACACCCAACTCACACTAACACTTTTTAAATACTAACTGAAAACGTCGCGCGCGTCAATTCTAAAGACAACATGCATTACACACTATTATTAATGCGCTTAACGAACTACAAACGCTAACAATAGGCAAAGCAACATTATACCTTGACGACATGCTGCCTCGATCAAAATTCGTCGCGACTCGGCCCTACTTAACGAACTAACGAATGCTGATCTCAAGTCAGAAACTCAGGTCGACGAAATGATTGCCGCGATCGACGATTTCTTTAGGCAGTTGCAGTTACAAAAGACAGAATAATTTCAAGGACTAATTACAGCCAATTAAACTCAGGTACTTAATGCTAAATATTCTTAATGAATATAGCCGTTCTAAGGAAGCATTAAATATTGATTAAATCAGAGAGTTTAATGTTATTTGATTCCCAAGGCACCTACCATTCTCAGGGAATGCTTTAGCTGTTTCAGATGAAATGAATTCAATGGTTTGAATTCCCCTCAGGACATTTTGTTATATATAATCAGAAGTTTTCTGCTTCACAAAAAAACAAGATTACCAAGTTAGGACAGATTCCAGGGTTATAGACTGAGACTGTTACAGATATAGATCAACACATTCAGTTCTACAGAGAATTTGCTTCAGTCTCTGCAAGTGCAAAGTCTTCACCAGTCAAAGACAAGAAGGCCTACACCCTGAAGAAAGGACTCCCTCTCCTAATAACAATCTCTACACAAATCAGGAGGAGCTCTTTGCATCTTCAACATCCACTAAAGTGTTCTTAGAGATTTGAGATAGAGAAGACAACAACAACTTATAGTTCATCCAACTGTGTACATGGTTTTAACTCCCTTCAAAAGTTTGCCCCTTTTAGTTGTTAAGTCTCCTGATCAAAAGACTTAGATTGGTTTTTGGGCACCTGATCAAAAGCTCAAAGGGCTTCTAGATCTCCCTTAAAAAAATAGATCTTGTAGTGACAGGGCACCTGAGCAAAAACCTGTTGTGGTAGGGCACCTGATCAAAAACCTGTAGTGGATTCCTACCAGGGTGGTAGAAGAGTGGATGTACCCAGGTTTATTGGGGAACCACTATAAACTCCTTGTGTCGTCTGATTTGCCTTTACTTTTTGTTTGTGTGTTGTGATATTTCTCTTTATACTTATATATATATCACTTTATTTTAATACGCTATAAAGAAAATTTAATAAATTTTTAAAATTCTATTGATCCCCCTCTAGATTAATCATAAGATCTATCCCTCACTTTCAATTGGTATCAGAGGAGGTTGTTTGGTTTCACAGGCTAACACCTGAACCAAAAGATCTTTGAAAGATTTTATTTACTCTAGTTTTTCTTTTATATCATGACACAAAATAAGGAATATTCAAGCACCAGACCTCTAGTGTGCAACTTAAATAAGTTTGTACTATGGAAGACAAGGATTAGGCCTTATATGAATTCCATTGATCAAGACATCTATAATTATATCTTATCAGGTACCCCTACACCAACTGCAATAACAAGCACATACAAGTGTAGATCCACCACCTGAGTGGACTGATGCTCAGAAGAAGTTGAAAATTGCAAATGCCAAAGCCATGAATATTTTGGCTCAATCAATGACTGATGACATTTTTCAGGAAGTTGCTGAATGCTCTTCAGCAAAGGATATTTGGGACTCCCTCACAGTAATGGTTGCTGAAAATATGGAGTGAATCAGATTCAGGAACTTCATCATGTACAACTGAAGATGAAGAAGAATCAAGAGCAAGAGAATTTTGTCTGATGGCAATAAATGCATCTTGCATCAATTCTGATTCAGAATCTGAGTTTGAAGATGACCAGGAAATCTCTTCTTTTGATTTCACTTCAAAACATTTTAAAACAGATTTAAATTTATTATATGAAGATTTGATTTAATCTGAGAAGGAAATAAAACTTCTCAGAGAGAAATTAACTGGACAAAATAATCTATCTTCTGAAAACATAAAACTTAAAGAAAATTTAAAAAAAGGCTCTTGAATAGGTAGCTTCTTTAAAATCAGCTAAAGAGAAAAAAGTTAGAAGATTTAGATAAAGTAACTAAAGTTTTACATAATATTAAACCAAAACCAATTAAGAATTTTCATAAAAATTATGTTCAAAATAATTCGTCGAACTGAGATCGACGAAATCATCATCATTTGTCGAACTCCGATCGACGAACTATGAACGCTAGATTTCAGTACAATTATCAAAGAAACTGTGATCGACAAAATCCATATGATTCGTCGAACCGAGATTGACGAACGTGGAACACAGAAAACAACTACTATCATTCTGTTAATGGAGCTCGACGAACCCACTTCCATTCGTCGAACTCAGATCGACGAAATCAATATGATTCGTCAAACTCAAATTTTCAAAACAAAAAATTTAATTCATTTCAAAAATGTAATCAAACACAGAAATTTATCAATCCTTTTACTCAATGGATCATCCCTCCTAGGAAACATCATCCACTAGGTTATAAAGACCAACCAGAGTGTTCTTATATTTCCAATTATTGTTATGAAAGAAAATTAGGACCCAAGGTAACCTAGGTCGAGAACACCTAACCTTCTTTTCAGGAAAAAAAACTATCCTACCATAGAGGAACAATGGTATTTGATAGTCTCCAGAAGCAGTTGTGTCTACAGACTCTTTTCAGAAAATCTATAGGTTGTCAAGATCTAAAGCTGAGCAATAGGGAAGCTGGAGATTCTACCAGAGAGCCTTCTCTCACAAAATCATCTTCAGTTCTACCATAAGCAGCTCCTTAGAAAGATTCTCTATTTTTGTTTATAACTTTGAATCTTTGTCGTTTATAGACCTTCTCAAAACACCTTTGTATATCTACTGAAGATTAATAATTCAGTCAGATTTCTTTATGCTTTTTGTTATGTTTTTTTAAATAGTATCCTCACCCAAATAGTGGGAGCTTGTTGAAACCCCAGTTTGGATTTGGGAAAGGATTACTATTAGGATGCTTAGATTGACCCATCTTGTATAGTCTAGGGTCATAGGATTTTCCAGGGTTTTGACTTTGAAGATTTCAAGTTCAGGAAATTTAGTTCGACGATAGTCGAACTCAGCTTGACGATCGTCGATCTCAGATCGACGAACTCAGAGTTCATTCTCTGAGTTGAGCTCAACGAACTTTGATCTCCGGTCGTCAAATGCTGATCTCAAGTCAGAAACTTAGCTCGATGAAAACCAAGCCCAGAACGATGAACTCTGAGCTCAGGTCGACGAACGCTGATCTCAAGTATGAAATGATTGTCGTGATCAATGATTTCTTTAGGCAGTTGTAGTTACTAAAGACAGAATAAATTCAAAGATTAATTACAGCAAATTAAACTCAGATACTTAATGCTAAATATTCTTAATGAATATAATCATTCTAAGGCAGCATTAAATATGGATAATCAGAGAGTTTAATGTTATTTGATTCCCAAGGCAGTAACCATTCTCGGGGAATGCTTTAGCCATTTCAGATGAAATGAATTCAAAGGTTTAATTTGAATTCCCCTCAGGATATTTTTATATATATAATCAGAAGTTTTATGCTTCACAAAAATAATAAGATTACCAAATTAGGATAGATTCCGGGTTACAAATTGAGACTGTTACAGATATAGATCAACACATTCAGTTCTACAGAGAATCTGCTTCAGTCTCTGCAAGTGCAAAGTCTTCACTAGTCAAAGACAAGAAGGCCTACACCCTGAAGAAAGGACTCCCTCTCCTGATCACAATCTTTACACAAATCAGGGGGAGCTCTTTGCATCTTCAACATCCACTAAAGTCTTCTCAGAGATTTTAGATAGAGAAGACAATAACAACTTATAGTTCATCCAACTATGTACATGGTTTTAACTCCCTTCAAAAGTTAGCCCCTTTTAGTTGTTAACTCTCCTGATCAAAAGACTTAGATTGGTTTTTTGGCACCTGATCAAAAGCTTAAAGGGTTGCTAGATCTCCCTTAAAAAATAGATCTTGTGGTGACAGGGCACCTGAGCAAAAACCTGTGGTGGCAAGGCACCTGATCAAAAACCTGTAGTGGATTTCTACCAGGGTGGTAGAAAAGTGGATGTACCCAGGTTTATTGGGGAACCACTATAAACTCCTTGTGCTGTCTGGTTTGCCTTTACTTTTTGCTTGTGTGCTGTGATATTTCTCTTTATACTTATATATATATCACTTTATTTTAATCCGTTATAAAAACAAGTTAATAAATTTTTAATACTCTATTCATCCCCCCTCTAGAGTGTTGGATCCTCAGTTTGGATTTAGGCTAGGTTCACTATTAGGTTTGCAACATGTATAGCCTAGGGCATCTGTTAGTTCTAAGGTTAAGGTTAGTCTGATTAGGTTAGATTACTTTGATCCAGCCTTCAGACTTAGAAGAATTACAGTTTTAAAGAGTTCAGAAAATCAGTTCGAAGTTCTCCGAACTCAGCTTGACGAACTAGAAGTTTTAACTCTGAGCTGAGCTCGACGAAATCCAAGCTCAGGTCGACGATCCTTCTTCTTCTACTAAGATTATCTGATCGATGAAAGTATATCTCAGCTCAACGAACTTGGAACTCAGTATTGATAGTTATTGTCTAGAACGATGATCTCTGAGCTCAGCTCGACGAACTTGGAGTTCAGGTCGACAAAATCTGTCCTGAGTTTGATAAATTCCTTTTCAAAATCAGTTTGTCATATTTTCTATCACCCTTACTTCAAATTATATAATTCTAAGACAATAATTCTTTGATAATTAATGCTCATATTCTCAAGAATATAGTCATTTCTTGGTAACATTAATTATGGCTTTCATAGAGTTAATTACTTGGCTTATTTTCTGGGACAGTTGAGGAAACATATTAAAGACAAATTCCAGCCGTTCTACTCCCAGGATTTCAGCAGTAAATCAAGGATATTATTAAAAATTCAAAGGATTAAATCTACTCAGAATATAAAAGACCTTTTTCTCTTCAGACAAAATGCTCAACTACTGATACATGACACAGAGAAGAGACTTTTGTTATTATGCATACAGGAAATTGAAGAAGAACAGCTTGCATACATCTTCAGTCTTCTTCGGTTTCTGCTTCAGGACTTTTCAATAGATAACCATCAATATCTGTCAAAAAGATCCTGAAGATCAACAATCCAAGTTAAAGGCCTACACCCTGTGCAAAGCTTCCAGCTTCTTGAACAAATCCTCATCTCAGGGGGAGCTTTGACATCATAGCAATCCACTAGTCTTCTAAGTGCTATTGAGAAAGAGAAGACAACATAATTTTTCTTTACCTCACTGTATAAAGGGTTTTTATAACTCCCTTCAAAAGTTAATTTTTGTTGTCAAGTCTCCTTATCAAAAGACTTGGGTTGGTTTTTGGGCACCTGATCAAAAGCTCAAAGGATTGTGAGATCTCCCTTGAAATATATCTTATGGTGACATGGCACCTGAGAAAAAACCTGTGGTGGCAGGGCACCTGAACAAAAACCTGTTAGTGGATTCCTACAAGGGTGGTAGAAGAGTGGATGTACCAAGTTTTGGGGAACCACTATAATTTCTTTGTGTCGTCTGGTTGTTCTATTTCTTGTTTTACTGTGCTGTGATAATTTTGTTTTTACTTCTCCTTATATACATAAATATCACTTATTTTAATTCCATAATAAAAACTAATCAAAGTTTTTAAAACACTCTATTCACCCCCCTCTAGAGTTAAGACAGATCTATCCCCTCTCTTTCAATTGGTATCAGAGGGGTGTTCATTTGATTTCACAGGCTAATAACTGAATCAAAAGATCCTTTAATAGATCTTAATACCTCTAGTGTCTCTTTTATATTATGGAACAAAATAAGGAATATTCAAGCACCAGACCTCCAGTATGTAACCTTAATAAGTTTACAATCTGGAAGGCAAGGATTAGATTATATATGAACTCAATTGATGAAGATATCTATAATTCCATTTTGACAGGTCCTCCACTTCTAGTGGCTACTACTTCAAGTTCAAGTGCAGTTCCACCACCTGAGTGGACTGATGGACAGAAGAAAGCAAAAATTACTGATGATAAGGCTATGAACATTCTGGCACAAATAATGTCAGATGACATCTTACAGAAGGTTGTTGAATGCACATCAGCAAAAGCCATTTGGGATTCCCTAAACTAAATGGTAGAAGGATCAACTGATGAGAGAAATGATAGAAGATCAAATCTCATTTCCCAATATGAGAACTTCAAGAAAGAGGAGTCAGAGTTAGTGGCTGATATGTACAACAGACTCAGCTTAATCATCAATGAGCTAAAAATACTAGACAAGGACATATACCTGACTGAGATCAATGACAAGATCCTTATGTGCTTCCCCAACACATGGTATTCTAAGATTTGGCCAATCAAGGAGGCTAGAAGCCTAAATGAAATCTCTACTAAGTCTTTGCTAGGCAAGCTCAAGTCCTATAAGCAGCTTGTCAAGACCAGGGAAGCAGCTGAACAGAAGTATTCTACCTCAGGAAGGAAGGAGCAAAGCATTGACTTCAAGGCATCTGAACAATCAGAAGCTCCATCATCAAATGATGACCTCCTAAGCCTACTGGCCAAAATATTTTACAAGATGGCCAAAAAGGATTTCAGGAGAAAATCATCCAGACAAGAAGATAGACCAAGGTATGACAAGACTCCTACTAAGGAAATTGTTTGCTATGGTTGCAGGAAGCCTGGACACATTCTACCTGAGTGTCCAGCGACTCAAAAGAAGGATAAAAGAAAAGAGAAGGAATATAGGAAGCATTACAACAAGCCCTCCTCTAGCAAGCATAAGAGGAAGGAAAAAAGCTTTGTTGCAGAAACTTGGAGTGAGACAGAAGAGGAAACTTCATCTTCCAGCTCCAGTGAAGATGAAGAAGAGGCTAAAGCAAAAGAAATTTGCTCGATGGCTATCGATGCATCAGGTAATCCTTTAGAAGCTGAAGATTTAGAAAATGAAGATTCTGAATCAGAAGAGGATCAGGTAATATCCTCATTTAATTTTAATTCAAATCATTCTAAAACTGAGTTTAAGTTATTATGTAATGACCTAATTAAATCTGTGAAGGAAATAAAACTTCTCAAAGATAAATTAACTGAACATGATAACCTGTTTTCTGAAAATAGAAAGCTAAAAAATGAACTAGTTATAGGCTCAAAACAAATCATATCATTAAAAACTAAATTAAGTGAGGCTAAGCAATTTGAAGAATCCCTGAAAGGGACAAGCATCAAATTGATGAACATCACAAACACTGTTAATGCCAGGCTAAATGGCAAACTGGGCTTAGGTGCTTCATCAAGCCAACCTCACCTTATTCAGAAAAATATTCTCTCAACCCCCATAAAATTTATATCAGAAAAGAGAAAATAAAAACTAGATGAGAATAATAAACAAGTTGAAATAATTCAAAAACCCAAAAGAAAGAGAAAGAAAAATAAGAACTATAATAAAAACTATGCTCAGCAGCTTTCACTGAACTCAGATTGACGAAATGCATACAGTCCGTCGAACTCAGATCACGAACTCTGAATGCAAATTTTTCTTATAATTATTCTTCGAACTACGATCGACGAAACCAATATGGTTCTTCGAGATGCGATCGACCATATTGGGGCACAAAAAATGAATACCTTCATTCTCTTAGCGGAGTTCTACGAACTCATCCCTATTCTTCAAACGCATATCGACGAACTTATCAAGATTTGTCAATCTCAGTTCATTTTAATAGAAACTTAAATTATTCTAGAACTAGTAATCAACCAAGAAAATTTGTTAACCCATTTACTCAGTGGATAATTCCACCTAGGAAATTTCACCCACTATGATATAAGAGTCAACCTGAATGTTCCTATATCTCTACCTTTAAATTTAAAAAGAATTAAGGATCCAAGGTTACCTGGGTCAAGAACACCTAATTTGTTTCTATGCAGGTGAAAGACTATCCTACCACAGAAGAACAGTGGTACCTGGATAGTGGATGTTCAAAGTACATGACAGGCAGCAAGGACAACTTAACCAACTACAAGCCTAAGTGTTGGATCCCTAGTTGGATTTGGGCTAGGTTCACTAAGTTAGGATATGACCCAAAATGTATAGACCAGGGTCATGGGTTTGTCCTAGAGTCTAGGTCAAGTCCTTTGAGTCAACAGTACAAAGGACCAGCCTCCAACACTGCCAGAGACTGAAGACTTAGAGAATTCAAGACTTAAAAAAGGAGTTCTACGTTCATCGATCTTCGGTCGACGAAAGTAGAGCTCAGCTAGACGAACTCAGGGACAATTCTCTGAGCTCAGCACGACGAACTCTGGACAAAGTAATAACTCCTCTTAAGTCAAACCTCAGTCGACGAACTAAGAACATCAGCTAGAAAAACTCTGTTCTCTGGTCGACTAATTCTGGATGAGGTGATTCAACACTCAACACCAGATGACATTTGACTCAACGCCAGATGACATCACACTCAACACCAAAATGATACTTCAACACTCAACATCAGAAAATAGTCTAAGTCCAGACTGCAGACTCAGCTCGACGATCTTGGACACCAGCTGGACTAACTCAGTTCTCAGGGCTCAGCTCGACGATCTTAGATTCAGCTCGACGAACTTGATGCACAGAAAAAGAAAGTTATCAAGCAGCATTTAGAGGTCGACGATCTTGTATCTCAGCTCGACGAATAGTTATTCTCAGCTCGACGAACTGGGGACTCAACTCGACGAATCCAGTCTTGGAAATTTCCCTCTTTTGTCTTTATTACGTGGCAATAATTCCTGAGTAATTAGTGCTATAATATTCCCTGAATATTACCGTTAGACAAGAGCATTAATTATGGTATTCATCAGAATTGTTGCCTGTCATTTTTATAAGGGATAGTTAGGGAAACAAATAAATGCCAAAAATATTCTAAGGCCGTCAACATTAATTGCAGAAGGATTTCAAAATTCAAATGGACTTCCTCACGGGAAATATATGAAAGATATAGATTTTCCCTTCTAAAAAAACACAAGAGATATAATAAAAGAATAATCAATAGACATACAAAATTCTTGAGATTGAAAATCGATAAGTCAAGAATCAACAGCAACTAGATAAGAAGAAGAACAATTCTGAAGAAGAAGAAGAACAACCATCCAAATCAAGTGTCTTCTTCTGTCATACTCTCAGGAACTCTCTGAAGGACAATAATACTGCATCTGTCAAAATAGTTCCTGAAGTTCTTCTTGTCAAAATTGAAAGCTTGAAGGCCTATCACCCTGCAGCAAAGCTTCCATCATCCTTAACAAACAACATCTCAGGGGGAGCTTTTGCTACCATCAAATCCACAAGTCTTCTCAGTTGTTTGAATTGATAAAGAGAAGTCACAATCATTCTCTCACCCCCACTGTAAAAAGGAATGTCATCTCCCTTCAAAAGTGATTCTTGGTTGCAAGTCTCCTAATCAAAAGACTTGAGGTTTGGTTATTGAGCACCTGATCAAAAGCTCATTGGTGTCAGGTACCTCATCAAAACTCTGAGTGGATTCCTACCAGGGTGGTAGAAGAGTGGACGTACCCAGGTTGAGGAACTACTATAAATTCTTGTGTCGTTTGGTTGCCCCTTTTTCTTTTTGTTCTTGCTATGGCTATGATATTTAAGCCTTTCTGTGTTTACACTTATTTCTCTTTGGCTTTTGTGATATAGTATCCAAGGTTAGGAGTACTTCTTATAGTTCAGAAAAGAAGAAGTTAAGTTATACCTACATACTCTATTCACCCCCCCCCCCCTCTAGAGTATATCAGATCTAACCCTAACTTTCACTAAGCTTGGACCAAAGGTTATTTTTGGAGACTCCAACTATGGCCAAATAGAAGGCTATAAGAATGTCAACATTGGAGCTGTCACATTCAGGAAGGTAGCATATGTGAGTGGTCTAAAATATAACTTGATATCCATAAGCCAGTTATGTGATGAAGGTTATCAAGTATCTTTTAACCAATCTACTTGTTTTATTATTTCTATAGATAACAAAAATGTTTTAACTGGACTTAGACAAGGGAATATCTATATAGTTTATTTTAAGTCAGCTAGTTCAGAAATTTACCTGTTCAATCAAATTAGTAATAATAATAATGAATTATGACATAAAAAATTAGGACATGTTAATCTTAAAAATATTGCTAAGCTCTCTAGGGACAACCTTGTTAGTGGATTGCCTTCTGGCCTCTACAAGAAGTAAATCCTCTGTAGGGCTTGTCAATTAGGCAAGCAAACCAAAAATAGTTTTAAATCTATTAATAAGAGTGATTCACCCTTGATTCTGTACTTGTTATATATGGATCTATTTGGACCCATTGTTGTACAGAGCTTGGGAGGGAAACTTTATACCTTAGTTATTGTAGATGACTTCTCTAGGTTCACTTGGGCATTCTTCTTGAGAAATAAGTCAGATAACTTTAAAGTTCTTATAGACTTTCTTAAGAGCATTAAGATTGAGTACTCTACTCCAGTTGCATTGATCAAAAGTGATCATGGTACTGAGTTTGAGTCTCTTCTTATGCAAGAATTCTGTGAGATGGAAGGTATCATGCATTGCTTCTCTGCTCCTAGAACTCCCCAACAAAATGGGGTAGCAGAAAGGAAAAACAGAACCCTCATTGATGCTGCAGGAACATTACTTGCATATGTTTACTTCCCCCTATCCTTTTGGGCAGAGGTTGTAAGCACAACAAATTATGTCCTGAACAAGAGTTTAATTCATAAACTTAAGGGTAAGACTCTCTTTGAATTACTTAAAGGGAAGCAACCTAAAATATATTACTTTAGAATTTTTGATTATAGATGTTACATTCATAATAATAACAAAAAACATCTTAGAAAGTTTGAATCCAAAGTTACAGTGGGAATTTTTCTTGGATATTCCCAAGTCCGCAAGGCATATAGGATTTTTAATAAATCTACCTTAAAAATGGAAAAATCCATACATATAACATTTGATGAAGCTAATATGTATTATAAGGAGAAGGATTCTTCTACCAAAGATTTATTACAGGTACCCCAACTGTGTGAGAAATTAGATGATTTAAACCTCACCAATGAGGCTATATCACATCCTTCTCCACATGTTGATGTAGACAGTGAAGAAGAATTCAGTGAAATGATTGTTGAACCACTAATAGAAAACATAATTCCACAAGAGGAATTAATTCCCAATGCTATTGCTGAACTAACTCCTCCAACTGGTCTTGTCACTCTTAGAGATCACCCTGTATCTCAAGTGATTGGAGACATATCAGTTGGTGTGCAAACAAGGCATCAACTCAACCAAGATTAGATGTATGCTTGCTTCATATCTCAACTTGAGCCCCAATCCATAAAAGATACAGAGCAAGATCCCCACTGGATTATTGCAATGCAAGAGGAGCTCAATCAGTTTGAGAGATGTAGAGTTTGTGATTTAGTTCCTAGACCCAAAGACTTCCAAGTCATTGGAACTAAATGGGTATTCAAAAATAAATTGGATGCACAAGGAGCTATCATAAGGAAGCAAGGCTGGTAGCACAAGGATATAGACATGAAGAAGGAATTGGCTATGATCAAATCTTTGCACCTGTTGCAAGACTTGAAGCTATCATAATTTTTCTTGTCTATGCAGCCTACAAAAAGTTCAAAGTCTACCAAATGGATGTCAAGAGTGTTTTCTTGAATGGTGAACTCAAAGATGAAGTATATGTTGAACAACCACCAGATTTTATTTTACCAACTCATCCTTCCTTTGTTTTCAAATTGCATAAAGCTCTCTATGGTTTAAAGCAAGCTCTAAGAGCTTGGTATGAGACCCTAGCTAGCTTTCTTCTAGAGCATAAGTTCACTATGGGCATTATAGATAGAACTTTGTTTACTAGGCATCATAATAATAATATATTATTAGTACAAATATATGTAGATGACATCATTTTTGGCTCTACTGATTCTAAACTATGCAAAAGGTTTTCTGACCTAATGCATTCCAAGTTTGAAATGAGTAGCATGGGTAAGCTTTCTTACTTCCTTGGTCTCCAAGTGAAGCAATCCCCTGATGACATTTTCATCTCCCAATCAAAATATGCTAAGGAGCTAATTAAAAGATTTGGGATGACTAATGCCTCAGCCAAGAAAACACCCATGGCTTCCAATACTGTGATTGATTCTGATGAACATGGCAAGCCAGTTGATCAGAAAATATATAGGTCTATTGTTGGGTCCTTATTATATCTCATAGCTAGTAGGCCAAATATAATGTTTGCTACATGTCTTAGTGCTAGGTTCCAGGTGAACCCTAAAGAATCTCACCATATTTTACTTAAAAGAATTTTGAGATATATAAAGGGTTGCCAAAATATAGGACTCTTCTATCCAACAGAGTCAGAATTTGAATTAACTGGATTCTCAGATGCTGACTTTGTTAGATGTAGAGTTGACAGGAAAAGCGCATCAAGAACATGACAGTTCCTTGGTGATAGGCTCGTGTCTTGGTTTTGTAGGAAACATACATCTGTGTCAACTTCAACTGCAGAAGCTGAATACATTGCAGCTGGCAGTTGTTGTTTACAAATATTATGGATTCAAAACCAACTCCTGGATTATGGTTATAATATAAATAATTCAACTATATTTTCTGATAGTACCAGTGCAATTTCCATTTTACAAAATCCAGTGCATCACAGTAGGACCAAGCATATAGAAATTAGACATCATTTCATTAGAGATTGTGTGGATAAAAAGAAAATTAACCTTGTCTTTATCTCTACTGATTTACAAAGAGCAGACATCTTCACCAAACCATTAAATGAGAAGAAACTTATGTTCTTCTTAAATCAGTTATGTATGATTAATGGGGAAGGCTTAATTTTATTTCTATCCAAGGTCGAAGAATTGGTCACATTTCGTCGAATGGAGATCGACGATCTGTGAACTTTTCTTGAGAGTTTTCGTCGACCTGAGATCGACGAAATCTCCGTGTGAAGTTTTTTTTCTTTTTTTTTCGTCGAACGAAGAACGATGAACTATTTTCCCCTCTTCAAACTGAGATCGACGATATCATTTCTCTATGAAATTTTTTCGTCGACCTGAGTTCGAAGATCTTATGTTTTCGCAGGACGAAGTTCGCCGCTTCATATTATGAAAACTTTATATCTAGGTTTTCATCCAACTCAATCCCGCGCTTTCCAGTTCTCTTGTACTTGATCTCTCTCTCGTTTTTGCAGGAAAACAATGGCGATTTCGGCGACTACTCTCTCCAGTATGAAATATGACACGGAATTCGACATTGACTTTGATTCCTTCAGCCATTCCTATCAGGTCTTCACAGATATTTTGAAACTCTTTGAAGATCATCAACTCAAGAAACTGATGACTACAAGGATCAAACTGCCAGTGACAGATATACGAGAATGGGTGTATACCTCAACTTCCCCAGATGCAACAACCATGATTGGCACCATCGCAGGTCAATAGGTTTCTCTAACTCCGGTTATAATTTCTGAAAATTTTGAATTAGTTAATGTAGAAGACGACATAGAACTAGATAGTTCTGAGTATGATGATATGATGATTAAAATGGGTTACTCTGAAGGAAACCCTAACAAGTTGCTGAAGATAAATTTATCTATAGAATATAAATTTCTGGCTGATGTTGTTGGGAAAGTTTTGCTAGGAAATCACACTACACATGATTATATTACCAGGCACCAATTCTTGGTGATGTGTGCCTTGGTTAATAAGAAATCAGTAAATTGGGGTGTGTTATTATTTGAGTTGATCAAGAAGAAAAATTCCAAGAAGGAAGTTTGTTTTGGGAGGATTTTGGGAATCTTCCTCCAGACCAAGGATCTTAAACTATTGGTCTCCCAGACCATGTTCATCAATGCCTTTAAGAGGCTAACTTTTGCCTTATTTGGTAGATGGGAGAGGACCATTCCTAATCAATCCAGGGCTTTCTCCTCTTCCAGAGCTTCAGAGAACACCAAGGCAGTAATAACCTCTCCCACACCTGAAGTAGAAGTTCCTACACCTCCTCAATCTCCACCTTATTCAATATTTCCTTCATCAACTCCCCTCCAACATCTATCCACTTCCTCTCAAATCCCTCCTGCCTCACCATCACAACCTCAGTCTCCACCTCCTTAGTCTCTACCTCCTCAATCTCCTCTACCACTTCACCTTGATGACATACCACAACATACTATTCTGCCATTCCAAAATTTTAATCTTTTAATATCACCATCTCCACCTCACTCTCCTCAACAATAATTATCTCCACCTCAGGATGAAATTATGACTGATTTCATTCCTCTTTCTCCTTTCATTCCATCTACCTCCTCCATCCATCCTTCCGTATCTACTTAGACACCACCTGAGTTTATGTAATTGGATTTTCCCTCCATTTCCAACATCTTGGAGCTTATTACTCCAATCATCAGGCAACACATAGCAGAGGAAATTGCACCTCTTGCTGCCTCCATATCCTCTCTTGCTGCTCATCTTATTCCTTCTTAATCTATCCCTTCTTCTTCTAGGGGCCTGGGTTTAGTACCTTTTGAATCCAGGTAGGGGGAGATGTTCCATGAAGAAGCTCAAGCTTCAGCAGTAGAAGTTTCTCCAGTAGAAGTAGCAGTTTCTCCAGCAATAAAAGCAGTTATAATAGCAGTTGATTCTGAAATGGTTTGTATAGATGTAGAGGCATTAAAAATAAGCATTGATGGTGATTTCATCATAAATCCCATAGTTAACTTAGCCTCTTTGCTATATTATTTTGATACAAGAAATAGAAATTCTTTACCAGTACTTCAGCAAGATCATTCTAAAGCTATTGTTTGTTTTACTGCTCTAATAAGTCCTAAGTTATGGAACAACTAAAGGAAAGTTTTGCAGTTCCTATGTTTATAGAGCCCTCAGCGGTTACAGAAATTATTGAGCTAGTTTCTGCTCTCGAATCCATTGAGCCTTCAACTGACTCTCCTGTTGTGGCTGTTTGGGATGAAAGTCCTATGCAAGACTTGGATGAGTTTTTGTTTGCAGACATGGATGATTCTCAAGAAAATTCAGCAGATACAGTTCCAGTAGCTGCCATTCCAATCCCTAATTTATCTTTTGAGCCTCAGGCTAAGAAGCACATTTTTGATGAACATCTAAAAGAGATTGATGATCTATATGCTCATCCTGCTGAAACATCTGATGATGATGAGGATGATGATTCAGATGATCTCAGTTCCAAGAAGAGGAAATCTAAGAAGAGAAAGGCTCCTCCCAAGGATGTTCCTAAGCCAAATCCTACTGCTGACACTTTATACTACATTCTGAATAGCATTCCTCTCACTCCAGACATGCATCACTAGATGAGATTCTCTAAAATCAGTTAAAGGAAAGGAAGAAAAAGAAAAGATACAGTTCACCACCAAGACATACCTAGAGAGGACCTCCTCCTCCTCCTACTACTACTACAGGTGCCTCAAGAAATGTTTCTCAGTCCCAAAGGCCAGCTTTATACCAGTCCTCCAGACCAGCTTAGAAGTACAACCAATGCAAACCTCCAAGGTCATATTATCAAAGCCAATATCAATAGAGATCTAGTCCAAGTATCTTTCAACAACAATCAATTCAGTACAGAATTCCTCCATAAAAAACTTCTCGGAGTGCTGAACAAATTTCCAATCCAGAAAGATCTCCTTCTTCCTCATATGAACCTGAGCTGGATACAGTTTACAGGATGGCAAGACTCAAGGAGACTATTGGTCTATCTCAAATCAATAAAGCCAGAGAAGAAGGACAAGATATATCTAAATATATAACAATGTCTTCTCACAGACAGGAAGAGTTCAACAGGTTTCAGGTAAACAGAAACTTATTTGATCTAAACGCATACATGCAGATCCATCCAGAAGCTGTAGTGCCCAGAGCTGCATCTGTGAAAATACTTGGGGCTCAAGACATGAAAATGACTCAAAGGGAATCTGAAGATTCAACCAGGATAATTGCTTTTGCTAAATCATCTTCTGCTCCTCCCTTTGAGGGTTCTTAAACTTTTTTTTGTTTTGTTATTTTCCTGCGAATTATATGTGTAATGAACTTAGCTATATCATATCTACTGAATAATTTAAATTCTGTCAGTTTTTTTCATGCTTTCTTTATTTGTTTTAGTGACCTCACCCAAATAGGGGGAGATTGTTGGAACCCCAGTTTAGATTTGGGCTGGGTTCACTATTAGGTTTGTTGACCCAACATGTATAGCCTAGGGTCATCTGTTAGTTCTAAGGTTAAAGTTAGTCTGATTATGTTAGACTACTTTGATCCAACCTTCAAAAGATTTCAGAGACTCAGACTTAGAAGAAATATAGTTTTAAATAGTTCATAAAATCAGTTCGAAGTTCTTCTAACTCAGCTTGACGAACTCAGAGTTTCAACACTAAGCTGAGCTCGATGAAATCTGAACTCAGGTCGACGATCCTTCTTCTTCTACTCAGATTCTCTGATCGACGAAAGTCTATCTCAGCTAAACAAACTTGGAACTCAGTATTGATAGTTATTATCTAGAACGATGATCTCTGAGCTCAGCTCGACGAAGAAGATTTCTCAGCTTGACAAATTTAGAGTTTAGGTCGACAAAATCTGTCCTCAGTTTGACAATTTCCTTTTCAAAATCAATTTGTCATATTTTCTATCAGCATGAATTCAAATTATATTATTCTAAGGCAGTAATTCTCTAATAATTAATGCTCATATTCTCAAGAATATAACCATTTCATGGTAGCATTAATTATGGCTTTCACAGAGTTAATTACTTGGCTTGTTTACTGGGACAGTTGAGGAAACATATTAAAGACAAATTCCAGGCGTTCTACTCCCAGGATTTCAGCAATAAATCAAGGATATTATTCAAAATTCAAAGGCTAAAATCTACTCATAATATAAAATACCTTTTTCTCTTCAAACAAAATACTCATTTACTGATACACGACATAGAGAAGTGACTTTTGCTATTGTGTATACATGAAATTAAAGAAGAACAGCTTACACACATCTTTAGTCTTCTTTAGTTTCTTCTTCATGACTTTTCAAGAGACAACAATCAATATCTGTCTAAAAGATCCTGTAGATCAACAATCCAAGTTAAAGGCCTACACCCTGTGCAAAGCTTTGAGCTTCCTGAACACATCCTCATCTCAGGGGGAGCTTTGGCATCACAATAATCCACTAGTCTTCTCAGTGCTATTGAGAACGAGAAGATAACATAATTTTTCTTTACCTCACTATGTAAAGGGTTTTAATAACTCCCTTCAAAAGTTACTTTTGGTTGTCAAGTCTCCTTATCAAAAGACTTGGGTTGGTTTTTGAGCACCTGATTAAAAGCTCAAAGGATTGTGAGATCTCCCTTGAAATAGATCTTGTGGTGGTAGGGCACCTGAATAAAAACCTGTTAGTGAATTCCTACCAGAGTGGTAGAAGAGTGGATGTATTCAGTTTTGGGGAACCGCTATAATTTCTTTGTGTCGTCTGGTTGTTCTATTTCTTGTTGTGTTGTGCTGTGATAATTTTGTTTTTACTTTTCCTTACATAAATATCACTTATTTTAATTTCGCAATAAAAACTAATCAAAGTTTTTAAAACACTCTATTCATCCCCCCTCTAGAGTTAAGACAGATCTATCCCCTCTCTTTCATAGAATAATCATAAGATCTATCCGTCACTTTCAGAGCGATCCTATTCGTCCGGCTAGTGTTACGGGGGGAAATTACCGTCTTGCCCCTCTTGATCCCTATAAATAGACCCCTCTCCCTCTCATTTTTCACCTCTTCCTGGGCCTGGAAAATCCCCCTATAGATTTTCCCTCTCCACTCCTCCTCCTACAATTTTCTCTCTCCACCGCATCTCTTCCTTGCGCGGTTCCGTGTGCGTCTCTTCCTTGCATTTCTTTTCCTTGCTCGACTTTGTGCGCATCTCTTCCTTGCACATCTCTTCCTTGTGTGCCTCTTCCTTGCGTGCTTCCGTGCGCGTCTCTTCCTTGCGCGCTTCCGTGTGTGCCTCTTCCTTGCGTGCTTCCGTGCGCGCCTCTTCTGTGCATGTTCCCGCGTGCGCCTCTTCTACGCGCGCTCCCGCATGCGCCTCTCCCACACGCTCTCCTCCAGCAAGTGCCTCGTGTGTTATCCTCCTGCAAGCACCTCGTGTGTCCAATAACAAGCGTTCTAATCACCGACAGGAAAATCGTACCCGAATTCTCCAAAAGACAAGCAGAGACAAAACACAGAGGATAAGGCGCACAAACCATGTTGCACAAGATTCCAAGTTACAAGAGCCGGGACGAGCAAAGCAAGTCTCTCCTGCTTCTGAGCTTCAATGAAAGACTTCAAAGCACAACGAGTTCATCCTTCGCAGCACAAGAAGAAGTTCATAGTTCCGTGAGAGGTGGCATGTCACCCTCCGAGCCCAGCTCTCTTTCTCCACCAACTTGTAATAAGAGGAGGCCCATCGCCCTCAAATTCTTCAAGAAAACTATGTACATTGACAAGAAAACTCGAGTTCTTCAAGAAAGCTATGTACATTAACAAGAAAGTAGTGGAGATTTGGCCGACACAGATCCGGTCACGTGGTTTTCATCAAGTTGACGAGTTTTCCACATTTAAAAAATTCTCTTGTCAGTTTTCCCTTTCTCTATGATAGTTTGCGCGCTCTACCGATCTCTCACTAAGATGGTTGTATTTAGTCCAGTCTACCGAAGTCTCGAGTGATCTGCAACACTCGTGTAACAACCATTGAAAATATACTTCAAATGCAACATAAAGTATTGCCATTCACCTGTCTTGGTGTTCCAATATTTCATGGCAAGACTAGAATTTGATACGATGATCATTTGGTAGCAAAGGTACTATACAAAACTAACTACTGGAGGAACAAGCCAGTATCACAGCCTTGTAGGCCCATGCTTATTAAATTGGTTTGGTCAAGCTTTGTGGTTCACTCCATGCTTAGTTGTGGTGTTCCAAGTAGAGTTGTCACTTAAAATCGAAAACTGCAAACCAAACCGAAATCGAACCGGAACCGCAAAGAACTAGACTGAGCCGTTCGCAAATTATTTGGGTTCCGGTTTGAATTTTAGAACCGTGAATAACATTGGTCCGGGTGTGGTTCTTACATTTTATTATCCGGACCGGAACCGCAACATACAAGTCTCAAGCACTGTAAAGATTTTTAGACCTGATCCGAACCGGACTGATGTAGAACCGAACAGCAACCTGCTTATTATTATTATTATATTTTTATTCTTTTATAATTTATCTATAGTATTTATACTTACTACATTGGTTCGGGTGTGGTTCTTACATTTTATTATCCAGACCGAAACCGCAACATACAAGCTGGTGCAGTTTGTGTTGAAATATTTGAAGTGAAAGTGGGCGGCCTGGGCGGTCCGTCCGCGCGGCCTGTACGGACAGAGGACGACGACATGTTAGGTTGGCTTATTGTAGCTGGCGGTCTATTCCCTGGAGTAGCCGAGCAGATAGGAGGGTTATCCGTTGAGTTGTCGGGTTGGCCAGTGATGCAGACTTGGTCTAGATTAGCACTAAGTCCAAGTTGGCTCAGTCTTCTAAGACGTGTAAAGCTCACGGTCTGGTTCTTTGTCTGCCGAGCTCGTTAGCAGTCTTGTTCTGGTTGCAATCTCGGGGAGTGCGGTCTAGAATTGTGTCCGCAGTTATGCGGACTGGTGTTGTATTCGTAGTGTCCGTCTGGTTTGCGACCAAGTTTTGTCTTGGCGGTTAGGCGGCTTGGCTGGGTTTCTTGCTGTGGTGGTACGACTTCAGCGGGCTAGTTGTCTGGTAAAGTCTCGATGACCTATTTTTGTGTCCGCAGCTTGGCGAATACATTCTATTCTCGCTGCGAGATAGGGCAGTATTCCTATCATCTAGGGCGGTGTTCACACTCCTCTCCACGCCTATAAATAGGACCCCTTGTCATATCATTGATATACCAAGTGAACAGTAAGTGAACTCGCGAGAGGTTGTTGCAGTTAGGTTTTTCTATCCGCACGGTTTGAAGAGGTTGGTCGGTTTGTGCTGTGTAGGTTGTGCAGATAGCGCTGAGGAGCCAGTGACTTGGTTCTGACTTCGGTCAGGGTTAGTACGGATTTTGTAGTTTACAACCAACGGTTAGCAGTAGGTCGCGATTTGCGACCAGACAGTCTTTTCTTCTGCAACTTATTTCCCAGTTTAATAAGCAGTCCTGTCTGGCGGCTTGTCTTGTTTGGCAGCAGCAGTCCGCGTGATCCCGCGGCTAGGCGACATCGCGGCCAGACAGCTTGCAGTTCAGCGAACAGAGTTCTTTTCAGCTTTGAAATAACGGGCAGTCCGCGCGGCTTGGTTGCGGTTTGGCGACTTAGCAAGTTCAGCAGACTCCATAGTGGTTAGCAGCTGAGCTGGCAGTTACTCTTTGAGTCCTCGCGGCTTGTGTTTTGCCTTGAATTTTTTCTGCTTCCATCAGGTACATCGGCAATCATTTCTTGCTATGTATGTCTTGCCTTGTAAAGATTTTATGATAGTACAAGATTCTTGCTCTTCTGTTAGTATTTGGTTATTTGGGCTCAGATAGGTTCAGTGTTCATGCACCTGGTTTCCCGTTTTTTGCTTATCAAAATTTTTTACATGATATTAGAGGGATTAGAGGCTTAGTACTAATCAACCATCAGTTTACCTTATTGCTTTTGAGAGTCTTAGTTAACCAAGGTGTTTGCAATGGAAGATGGATTCGTAAGAGGTCTTGGAATTGAGCTTCATACATCGACTAACTTCAAGAAGTGAAAGTTTTGTATGAAGAGCTATCTTTTGGGCGAGGACCTTTGGGAGGTTGTCTCCGGAGACGAAAGGAAAGAGGTTACTGCTACTAAAGATGATGAAGAAGTGAGAGCTTGGAGGAAGACAAACGTGAAAGCAGATTTTACTCTCAAGCAGGCTATCTCGCCAGAACTCTTTGACCACATCATAGGATGTCGGCCTGCTGCGGAGATTTGGACTTCCCTCGATGGGTTGTTCAATAGAAAGAATGTAGCAAGGCTACAATTCCTGGAGAATGAGTTGTCAAGGGCCACTCAAGGAGTTCTGCCCATCTCGACGTTCTTCCTGAAGATGAAGAACTTGTGCGTTGAGATTTAAGCGATGGACACTAATGAGCCTATTTCTAAGGCAAAGTTGAAGAGGCACATAATTCGCGGTTTGCGGAAAGAATATGTGGCCTTTGTCACTTATGTTCAAGGCTGGGCCACTCAACCATCTTTGTTGGAGCTGGAGAACCTGCTGGCTTCACAGGAGAGCTTGGCAAGACAGATGGCTGGAGTCTCTGTCTCTGAAAAAGGTAGTGAGATGCTCTTCTCAGGGAAGAAGAAGAGGTGGAAGAATAAGAAGACTGATGCTGGTGATGGTCCTTCTACTTCTTATCAGTAGAAGAGGAGTGCTACTCCTAAGCGTGATTGGAATAAGAAGAAGGATTGGCTTAAGTGCTACAGGTGCAACCAGTCAGGTTACTTTAATAAGGACTACAAAGTCAAGCTGCAGCCGGGGCATGTTGCAGATAAAGAGGAAGATGGTTCCAGTACTGAGGAAGCTGGATAGGGAAATGTGTTCTTGATGGGCACGTGTGTCCGTGCGTTGTCCACCATCGATTACAAAGATGATTGGATAGTATACTTGGGGTATGGTCATTACCTCACCAGGGACAAGTCGAAGTTCTCCTCTCTGCACACATTCTCAGGTATCAAAGCTATCATAACTTCTGCTGATATCGTTCATGCAGCCGAGAAGGAGGGTGTCATTTCTTTAGGTAGTGATAATGGTCCACTCACCTTAAGGAGTATCTATCACATATCGGGCATGAAGAAGAACCTCTTTTCAGTGACCAATGCAATATACGCAGGCTATCACGTTCTATTCGGTCCGACAGAAGTGAAGTTTCTTTGCAATGTGTCAGCGGTTATGGCTAACGTTGCTCAAGTAGGGAGAAGGGTAAGGGACTTGTTTGTATTGTCAACAAGTTCCTATGTTGATCGGATGAGGGCCAACGATAGTGCAACTATCTGGCATGAGCGACTGGGACACATTAGGATGGACAAGTTAAAAGCCATGACAGTGAAGAACCTTGTGAAAGGCTTGCCTAGGTTGTCATCCTTCGGCGATGGTCATGTCTGCGCGGGTGTCAATATAGAAAGGCTTATCGCCTTCTGTTTAACAAGTCACAGACAAGGTGTAAAGCACCATTAGAGTGTATCCATGGTAATCTAATGGGGCTGACCATCACAGCTAGTCTTGGAGGCAGCAGATACATGCTGATTTTGATATATGACTACACAAGGTACACTTGGGTGTACTTTATGAAGGAGAAGTTGGATGCATTCCATTTGTTTGTGGAGTTCAAGGAGCTAGTGGAGGGTCGATTTAGCCTACGGATCAAGAAGTTGAGAATAGACAATGGAGGATAGTTCGTTTCAACTGAGTTCTCTAACTTCTGCAGGAAGCACAACATCCAAAGGGAGCTCACTTGTGCTCATACTCCACAACAAAATGGATTAGCAGAGCGGAAGATCCATCATCTGACGGAAACCTGCAAGTGTTGGATTCATGCTAAAGGTATTCCAAGGTCCATCTGGGCGGAAGGGATGGCATGTGTACTTATCATTAATCAGATGCCTCTGAGTTCGATCAACATGAAGTCTACTCATGAGATTATGTTTAAGGAGAAGCCTTGAGTTGGACACCTTCAGGTGTTTGGATCTACCTTCTACGTGCACATTCCGGATGCTCTCAGGATAAAGCTGGATGCAAAGGCAAGGAAGCTTGTCTTTGTGGGCTATGATGAGTGAAAGAAGGGATGGAATTGTATGGATCCAGTGACAAATAAGCTCATGGTTTTGATAGATGTGGTCTTCGACGAGCTGACTCCATATGGAGGTGGTTGCTCTTTGGAGCTGCAAGAGAGCAAGTTGGATGGCAGGCAGGAGGAGGTTGCTAATTATCTTCTGGTGGAGTTACATGTGTCACTAGGAGCTCCAGGTATTTCTAGCTCCAGGGCAGAGACTTTTGGTTCAGGAAGTAGGGGAGCGATGCTCCAGTTTTGCCCGGGAAAAGAGCTGATTCAGAAGAAGCAGCGGGGATGGTTAGCAAGGGTCAGACTCCTCAGAGATCAAAGAGAACCATCAAACAACCGGCTCATTATAGTGAAGGAAACGCGGTGAGCTTGGTCTCTTGTTTCTTCGCAAGACTTCTGGACGAGCGAGAGCCTTCTAGCTTTGAAGATGCTACTAGAGTCAAGGAGTGGGAAGACGCCATGGAGGAGGAGATGGATTCCCTCAAGAAGAATGATATGTGAGACCTTGTGCCTAAGGTCAATGGCGTTACTCCTATGATATACAAGTGGGTCTATAAGCTGAAGAAGAAGGCGGGTGGGATAATCGAGCGGTACAAGGCTCGCCTTATAACTCATGGTTTTTCTCAGCAGTACAGACAAGACTACGAAGAGACGTTTAGTCCTATCGCGAAGATGACTTCAGTTCGAGTGATGACAGCCTTGACAGCTTGCTAAGGTTGGAAGATGTGGCAGCTGGATGTAAAGAATGCTTTTCTTTACGGGGAGATTGATAAAGACATCTTCATAGTTCATCCACCAGGATATGTGTCTGAAGATCATCTAGGATACGTCTGCAAGCTCCGAAAGGCTCTTTATGGTTTGAAGCAGGCTCTGCGGGCATTGTATGGGAAGATCGCATAATACCTCCAATTCTGCGGTTATTTTGCCTCCGATTCATATTCAAGCCTGTTCATCAAGAAGAAGGTGGAGCTTCATGTCTTGGTGTTGCTGTACGTGGATGATATGATCGTCATGGGAAACTCTGAGGAGGAGGTGGCTAGGCTCAGGGAAGAGCTAGCCATTCGGTTTGAGATGAAGGACTTGGGTGAGCTCCACCATTTCCTTGGACTCGAGGTGGAGAGGAAAGAGAGCGGTATACTTGTTTTCCAAAGGGGCTATGTGGATCGGATCGTTTAGCGATTCACCATGCGGGAATGGAAGAGTATCTCTACTCCTCTTGATGTTGGCATCAAGATTCAACAAGATGAGGGGAGGATACTTCAAGATCCTCTAGTGTTCTGTGCTCTGGTGGAGAGCCTTATTTACTTGATGATTAAGAGGACAAATATTGAATATGTTGTAGGCCGAGTAAGTCGGTATATGGTAGAACCTCGGAAGCCTCATCTGATGGCAACAAGGAGAATTCTGAAGTACGTGAAGTCCACTTTTGATATGGGTCTCCTTTATGGGAGAGACACATGCTTCAACCTGCACGACTATACAGATACTGATTATGGGGGAGATTCATACGACCGGAAGTCGACATCTGGTTACATCTTCACATATGGATCGGCGGGAATCTCGTGGTGTAGTAAGAAGCAGGATTCTGTGTCAATCTCTACTACGGAAGTGAAATACAAGGCTTCGTCCTTGGATGCTCGGGAAGCAATCTAGCTTAGGAGGCTAGTAGAGGACATCAATGAAGAAGTGCGCAGTTCTACTCTGCTATGTGGTGACAATGAGAGTGCCCTAAAACTGGTGAATAATCTAGTTTATCATGCGCGGACCAAACACATTGAGATTGAGCACAATTTAATTCGCAAGAAGGTGTTGGAGGGGTCTCTTATGGTTGGACATGTGCGGAGCAAGGACAACATCACAGACATCTTTACGAAGCCGTTGTCAGGGGGCGATTTACTCGGTTACGGGGATTGCTAGGGACGGTCTTCTCTTCTCACTGCAAGGGGGAGTGATACAATTTTTTAAGTGAAAGTGGATGGCCCGGGCGATCTGTCTGCGCGGCCTGTCCGTACAGAGGGCGGCGACCTGTTTGGTCGGCTTGTTGTGGTTGGCGGTCTATTCCCTATAGTAGCCTGGCAGATAGGAGGGTTATCCGCTGAGTTGTCGGGTTGGCCAGTGATGCAGACTTTGTCTGAATCTGCACCAAGTCCAAGTTGGCTAAGTCCGCTAGGTCGCGCAAAGCTCGCGGTTTGGTTCTTTTTCCGCCGAGCTCGACAACAGTCTTGTTCTGGTTGCGATCTCAGGGAGTGTGGTCTGGAGTAGTGTCCATAGTTGTGCGGACTGGTGTTGTATCCGCAGTGTCCGCCTGGTTGGAGACCAAGTTTTTTCCTTGGTGGTTAGGCGGCTTGGCTAAGTTTCTTATTGTTGTGGTGCGACCTTAGCGAGGTTTCTGTCTTGTCAAATTGCGGTGACCAATTATTGTGTCCATATCTTGGTGGATACATTCTGTTCTCGCCGCAAGATACGGCGGTGTTCCTATAAGCTAGGTAGGTATTCACACTCCTCTCCGCGCCTATAAATAGGACCCCTGTCATATCATTGACATACCAAGTGAACAGTAAGTGAACTCGCAGGAGGTTGTTGCGGTTAGGTTTTTCTATCCGCGCTATTTGAAGAGGTTGATCGGTTTGTGATGTGTAGGTTGTGCGGATAGCACCTAGGAGCCAGGGACTTGATTCTGACTTCGGTCTGGGTTAGTGCGGATTCTGCGGTTTGCAACCAGCGGTTAGCAGCAGGTCGTGGCTTGCGACCAGGAAGTATTCTCTTCTGCAACTTGTTTCCCAGTTCAATAAGATGTCTGGTCTGGCAGCTTGTTCAGTTCGATAACAACATTCCACGTGATCTGGCGGCTAGGCGACCTCGCGGTCAGGCGACATGCAATTCAGCGGACAAAGTTCTTTTCAGCTTTTGAATAACGAGCAGTCTACACGGCTTAGTTGCAGTTTGACGATTTAGCATGTTCGGTGGACTCTGTAGCGATTAGTAATAGAGCCGGCGGTTACTCGTTGAGTCCGCGCAGCTTGTGTTTTGCCTTGCATTTTTTCTGCTTCCATCGGGTACATCGACAATCATGTCTCGCCATGTATGTCCTGCCTTGTAAAGATTTTATGATAGTACAAGATTCTTGCTCTTCTGTTTGCATTTGGTTACTTGGACTAAGATAGGTTGAGTGTTCCTGCGCCTAGTTTCTCGTTTTCCGCTTATCACAAATTTTTACAGTTTGAACCCAAATCGCAATCGCACTAAAGAGGGTCGATTTTGGACCGAACAAAACTTCACCGCATAAAAATTGTGTGGTATGATTTTATATTGGTGCGGTTTTGAGTCAATTTTTGCAGTGCACTTTTAATTTTTATACAGTTATATAATGTATTTTCAAATTTACTTATATATTTTTTTGAAATATTTTATTTAAAAAATATAGAAGATATACAACTACTATTTATTAGTAATCATGAAAGACAACTAATTGTGGGCGATTGTTACAGTTGAGCATGCCGACGAGACGTGCGCAAGCATACTAGACGTCGTGGCAAGTCTATGCGCGTAGGAAGCTGATGAATACTATCTCAATGATCGTTAAAAAGACCGTCGAGAAGTGAGCAACATAATTATTTTTATTTTGATATTGTTTTGAGTTTTACTATTTGCAGCCCGCTTTTATTTCATTCTGCCGAGTTTGATTTTAGTTTTAGTTGAAACCGATTGGAACCGAACCGCATGGAATCAGATCGAACCGTTAGTTGAGGGCTTGGTTTTGGTTCTTGTTGAACCGGAACCGGAACCATTGACACGACGGCTCCAAAAATTAAGCTGGAACCGGAACCAGAACCGGAACCGGTCAAACCAAATAAGGTTTTGGTTCTAATTTGAAGAATTGTTATCTTAGTGATTCGATTCATGGTTTTAGTAGAATCGGAACCAAACTGGAACCGTGACAGCTTTAGTACCAAGGTACACGTTAAAGGCCATTAATAAAAGCATGGCGAGATTTTTATTGGTGGGCGCCGATATCAACGGTTCCCTTCATTGGGTGTAAATTAAAACTTTGTGCAGGTCATTGAATAAAGGCGCTTTGGGTATATATAACACACACACGGGTGACAGTTCACGAAGGGGCCCCATGCCCCGCGGGACAGTACTTGGTCTGCGGCGGCGGGCTTCGCCCATCCCTGACGGTTCTTGATAATTAATTTTTTTATATTATTTATTAACTATCATGTAATATTATTTTTTTAATTATTAATTTATTTTTATATATTTAAAAAAGTTAACACAAGTTTTTCCGCTCCCGATTTAGTGAGATCTGGCCTCAAGATGTTTTGTTGTTCATTTTTCCCTTTCGTTGTTCGGCGCCGTTCCCGTGCGAGTCCATCTCAATGTTGTTCGGCGCCCCTGCTTTGTTTTGTTTTGTCCCACATTGTGGGTTTAAAAATATTTATTCGGGTATAAATAATAGGAGATAAAGTAATTGTTTGAAGTTTGACATATAACGGGCTGGCTATGCAGAGCGGGTCGGGCTAGGCCAGACGGGCTATATACATGTGCGCTTTGCTTCAGTTCCACCTGATTTGATTTTTTCTAGAATTTGAAGGGTAAAATGATAATTTGCAATTGTAGGATAGTATCCCTATTAAAATTATAGGTTTAGGATCCCCTACTATTCTAGGCGTAGGAGCCCTATAAAAATTTAGATGGGCGGTCCTAATTGATTCGATGGTATGTCCGTGATCGAATAGATAAGTTGTTATGACCTAACCAGATCGGACGGTCCAAAGATTGGATAGTATGACAGGGTTACACTGAATGACATGAAAGTATTTATATGGTATATATATAGCCATAATCTCACTAATACCTAAGCACATAATGTATTTACTTATAGTTTCACACCATGTTTTTTGGGTCTACCCTCCCCTTTTAGCATGCTTAGTGGCTAAACTCTCACAACGCCTAGCAGGTGCCTCTAATGGTCTCCTTTGTATTTGTCTAAACCATCTTAATCAAGCTTCTCGATTCTTCTCTACAATTGGTGTCACTCTTATTTTATCTCTGATACATTCATTCCTAATTTTATCTAGTCTCGTGTTTCCAAATACCCACCTAAACATTCTCATCTCCACAACTCTCATCTTTTGCTAATGTACATAATTAATTGTGCAACACTCAAAACCATAGAGCATTGCACAATGAAGCGACTTCGCCTTCTCCTTGGACTGTTCGCCTATCATTGTCTACCCTTTGTAAATGATAGAAGGCGTCTAATCAAAACCTTCAAACTCTACTTGAAATAAGAAAAGGGGGAAAAGAATAAAATAGTTCCCTTATTACCGAACCCGACAATTTAGCTACTCAGCACACATTCAGTTCAGAAGGTCGTGATGGATACAAGACATAGAAAGTATGCTTGGGAAGTTCAATCGGGAATCTCAAATTTCTCAGTTCCTAAAGAGCTATCTAATAAGTGAGCTATCATAAGACAACTCGAAGTGTTCTAGAATTTAGACTCAGAAAAGGCAAACTATCGAGCTATCCCCTTCGCCTTACAACTCATCCCCTTTTGGGTCATTCTGCCGCTAAGCCTTTCGGGACGGCACGGGAATGCCTCTTTGCTAATATCTTATGGGCGGCTTGGAGAGAGCGGTTGCGCTTCACGCCTAATCTATAAAGGAGAGGCTTTGTTGAGAGAATAGGAGTGATAACGGTAAGAATTGGATGACTAACAGGCAGGAGCTTGACATTCCTTACTCACATGTTCAACCTGCGCCTAATCTATATGGGAGGCTTTGTTGGTCTAACTGCATTATGGTAAAATATGTATCACATTTTTATCTACACCTCCATCTTTTTTAACTATCGATCCCAAATATTTAAATCGCACACTAGGAGAAATATCTTGGTTACACAACTTAATAACAAAGTCATCTATCCTTCTTGCGCTCCTAAATTTAAGCTCCAGGTATTACGTTTTTATCCTAATCAACCTAAAATCCTTCTTTTCTAATGTGTTTTCGTAGGTATTCAATTTTCACGTTAACACCCTTACATGTCTTACCGACCAAAACAATATCATCTGCAAATAAATACGAAGAGAACACTGTGCGAAGATGCGTAGAACGCTCGCCTGCCGTCCGATTGCATCTTGCCTCCGCTGCATCACACGACCTACTTCATCCCACCGCCACCGCCGCTGACTGCGGGCTCGCATGAAAAATGGGGGCCCGGTAAGGTCCCCAAGCCCGTCCTTGGCCCGGGCCGGGCTTTTCCCAGGTCAGGCTTTTGCTGGGCTGGGTCGGGCTATTTGCCCACTACTAAACTATTAAGTTTATTTATAAATATTCAAATAATATAAATAAGGTTAGTCTGCACTCTGTATTCTGTAGGGATCGGAAGGAAGCTTGCATGAAAAAACATTCATTGCATTATTTTAATGATAAAAATGCATCTCATCATGATCATATCATGGAGAAAGAGAGAACATCAACATTGATTATTTGCAGGCGCCACCTACCGAGCGCCTAACTCTCTTGGAAATTTTTTTGATGCACACTATGTATCGTGCTCCCGTTTCAAAATAAATAGGACTTTATTTGTCGGGCCCACTTTATTTTTCCACAAAATTTTTGATTTCGGCCCTCTCCTCTGCTTTTGCCCAGTGTCGCTTCTTCCCCGTGTTCCGCCCAGCGCCTCTAGGGTTGAGTCTAGCACCGCATCTCTACCACTTTCCTCATTTCTCTTCGAAACCTAGGAGTCTGTACATTACTTTGAAAATGTTAATTTATAAGTTTGTATGAGCACTCATAAAAGTTAGATTACGTTCTGTGATGATAACATTGCTTGTTTACTTTATCTTTCTGTACATTACTGCACTGCTCTTACTTTACTGTTACTGCCTTTTAGTATTTCTCTTTATGCATATACACTCCTGCAAATATAGTTCCATGTCACATGTATACTGTTGATACTGTCTTGTTGTCCTCCGCTTTCATCCTCCCGTACGGTGCCTACGAGTCGTGTGGGTGAGGCGAGGACAAAATGACTTAGTATTTATAACTAATGGTCGGTTGTGACTGTAGGAGTTTGAGGAGACGTACCAGTCGCACGAGAAGACGCACTAGTCGCACGAGGAGGCAGGACATGAAGAGCAGTTGTCGCGAGCTACCGTTACTACTCAGTGACAGGTTGATATATTTACGTAGCTTCCGCTTGTAGTGAGTTGAGAGTGTGGTCTATTTGTATTGGACATGTACCGTGCATAAGCCCTTTTACACTCTCTTTCATATATGTACTCATCTTGGACTATTGCATTTATATATATATGCACATGCTGTGATTGTGGACTACTACTGCTTATGTGTTCTCTTTGACCTACTTATAAAAAGATCATACTAGTCGGCATGATCGGAGTCGTGCGGTGGCAACTAACTCGGTAGTTGATGTCACCGTAAGATGGAGGTTCTGGGCATAAGACCCGGGTATATCCCTGGTAAGGGGAGGGGTCTTACATAGAGCTGTCACGGTTCCAGTTCGGTTCCGGTTCTACTAAAACCATGAACCAAACCACTAAGGTAACTGTTCTTCAAATTAGAACCAAAACCTTATTTGAATTGACCGTTTCTGGTTCCGGTTCCAGCATAATTTTTGGAACCGTCGTATCAACGGTTCCGGTTACGGTTCAAAAAGAACCAAAACCAAACCGACCACTATCGGTTTGGTCCGATTCCATGTGGTGTGGTCCGATTCCATGCGGGTCGGTCCGGTTCCAATTGGTTCCAACTAAAACCAAGATCAAACTTAGCGGAATGAAATAAAAACGAGCTGCAAATAGTAAAACTCAAAACAACATCAAAATAGAAATAATTATGTTGCGCACTTCTCGACGGTCTTTTCCACGATCGGTGGGATAGTATCAATTGCCTTCCTACGCGTGTAGACTTGCCACGAATTCTAGTTGACTTGCGCACGTCTCGTCGGCATGCTCAACCGTAACAACCGTCTACAATTAGTTGTTTTTCATGATTACTAATAAATAGTAGTCGTATATCTTCTATATTTTTAAAATAAAATATTTCAAAAAAATATGTAAGTAAAATTGAAAATATATTATATAATTGTATAAAAATAAAAAATGCACTGCAAATGTTTACTCCAAACCGCAACAATGTCAAACCATACCATACATTTTTTATGCGGTGAAGTTTTGTTTGGTCCAAAATCGACCCCCTTTAGTGCGATTGTGGTTTGGGTTCAAACTGCATCAGATTCACACTTGTGAGTTGTGATAGTAAGTATAAATATTATAGATAAATTATAAAATAATAATAATATAATAATAATAGTAATAAAAATAAACGGGTTGCGGTTCGGTTCTACTTCGGTCTGATTCGGATCGGGTCTAAAAAACTTGAAACCGCTTGAGACTTGTATGTTGCGGTTCCGGTTCCGGTTTCGGTCCGGATAATAATATGTAAGAACCACACCCGGACCAAAGTTGTTCACGGTTCCAAAATTGAAACCGGAACCCGAATAATTTGCGAACGGTTCAGTCTGGTTCTTTGCGGTTCCGATTCGGTTCCGGTTCGATTTGCGGTTTTCGGTTTTAAGTGACAGCTCTAGTCTTACATTGGAGGAGAATAAGGAGAAGCCGCACCAGATCTTCATCGGAGAGGGATTCTGCACAAGTTTTAGTGGAATTTTTTGTAGCATTTAGGTCTCTAAACAATCATGTCTTGTAAGATCTCTTGAATTTTGTGGTGTAACTCCCAAATCATGAACTAATTTTCTAGGTTTTGTATTTTGAGAGTACTTTGTTCTATTTTTATATGATCTCTATTTTTTATTTCTGTTTATGAGATTTTAAATGTGATTTTTTATTGAGTTTTTTATTTTCATTGTAAAATTTTTGGATTATATTTTTTATTCTACTCTCTGCTTTGAGATTCGAGAGAGAGAGAGAGAGACGCATGCGTCTATGAACAAAAAATATTTTTTGCTACCCTACAAGATTCGAGAGATGAGTTGCGTAAATCTTTTACCAAAGTTTTCGACCTGTTTTATTGCGCTTTAAGAATTGAGAGAGGAAAGACGTAAGTGTATCAAAGACTTGTACCTTAGCAACTTTGATTTTTATTAATATTTTTTGTTTTGCCAGAGTTAGAGATTATAAGGGAACGAGGTATATAGTTATTTATGATATCGAGAGATACATATATCTATCTTAAGATCATTGCAGGAAAGCACACCAAGTTTTCTCTTAAATATGTTTTATTGATTCATCATAATAGACTAATGAAATCAAAATACAATGTTTGTTTTCTCATCATTTGATAAAAAAATACTTTTTAGGAAGTCATCATTAAATTTTTTAGAGTTTTAATTTGTTTTCAAAATTCCTTTAAATTGATTCACTGTGATTTAAAGAAAAAAGTTAACTGATATTTGCGAGCATTAAATTAATCATCTCTCTGTGTGAATGATCTTTGCTCACTTTATATTTCTTGATCCAACATGTGCACTTGTATTAATACATAATCTATTTTGAGTGTATCAAGTTTTTGGCATCGTTGCCGGGGAGGTGAATTTAATTTATTTATTTCTTGAAATGTTAGTGATTCTTAGTATTTAGAGCTCATATTTTAATTCCTATTTTATTTTATTTTATTTGTTTTTACTATTATATGTTGCTCTGTTAGTGCATGTCCCGATATCGATTACCTGAACTGTTGCCTTTAAATATAGAAACCAAACAGATGTGTATTCAAAATAGAAAAGTCTATCGGTTAGACCATAACAACTTTATGACCATGAATCTAAATTATCAAAACATTAATAATGAAAATGATCAGGATGGACAAGATTATGAGGGTTAGGTAGAACAAAAGGTTCAACCAACTAAAATTAGGAGAACATGTCGAAAATATAACATGTCTTTTAGGAGAGGATTGCACTATAACATCATCAAGCTCGTCATTGAAGCTAATAATTTTAAATGTTCTTCATGGCTATGCAACTGTTTCAACATAATAAGTTCGGTGGACTTAGTCATGAAGACCTTAATTCTCACTGCGGACTTTTATAAATGTATGTGACATATTTAAAATTAATGGCACATCAGTTAAAGCAATTAGACTATGCTTTTTCCTATTCTCTCTAGAAGGTAGGGAAAAGGAGTGGCTTGATTCCCAACATGGCCTCACCGCTTGGTTACAAGTGATGGAGAAATTCTTAGCCAAATATTTCACACCTGCTAAAATAGCAAAATGGATGTGAGACATAACTACGTTTATGCAAGGGAATGGGGAAACTCTTTATGACGCAAGAGAGCAGTTTTAGGAACTCTTGCGGTAGTGTCCTCACCATAGTTTAGCTATTCATCAACAAGTGTGGACCTTCTACAATGGCCTCTAGACATCTACTATGATTTAAGTAGATGGAGTTTTAGGAGGATCTCTCATGAACAAATATCCCGAGGATGCATATGCTATTCTCGAAGATTTATCCTCCAATAATTATCAATCATTTGATCGACAAGGTTCTTCTCCTTCCACAAGTGGCATGTACCAAGTACACCAATTAACTTCTTTTGCTACATAAATGACTGCATAATTCAATTCGATCAATAAGAGTTTAGATGCCCTAACTTTAAATCAATCCATAAGTAAATAACATACTTATCCCTCCAATTACCATGAACCCTTCACTCACTATTGAACAACTTATCAGAGTCATGACAAGAAGGAGGTTAACTACATAGATGGGTAACCTAGGCATAATAATAATAATAATTATTATAATTATGCATTCTCAAACTATTATAATCCTGAATGACATACTCATCCAAGCTTTTCATGGAAAAAGAATTCTGGAATAACACACTCACCTGTATTCAACTTAAATTCGCATCCACCTCAAAATAACAATTTTAATCAACAAGGGTCTTCAAGGAAATTATCTGATTAGATTCTCATTGATTCCATGCAAAAAAAGTAACACTCGCACTACTAGCTTAGAGGGTTCATTACGCATAATTGAGTTTCAATTAGGACAAATTGCCAATGGCTTGAGCCATAGAATATAGGGGACACTCCCAACTGACACCACTCCAAATCCTAAAGGGGACAATCAACATTGCAAAACCGTCACCTTGCATAGTGGAAAGGAGTTAGTAGGTGAGCCAATAAAGGAACAAGCTAAGAAGAACAATTTAGAAAAGGACATGGTGGACGTTAATCCTTCTGAATAGGATGATAATTTAAAATAAAATATTGACGGTAAAGAAGATGAAGTAGAAATACTAGGGGATAGGAAGGTAGAATCTAGTGTTGAGATAACAAAGAAGAAGGAGAATATAATAGTCTAACCACCTCCACCATTTCCTCAAAGACTAAGGAAAAGTAAAATGGATCAATAATTTCAGAAATTCATAGAAATCTTTAAGAAATTACAAATAAATATTCCTTTTGTTGAAGATCTAGAACAGATGTCGAGCTATGTGAAATTTATGAAAAATATCTTATCTAAAAAAGAAAATTTGGAGTAAACGAAATAATGGCACTTACTTAGGAATGTAGTGCCATACTTCAGAAAATACTTCCACCCAAATTAAAAGATCCTGGAAGTTTTACTATACCATGCTCCATACGATATCAATTTGAAGGTAAGACTTTATGCGATCTAGGATCGAGTATCAACTTAATACCACAATCAATATATAAAAAGTTAGGGTTGAGAGAAATTTCAAAAACCTCTATAACCTTACAATTAGCCGATAGAACACTTGTATTTCCAAAGAGGATAGTGGAAGATGAGTTGGTCAAAGTGGACAAATTCATTTTTCAGCGGATTTTATGGTTTTGGATATTGAGGAGGATATAGAGGTTCCCATTATTATAGGTAGACCATTCCTAGCAACCCGAAGAACTTTAATTGATGTGCAAAAGGGAGAGTTAATGATGAGTGTAAATGATGAACGTATAACATTCAATATACTCAAAGCTATGAAATTTCCCCATAGAGAGGAGGATAACATGGAAGTGGTTAACAACACATCTATTTGTGACTATAATTTGAATAATAAATCTGAAAAACAAGATGATCTGCTAGTTTGACTATTGACTCTTGCAGATTTACCTAATAATTAATTCAGGAGTGCTTACAGGTATTTGAGAAGCAAACTACTTGGTCTCGTAAACTAGAACCTCTTGAAATACTTGAGAAATCCTTGGGGGTCAAGCCTTCTATTGTTGATCCACTAATGCTAGAATTAAAACCCCTTCCCGAACATCTTACGTATGTCTACTTAGGAGAGAATAACACACTACCAATTATTATCAATTCAAAATTACAACCTGAACAGCAACAAAAATTAATTGAACTACTAAAGCAATATAAATTGGCTATAGGTTGGACTATAACGGATATTCGAGGGATTAGACCTTCGTTATGCATGCATAAAATTCTTTTAGAAGAATCTTTAAAGGGATTTATAGAGCCTCGATGTCGTCTAAGCCCACCCATGAAGGAAGTAGTTAACAAGGAGATTATCAAGTAGTCAGACGTAGGGATTATATATCCTATCTCAAATAGCACTTCAGTTTCACCGGTACAGTGTATTCCAAAGAAAGGAGGGATGATGGTGGTTAAGAATGAAAAGAACGAGTTAATTTTTACTAGAATAAGTATAGGGTGGCGTATTTGTATGGACTATAGAAAATTGAATAAGGCTTCAAGAAAAGATCACTTTCCATTACCCTTCATTGATCAAGTTTTAGATAAATTGGTGGGAATTTTTTTTCTGTTTTCTAGATGGATATTCAGGATGTAACCAGATCACAGTAGATCCTGAAGATCAGGAAAAAACCACGTTTACTTGTCCTTATGGAACTTTTGCATTTAAGAAAATTCCCTTTGATATATGTAATGCTCCCGCGACTTTCCAACATTATATGATCACTATCTTCTCAGATATTATTGATTATGGTATATAAATTTTATGGATGATTTTTCTATTTTTGGTAAATCTTTTGATGTTTGTTTAGAGTGTTTATAGAAAGTGCTAGTGCGATGTGTTGAGACCATGCTCATTTTAAACGGGGAGAAATGTCATTTCATTGTTCGCAAAGGGATAGTACTTGGACATCATGTTTCTAGGTATGGGTTAGGAGTTGATAAAACCAAATTTTATGTAATTGAAAAGCTACCACCAACAAAAAAACGTGAAAATGTTGCAAAACATTCTTGGACATGTTGGCGTCTATTGGAGATTCATTAAAGATTTTGCAAAAAATGCAAAAATAGTTAAGTGAGAAAAAGATGTGAAATTTCTTTTCGATGATGCTTGTTTAAATGTTTTTGACAAACTAAAGTGTTGATTAACTACTACACCTATTATGGTAACTCCGGATTGAGAAGAGAAAATTGTGCTAATGTGCGATGCTAGTGATTATGTCGTTGGATTTGACTTAGGAAAACTATGGGAGAAGGTCTTCTACATAATAAATTATATTAGTAATTCTTAGTAGAAGCCCAAGTCAACTACAACACAGAAAGTCTTTGTTTCAAGAGTAGATAAACACCTAGAGGGGGGTTAATAGGTTTTTAAGTCTTTTGTGACTATCTTTTAGTTTGGTGAGTTGAGTGGTTTAATTTATGTTAGCTTTCGAGAATTGGCACCAGCACACCAGTATTTATAGTGGTTCCCCAAGGTATGGGCACATCGACTTTTCCTCCCACCTTTCTAACAGTGTGTTAGACAAGGCAATCTCCACCAAGACTCAGCTCAATGAACTTACAACACAGATCCCTCCGAATCTCTCAGACTCCTCCAAGTCCTACCTCAGGCCCAAGACCCTAAACTCAGAGATAAAATCTCCTGTAGCTCAGTGATCCTTCTGATTACCTACCCTTGATTTAATCCAAAGTCTTACACTCAGGCTAGGAGGATAGCCCTATACTCAGATCGACTACAGGATCCTATCTCAGAGAATAAATCTCCTACCTTAGGCACACCAACCCTACCTCAGATCTATAGAAGGATCCTATAACTCAGCCTTTATATTTTAGGTTTACAACTCAGAGCAAGAATGATCCTACAGAAAGAGTTAGTTTGTTGTTGATGACTTGCTCCAGAGAAAGTGTTCTCTGAGGCTTCTATCTAGACTGAGTTAGCTCAGCTCAACTTCTTCACAACACCAAGGAATTAGATCTTCAGGTTGGTTCAGCTTGTGCTGGGAAGAATCTCAGAAACTGGTGCTTCTGAACTAGCTGATGAAGACAAAAATGATAATCATGTGCTTTATTTATTCAATCAGCCAACCTAGTTTGAAGCCTTCAGACTTGTTGTTGAACACCAGTTACAAAGCTCTTCTCCTTAGTTTTTTGGAAGAAGATGATCCAGAAATCTTTTTATCCAAAAGTTAAAAAACCTCCTTTTAATTTCTCGTAACTCTTCTTTTTTTCCCGTAAATCTAACGGCTCTATGTACAGTGTGGACCCCTGGAATGGGAAACTGTAGCATAACTTTTGCATTAACTATGGTACTATAGGCAAGCAGTACCTTTTGTCTTCTTGCATACAAAACCCACAATATTTGAATTTCTGCTGACATCAGCATGACTCAGCTCCCATGGACTTAGCAAATTCCAGACAATTTGTATAGGCATTGAGTGAAGCCCTGTCACTCAACGCAAAAACACTTAGCAGAATTCTATATCTCTAGGCGTTGAGTGAACCTTCATCACTCAACGCATATAGACATTTATAATCTAACTATATAGGCATTGAGTGAGCCTTCATCACTCAACGCATCTTGACTTTTATATTCTAACTGAATTGGCTTTGAGTGAGCCTTCATCACTCAACGCTTCTGGACTTGGTTGAATTTTCACTATATGAAGGCGTTGAGTACAACTTCTTCACTCAATGCTTCCTGCCTTTGTCGTGCTTCTTGATTAGGCATTGAGTGGCCGTCTTCACTCAATGCTTTTGTACTTGGACAGAATCCTTGTTGAGTAGGCGTTGAGTGAACTGCCTTCACTCAACTCTTATGTCCTTAGACAGAATTCTTATTGAGTAGGCATTAAGTGAACTGCCTGTACTCAACGCTTCTGTCCTTAGACAGATATCTTGACAGTAATACTGTGGCTTTGTCTGCATGTAGTTCTATCAACACTTTTAGGCTTCTTGGCATTGAGTGAACTACCTTCACTCAACACTTCTACACTTAGCCAGATTTCTTGTCTGCATCTTTGAGGTTTTGACTGCTTGAGCTTCTATCAATGCTTTTAGGCTTCTTGGCATTGAGTGAATTGCCTTTACTCAACACTTCGGGATTTAGCCAGATTTCTTGTCTGTACATCTGAGGCTTTGACTGCTTGAGCTTCTGTCAACGCTTTTAGCCTCTTGGCATTGAGTGAACTGCCTTCACTCGACTCTTCTAGACTTAGCCAGATTTTTGCTTTGTCAGCATCCTGTCTTGAGTCCAATTAGTATTGTGACCCTGACATCCTGTCTAATCATGGTATAGTAGACAACCTGCATATAATGAACTTGAACATATATTAAATACATTCATGTGTATACCATTGACTTGTGGGCCTTGTTTAAATCTAGGACATTATGTTAATGGACCCAACAATCTCCTCCTATTTAAAGAAGTCAGAACTCTAATCAATGATATACACTAGCATATACAACAGATAAACATTCACAGTATATAGGAGCAAAAATTGATACACACACAAGTATGATATCAAAATAGATAGTGTGCATATAACATAATGTTCACACTCCTAAAGCCCTTAAGGAAAATAAGAAACATGTCATGTTTCAGGTTCGTTGATCACAATCCCCCTACTAGGTTTCATTACAGTCTTTTACTTGCTTGGCTCAACAACATCTAGTGGAATAACACCTGACTTTTTGTCTCTTATGTACTTCCTCTTCTTGCTGAGCCAGTTCTCTTCCTCTTCTTTGCAACAGACTTTCCTCTGGCTCTAGCTATCTGATCAACAACAGAAGAGGGTTCAGCCCATTGAGCACCATCTTAATCATCACATTGATCTGCCTTCTAATCACCATACTGTTCATCATACAATCCTTCTTAAATAGGAGGAATGTTGTCATATATGTACTGTTCAAGCCACAATGAACCACTGATTACATTAGTAACCCAAATAACATTCTCCCCCTTGATCATTTCCTCCCCCCCCCTTTATGACTTCTTTAGTAAGGGAGTCTCTTCAGATACAGCTGCAGTCAGGGAGGTTTTGGCCTAATCTATCTTTTCATCCAGATAGTTCACTATCCTCTAAAATTTCAATGACACTCTCATTTTCTTGAGCAGGGAGTTATGTTGGAATCTCCCCCTTAATCTCTGCATTCTCTATAGGAATTTGCTGACTTGTATCAACCATAGCCGGTGCATCTTCAATCAATTTATCAGGGACTTGCTCCCCCTCAACTTGAGGATAAAAAAGAATCACTTCAGGATATTTGAGAAATCCTATTCTATAGATTTTGAATGAAGCAATCCAGCTATTTTTGAACTAATTGCACTGGCTTTCCCACAGTAGGTGCAACAATCTGGGTAGTCTCCCATTCAACCCCAGTATTGTCCATAGGGATATTCTGGTCTTCAGCAGTATTGTTCTGATCTATTATATGTTGGAGATTCTCTAGGTAAGAGTCAAGCTTGTCTAGTATACCAGACTGAACTTGCTCCCCCTTAACAGGAGCATCACGCTTGTCAGTCTCTCCCTTAATATTTGCATAGATACTGTCCACAATACCTTGAGTTATCATTTCAGCTACCTCTTCTGGAATGTTCTCTGATTGGGAGTCACTGAATTGGACATTCTTTGATGCAGGTTTTAAAAGATATTGAGACCTGAACACTCCTATCTCTTTTGTTTCCTCAGAAGAATACGACAGCTGAGGATCCTGTGCATCTTCCTTACTGCTCTTAGAAGAGCTTCTTCCTGTGATTTCCTCTATAATGAGTATAGCCTTCTTTTTCTTCTTCTCACTAGTATGCTGATGTGACAGCAAGATTCTGTCCCACCAGTCAAAAATCTTTGAGTCCATCCTCCTCATGTGATGAATCAACAGAGTGTAGGGATAGGAATAATGTTTTTTATTTTAAGCACACACTTCTCTTTATTCTAACCTCTTATTTGAGACTGTGGAGAGGCGTGTACCTGACATGATAATCATGAGGAAATCATCGACTGAGATTAATCCTGAGAGATAGCCACAAATAGAAGTCCCTGGGAGTATGCGTTGAGTGGTATCGATACACTCGACGCTTTTGACTCTTGAGTTGTATTGGGTATTGTATCCACAATAACGCTTATTTGAAGAAGGGTCCAGTTAAGCTAAGATAAATTGTGATTGTATTTGATATTGTATTTGTAGTTATGTACTTGCAGGTTTACAATGCTAAGTACACACCAATGTTAGGTGATAGTGGGTCAGTAAACATGGGACTACACAATGTCCTTCATTGTGTAGGCCATGGTGTTTACTCACGTGTAATCTCACTATTGGGGTGTACTTTTATGCCAAGTACATGGGGAGGTTCAAGGAAGAAGAACAACTTCATTACAGAAAAACGGAAATTTTACCCAAGTAAAATTCGTCGAGTATCGTAATGGATATTCATCGAATTCACCGAGTATCATTGATTCGAATTCGTCGTATATACTCACTATCACTTGTCAAATTAGTATTATATACTTGTGTAGAATTTATGAAACAATCAGAAAAAAGTTAAGTAAAATTTGTGGAGTATCATCAAGTATACTCATCGAATTCATCGAATGTATCTAACAATACTTGCCGAATTTGTCAAATATAGATGACGTTACACGCCGAATTCGTCGAATCATCTCGATGCCACTTCTCTAATTTTTCTTAAGGCAAATTCATCGAATATCATGGCATCGAGAGCGTTGAGTCCGTCGAGAGTGTTGAGTAGACGATGTCGAGAGCGTTGAGTCTATTAGCATATACTCGACAAATTCGTCGAGTATACTAGCTGATACTCGACGAATTAGTCGAGTATGACTCTAGCCTTGGCATTGAGTGGCTAGCCAGCTTGAGCTGAGTTTGTCTAAGTCAAATTTGTCGTATATCAATGACTGCTCGGCAAGTATACTAGTGATACTTGACGATACTCAACGAATATGACTTAGGTATTTTTTCTAACAATTTTCTTTCCAAGCACGGGTTACGGCAGCCATGTATAATAACTTTTGCAAGTTATTTTTGGAAAGTGAAAATATGCAAAAAGGAGGTAAATAACCGCAAATTTTATTGCTCCAAAAAATTAAGTAATACATAGGTGTGTCCCCTTATTTATAGAAAATGGGGGAGATGAGAGAGTACAATACACAATGTGGGACTAAATACAAGTCAGGCGGACTGAGCGGTTTGACATACCCAAACCGCTCACTATACAAGCCATACCATTACAACCTCAGGACACAAGAGAAAGGCCGTCAGACAAGCCGTTAAGCCGTACCTGCGGATAACCAACAATCCGCAGTACGGTAAACCATTACGCTGAAGCTACGACTTGACATCAGACTGCGTACCGCGGGTGCCACCAGACCACTGAGAGAATAAGCCTTGCACCAGAGCTTCATGACTTCACAAGACCGCTGCGTCTTCTACTAAAAACATCATCCAAATAGTCCGCTGAGGACATCCACTAGAAGACCGGCAGGACAGGTCGCGGCGGCTAGTTCGGCTAACCGCTCGAACTGAGTTCTAACACAAATAGTACGCTGAGGACATCTACTAGAAGACCGGCAGGACAGGCGATGGCGACTAGTTCAGCTAACCGCCCGAACTAATTTCAAACACTCCCCCTCAAGCTGGAGCATATATGTCAACCATGCCCAGCTTGCCACAAACCTCTGTGAACGAAGTAATCGGTTTCGTGAAGTAATCTGCCAGCTCTTTATTAGAAGTAACGAAAGGAGTGCATATCTGATTCTTCAGAATCTCTTCTCCAATAAAGTGGCAATCAACCTCGATATGCTTTGTTCTCTCATGAAAGACCGGATTCTTCGAAATGTATATAACTATTTTATTGTCACAGAACATCGGTAGGGGATGATCATAAAACTCTCCCAAATCAAGTATGAGAGTTTGAAGCCATTTCAGCTCACAAGCAGTCAAACTCATGCTTCTATATTCGGCTTCTGCACTCGATCTGGCAACCACAGCCTGCTTCTTGCTCTTCCAACTGACTAGATTTCCTCCAACAAAAGTGCAGAAACCTGATGTTGACTTCCTGTCGCCCTTATCATCTGCGTAGTTTGCGTTAGAATAAGCTTCTACTTTTAAATGTCCTCTTTTCAGGAACAAGAGCCCTTTACCTTGCGCACCTTTAACGTATTCGAGAATCTTCAGAGCTGACTGCATATGACACTCCCTAGGGGCTTGCATAAACTAACTTACTTTTCCAACTGCATAGCAGATGTCTGGTCTAGTAACTGTCAGATAGATAAGTTTACAGACGAGATGTCTATACCTCATGACATCTTCAAGAAGGGAGAAGACTCACTCCAGCATTTGTCATCTCCAACAGCCATAGGAGACCAGACAGGTTTGGTTCCAAGAAGACCTGTCTCTTGTAAAAGATCCAGAGCATACTTCCTCTATGAAAGAATGATAGAAACAGGTTTCCGAGATATCTCAATCCCCAGGAAATACTTAGGAGACCCCATATTCTTCGTAATAAAATGCCGGAGTAGAGGCTTCTTTGTCATATCAACACCTTTTCTATCATCCCCAATAAGAAGTATATCATCCACATACACCACAAGAATGACCAGCCCAGACGAAGTTTTTCGAATAAACAAAGAGTGATCTGCAGCGCTCCGAACAAATACAACAACAAAAATAACCTCATTAAACTTTTCAAACCAGGCTCTCAAACTCTATTTCAGACCATAGATGGATTTCTTCAACTTACACACTTGAGACTCCCCCTGAGCAACATACCCAGGACGTTGCTCCATATAGACTGTCTTGTTCAAATATCCATAAAGAAAGGCATTTTTGACATCTAATTGAGACATTTCCCAATCTCTGTTCATAACCACGGAAAAGAGAACACGGATCATAGTAATCCGAGCAACAGGAGAGAATGTATTAAAGAAATCCACACCATAAGTCTTCGTAAATCCTTTGGCCACTAGATGGGCTTTGTAACGATCAACAGTACCATCAGGAAGGTACTTGATGACAAAGACCCAACGATAGCCAACTGCATCAGTACCAGGAGTATTTGGCACAAGTGACCAAGTGGCCCGTTCGATCAAAGTTTTCATCTCCTCATCCATAGTAGCTTTCCAATGTGGAATAACCAAAGCATCATGACAAGACGCTGGAAGAACAGTAGCCAAGAGGGTAGAAGCAAAATGCTGTGCCCGAGGAGACAATCTGGTGTAAGACACCACACCAGCAACAGGATGTTGAATGCATGATCGAACACCTTTCCTGAGAGCAATTGGAAGATCAAGTTCATCCATATCTACTTGCTTAGGTCCAGCCGAAGGAGAGGCAGGCAAACTAATAACCATGGGTAGATGCTCATCAGCGGAAGCAGGAAGAGTAGGAGAGTCACAAGAAGAAGAAGAAAGAATAGAAGGCTCAGGATAAGGTGCAGAAAGAAGAGGAGAGGGAACTGAAACATCAGAAGGAGGAAGAATGGAGGAGGACGGGGAAAAGTATGGAACAGTCTCAAAGAAGGTGACATCAACAAAGATATACTACCGGTGGAGAACAGGATCATAACACATATATCCTTTCTGAGTCGGACAATAGCCCAGAAATATACATTTAACCTAGGGAGGTGACAACTTGTCACGAGTAGAAGAAGGGGAATGAACAAAGGCAGTACATCCAAAGACACAAGTAGGCAAAGGAAAAGGGTTTGCATCAGGATGTAGGATATAAAAGGGAGTCTTCCCACTAACAATAGAGGAGGGAACATGATTAATAAGAAAGCAAGAGAGAAGAACCGCATGTCCCCAATAAGATTTGTGAACATGCATCTGACGCAGAAGGCTCTGAGCCACGTTAGTAAGATGACGATTATTCCGTTCAGCAACACCATTTTATTGTGACGTATAAGGGCAAGTGGTTTGATGAACAATACCATGATCAATACAAAATGACGTAAACTATTGACTAAGGTACTCCTTAGCATTATCAGACTGAAGAATTTTAATAGAAGTAGCAAACTGTGTATGAATCTCATTATAAAAAGCAGTGAAAATAGAATAAAGTTCAGAACGTTCACACAACAAATATAACCAAGTAAAGCGGGAAAAATCATCAATAAATGTCACAAAATATAAGCTACCCCTAGCAACTGTCTAAGTAGGAGAAGGACCCCATATATAAGAATGGACAATATCAAAAGGACGAGAAGAACTGCGTCCATTGATGGAAAGAAAAGTAGAACGATGATGTTTCCCAAACTGGCAAGTGTCACACTAAAGAGAAGAATCGCCCCGAGGTAAATCAGGAAGTAGCTGATAGAGGATCAGAGGAGGACGATGTCCAAGTCGAAGATGCCACTAAAGGAGAGAAGAGGAGGCAGATAAATTAGAAGAAGTATCACGATAGAACAAACCACTGCTTTCAGTCCCAGTAACTATCATCTCCTTGGACCGAGGAACCTAAAAGGCACAAGTAGAAGCAGAAAAAATTGCTTCACAGCCGAACTGCTTACAAAGAGCAGTAATAGAGAGAAGATTGAAGGGAAAGTTGGGAACATAGAGAGTGTCCCTAAGCTGAAGAGAAGAAGTAACATGCATAGTTCCAGACCTGTTAACCGTGGACAGTGAACCATCAGCAATAATAATAGGAGGTAAGTGCATACTCGTCATAAGAGAAGAAAAGAGATGAGAATTCCTTGTCATATGAGTTGTAGCACCAGAGTCAATAAGCCACCTACCCGTGGTAGCTAACTGAGCAGCACCCGAAATGGCAAGAGATGCAGTAGACTTCTTGGCAAAATCAACAGAAGCAGGACGAAGATGAGGGTGTTTGACCCAACAACGATCCATCAAGTGACTAGTCTTGCCACAATGAGAATACAGATATTTGGAAGAACCATGGTTGCCAGTACGGCCACCTCGACCACCAGAATGATCATGATGGGCAGAATGAGCAACAAGATCAGGAGAGGGAGAAGGAAGCAACGGACGTTGAAGTAGATTAGTAATAACAGAAATTCGCACAGTAGTGGCATCAAGAGTCAGAGTGTCCGCTTCTCCGAGAATCTGTTGGCGAATCAGATCATAGGAGTCAGGAAGACGAAGTAAGTAACAAACCATCAGGAGCTCCTGAAAATGTTTTTGTTGCTCAGCAAGATCAGTAGAAAAGGGATGATGTTGAAGAAGTTTAGGCCCAAAGCTCTGCACCTCCTGATACACTGTAGTAGGGGTCATAATAGGACGAGCAAAGAGGTCAGCATATGAAGTGTAGATACGCGAAGTTTAAGCCCCTTTAGAATATAAAGCAACCAGATGAGTCCACGCGGCTTTGACCGTTTGATCATGACGAATGATAGGAAGACACTCGTCAGACAAACTGTTGGCTAACAAAGTACGGACCAAGTCATTAGAAGCGTCCCAATCATCATAAGCAGCAGAGCCAACAGGAGGAGGGTCATCAGTCAAGTGAGAGCGCTTAAGTTGAGAATGTAAGAGGAATATAAAAGACACACTCCAGTCAGGATAATTTGGGCCCATAAGCTTGGATAAAGTACCCAAATTACCCAAGAAGAAACAGAGGAAGTAGAATGAGAGAAAAAAGCAGGGAAAGTCGCATAAGATGATAGAGTATCCATAAAGAAAGCAATCAAGCTGTGCGAACAAAGTAGAAACCGTACGGATAGGAAAACAGAGATGAGGCTGCTCGAACAGAATGAACAAGCTGCCCGGTCTCGGTGACCACACACTAGCAGCAGGATAAAAGCTGCGACCAAGGGCAGAGAAGTCGCACAAAAGGGAGAAGAGCACAAGACCGCGCGAATAAGGGGAAACCGTGCGACAAGAAAGAAAGAACAAGAGGGAATAATCCAGACAAAACCGAAAGATGGGAGGGGCAGAAAAAGAACACGTACGGTTTCAAAAAACAAACCGCAAAAAGAGAGGAACAACTTGGAGCAACATGACCGGTTACCCACTGATACCAAGTGAAAATATGCGAATAAGAGGTAAATAACCGCAAATTTTATTGCTCCAAAAAAGTAAGTAATACATAGGTGTGCCCCCTTATTTATAGAAAATGGGGGAGATAAGAGAATACAATACACAATGTGGGACAAAATATAAGTCGGGCAGACAGAGCGGTTTGACATACCCAAACCGCTCACTATACAAGTCATACCATTACAACCTCAGGACACAAGAGAAAGGCCGCCAGACAAGCCGCTAAGCCTCACCTGCGGATATCCAACAATCTGCAGTATGGTAAACCATTACGCTGAAGCTGCAGACAAGTTCAAATCTTGAAGCCTCACCTGCGAATAAGCCTTGGACCAGAGCTTCACGACTTCACAAGACCGCTGCGACTTCTACTAAAAACATCATCCAAACAGTCTACTGAGGACATCCACTAGAAGACCGGCAGGACAGGTCGTGGAGGCTAGTTCGGCTAACTGCCCGAACTGAGTTCTAACACAAACAGTCCGCTGAGGACATCTACTAGAAGACCGGCAGGACAGGTCGCATCGACTAGTTCGGCTAACCGCTCAAACTAAGTTCCTACAGGAAATATTTTTATATCCGCTGGAAGGGGGATCTCTATAAATACCTAAGGAGAATTCCTTTCCAATAATAATCATGCCCTTGCTCTCAAATTCAAATCGAGAAAACTTTCCAAGATTGGAAAATTCTGTCAGCTAGGCTATAGGGATTTTGCGATTCTTCCGATCAGCTAATACGACTAGATTGCTTCTCTCTAAAGATCTCTATTTCTCTAGTCCTAGCCGTTTGGAGATTCAAGATTCGAGATTAAAGATCTTCCAAGATTTCATATTTCGTGTTCTCCAAGATTTTCAAGATCATCTATTTTCGAAGAACGACGACGTGAAGCTTTCAGATCTTGTCTAAGTTTGAGTGAAATATTATTGTAAAATATTCATTTACTTTTGTAGGAGATTTTCTCCGAGTGGTAGATATGTTTGTGGATCGACTGGTAGATCCGTTTGTGGATCGAGTGGTAGATCCGTTTGTGGATCGAGTGGTAGATCCATTTGTGGATCGAGTCATAGATCCGGTTGTGGATCGAGTGGTAGGAGCATCATCTCCGAGTTATAGGAGTTATTGCTCCGAGGTGTAAGATTTGTAGAAATCTGAGTTTGGTGAAGTAGCCAAATCTAGCCCTTAGTGGTAGATAGGAAAGGCGGGAAAGTGGACGTACCCAAATCGGGGAACCGCTATAAATCTCGGTGTTTGTGTACTTAATTTTTAAAGTAGTTTTATTCCGCAAAAAGACCCTGATATCACCTATTCACCCCCCTCTTGGTGATTTAGGTAGACGCTAGATACTTTCAATTGGTATCAGAGGCACGTTTTGTTCGATATAAGGTTAGCACCTTGAACAAGATCCATGTTCTAGCGTCAAGAGATTCTATCTAGTTACCATGGACAGAAGTAAAGACATGTCTTCGATGAAGTTACCAGTGTGCATGAAAGAGAACTTTCCTATGTGGAAAGAAAGAGTCCGGTTGTTCGTGGAAGATGCAGATTCAAAAAATTTTAGATTGTGGAAGAAGGACCGCATATACCAACGCAAGCTTCAGCTCTGAACCCAGATATCTTGATTCCCAAAAAGATGATGGATCTCACAAATGATGAAATTTCCTTGGTCTCTTTGGACAAGAAGGCTAAGAATATTATCGCAAGTGCAGTGGAAGACTCGATTCTACCAAATTTATTCCATTGCAAATCTGCCAAAGAAATGTGGGACTGCCTAGTTGTTCTGATGGAAGGAATAGGAGAAGTAAGATATGACTGTAGATCGTTGCTGAATCAGGAGTCTGAAGCATTTAAGCAAGGATCAATGATACCATTGCTGGAAGCTTCGAGAAGTTCTTCAGGATCGTGAACGGTCTCAAAAACAACGGCCGCAAATTCACTAATGAAGAACTAAATGACAAGTTTCTCAGATCCCTGCCAAAGGACTGGGACACTAATGTAGTTGCAATCAGGGAGTTTGGGAAGTTACGTGAGATTGACCCTCAGAACCTCTTTGGAAAATTTCTCTCCTATGAACTACAGATGAACACTAGAAAGAAGGAGGAGCAAAGCAATCAAACTTCCAACAAAGAGAAATCAATAGCTCTAAAGGCTGAAGGTTCAAGAAAGTCCAAAGCTATGCCACCAGTAATGACTCGTGCCCAAAACACTCTAGAAGACTCCGAGCCTAGCACGTTAGGCTCTGAGCTATCAGATGGAGAATTTTCTCCCATATATAAGAAGTTCAAGAAACTGCTTAGCAAGAGGAGACGGATGAAGAATCATTCATCTTCATCTGACTTCAAGAAATCCCATCGTAGTGGTGATTGTTTCTAGAAAAAGCTACAACCGAGTGGACAGGTACAATTCTAAACAGAACAAACATTCTTCCTCTAATGTTGTGTGCTATTGTTGCAATAAGGCAGGACACATGATTGCGGAGTGTCTATACAAGAAGAAGGAAGGATCCAAGAAAGAGGAGAAGAGATCCTTCAAGGGCAAGAGAAAAGAGGAAGAGAGATTCATTGCCAAGAAGTCCAAGACTCTTAGTGACAGCGACTCAAGCGAGTCCAACTTAGAGAATGAGGAAGCATACTTCGGGCTTATGGCTCAATCAGATGAGGAAGTTGGCAACTCTGAGTACCACGAGAAGATAAACTCGCACACAATACTCTTTGAGTCAGATACCTCCTCAAATTGTCATGAAGGCTATTCCTCTGAGGAAGAAGATTCTGAATTAATGATTCAACACGAGAACCTTTTGAAAGTGTTTGAAAAATGCTGCAAGGTAGTCAAAATGCAGTTGAAATAGATTGCCTCCCTCAAGGTAGTATAAACCAGTATGAAGGAGGAAATTGCAAAATTGCTTCCTCTTAGAGAGGAAGTCCACTCCTTGAAAGAGGAACTCAAAGGCTCTGTTGAAACATTGAGTCTGAAGGAGAAATACATTGATGAGCTTGAAGAAAAGCTCTTGGTGGAGAGAAAACTTGTGGGAAGTTACTCCAAGCAAAAAACTATTCTTCCTCTTATCGATGAGTTTTTAGCTCCGAAGAAGGGTAGTGGTCTTGGCCACAAAGCTCATAAAGGTAAAGCGGCCAAGAAAGCAAGTGCCAAAGAAAAGGGGAAATCACTTCTAAGTCTACCCTCGTTTAGGAAGGTAATCTTCCCGATGAACAATTTTGAGATTGAACTCAAGAGTTATGGTCCTTATGTTCATGGACATAACCATAACAGGGCACCAAAAGCCAAAACTTTTGTACTTAAGGAAAAGGAGATGGAGTAGCCCGGTGTACGTTGTAATCAGGAGGCTTCTAACTCCAAGTATGTTTCCCCTACTAGACCTCACGTTTAAAAGGTAAAGCAGGAATACAAGAGAAGGTACAACAGGTTTTACTATTGGTGCTGCGGCAAAATTGGTCATTTTGGCGCAGATTGTTGGTTTAACCCTACTAATTTTGAAACTCCAAGAGTTAACCCTGCGATACAAACAACTCATAAAGTTAATGTTCCTAGTGGTGGTAAGCTAATAAGGAACCAAGGACCCAAATATTTTTTAGTTCCTAAGGTAAAGTGATTTGTCATTGCAGGTATGTCCAAAGGTCAACAAAAATCCCATCTGGTATTTGGACAGCGGATACTCTCGGCGTATGATCGGGACAAGAAGCCTACTGCGATAATTTACCCGAGTCAAAGATGGACCAAAAGTCATCTTTGGAGGGTCAGATAGGGGAATTACTAAAGACTACGATATGATTTCCAACGGAATAGTTTCTTTCACAGAAATAGCTTATGTTGAAGGATTACAATATAATCTGATAGCATAAGTTAACTATGTGACAAAGGCTATATTTTTGAGTTCTACAAGGATAAGTATCTGATAAAGTCATCTGCAAATTTGGAGACGATCTTAACAGTCACTCAGATTAGAAATATATTTAGTTTAAATTTCCTATGTTTAGATAATTTTACCTAGTATGTTTTCTTGTAAAATATAGTGTGTTTCTTTGTGACCAATGGAACAAGAGATTAGCACATATTAATTTCAAAACCTTAAATATGTTATTTTCTCACAACTTAGTGCGCGATGCCCCCAACATTAAGTGACTTAAAGAGACTCCATGTAACTCATGCTAAATGGGTAAGCAAACAAGGGCTACCTTTAAGGGTATTACTGAAAAGGATTCTCCGAGAAGTTTGTTTTTACTTCATATAGACTTATTCGGTCTCATGCCAATTCACAGTTTAGGAGGTAAAGTATATACGTTGGTAACTATTGATAACTACTCTCGTTTTACTTTGGTGTTCTTTCTGAAACACAAGTCAGACACCTTTGATTCTTTCACTAATTTTGTCCGACAAATTCAGAATGAATTGAACTGCTCAGTTGTCAAAATCAGAAGTGACCACGGAACAGAATTTGAGTCTGGTTCCATGACAAAATTCTGTGAAAGATAAGGCATCTTTCATGAGTTTTCCTCCTCGCGTACTCCACGACAAAATGGAGTTGCTGAGAGAAGGAATAGAACTCTCATTGAAGCATGTACAACTATGTTGAATGACACTTCACTTCCAGAGTACTTATGGGCTGAAGATGTTAACACAGCTTGCCACGTGCAAAATAGATCTCTAATAAACAAGAACCACCATATGACTCCCTATGAACTACTGAAGGGCAGAAAACTAATTTTGTCCTACTTTAGAATCTTTGGAAGTAAATGTTTCGTAATTAATAATGGGAAGTATTACCGCACAAAGTTTAGTGAAAAATGTTTTGAAGGTATCTTCGTAGGATAAAGTAGCCATAGTCAGGTGTATAGAATTTTTAATAAGAAAACCCTAGTGGTAGAAGAGTCTATTAATGTTATATTTGATGAGACAAGCATGCTCCAAAATAGCTCGTCTAGTGTTATTGGTGCAGATGTAGGTACCAGGTTCAAGGAACTAAGCTTGGATGAAGCAGTCAAGAAGATGCTCCAAGTTCAGTCAAGGTCGTTGATCCAAGCATGGTGGATGAAGAAAATCTAGATGAACAAACCCCAGATGATGCTACTGATGTTGCGGAACCTGCTGGTGGAAGAGGAAAAAAATCTAGTGTTCAGACACCTAAGAGATCATCTAGCTGATCAAATCATTGGAGAGCCAGGTGACGGAGTTAGAACCAGAAGAGGCATAGCCAATGAGCTATTGCATCTTAGTTTTCTGTCTCAGGTCAAGCCAAAGAAGTTTGAAGAAACAAACAAGGATGCCTCTTGGATCATGGCAATGCAAGAGGAGCTCAATTAGTTCTGAAAGGAATGGGATAGATCTTATTTACTATAGTTATATATATATATGTTATATAAAAGAGTAAGCACAGCACAAAAATAAAGAAATAGAGCAAGCAACACAGACAATACAAGGATTATAGTGGTTCCCCAACCTGGGTACATCCACTCTTCTACCACCCTTGTAGGAATCCACTAACAGGTTTTGATCAGGTGACTGCCACCAAATAATATCTGTTTTTTGTGTTTCACGATCGTCGATCTCGGTTCGACGAAGCAAATTTCTTTCGTCGATCATAATTTCTAGACAAGTTAAAATCAAAATCTTTGTTCAGATATCGTCGACCTGAGTTCGACGAAGAGTGTTGTTTTCGTCGAGCTCCGTTCGACGAATTATGTTGAACACAAATTTTCAGAAATTATTTAATTGTTTTTGGTAAAAATTCAGTTATTTTGTCTAATTCTATTATCTTTTCTTTGTCTTTAACTGATTCTAATGAAGCTAATTATTCAGAAACCTTTTTTAAATCTTCTTTAAGATTTTTGTTTTCAGAAGATAGATTATACACTTTCTCTCTGAGAAGTTTTATTTCCTTCTCGGATTGAATTAAATCATTGCATAAAATTTTAAAATCTTCTTTAAAATATTTTAAAGAAAAATCAAAAGAAGAGATAACCTGATCCTCTTCTGATTCACATTCCGATTCTTCAAATTATGATTCATCATCAGATCTGCTGCAAGATGCATTTATCGCCATCAAGCAAAACTCTCTTACTCTTGTTTCTTATTCATCCTCAATTGTACAGGATGAAGCTTCAGAATCACTCCAAGATTCAGCATTTAATGTTCTTTCTTTTGCTGATCCATTAGCTATTGTTGTGAGGGAGTCCCAAATTTCCTTCGCTGAAGTAAATTCAGCAACTTCTTCAAAAATGTCATCAGACATTGATTGAGCAAGAATGTTCATTGCTCTTTCATCAGCCTTCTTTAGCAATTTTTGGGCTTTTGAGTCTGCAGATAGAGTAATGGGACCTGACAGAATAGAGTGTAAATGGCTTCATCAATAGAATTCATAAACAACCTAATCCTTGCCTTTCATAGTGCAAGCTTATACAGATTGCACTTTGGAGGTCCAGTTCTTGAAAATTCTTCATTTTGTGCCATGAAAAACTCTTAAGAAATATAAGATCTATCAGATCGTTTTGGTTCAGGTGTTAGCCTGTACAACCAAAGAACGACCCTCTGATACCCATTGAAAGGAAGGGGATAGATCTTATTTACTATAGTTATATATATATATATTATATAAAAGAGTAAGCACAACACAAAAATAAAGAAACATAGCTTCTGAAAAAGAGGAATTTGCTGCCATGCTTGCCAAAATGGGTCATGCGGAGGCAAATCCTAGCAAGCTTCTGAAAAAGAACTTGTCTCCTCAATACAAGTTCTTGGCAGATATTGTGGGAAAAGTGCTGCTTGGGAAACACACTGCCCATGATAATATATCCAGGCACCAGTTTTTTTTGATGAGTGCCTTGGTTAATCAGAAATCAGTGAATTGGGCTGAAGTTTTGTTTGAGTTAATCAGGAAGAAAGTAAATAAGAGAGAGGTCTCACTTGGCAAAATTTTAGGGATTTTTCTCACTGAAAAATACCCTGAGTTGTTGACATCCCCAACAACATTCATCAATGCTTCTAAGAGGCTAACCTCAGCTCTCTTTGGTAAGTGGGAGAGGACTATCTCAAAGCCCTTCACGGCTCCCTCCACCCACAGGGTTTTTGAGGACATAAGGACTGCTCTAGTCACTCTTCACCCTAGAGAAGATGAGCCAGAGATTCCTCCTTCCCCAGCTAGACCAACTTCCCCTTTGCCACATCAACCAACTCCACCTCATGGCCCTCCTCCAGGAACTCCTACTCCTTTGTCTCCTCTACCACATTATCTAGAAGAGATTCCCTCCACAAACATCTCAATCCAAACCTCCCTCTGATACCAATTGAAAGGAAGGTGATAGATCTTATTTACTATAGTTATATATATGTTATATAAAAGAGTAAGCACAACACAAAAGTAAAGAAACAGAGCAAGCAACACAAACAACACAAGGATTATAGTGGTTCCCCAACCTGGGTACATCCACTCTTCTACCACCCTGGTAGGAATCCACTAACAGGTTTTTGATCTGGTGACAGCCACCAAATAATATCTATTTCAAGGGAGATATTGAAACCCTTCTGGCTTTTGATCAGGTGCCGGAAAACCAACTTGAAGTCTTTTGATCAGGTGACCTCACAACCAGGAATTACTTTTGAAGGGAGTAAAAACCTTTTATAGTGGGGGAAAGAAAGTGATATTAGTCTTCTCTATTCTCAAAACAACTGAGAATACTTTGTGGATGCTGATGGTATCAAAGCTCCCCCTGAGATGTTGATCTGTTCAGGAAAGAAGGAAGCTTTGCTTCAGGGTGTAGGCCTTCAGATTGATGTTTATCTCCAGCAAACTTTCTAGACTAATATTGAGGAGCAGATGATGAAGAACACTATATCAAAGAAAGCTATGTTTTGTTCTTTAGAATATATATTTTGACTATTATTTCGTTTTGTTGTAAGTCACATCCTCTGTATCTGCAAACCTCCAATCTAAATATATTCCACCAAGCTGTATTCAAACATTTGAATTAACTCTATCTTGAAATGGCTTAAGCATTCCCGAGAGAGAAAGATGCTTGGGGAATTAATCACATTAACTGCTGCTATTGAACGGCTAAAACATTATGTCTGAGAGATATGAAATGCCTTAATTAAATCTGCCAACTATTAAAATCTCTGTCTGTAAGACAGCAAAGATTTCGTCGACCTCAGTTTGCTATTCGTTGATCTCAGCTCAGAGATCGTCGACCCGAATAATCTTTGCTTTGAGCTGAGATTCTGTCTTGAGATCAGCGATCATCGACCGAAGCTCGGAGATCATCGAGCTCAACTCAGAGATAGAACTCTGAGTTTCGTCGACCTGAGTTCGACTATCGTCGAGCTGAGTTCGACTATCGTTGAACAAATTTTCTGCTCTTGACAAAACTGATTTCTGCATATTTCTTTTCTGCAACATTTCTCTGGAGTTCTTTTGAGGCAGACCTAGAAATGACCCTATGACCCTGACTATACATTTTGGGTCAATCTAAAAAACATCCTAATAGTATTCCTTGCCCAAATCCAAACTAGGGTTCCAACAAGTTCGAATGATGCAAAGTTTAGGAGTTGGTGCCTAGAACCAAGGGATAGAATGTGATCGGCACCAATTGGGTGTTTAGAAACAAGCTAGACGAGAATGGTGTGATTATAAAGAATAAATCCCGAATTGTAGCTCAAGGATATAGACAAGAAGAAGGGTTCGACTTTGATCAAAACTTTGCTCCAGTAGCCAGGCTCGAGGAGATCAAGTTGTTTCTTGCGTATGCTCCCCTCAAAGGCTTTACAGTCTATCAGGACGTGAGGTCAGCATTGCTCAAACGGGATTTGAAAGAGGAAGTATACGTAGCGCGACCCCCAGGTTTGTAAACTCAACTCACCCTGAACATGTTTATTTTCTTAAGAAAGCTCTTTATGGCTTAAAGCAAGCTCCACGAGCTTGGTATGAGTCATTGTCTAGTTTTCTTCTTGAGAATAAGTTCACAAGAGGAAAGATAGACAAGATATTATTTCTTATAGAAGTAAAAGGCAAGATTCTGCTAGTTCAAATCTATGTCGACGACATAATATTTGGCTCTACGGAAGACAACCTTTGCAAGAAGTTTTCCAAACTTATGTAAGGGAAGTTTGAAATGTGTAGTATGAGAGAGCTGAAGTATTTCTTAGGCCTTCAGGTGAAACAATCTGAAGATGAAATTTTCATCTCTCAGATGAAGTTCACCAAAGAGTTGCTAAAGAAATTCGGAATGGAGAACGCAACCTCTATGAGGACTCCAATGGGTTCAACTGTGTCTCTAGACAAGGATGAGAAAGGGAAACCTTTTGATAAAACCAAGTACAGAAGTATAATTAGATCCTTGCTCTACCTCACTGCTAGTAGACCAGACATAATGTTTTCAACATGCGTCTGTGCTAGATTTCAGGTGAACTCAAAGGAATCTCATTACGTCACTACAAAGCAAATTCTAAGATACCTTAAGGGTACACCCAATCTTGGCTTATGGTACCCGAGAAATAATGATGTCGAGCTAATTGGTATTTTAGATGCCGATTTTGTAGGAAGCTAGGATAACAGGAAAAGCACTTCCGGGACGTGCCAATTCCTCAGAAGATGGCTTATTTCATGGAGCAATAAAAAGTAGAATTGTGCGACAACCTCTACTGCCGAGTCAGAGTATATCTCTATCGGTAGTTATTGTGCATAACTTCTATGGATCAGGAATCAACTTGAAGACTATAACCTAAATTTCAAAGAGATTCCTATGTATTGCAACTCATCCAGCGCAATAGCGATCACGCATAATCTAGTCTCTTATAGCTGGACAAAACACATTGAAGTGTGATATCACTTCATCCAGGAGCATGTGGAGAACAAGGTTATAAACCTCAGTTATGTCCCGACGGATAAGCAGGTTGCGGATATTTTCAGGAAGCCACTGGACGAGACCAAGTTCTCGTTCTTCAAAACCGAACTGGGCATGCTGAACAAGGATTCATGAAGAAGGCCAACATGGGGAAATCACTCAAGAAATTCATCAAGGAAGAAATTTTTCTAAGGCAAAATTGACGAGTATCGGTTAGCTAAAGTAATCAATTCATCGAATATTTTACGGATATACTCGCCGAACTTGACTCTGCATTCGGTGAAACTCACCAATTTTCACTTAGGTCAACTTTTCTTTCCAATATTGGATCCGAAGAATCTCGGCTAATCATGTACGTGCCTATCCATGTCTTTATATACATATATATATATATATATATATATATTAAGGAGGGTTAGGGGCAACCACACTCCATTTCGTCGAAACCAGACAGACTCGCTGAACTGTTCTCTCGACCCTTCGGCTCCCACAAACCATTCATCATCTCCTTCCCGCGGCCCTGCTCCCATTTTCCTTAATTAGGTCAGTGACGGCAGTCCAAGTCGAGTTCCAGCAAAGATTTGCTTCAAGTCAATTTCCAACAACTGCTTCTCTGATCATTCGCTTGCTCACGCCGACCGTTAGTGACAGCAAACAGGTTCTACAGTCAGAACAGTCCATATATTTCATGTGATTCTCCATGGCTCCTAGAACTACCTGTGGATTGTTAGGGGGTGGAGAATTAGTTCGTACAGGCTTTGCCTCAGCCTCTGATGAATTCTGAAATGTAATCCTGATGCTCAAGACGTCTGATCTCTCGCTTGTCCATGAACATCCCTGCAAAGTATTGGACAACGACATTTTTGAGTTCTTCCAGAATGCCAAGCTCTTGCATGAAGACTCTATCATCAAGAGAAAAGTTCATGAAACTGCTATTAAGGTGAAGGCCTCTCATCTCACCAGGCTCTTGAGGCTCCCAGCTTGTGACGAAGAAGATCACCTAGAAGAGGAAGAATTCGCAAGGGCTATGTTATTTTGTTGTTTTCCAAGAGGTACAAAAGCAATTAAAAGGAAAGGGATGAAAGAGGAAGGAAAGCTGCTGTCAGATATCATCAGAAAAGTGATGCTATGCAAGACTAGTTCACACGACTATCTATCTTCTGAGATGTTCAGGACCCTAGTAGCAATTATTTACAGGAAGAGATTGGACTGGGGTGCTCTATTATTTGAGAAGATAAAAGACAGTCTTCGCACACCAAACTTTAGACGATTCTCAGCCTGTACCTGAATCAGATTGTTTGGGATAAGTTTGATATGTCCAAGGGTGTGCATATCCATCAATTGAAGAAAATAGACTCATCCATATTTTCTAGGTGGGATAGGAGGATCTTGCGGCAAGGGGAATTTGCTTGTGGAGGAGGAAGATCAAGCTCCTGAAGATAGGATTCCTACACCACACCCCAGTAAAGCCCCTGATAGATTGAGTGCAGGAGCTAAGGAGGAGCCAGCTATTACTTCAGTCGTAGAGAGTCTAGTTCCAGATCCAGAGACAAGGAATCTGATGATAGAGGTTGCCAAGATGGCTCAGACTGCTGTTGAAAAGTTAGTGCATGAGGAGGTCAAGGCTGATATTGCTGTTGAGGAGGATTTACATGTGGATGACTATGAGATAGATACCGGTGAGGTACTGATGATTGCTAATGAGGCCAAAGCTGCTGATAATGTAAATGATGGTTCTAAGACAGTGTTAGTAAAGAACCTAATTGTCCCTCTCCCAAAAATTGTTCCTGGTTCTTCTTCTGAGGGGGAGGTGACTAGGACCTCAATATAAGTTGCTACTGAGGTTGTTAGGCTCATGCGCAACCTTGAGAAAAGGATAAGAAAGATGTCAGATGCACCTTCTATTGCTGAAGAGGAGGTTGTGGATCTTTCAGATGAGGAGGGAGAGGTAAAGGAGTAGACTGCAGTTCTAACTGCTGCTGAAGACCTTGGTACATCTTCTAAAGCTCGTTTATCTCCGATAGATGAGCCTTCCAGTGAGGATCTGCCTAGAACTTATATTCCTGATATCCCAAGTTCTAGTGCTGATAATTCAATCCTGTAGAGCATAGAAGCAATATTGGCCAAGCAGAAATCTTATTTTGATTCCTCCATGCAAAGAGTTTTGAAAAAGGTCAAGGAAATAGAAAAAGATCTGAACAATGGCCTAGCAGAGGTTAAGGTCAGATTTGACAAGCTAGATGCCAAGCTAGACTCGTGATTTACATAAGGTGAAAAGGGGGTTGATTTTGTCGTGAAAGGTTTAAAGAGCAATCTGAATGTTCGGTTCAATGTTAATACAAATGCCAAAACAATGCTTGAAGCTCATAATCACTCAATGGCTCATTATAACACGAACATAGAAGCTTATGCAAATGCTTTGGCTAGAGAAGTCAGAATGGGGGAGGAGACCATAACAGCTAAGGTGGTAGTAAAGGTGAATGCTCTTGGGGAATCCATGCTAGCAAACTTTGAAGGGGTAAATAATTACAACTATGACAACTTCTCGTGGCTTCATAAGGAGATCTTTGGTAGACCAGGTCAGGAAGCTCAAGTACCTGTTGTGCCTGCTCATGATGAGGTTCATCTTGCTGAGGATTACTCTCAATATTGGGCAGACGCACAGGCTGCTGCTGCTGCTGAGGCTCCAGAAGTTCTAGTTGTTGAAGACATTCCTGCTGATCCAATTCACAAGAGAAGAAGATATGGGGAAGGCCCGTCGGCAGCCAGGTCAGAGCCTAACAGAGAGATGGGGGAGGTGTGGAGTCTTACTTCCAGAGGGATTATCTTAGACACATTCTCCTTGGTCGATCTTGGAGGAGAAAAACCATACCTCTACTACTATCAAGAGGAATGGAACAAGTATAAGCTAGCATGTACTAAGAGGAGGATACATTTCAGAAATCACAGGGATGTTGATCCAATGCCTCCAACCCTTCCAAATTATTTTCCAAATCCAAGGGCTTATTTTGCTAGGCAGCGACTGAAGAGGCAAGGCAAGCTGACCTGATATTTATGAGTTTTATTTTGAGTGGTTGTAGTTGCCCCCTCCAAACCAAAAACTCTCATTGATATATATATATATATATATATATATATATATATATATATATATATATATATATATATATATATATAATTTATATTTGTTGACTGGAAATGCATTTTGTCTTTTAATTTTTATATATCTGTTTAAATTTTAATTATCTGCTCAAGTGTATGTTCTTTATTTTTTTATGCAATTCACCTTAGATTATAGGATTCAGACTTCTTCAAATAGAGGGATATTGTTGGGTATTGTATCAACAATAACTCTGATTTAAAGAAGGGTACAGTTAAGCTAAGATGAATTGTGACTGTATTTGATATTGTATTTGTAGTTATGTACTTGCAGGTTTACAATGTTAAGTACACACCAACATCAGGTTATAGTGGAGCGGTAAACATGGGACTACACAATGTAATTCTTTATTGTATAGGTCATGGTGTTGAATCACGTGTAATCTCTCTATTGGGGTGTACTTCTATGCCAAGTACATGGGGAGGTTCAAGGAAGAAGAAGAGCTTCATTGTAGAAAAATAAAAAATTTACCCAAGTAAAATTTCGTCGAGTATCGTAAGGAATATTCATCGAATTCATCAAGTATCATTGATGCTCGTCAAATTCATCGTATATACTTACTATCACTCGTTGAATTCGTCTTATATACTTGTGTGGAATTTTTTAAATAATTAGAAAAAAAGTTTAGTAAAATGCATCGAGTATCATCAAGTATACTCGTCGAATTCGTCGAATGCATCTAAAGATACTCACCGAATTCGTAGAATATACATGACGATACACGCCGAATTCGTCAAATCATCTCGACACTACTTATCTATTTTTCTTAAGGCAAATTCTTTGTATATCTTTCCGTCAAGAGCATCAAGAGCGTTTAGTTGATGGCTTCGAGAGTGTCGAGAGCATTGAGTCGATGGCGTCGAGAGCGTTGAGTCTATTAGCCTATACTCGACGAATTTATCGAGTATGCTAGCAGATACTCGACGTATTTATCGAGTATGAATCTAGCCTTGGTGTTAAGTGGCTGGCCATCTTGAGATGAGTTTGTCTAAGTTAAAATCGTCGTATATCAATGACTATTCGGCGAGTATACTAGTGATACTCAACGAATATGACTTAGGTCTTCGAAAGTAGGGGTTAGATCTGGCTTACTCTAGAAGGGGGGGGGGGGTGAATAGAGTATTAAAAATTTTGGCTGTTTTAAACTTTTATATCAGAGTGAAAGTAGGTGATACCAATGATATATAAAGAGAAGAAAAGCAGGCTAAGCTATTCTATCTATCACAGCCACAACAAGAACAAAACAGAAAATGAGCATAACTAGACAACACAAGACTTTTATAGTGGTTCCCCAACTGGGTACATCCACTCTTCTACCACCCTGGTAGGAATCCACTAGCAGGTTTTGATCATGTGACTACCACCATAGTATCTATTTATAGGGAGATATCACAACCCTTTAGGCTTTTGATCAGGTGCCCAAAAACTAACCAAGTCTTTTAATCAGGAGACTTGACAACCAAGTGGTTAACATTTGAAGGGAGTTAAAACCCTTTTACAGGAGGTGAGAGAAGGTGATTGTGTCTTCTCTTTCTCTAATCAACAGAGAAGACTAGTGGATCTTGATGTTGTCAAAGCTCCCCCTTAAAAGTTGAATCGTTTAGGAAGACTAGAAGCTTTGCTTCAGGATGTAGGTCTTCAGCCTTGTCTTGTCAATATCCAAGAATCTAATAGACAGATGTTGAATAGATGCATCTGAAGATTCTAGGATCTGAAGATGAAGAAGACTCTTGATTTGTGATGAATGTTCTTCTTCAGTCTTTTTTTGTATGAACAAGGGAAAGAACAGACTATATTTCTGCACAGAGAAGAAGCAGATCTTTCTTTGTATATTTTGTGTGTATCTATAAAAATTCTCTTCTCTGAAAACCTCTGCAATATTCTTACCTTGTGTGTCCTTTTCTAAAAAAGAGAATCTATTTTATATTATGTAGTCAAAAACATTCTCCTTTGAATTTGAAAGGCTGGCATTAATTGCTAAAAGATCTGGAGAATACAAACGGCTGGAATATGACTTAAATGAGTTTCCCCAACTGTCCCTAATAAAATAAGCAAGTAATTATCCTGATGAAGACCATAATTAATGCTGCCAATAATGTCTATATTCAGGGGAATATGAGCATTAACTACTCAGGAATATTACTGCTAAATAATATAGAAAGTAAGGGATAGAAATCAGAAAAACTTCTCATTCTGGAGCGGGACAGAAATTGTCGACCTCCGAATGGAATTCGTAGACCTGAGTTCCAAGATCGTCGACCTGAGAATTCCAGTTCGTCGACCTGAGCTCTACAAACTCAATTTAGAGAATAACATGCCAATTCTGTGCTCTGAGTTCGTCGAGCTGAGAATCTGTCTAAAAGATTCGATCGTCAACCTGAGCTCGAATATCGTCGAGCTCAGCTCAGAGAAATAACTCTGAGTTCATTGATCTGAGATCTACGATCATCGAGCTGAGTTCAAAGAACTTCGAACTGATATTCTGAACTCTAAATTCTTCTAAGTCTAAGTCTTCTGAGGTCCTCTACTGGCTGGTCCAAGAAGGTTGAACCTAATGACTTAGCCTAAACTCTAGGACTACTAGACTTGACCCTAGATATAAAAGGTGGGTCAGATTACGCCTAATTTAGTGAACCTAGCCCAAATCCAACTAGGGATCCAACAATCTCCCCCTATTTGGGTGAGGTCACTAAAGCAAAATAAAAGAAACAATCATAAAGCATGAAAACATATATTTGACAGAAATAAAACATTCAGCAGATATTTACATTAGGTTCTTCATGATTAAACACAATAGAGTTCAAAAATAAGAACAAAACACAAACAAAATCACTGTTTCTGCTTAGGATTTCCTTTCTCTGGATTCTCAAAAGGCTGTTTGAAAATGATTTCTCTTTTTGGATCAGCAGCTTCTCTCTTTGACATTGTCATGTCTGATGCACCAATGATGTTGAGAGATGTTGCTCTGGGAACCACAACTTCTGGATGCAATTTCATATAATCATCAACATTAAAGAATTTATTTGCCTTTCCATACCTTTTAAGTTCTTCTTTTCTGAATGAAGACATGGTAGAGAATTGTGAAGGATCCTTTCCTTTAGCTTTAGCTTTGTTAATTTGTGAAAGTCCTATCAGCTCATGAAATTTGGCCATTCTAGCTGAATTCTCCTATTCTGGATCTACAAAGGGAATTGGAGGAGATTCTGGCCGTTTTGGACTTGAGTCCTGCTGTGATTCATCAATAGAGTCTGTAGCATTTCTCTTGATTGAAGATGGAGGAGGATGACTTTGAGAAGATTGCTACTGAATCCCATGCCTGGAATGTCTTTGATAAGTCTTGGTCACTAGATCAAATCTTTGAGAAACATTTCCAGAGGCACCTGTACCTTCTTTATGAAGGAGGAGGAGGAGGAGGGTCTTTCCTAAATTGATTAGGAGGAGACCTGTACCTTCTCCACTTCTTCCTTTCTCTCTGCTCATTCTTGGATTGCCACATCCACTGATTCATCCCTAGGTATGGATTTATCTTTTGTAAGATATAGTAAGGAGTGTCATTGGTAGGATTAGGCTTTGGAGTAGCCTTTGGAATAATCTTTCTCTTCTTTGCAACTTTCTTCTTAGACTTAGGATCATCAGATCCATCAGAATCATCATCTATGTCCTCATCAAAAGAACTTTGAGGGTTATCATATAATGCATCTATCTCTTTTAAGGTTTCCTTTGAAATTTTTCTTTCATCCTAAGGAAGAGCTTGAGGTAGAGCAACTGCAGGTGGAGCAACATTCTCTGTGATCATCTGAGAATCTTCTATATCTTTATCAACAGACAGGAAATCAGTTAGCTCATGATCATTCTGAATCAGTGCAATCTCTTGAACAATATCTAGAGCAATCAGATCATCTAAGCTGGGGATTGGACTATCATCCATTACATAGGTTGGGCCTACTAGTTCCACAACCATGTTAGTAGCAAAACTTGCCTTCAGTTGATTAACAACTTCAGGACTTACGGGAGGAGTGTAATACACTATAGCCAAAGATGGCTTTATTACTGGAAGAAAAGAATTCAAATAAATTGTATTAAAAGAATGAAATAATCTAAGGATGTCTACTTTGGGATTGATATAACAATCACCAACAGTCACAATATCTGCAATCAGCATATCTACATCAATAATTTCAGCCTCTGTTACCATATATAAATCTGATAACTCAACTGTCTGCAAAACTGTAGCTTCTTCTGCTGCTGTTACTTCTTCTGCTGTTGTTGGAGCTGCTTCTTCATCGAGTATCTCCCCCTGCCTGGTTTCAGTAAGTATTAGAACCAGACCCCTTGTTGAAGAAGAAGGGACAGAGGAGGAAGAATGTAGGACAGCAAGAGATGAAATAGAGGCAGCAAGAGGTGAAATACCCTCTACTATGAGTTATTTTATGACTGGAGTGATATGCTCCAGGATGGAGATAATGGAGGGAGAATTTATGTCCATTAACTTAGGAGGGGTTTGAGTGGATACAGATGGGTGGATGATGGGCATAGAATCAGTGAAAGGAATAGAATCAGTCATGGTTTCATGTTGAGTGGGAGAGGATGAAGGAGAATAAGATGGTGAGGGAGTATGGATGGGGTATGATAGTAGATTAAATGATGGTAAGGATGTGATATTGTGTAGGGGGATATCAGCAAGATGTGAAGGAAGAGGGGACTGAGGAGGAGTGACATGCTCTGGGGTGTGAGGTGGAATAGCATGCACTGGAGATTGAGGTGGAGATAGTTGATGTTCAGGAGTATGAACTGGTGAAGAGAGATGGGTTGGGGAAGAAGGAGGTATTGGTGTATGGTCTTGAGATGTGGAAGTATGCCGGAGGGTTGTTGAAGGTGTGTGAAGTTGAGAAGGTGTTGGTTGTTAAGCTAGAGGTGGAGGTGGATTGGAAACATCTTCAGCAGGGTGGGGAGTGGCTGGAGCAGCCCTGGTACTCTCAGAAGGTCTTGAGGAAGAATAGGAAGCCTTGGATGGCTTGGAAATTGTCCTCTCCCGTCTGCTAAAGAGGGCAGATATCAACTTCTTAGAGGCATTAATGAATATTGTCAGGGAGACCAGTAAGTCATTAGCCCTGGCCTGCAGAAATATTCCCAATACTCTTGCAAAACAAACTTCCTTCTTAGAATTTTTCTTCCTAATCAAGTCGAACAAAAACTATCCCACTTAATCTTTTTCTTATCAACCAAGGCACTCATCACCAAAAACTGGTGCCTTGTGATGTAGTCATGGGCAGTGTGTTTGCCCAATAGGACCTTGCCTACTACATCAGCCAAGAACTTGTATTCCGCAAACAAGTTCTTCTTAAACAGCTTATTAGGGTTTCCCTCGGATTGACCCATTCTTATCAGCATCTCATCAAAATCAGAATTATCCATTTCAAGATCATCTACCCCATTCTCAAATCCAAATATATCAGAAAGAATAGTAGGAGAGAGAGAAACCTGTGTTCCGGAAATTGATCCTATCATCTCTGTATCAGATGAAGTTGATGTGTAGACCCATTCCTTGATCTCGGCGGCTGGCAACTTCATCCTTCTTGTCATAAACTGCTTCAATTTCTGATCTTCAAACAACTGAAGAATATTCGTGAAGATTTTGTCTGTGTGACCAAAGGAATCAAAATCGATGTCAAAACCAGTGTCATGCTTCATGTCGGAGAGAGTGCTTGCTGGAATCGCCATTGCTTTCTGAAATTGCCTGCAAAAGAAAATGAGAAAGATCAAGTGCAGAAGAGTTCTGAAAGCGCGAGATTGAGCTTGAAGAATAAAACCTATTATAAGGTTTTTAGAATATGAAACAGCGAGCTCCGTCCTGCAAAAAAATTTTCTTCGATCTGAGGTCGACGAATGCGGAAAGTTCGTCGATCTCAGTTTGAAGAGGAGGGAAAATAGTTCATCGATCTCAGGTAGATGAAATTGGCTTACACAGAGAGTTCATCGATCTCAGGTCGACAAATTTTCTCAAGAACTTTTCTCAGTTCGTCGATCTCTGGTCGACGAACTGTGGCAAATTCTTCGACCACAGACAGAAAGTTTAATTAAAGCTTCTTCATTGATCATACCAAGCTGATTTAGAAAGAACATATGGTACCTCTCATCCAAAGGTTTGGTGAAGATATCTGCTCTTTGTAAATCAGTGTAGATATAGACAAGATTAATTTTCATTTTTGTCCACACAATCTCTAATGAAATAATGCCTTATTTCTATATGCTTTGTTCTACTATGATGCACTGGATTCTTTGCAATAGAAATTTCACTTGTATTATCAAAGAGTAAGGTTGAATTATTTAATATGATACTATAATCTAGAAGTTGGTTTTGAATCCACAACATCTATGAACAACAACTCCCAGCTGCTATATATTCAGCTTCAGTAGTTGAGGTAGACACAGATGTTTGCTTTTTGCAAAACCAGGAGACAAGTCTTGCACCAAGAAACTGGTATGTTCCTGATGTGCTCTTCCTTTCCACTCTACATCTAGAAAAGTCAGCATCTGAGTATCAGTCAACTCAAATTCTGACTCAGTTGGATACCAGAGTCTTAGATTTGGGCAACCCTTTATATATCTTAAAATTATTTTAAGGAAAATAAGATGAGATTCTTTAGGGTTCACTTGGAACCTAGCACAAAGGCATGTAGCAAACATTATGTATGTCCTACTTGCTGTGAGATACAACAGTGACCCAACAATGCCCCTATATAATTTCTAATCAACAGGCTTCCCATGTTCATCAGAGTCAACCACAGTATTTATAGCCATGGGTGTTTTCTTTGCTGAGGGATCTGACATCCCAAACCTTTTGATTAGCTCCTTAGCATACTTATATTGGGATATGAAGATGCCATCAGGAAATTACTTCACTTGGAGGCCAAGGAAGTAAAAAAGTTCACTCATGCTACTCATTTCAAACTTGGAATGCATTAAGTCAGAAAACCTTTTCCGTAGTTTGGAATCAGTAGAGCCAAAGATAATATCATCTACATAAATTTGTACTAATAATATTTTATCTTTATGAAGCTTAATAAATAAGGTCCTATCTACAATGCCTCTAGAAAATTGATGTTCTAGAAGAAAGCTGGCTAAGGTTTCATACCAAGCTCTTGGAGCTTGTTTTAGACCATAGAGAGTCTTATGCAACTTAAAAACATAAGAGGGATTAGTTGGAGTGATAAAACTTGGTGGTTGCTCCACATATACTTCTTCTTTGAGTTCTCCATTCAGAAATGAACTCTTGACATCCATTTGGTAGACCTTGAACTTTTTGTCGGCAGCATATGCAAGGAAGATTCTTATAGCCTCAAGCCTTGCAACAAGGGCAAATGTCTGATCATAGTCAATGCCTTCCTCTTGCCTATAGCCTTAAGCTAGTAGCCTTGTCTTGTTCCTTATGATAATGCCCTGGGCATCAAGTTTATTTCTGAATACCAACTTAGTTCCAATGACTGGGTAGTCTTTGGGTCTTAGAACTAAGTCCCAAACTCTACATCTCTCAAATTGGTTGAGCTCCTCTTTCATTGCCATAATCCAGAGTGGATCTTGCTCTGCATCTTTTATAGATTGGGGCTCAATTTGATATATGAAGCAGGCATGCATCAAGTCTTGGTTGAGTTGATGCCTTATCTGCACACCTATTGATATGTCTCCTATTTCTTGAGATACAGGATGATCTCTAAGTATGATAAGATCAGTTGGTGGAGTTGGTTCAGCAACAGCCTGAGGAGTTAAATTCCTTTTATGGAATTATGTGGGCTGTTATTGGTTTAACAACTGTTTCAATGAAATCATCTTCACTGTCTTCAGAGTTTTGTGGAGAGGTACGGGCATTAGCCTCATTGGTGAGGTTCAACTCATTCAACTGCTCACACAAATATGGTACCTGCAAAGATTCACTGGTAGAAGAGTTCTTCTCTTTGTAAAACATGTTAGTCTCATCAAAGGAAATGTGTACCGTCTCTTCTATTTTCATTATAGATTGATTATAAACCCTATATGACTTGCTGACTTGGGAATATCCTAGAAAAATTTCCATTGCAGCCTTGGCTTCAAACTTTCTAATATATTTCTTGCCATTATTGTGAATGTAACAAATACAACCAAAAATCTTAAAGAAGTCTACTTTAGGTTTCTTCCCTTTAAGTAATTCATAGGGGGTCTTTCCCTTAAGCTTATGTATCAAACTCCTGTTCAGGAAATAGTTTGTTGTGCTTACAGCCTCTGCCCAAAAGGATAATGGCAAGTAAGCATCTACAAGCAATGTGCCTGCAGCTTCAATTAGTGTTCTGTTTTTCCTTTCAGCTACCCTATTTTGTTGAGGAGTTCTAGAAGCAGAGAAACAATGTATGAAACCTTCCTCCTCAAAGAATCTTTGCATGGGAAGAAACTCAAACTCAGTACCATGATCACTTCTGATCAATGCAATTGGAGTAGAGTACTTAATCCTTATGCTCTTAAGAAAATCTGTAAGAACCTTGAAGTTATCTAACTTATTCCTCAAGAAGAACACTCAAGTGAACCTTAAGAAGTCATCTACAATCACTAAGGTATAATATTTCCCTGCTAGGCTTTGTAGAGCAATGGGTCCAAAAAGATCCATGTGGACCAAATACAAAATCCTAGGTGAATCACTTTTATTAATGGCTTTAAAACTATTTTAAGTTTGCTTGCCTAATTGACAAGCCCTGTAGAGGCCTTCCATCTTGTAGGGACCAGAAGGCAATCCTCTAACAAGGTTGTCCCTAGATAGCTTAGCAATGTATTTAAAGTTAACATGACCTAATCTCTTATGCCAAAGTTCAATATTATTATTAATTTAGTTGAACAGACATATTTCAGACCTATCAGACTTAAAAATTACTATGTAAATATTTCCTACTCTAGATCTAATTAAAACAATCTTGTTATTAATAGAAGAAATAATGCAAGAGGATTTATCAAAAGATACCTGAAACCCTTCATCACAAAGTTGACTAATGGAAATCAGGTTGTGCTTTAATCCACTTACATAAGCTACTTTTTTGAATGTGACAACTCCAATCATTACATCTCCATAGTCTTTAGTCTGGCGACAGTTGGAGTCACCAAAAACAACTTTAGGACCTAGCTTGGACTTATAGTTGGATAGATTGTCCTTACTGCCAATCATATGTTTTGAACAACCACTATCCATATACCACTGTTCCTCTGTGGTAGGATAGTCTTTCACCTGCACAAAAACATATTATATATTCTTGACTCAGATTATCTTGGGTCCTTGTTGATTTACATAACTAAAGCTGGAAATATATGAATATTCAGGTTGACTTTTGTAACCTAAAGGATGATATCTTCTAGGTGGAATTATCCATTGGTTAAAGGGATTAATGTTTTGTCTAGGTTGATTAAAAATCCTATTGGAATTAAAGTTTCTATTATTATAAACTGGGGTCGACAAATTCAGGTACGTTCGTCGATCTGAGATCGACGAACGGGGATGAGTTCGTCGAACTCCACTCAGAGAATGAAGGTATTCATTTTTTGGGCCCCAATTTCGTCGATCTCTGGTTGACGAACCATACTTGTTTCGTCGATCGTAGTTCAGAGAATAGTAATAGTAAAATTTTGCGTTTGGAGTTCGTCGACTTGAGTTTGACGAACTAGACACAATTCGTCAATCTGAGTTCGACGAAATCTGCTGAACATTGCTCTGGTTATTATTTTTCTTACTCTTTCTCTTTTTCTTATTCTTGTGTTTAAGTTCTGTTTGATTAACATTATTATCTTCTAATTTCTCCTTACCCTTTTGCAGAAACAAATTTTATTGGGGTTGTTAATATGTTTTTCTGAATAAGTGGGGGTTGGCTTGATGAAGCACCTAAGCCCAGCTTACCATTGAGTCTTGCATTCCTGTGCTTGTGATGTTCATCAGCTTGATACTTCTCCCATTCAGGTGTTCTTCAAGTTGCCTAGCCTCAGATAATTCAGTCTTTAATTTTATAATTTGTTCATTAGCTAAAGTGATGTCATCCTTAAATTTGTTATTTTCTGAAAGTAGGTTTTCTTGTTCATTTAATTTCTCTCCAAGTTATTTGATTTCTTTTTCAGAGTTAATTTAATCAAGACATAAAGATTTAAATTTAGTTTTAAACTCATCTGAATCAAAGTCAAATGATGATAATACCTGATCCTATACAGATAGAGGTTCTTCTGTGTTTGATGGTCAGCTTTAGAATGGGTGCTTGATGCATCAATGGCCATCAAGCATATCTCCTTTGCCTTTGCTTCCTCTTCATCTTCACTGGAGCTGGAAGATGAAGATTCTTCTTCAGTGTCACTCCAGGTTTCAGCAATGAAACCTTTCTCCTTTCTATTATGCTAGTTGGAAGAAGGCTTGTTGTATCCTTCTTCTGAGTCTCTAGACACTCAGATATGATATGTCCAGGTTTCCTGCACCCAAAACACACAATTTCCTTAGTAGGTGTTTTGTCATACATGGACTTGTCATCTTGTCTTGATGACTTTCTTCTGAAGTCCCTCTTGCTTATCTTGTAAAATCTCTTGGCTAAGAGACTCAGAAATTTTTCATTGATTATTGGGGCTTCTCATTATTCATTAGCTTTAAATTCAATACTTTGCTCCTTTCTGTCTGATGAATGAGTCTTCTGCTCTGCAGCCTCTCTGGACTTAATCAGCTGCTCATAAGACTTGAGCTTTCCCAATAGAAATTCTGTAGAAATCTCATTAAGACTTCTGACTTCCTTGATATGCCAGATTCTTGAATCCCATGAGCTAAGGAAGAACATGAGTATTTTATCATTGACCTCAGTGAGTGTTATGTCCTTATCTAAGGTTTTTATCTCATTGATGATTGAGCTGAGTCTGTTATATATGTCACTCACTGACTCTGCTTCTTCTTTCTTGAAGTTCTCATATTGAGAGATAAGATTTGATCTTCTGTCTTTCCTCTCATCTGCAAATCTAGCAACCATCTAGTTTAAAGAATCTCAGATGGCCTTAGATGAAGTGCATTCTACCACTTTTTGGAATATGTCATCTGACATAGTTTGAGCCAGTATATTCATAGCTTTTACATCAGCTATCTTGGATTTCTTTTGTCCATCTGTCCACTCAGGTGGTGGAACAACATGTGTGCTTGAACTAGCAGTAGTTGTTGTCACTAGAACTGGTGGTCCTGTCAAGATAGAATTAAAAATATCCTCATCAATAGAGTTCATATACAATTTGATTCTTTCCTTCCAGATAGCAAACTTGTTCAAGTTGCATACTGGATGTCTGGTGCTTGCATAATCCTTGTTCTATACCATGCTATAATAAATAAGCTAGAGAGATTTAGATCTAAGAAGGATCTGTTGGTTCAAGTGTTATCTTGTTCAACCAAGGGAAAACCCCTCTGATACCAATTGAAAGGAGGGGTTAGATCTAACTTACTCTAGAAGGGGGGGTGAATAGAGTATTAAATTTTTTTGCTATTTTAAACTTTATATCTGAGTGAAAGTAGGTGATACCAATAATATATAAAGAAAATAAAAGCAAGCTAAGCTATTCTATCTATCACAGCCACAGCAAGAACAAAACAGAAAATGAGCATAACTAGACAACACAGGAATTTTATAGTGGTTCCCCAACTAGGTACAACCACTCTTCTACCACTCTTGTAGGAATCCACTAGCAAGTTTTGATCAGGTGACTGCCACCATAATATTTATTTGCAGGGAGATATCACAATCCTTTAGGATTTTGATCAGGTGCCCAAAAACCAACCAAGCTTTTTGATCAGAAGACTTGACAACCAAGTGGTTAACTTTTGAAGGGAGTTAAAACCCTTTTACAGGAGGTGAGAGGAGGTGATGGTGTCTTCTTTCTTTCACTAATCAACAGAGAAGACTAGTGGATCTTGATGTTGTCAAAGCTCCCCCTGAAAAGTTGAATGGTCCAGGAAGACTGAAAGCTTTGCTTCAGGGTGTAGGTCTTCAACCTTGTCTTGTCAATGTCCAGGAATCCAGTAGACAGATGTTGAATAGATATATCTAAAGATTCCAGGATCTGAAGATGAAGAAGACTCTTGATTTTTGATGAATGTTCTTCTTCAGTCTATTTTTGGTATGAACATGGGAAAGAACAGACTGTATTTCTTCACAGAGAAGAAGCAGATCTTCTTTTGTATATTTTGTGTGTATCTGTAAAAATTCTCTTCTCTGAAAACCTCTGCAATGTTCTTACCTTGTGTGTCATTTTCTAAAAAAGAGAATCTCTTTAATATTTTGTAGTCAAAAACATTCTCCTTTGAATTTGAAAGGCTAGTATTAATTGCTAAAAGATCTGGAGAATACAAACGGCTGGAATATGACTTAAATGAGTTTCTCCAACTGTCCCTAATAAAATAAGCAAGTAATTATCCTGATGAAGATCATAATTAATGCTACCAATAACGGCTATATTCAGGGGAATATGAGCATTAATTACTCAGGAATATTACTGCTAAATAATATAGAAAGTAAGGGACAGAAATCAGAAAAACTTATCATTCTGGAGCAGGACAGAAATCGCCGACCTCTGAATGGAATTCGTCGACCTGAGTTCCAAGATCGTCGACCTGAGAATTCCAGTTCGTCGACCTGAGCTCTGCGAATAGTATTCAGAGAATAACTTGCCAATTTTGTGCTCTGAGTTCGTCGAGCTGAGAATCTGTTTGAAAGAATCGATCGTCGACCTGAGCTCGAATATCATCGAGCTCAGCTCAGAGAAATAACTCTGAGTTCATCAATCTAAGATCGACGATAGTCGTGCTGAGTTCGAAGAACTTCGAACTGATATTCTGAAATCTGAATTCTTCTAATTCTAAGTCTTCTGAGGTCCTCTGCTGGCTGGTCCAAGAAGGTTGAACTTAATGACTTTGCCTAAACTCTAGGACTACAAGACTTGACCCTGGCTATACAAGGTGGGTCAGACTCAGCCTAATTTAGTGAACCTAGCCCAAATCCAACTAGGGAAACAACAGTCTTTTTTCTGACAAATTTATTTCCAGGCTCGGGTTGCGGCGACCATGTACAGTAACTTTCGCAAGTTGTTTTTGGAAATATTTTTATATCTGTTGGAAGGGGGATCTCTATAAATACCTAAGGAGAATTCCTTTCCAATAATAATCGTGCTCTTGCTCTCAAATTCAAATCGAGAGAACTTTCCAAGATTGGAAAATTCTGTCGCCTAGGCTACAGGGATTTCGCGATTCTTCCGATCGACCACCGACATGCAGTGCGATTTGATCTTCTTCAACCAATACGACTAGATTGCTTCTCTCTAAAGATCTCTATTTCTCCAGTCCTAGTTGTTTGAAGATTCAAGAGTCGAGATTCAAGGTCTTCTAAGATTTCATATTCCGAGTTCTCCAAGATTTTCAAGATCATCTATTTTTGAAGAACGACGGCGTGAAGCTTTTAGATCTTGTCTATGTTTGAGTGAAATATTATTGTAAAATATTCATTTACTTTTGTAGGAGATTTTCTCTGAGTTGTAGATCCGTTTGTGGATCGAGTGTAGATCCATTTGTGGATCGAGTGGTAGATCCATTTGTGGATCGAGTTGTAGATCCGGTTGTGGATCGAGTGGTAGGAGCATTGTATCTGAGTTGTAGGAGTTGCGGCTCTGAGGTGTAAGATTTGTAGAAATCTGAGTTTGAGGAAGTAACCGAATCTAACCCTTGGTGGTAGATAGGCGAGGTGGGAAAGTGGATGTAACCAACTCGGGGAACCTCTATAAATCTCGGTGTTTGTGTGCTTAATTTTAAAGTAGTTTTATTTCGTGAAAAGACACAGACATCACCTATTCACCCCCCTCTAGGTGATTTAGGTATACGCTAGATACTTTCAAGTTATCCCAGTGCACTCGACGCTCTCGACTCCTAGATACTTAGACTTAGTGCACTTGAAGCCTAATATTGTCCCAGCGCACTAGATGCCTGGACTCTTAGACTCAGTGCATTCGATGCTTGGATATTTGGTCCATTACATTTTGTTATCCTGCAGGAATTAATACTACCTGCAATAGAAATTGCATGAAAAGCTACTGAAGCTATACTAAGTTCATCAGACCCAATTCAAATTTGAAGGTGTTGAACTTGACTTCATCTAGTGGCTTGGTAAAGATATCAGTCACTTGCTTATAAGTGGGGATAAACTCAAGACTGATGTCATCACATTCTACATGCTCTCTAATAAAATGATACCTAATCTCTACGTGTTTAGTCCTGCTATAGGAGATAATATTCCTAGCAATAGAGATTGCACTAGTAGAATCACAAAACATAAAAGTTTTACTTAACTTGAGATTGTAGTCCTGGAGCTGATGATGGATCCATGGTAGTTGTGCACACTAACTACTAGCTGAGATGTATTTTTATTCAGCTGTTGATATTGCCACACATGTTTTCTTCTTACTGCTCTAAGATACAATCCTTTTTCCTAAAAATTTACATGAGACTAAAGTGCTTTTCCTGTCTTCTCAGCAACCTACCAAGTTTGTATCTAAATTCCCAATTAGTTCTAAGTCATTATTCCTGGGGTACCACAAACCAAGATTAGGTGTGCCCTTGAGATATTTCAAAATTCTTTTTACTGCAGAATAATGAGATTCCTTAGGGCTAGCCTGGTACCTAGCACAAACACATGTAGCATACATAATGTCTTGCCTACTAGCAGTTAGTTAGAGGAGGGATCCAATTATGCCTCTATATAAGGTTTCATCAGCAGGTTTCCCTGACTCCTCCTTATCTAATGACACATTTGACCCCATAGGAGTTTTCATTATAGAGGCACTCTCCATTCCAAATTTTTTAATCAAATCCCTGGTGAACTTAGACTGAGAGAGAGATGAATAGACCATACTCTGGCTGTCTTACTTGGTGGCCCAAGAAGTACTTGAGTTCACCCATACTACTCATCTCAAATTTCCCTTGCATAAGTTTTGCAAACTTTTTGCAGAGGACATCTTCAGTAGACCAAAAAATTATGTCATCTACATAGATTTGGACTATGATGATCTTACCCTTGACTTCCCTTCGAAATAATGTCTTGTCTATCTTTCCCCTTGAGAATTTGTTCTCAATGAGAAAGCTAGACAGGGTTTCATATCATGTCCTAGGTGCTTGATTCAACCCATGTAAAGCTAGCTTTTATAAGCTTAAATACATAATCAGGAGAGTTAGAATTAACAAAATCTAAGAGTTGCTCAACATAGACCTCTTTTTTAGGTCACCATTTAGGAAAGCTGACTTTACATCTATTTGGTAGACCTTGAATCTTTTATGTGCAACATATGCAAGGAACAGTCTTATAGCTTCCAATCTAGCTATTTGTGAAAAGGTTTGATCAAAATCAATACCTTCCTCTTGTCTGTATCCCTTGGCAACCAGTCTAGCATTATTCTTTATTATAACACCATTCTCATCAAGTTTATTCCTGTAGATTCACTTGGTTTGAATGATGTTATATCCTTGTGGTTTGGTAACCAACTTCCAGACCTTACATCTCTTGAATTGGTTTAGTTCTTCTTGCATAACCACAATCCAAAATGGTTCTATGTTGGCATCTTCAAACCTTTTATGTTCAACTTGAGATATAAGGTTGGAGTACATAGAAATATTGAGGATACTGCTCCTTGTTGTGAACCCTTAGCTAGCATATCAAATGATCTGATTTTTAGGATGATCCCTCAAATTCCTGAGAGCAGGAGACATTCTTTCTTCAGCATCATGTTCTTCAATAGCTGGGTCTTGCTGGTCTTCATCCATGTCCAGCAAACTTTGTCCTTCTTTAGTAATGCATGCACCATCACCTTCTTCTTGGACAGTTGGAGGAGTATCCTTGATGGTTAGTTTATCCATCTCCAACTCTATATGCATTTCTACGATTGTTGTACCCAACAAATATCCTTTTATAGAACTTGGCATCAAACTTGGTCAAGTAGAACTTCCCATTATTGAGCACAAGGCACTTGCTTCCAAAGATCCTGAGATAGGCTAGATTTAGTTTTCTGTCTTTCATAATCTCATAAGGATTCTTCTTGTGATACTTGTTGATATAAGCTCTATTCAAGATATGACAAGCAGTGTTCACTGCCTCAGCCTAAAAGTATTTTGGGAGAGAAGTGTCATTGAGTAGTGTCTTGTCAGCTTCTATGAGAGTTCTATTTTTCCTCTCATCAATCCGATTTTGCTGGGGTGTTCTTGGAGAAGAAAACTCCTGATGAATCCCTTGTTCTTCACAGAATTTTATCATGCCTTCATACTGAAATTCAGTACCATGGTCACTTCTGAATTTGACCACAACACTGTCCTTTTTATTCTGAACTTGCCTAATAAGGGTCACAAAGATGCCAAGGGTTTCATACTTATTATTTAGAAAGAAAACCCAGGCAAATCTGGAATAATCATCAACTATCACAAGTGTATAGATTTTCCTACCTAAACTGTGAACTGGCATAAGACCAAACAAGTCCATATGCAAGAGGTACAAACACCTCTCAGAATCCTTGTCCCCAATGCTCTTACAGGATGCTTTGGTCTGCTTTCCCTTTTGACATGCAGAGAAAATTCCCTCCTTAGTGAATTTTATATTGGGTCCATTTCTGACTTGCCCTTCACTAAAGAGCTTGCTAATTGTCTTGTAGTTCAAGTGAGCAAGCCTCTTGTGCCATTGCACACAATAAGATACTTTCTCATTTGCTACCAGGCATACTTGTGAGTCTGTACTTAAACATAAAAAGTTTAAACAATATATGTTTTCACTCCTAGTGCCTGTCAAAATGACCACTTGGTCACTTGATCTTTTAATCAGACACTCATCCTTGTAGAAGGAAATGACATAGCCCATATCACACAGTTGACTTATGCTGATCAGATTGTATTACAATCCTTCCATATAAGATACTTTTGTGAAGAATACTATGCTTTTGGAGATCATACCATAACCCCTGGTGACTCCTCTATCTGAACCTCCAAAGATCACCTTAGGTACATTCTTCATAGGAGTATAATCCTTTAGGTGGTACCTTGTTTCAGTCATTTTTCTAGAACATCCACTGTCCAAATACTATATAGGTGCATAGGTACTTGGACTATCCTTCAAACACAGATTAGTTTACCTTAGGACCCAAAAATGTATTAGGTCCTTGGTTCTTATTAGCTTGAAAATGAACATGTCTACTTGCAGCTCTTCTAACAGGAAGATTCATACTTGCCCTTGGCACACTAGGGTTATACCAATAATCTATGGCAAAGTGACCCACTTTACTACAGCACCAACATTTATGAATATTGTATCTCCTCTTTTCAATAACCCTTGAAGTGTGCAAGCTATTAATAGTTATCTGTTCAGAGGGGAGAGCTGTAGCCTTCTTGTTTCTTTCAGCAAGAATCTGACTAATGGAGAGTCTGATAGTAGATGTACTTGGCTTACTCTGAGTTCCACCAACAACAGTCTTCTTTGTAGTATATTTGCTATTGATGGCATTAGAGACTGCCAAGTCAAGCTTACTAATAGAATGACCCTTGGTCTTGGTTTTTTGCTTGAAGAGCCTGAGAATAAGCTACTCCCTTATTCTTGAGTGTGGGAGCTGGAGTATCAAACATAAATGGTACATAATGGGCCATGTGGATTTCCTCATAGGGAGCCTTCAGTACACTCATGTCCTTTCTCCCTCTATTATAAGATACCCTTGTATTCTTACATGAAGAGTTCCCATTTTTTCAGTGACCATACATGTTGTCTTATTCATACCTGTTTGATGGGAGGATTATCTTGTAAAAGAAGGTTTGAGATGCTGCAGGAGCTTTGCCTTTCCATTTGAAATGGATAGCTCTTTTGTTCCACTTGAACCTCAAACCCCTCTTATCCTTTTGGGAGGTAAAGGAGTCAATCAGCTGCAACACTGTCATGGGCTAACTAAATTCAGCCACAATCCTTTTCTCCTTAAGGAGCTTCTCTTCAAGATCCAAGATGATCTTGTTCTTCTGGCTTTTGGTCCCAATTTGAATAATTGAGATTATCTTAAGTTGGCTAAATTCCCTCCTCATCTGAGATAGCAAGGGGGATAACTCAGGCTGCAGGGAAGCAACTTGCTGTAGGGAGACAATCTCCTGAGCTTGTCTCTTGGCAAGCCTTTTGATCTTCTTCAGAGCATCCAAAATTATACTATACTTGTCAATCAATTGATTAACATAATCTTCTGAATTTGAACCCTCTTCCCCACTAGAGGAAGTGGATGCATCAGAGTCTGAGCCAGACTCATAGATAGAAGGAGAGCTTGGGATAAAGTGTACCTCATCAGGAACAGAAATGTCCTGATTGTCTTTTGATATGGCCGTGAGACTGTACTCATCCTCTTCACAGTCACAGTCAACTGTGGATAGTGGGGCCATGATGCCAGATGGGTCAGCAGGAAGTTCAACATCTTCTTCAAAGGATATGAGGCCAATGTAGGCCTCTTCTTCTTCTGATTCTGGAGTTTCATAATCAATGTCTGATATGCTGATAGTCTTCTTGGCCAAGAAGCTCTTTTCAGCCTTCTTTACCTTGTGATGGTTTTCCCATAAGACTTCATCTGCTCCTTCCTCTTAACTGGACAGTTAGCAATGACATGTCCACTCCTATTGCAACAGTAACAAACAATATTAGTCTTAACATATTTGTTCTATTTGGAGTCATACCTTTCCCCAGAGGGGTCAATTCTGGACTTGTCTTTGCTGGAGTGGGGCTTTCTTGATGAAGAGCTTGAAGAGCCCATGTTCTTCCACTATCTTATCTTGCTCAGCAACTTCTTGAATTGCTTGGAGAATAGTGCTAGTTCTCCATCTGATAGTTCATTCCCAGAGGAGCTGGGATCTGAGCATTCTGACTCAGCAACTCTTCTTAGAGGAGAAGGAGTCTTTTTTCTACTTATTCTTGTGACTTCTGCTCTGAAGGCCACTGTCTTCTCTTTGCTGAGAGATCTGGCTGCATCCTCTTCAGCCTTCGTAGACTTCAGTTGTATCTCATGTGATAATTGCTTCCTAAATAAGTTTTGAGGCAGATTGTTGGCCAGGTTGTTAACTTCTCTAATTGTACAGATCTTGATATCCCATTCCTTATTTAGAGATCTTGATAACTTGTCATTCAGCTCATAACTAGTGAACTATCTGCCATATATGATCAGACTACTCACTATAATAAAGAACTTCTCATGGCATTCAGCTATGGAGTTTTTCTTCCCTTGCTTGAATGCTTCATACTATTGATTTAGGAGGGATTTTCTATCATCCCTCACCTCCTCTGTCCCATCCATGTAGAAAATGAGAGAGACCCACATTTCCTTGGCTTTCTTGTAATGGACAAGGTTCTGTAAGGTGGAGTAATTTATGGCACTAACTATGATATTTTGTGCTCTCTTGTCCATGGTTGTCAGGATGAACTCATCCATGGTCATCTTAGAGTATTTCTTTGGGGTTTGTACACTAGAATCTAGGAAAGAGATCTTTATAGGAATGAAGGGTCCTTCCTGAACTGTAATGAAGATCCTAGGCTCAAAAGCTTCCATGAATAGTCTGACCCTCTCTTTCAAAATACCAAAATTCTCCTTTTTGTAGATAGCAAGGTTCATGGAGCTCAACTCCTTGTTGTTCTCACTTGAATTCATGGAGTAAATCTTAAGCTACTCTTGTAGATTTATTTAGATTGTTAAGTCCTTTTTGAACAACCTACCTCTAATTACACTTGAAAGTCTTTATTTCAAGAGTAGCTAAACGCCTAGAGGGGGGTGAATAAGTTTTTAAGTCTTTTGTGACTAACTTTTAGTTTGGTGAGTTGAGTGATTTACTTTATGTTAGCTTTCAAGAATTGACACTAGTACACCAGTATTTATAATGGTTCCCCAAGGTATGGGTACATCCACTTTTCTTCCCACCTTTCTAATAATGTGTTAGACAAGACAATCTCCACCAAGACTCGTCTCAATAAACTTACAACACAGATCTCTTAGGATCTCTCAGACTCCCCCAAGTCCTATCTCAAGCCCAAGTCCTTACACTCAGAGATAAAATCTCCTATAACTCAATGATCCTTCTAATCACCTACCTCAGACTTAATCCAAAGTCTTACACTCAGGCTAGTAGGATAGCCCTACACCCAGATCCACCACAAGATCCTACCTCAGAGAATAAATCTCCTACCTCAGGCACACAGACCCTACCTTAGATTCACAGAAGGATCCTACAACTCAGCCTTCACATTTCAGGCTTACAACTTAGATCAAGAATGATCCTACAGAAAGAGTGAGTTTGTTATTGATGACTTGCTTAAGAGAAAGTGTTCTCTAAGCCTTCTCTCTGGACTGAGTAAGCTCAACCCAACTTCTTCATAGAACCAAGGAAGTAGATCTTTAGGTTGGTTCAACTTATGTTGGGAAGAATCTCAGAAACTAGAGCTTCTGAACTAGCTAATGAAGACAAAAATGATAATGATGTGCTTTATTTCTTCAATCAGCCAACCTAGTATGAAGTCTTCAGACTTACTGTTGAACACCAGTTATAGAGCCCTTCTCCTTCATTTTTCTAGAGGAAGATGATTAATAAATCTTTTTCTCTAAATGTAAAAAAGCCTTCTTTTAATTTCTCGAAACTCTCCTTTTATTTCCCTTAAATCCAACGACTCTATTCGCAGTATGGACCCTTAGAATGGGCAACTATAACACAACTTTTGCATTAACTGTAATACTAAAGGTAAGCAGCTCCTTTTGTCTTCTAGCATGCAAAACCCGCGATATTTGAATTTCTGCTGATGTCAGCATGACTCAGCTCCTGTGAACTTAGCAAATTCTAGCCAATCTGTACATGCGTTGAGTGAAGACTTGTCACTCAACGTAAAAATACTTAGCAAAATTCTACATCTCCAGGCATTGAGTAAACCTTCATCACTCAACGCATATAGACATTTATAATCTAATTGTACAGTCATTGAGTTAGCCTTCATCACTCAACACATCTTAACTTTTATAGTCTAACTGAATAGGCATTGAGTGAGCCTTCAACACTCAACGCTTCTGGACTTGATTGAATTTTCACTGTATGAAGGCGTTGAGTGCAGCTTCTTCACTCAACGCTTTTTGCTTTTGCCTGGCTTCTTGATGAGGCATTAAGTGGCCTATCTTCACTCAATGCTTCTGTACTTGGATAGAATCCTTGTTGAGTTTGCATTAAGTGAACTTCCTTCAATCAACACTTCTGACCTTAGACAGATTTCTTTTTGAGTAAGCGTTAAGCGAACTTCCTCCACTCAACGCTTCTGTCTTTAGACAGATACCTTGACAGCAACACTGCGGCTTTGACTGCATGTAGTTCTATCAATATTTTTAGGATTCTTGGTGTTGAGTGAACTGCCTTCACTCAACGCTTTGATTACGTAAACAATATCGTTAGTAGTGTCTTTCCACCTGATTTACTCTATCAACAGAAAAAAAAGATTCTTGCATCAAATTCATTCTTATCTATGGGATGCGCCATATTTATTTAAGGTTGGGCCCAACCGTATTGTGAGGCGTTGCATTCCCGAGTCAGAAATGAAAGTCATATTAGAGAAGTGTCATAACTCTCTTTATGGTAGACATGTTATGGGGGATAGGACGGCGATAAAAATCTTAAAGTTCGATTTCTTTTGACCCGATTTATTTCACGATGCTAGAGAATTTGTTAAATAATGTGATCGGTTTCAAAGGAGCGAAAATATAAAAAACTGATGTGATACTCATGAACACAATTTTAGAACTTGAACTATTTGATTTTTGGGGGATAGACTTTATGGGGCCATTAGTGAATTCAAAGGGTGATATGTATATTCTTTTAGCAGTCGATTATGTATTTAAGCGGGTGGAAGCAACTACGACACCTAAGAATGATGCTAAAGTGTTCTTATAATTTTTTTGAAAAACTTTATATTCAATCGGTTCAGAATCCCAAGGGTGATTATTAGTGATGGAGGAGTCATTTCTACAATGCCCAATTTGCTGCGCTACTGAGAAAATATGGGGTAACGCATAAAGTCACACTAGCATATCACCCCCAAACAAATGGGTTAGCAGAGGTATACTGTTGAGAAATTAAAAAAATTCTAGAGAAGATGGATAGCATCAACTAGAAAGATTGGTCCCAAAAGCTAAATGACGTATTATGGGCATACCACGCTGCTTTGAAAACATTGATTGGATTAATGCCATATAGGTTAGTTTATGGTAAAACATGTCATCTGCCTCTAGAGTTAGATCATCAAGCATATTAGGCGATTAAAAAAATAAATTATGATTTTCAAGACACTAGCAAGTAGAGACGTTTACAACTTAATGAATTAGAGGAATAAAGGATGAACGCATATTAGAATTCGAGGATCTATAAGGAATGAATGAAGAAATGACATGATCAACACTTGAGTGAAAAACAATTGGAGCTTTGACAGTTAGTCTTATTATTCAATTCTCGTTTAAAAATATTTCCAAGGAAACTAAAATCTTGTTGGTCGGGTCCATTTAGAATCAAGGAAGTGCATCCATATGGAGTCGTATCGATACTGAATGAGAAGCATGAGATTGAATTTAAAGTGAATGTGCAAAGTCTTAAACTTTATAGAGAGGATGAGAATGATTGAGTAGTCTCATCTATCACTCTGAAATGATACGATTTAATCAACAAAGTACCATCAGGACATGAAATTAGGCGCTTCTTGAGAGGCAGCCCAATTCTTAAAATTTCTATAAAGATATTTATATTAAGTTTTGCATTAGTCGTTTGTTAGTTTGTAGCCGTTTAATTAGTTAAATAAATATGTTATATATATATATATATATATATATATATCTTTATCTATTATAAAGATATATATCAATATCAAATCACAACCATTGAATAGGAACCACACATTTAATCGCAATCGTTTGATCACACAAATGCATCAGATCCACCCATATCTTTTTCTTAGGTCTCCTAAATGATGTAGTGGTGCAGAACCGGAGCGGGGCGGCTCCGGGCCACTGCATCACTAAACCTATGCTTATAGGGTGTCCTAAACCTATATGATTTATAGGACTTCTACCCTATAAATTTTGAAAAGAGAATAAAATAGCGGCCCAAAGAGAATGAACATCGGCCCACACGATTTAAACTACCGCAATTCACGGTTTGAGCCAACCAGGCCGACTCCACAGCCAAAAAAGCCCCTAAACTTTGATCCCGTGACATTTTTTTTTCAAATAATAAAGTAGCGGCCCATTATATACACCAGAAATTAACTCTATATTCGCGATGTGGGACTAATTCATGAGGAATTTGCTGGCCTTTGGCGGGATTAAATCCTGCCTAAATAGGTGGGATTAAATCCCTCCTAAGTAGGATTTAATCCCAGGCAGGATTAAATCCTGCCTAAGTAGGCACTTAGGCGGGATTTAGTCCCATGAGGGATTAAATCCCGCCTAAGTGGGAATTAATCCTAGGCGGGATTAAATCCGGCCTAAGTAGGCACTTAGGCGGGATTAAATCCCGCCTAATCTAGATGGGATTTAATCCTAGGCTAGATTAAATCCCGCCTAAGTGCCTGGCGGTATTAAATCCCGCCTAATTCAGGTGGGATTAAATTCCGCCTATATTAATACTATAAAAATTTATTTAATAGCCTCAATGCGGCCAAAGGCAGCCGGGGGCGGGCGAATCCCGTCGGGAGGCGAGCGCAGCCCTCCACGATACAGCCAAAGGCCGCTGAGTGCGGGCGCAGCCCTCCTCGATGCGACCAAAGGCCACAGGTGGCTGGCATAGCCCTTCAGGAGGCGAGGGAATCCCGCTGTCATAGGATGGGTACTATCGCGCTTGGCTGTAGGGGCGGAGCCCCATGTCGAACACTCGTATATAGATAAAACTTATATAAGTAATAAATAAAATTTAAAAAAGGAAAAAATCGCGAAGAAAACAATGTAAAATGATGTTTGTGAAATTTCAGACAGAAATTTTTATGTTGCAACATAATTAGCTAGTTCAAAAGAGTTTGCCATAACTTTTTTTTTTGTTTGCTTATATTTTTAAGTGCTGCCTCTTGGAAATGGCCGGTTCAACTAAACCGACGCTCTACCTTGACGTCTCGCCTATTTATCCAGTGACAAATTTTAAATCTAGAGACCAAAATCCCGGTTCACCTCCTTCCTAAAATCCTGACCCCCTCTCAAAATCTAATAGCGCGATATCTAGAGAGTACATCAAATCGTGAGCAACGAGGTCGACGGGCGGTTATTGGCGATCACGTGAGCGGAGACACACTGGTAACCTAGAAGAAGTTAAAGCTACAGCATTTTTTCCTTCCTCACCCTGATTTTGGAGGTGCGAAATCCACGCAAGTAGAGAGATCAAATGAGCGGCGACACAACCCAGAAACATAGAATAAGTTGAAGCCTCTGCTTCAATTTTTCATTCTTTTATCTTATTTTCTCTACTCCATTCCTAATCCTGAAGGTGCGAAGCCCGCCCCTTAAAAGTTTGTCATTGGAGGGTTTTGGCGGCAACGAATCTATATTCAATCGAGTCTCTCAGACCTCTGTAAGTGATTTAGAAGTTCTTAATCCCACTTTCTATATACCTCAGCATTAGGGTTTGTATTATGTGAAATTTTATTCAGCCCTTGTGCAATGTTCGGCCAAAAAGGTAAAAGGAAATTGGTGGTCTATAAGGACAAAAGATTTGTGAATGACAATGTTGAAGGCCACTATGAGATGCTGAAATTAAAACCACTGATTTATGAACGGGGTTTTGAGAGAGAAGAAGCAATGGATTAAAAGTTATATCGATTAAATGCAAAAACTGGGTTGGGAGTCATTTTGCTACCCATGTACGGAAGCCATACTTCGTGGGTTTATGAATTCTATGCAAATGATAAGTTTCAGGAAGACAGGAAGGTTCTAGTGCGTGGAGGGGAGATGAATTTCTCACTATAGGGAATCTACTAATGCTTCGACTAGGAAAACCCAGAGTGGGACAAATACGATCATAGTAAGACCACTATCTCGCCGGAATAAGTTGCTTACATCCTTTGCCATTCAAAGGATGATGTGTTGGCTAACTCGCGCAAGCATGTTTTCAATTCCACTAGCTTCACGAGGGAGACTAAAGCGTGGTGCTATTTGTTAATTCCAACTTACTACCAACTAAGCACGTGAATCAGATCTTTATGGACCGAACACTTTTTATTTATTGTATACTCAAAGAAGCTAAGGTAAACTTGAGGCGAATGATCTCTGATCAACTTCGAGAAAAGACTGCAATGGATGGCGGACGATAGTTGTGGTACCCCACTCTAATTACTCTGTTGTATTGTTTATCGGGAGTGAGTCTAAGGGAGGGATACATTTGCACTCCTGTTGGACATCACTTCACAGAGACAATTATTTTCAAGAATATCAAGGTAGACACAGACCGGACCCCGACTCACACGAGCTCCACGGCACAATCATCCGAGTCTGCGGCCAACCACATTAACATTCCAGTGGTTGATAGTGGTGATGATCCTGATGCGCTAATGAAGAATATTGAATACATAAAGTCTTATCTTCATTATCAGCATGTTTATTTCGAGACCAGATTCGAGCATGAAAGGCGAGAGCGGGTGATGATGATGCACAAGGCAAAAATCTCAGTTGTAGAACCTTCTTATAGGCTGTGTTCACAGTTTGATGTTGAGGGATACCTCCTCGCATCTAACGGATCCAAAGTTTACCCTATAGTGGTGGCTGGGGAGGAAGAGGAAGATGACAAGGAAGAAGACGAAAGCGAGGAGGAGCGAGGAGCTTATTCTGCTCGGGTTATTTCTATTTTTTATTATACCTCTAGTTTAATTATAATTTGGTTCTGTAGTTCTATTGACATTATGGACATGACTTTTTTTTGTCTTTATCATAGTTTGATGTGTAGTATGTGAACATTACGGTTTATTTCTATTTTGGATATAGCTCTGGTATAGTTGTGTTTGATACTTAGTATGTGGACTTTTCAATATGATATGCTGATGCTAGTGACACATTTATGATTGAGTTTATATTTATTTTTGATGTCACTTATGTTGTCACCCACAAACCATTATCTTGTTGTTAGTTTATTATTTTGTTAACTGGATGGCCAATTTAGAATGAATGTTGCATGAATTTATGATGTAAACCATGACACAAAGAATAATCTATTTTTTTATATATTCCTTTCATCATGTGGTAATTATTAATATGGCGTTAACCATTTAAACTTGACAACTAGTTTCCATTATGGCTTTGTGTTCATGTTATATAGGTTACGTCTGAGCTAACCGTCTCTACAGATTTTAACACCGTAATCATGACTTTAATATGAGTTGATAAAAAGGATGAAAAGTATTGATGCTTTGTACTGCAGATTTTAGGGGAGTACTTTATTTCGATTACTTGTATTTTAATCATTTTTACTTCAATTCTTAAATTTTTGATTCGCTCAAATGGTGAGAATTGGTATACAATTTTTATGATAAATTTTTGTTAGGGACTAATAAAGGCTTAGGTGTGAGGGTGTGAAGTAATCATCACTGATTGGGTGGTGAATATATAGCCTATTGAATGTTAATTTGTGGAGCCTTACTCTTAGTTAAAATTATGCAATTTAAAATGATTGGTAGACTTGTCAAACTTAAAAGTTTAGATTTTTGCTTTTGAAGTTAGTAAGATTTGTTAAAGCTTCATTTTGTATTTCCCTTATGCACATCATTCCTTCAAAATATTTGCTCCCTACAAAGTAATTTTATTAATTTCCAAATATAGGGAAAAGTGAACAAGAATTAGGTCAATGATAGAAGCTAAGACATTGAGGTTGGATAGTTAATTGATAAAGATGATTAAGGCCATCTTTAGATCCGTTCAAACCTCATAGCCTACAATTATTTATATTTTCTATAGCCTTTTGAGCTTGAGCCTTACCATTTTGATACAAATTTTTCATATATAATTTCCCTATATTTTTACTATTTATTTCTAAATAAGTTTCCCAGCTATAGGTGTTTCAAAAAATAAAAGAGTAAAATATATAAAAGTGTCATAGTGATATGTGGTTTAAGTATGTGTAAACCTACTTTGAATGTTTCCAACTATCATTATAAAAAAAGAGAAAAAATGTGTAATAGTGATATGCGGACTAGGTATGTATATTCATAATTGAAATGATCTCAACTATGATTATAAAAAAATTGTATAAATATCATACTGATATGCAGTCTAAGTGCATGTGCACCTACTTGGAATGATCTCAATTATGGACTAAAAAATGATGATTTTAAAAGAAACCTCATAGTAGGTAAATTTATTAAGAATATTAGCTAGGGAAATGTCTTTACCCATTCAAAATAAAATAATGAATTCATAACCAAGCCAAAGCCTATCATATTCCAAGTCCTTATGATTTTCTTTTAACTACCAAAATCTTATGGAGACTAACTCAAAGATTTAGCCTATTTTTATATTTTCCTACTTATGAGAAAATTTAATGAGTTAATTAGTTTTGGAGTAGGTAATTTTAAGGAATAACATATACAACACTAGGAAATTACTGTGGAGGTTTAGCTTTTATCAAACAAATGAATTTGTGCATGTTTGAAATTTTAATGATTGACATATTTACCAAATGCTACTACAAATCACTTGAGTAATCTTGATTAATTATACTTAACGGTAAGGAGACTCAGACTTATATGTTGGTATATATTTGCTCATTCAATGACTTGCAATGATTTATCTTTGTTAGAGACTAGCAAAGGTTTATGTGAGTTTAGGTGTGAGCGTGTGATAATTATTCAAAAAGAAGTTATCTTGTGTGTAAATTGTTATCCTTTTAATTAAAATATTTAATAAATTTGAGTTAAAAAGTATTAGATATGAGTAAGTATTTGGTGAAAGTTGGGGGTATTATCATCTTTGATATGTTTTTGTCGCAGAAAGCCTGAAGTATTCACCTTAATGAGTCAAGGGTTAAGTGCATTTGAAGGCCAAGGAAAAAAGTTCCAGCATGGTTGTAACATTTTATTTGTTGTTTGGAGTAGTGTTTACAAGTGAAAAAAATTTGTTGCAACATTTTTTTACAGTTCAAACAAATATGTTGCAACAAATCAGCAGGAAGAGAATTTTGAAATCAAAAATTATTCAAATTTTGGTTGTTTCAAAGGCAAGAGGAGGCATATATTCAATAAAAATATTTTCATCATCTTAACAATTATTCAAGATGAGAACTAGGGTTTGGAAGAAAAGGAGGAGTCGCACCGGATCTTTATTAGAGAGGGATTTTACGCAAGTTTTAGTAGAATTTCCTGTAGTGTTTAGATTTCTAAACAATCATGTCTTTTAAGATTTCTCTAATTTGTGGTGTACCTCTCAAATCATGAACTAATTTTCTAGATTTTTGTATTTTGAGAGTACTTTATTTTATTTTGATATGATCTCTATTTTTATTTTTGTTTATGAGATTTTTGATGTGATTTCTTTATTGAGTTTTTAATCTTGATGGAAAAACTTTTGGAATACATTTTCATTCTAGTCTCTATTTCGAGATTCGAGAGATGAGACGCATGAGTTTATGAACAAAAATTATTTTACTATGCTGCAAGATTCGAGAGATGAGTTGTATAAATCTTTAACCAAAGTTTTAGTCTCGTTTTACTGTGTTTTGAGATTCGGAAGATGAGAGGTGTAAGTGTATCATAAACTAAATATAACGTAGAAGGTAGAAAGAGATTTCACTTGTACATTAGAAACTTTAATTTTTATTATTATTAATATTCTTCGTTTTGCATGAGTTAAAGATGGCAAGGGAATGAGAGATATAGTGATTTTTGATATCAAGAGATACAAATCTCCGCCTTAAAATCATTATAGGAAAGCACACCAAGTTTTCTCATAAATATCTTTTATTGATCCATCATAATAGACTTAGAAAATAAAAATACACGACTGTTTTCTCATTATTTGATAAAAATAATTTTTAGGAAGTCGTCGTTAAATTTCTTAGAGTTTTAATTTATTTTCAAAATCCCTTTAAATTAATTCACTTGGATTTAAATAAAAGGTTATCTAGTATTTGCGATTCTACAACACCCAAATAAACTCTGAATAACCCCGAAAAAAAGCAAATTAATCACCTTTCTATGGGAACAATCTTTATTCACTTTATATTACTTGATCTGATACATGCACTTGCATTAATACATTTTCTTTTTTGGGTGTATCACTTAGCCACTATAGAATCTCATTGAATGTCCATTGAATCTATCTACCATTACTAATGGAGTACTATTGATACTTATTTTTCTCTCCCCTATAAGAGAAAATGCAAGTGAAGTGTGAGAAGCCAACATTTTGAAAGTGCTTTGGGTGTTGGATTCGGAGAAGCACTCTGTGTGGTGAAGGAAGTGTGTGGGAGCTTCTTGTAAGATAGTGAAGTATGTGTTAAACACTAGGTCATTATCTCTCTTCTATAAACTTTTCATCTTCCCTCTCATTTTTATCTTCCTGTAATGTGTTTTCAGGTACAAAATGACTATTAATACGATAAATCCTGGGTTTGATCTAGCTTATGAGTCTTTTTTGGCTACATTTGAAAAGTTATGAAAAGTGCTAAATTTATTTGTTGAACAAGGACTACTATAACTTATCTATAGACTCTCTCAAATATAGTTTGATGAGCTTCAAGCCTTTCTCCTTTATTGATCTCACAAAGGATGGTGCCTTATCTGGCACTATTTATGAGACCAAGATTAGGATGGCAGATGTGTTTTCCAATACATTCAATCGTCTAGTCATGCATGAAGAAGATATTCTCAGTAAAATTAAATAGCTGAATATTTAGAATAGAGGAATATATAGAAATTAAACCTTCCAATATAAAAAAGAAGGAAATGCCAAAGAAATACTAGTTCTTTACTGACATATATGGTAAGGTTTTGACATACAAAGTTTCTTCCCATGATGCAATTCCCAGGGCATGGCTACAAATCATGGGGATTTTGATTCTGAAAAAAGAAATAAATTGGAGATATATAATGAAGATAATTCAGAACAGATTATAGGGTCATGTGGAAGTATTTTACGGAAGAATATCGAGCATGATGTTTCTGTATTTTTTCCCTGGAGTCTACTTATCTAAGGGGATTCACATTCATAGGGAAGAGGATGAATATTCCTACATAAACAAGAGAAAATTTCCTCCTAGCCTATCTGAGGGAGCTACAACTACTACACCTCTTCCTCTCACCATAAAACACTCTCTACCCTATCCTCCACACACTTCTACTGAGGCTTATGTCCATCTATAGACACCTTAATTCTTCCTTCTCCTCTTCATGATATTCCTGCTCAACTTAACATTCCTACATATAAACCACTACCATCTTTAAGTATTCTAACTTCTTATTTACCTCTGCAATCACCTTATTTGCTAGCTACCAAATTGAGCACTCTTCTCACTTAATTAAAATAGGTGTTGATATCTTCTTTCTCCTCTCAACTAAAGAAAGTCTCGAACAATTTACATCTGATGTTTGATACTCTTCAACTACAATTTCAAGAAATGACAACTTTTGTTGAAGTGTTGACTCTATTGGTTGAGTCTTTTTCTGCTATCAAAGAATTTAAATTCACTCCTCAATGAAGCAAAGAAGGAGGAAATAGATGTTGTTACTGACAGATGTGTAATGAGACCGATATTTTTAGAATTTTTCGTACTCATATAGGCTCGATTCCACTCGCATGCACTTCACTTTTAGATCCTTAATGCTTATGTTTTGCTCATTCACTATTCTCACTTGAAGTGCATATTTTAGCCTATTGTGGTTTGTAATTGCGCACTAGTTGTTGGGGGTAAGCACATGGTGCACCCTATTTCATTTTTATTTTGTTTTTCTCCATATTTGTGTGAGCTAGAGGTGTGCTCTAGGCTGTGTTTTCTGTGTGCAGGTGGGTAGATTCCCATTGCTGCCAGATTTATTTTTTGTAGAAATTGCACGGTCGTGTGTTTACTTGAAGCACGATCGATGCAGTTATGCGATTCCAACAGAGCTCAAAGTTGGTGATCTGCCCCGGCCCGTGCGTTTTGTTCCCGCACTTGGTTTTAACCGTGCGTGATCAAAATTTCCCAAGCTTGTCTTTTTGTCTAAATTTTTTATAAAATTATTGCCTGGGCGTTTTATTCATGCACGATTGGATTCAACTGTGCACAAAGAAAACACACGATCTTTTCAATTTGGCCTAGTTTTTCAATTATATGTCGCTAACCATGTGTTTTGTTCTTGCACGGGCTGGTTCGCCCATACACGATCAAAATCACACGGTCTCCTACTATGTCAGGCTGGGAAATTTCTGTGAAACAAAAATCACACATTGCACGCACAGTCGTGCGTTCGACCATGTGTGCCTATTTTTCGGACCTTTCACTATTTAAGCGCAGGATTTCACCCTATGTAGAGGAATCTCTCCATTTTCATGCTAAAGGCTCTGGTTGTGCCCCTTTCCGCCGCTCCACCATTAGGAGGTGCTCTAGCCTCAACATTCTTGAAAATCCAAGGCTAGGACATCCTCTTGGCCTCCTCCATTGTTGGCGTGCTTCCAAGCTCATTTTTGAGGTGATTTTCACTGAACTCTTGGAGTTAACTAGAGAGACCGTGACCGAACATAATTGATGAAGTAGACGGGCTCAAAGGAAGGTGGTGACAGCCCTTCTCTATCCCGGACGATAGTTGAAGCCCAAGCACGGATGAGGATTGATAATCCTACGATTCTAGCTGCGAACTTTCAACGAGTCTTCATGCTTTGGTTGTACTATCACCTCCTCCATGTTGTAGTATTTTTTATCTTGAATGCTTGGTTGTATGGATTGATATTTGCCTAAATTCTAATTTCTATTATTATGTTATTTTCATGTCTATGTGGTTATGTTGTAGTTTGTGTGAGTGAGGAGCACCTCCATCCCATCATCTCCATCCACCATTGTGAGAATGCTCGCACTAGTAATTGCTAGTGTCATGCATTGCAAAGAGGTGCTTTCGACCCTCAAATTTCACTTTTGTGAACCATCCACCCGCTTTCCTTCTCGCTACTCCGCCATCCAAAGTAGTGCATATCGGCTTGCATAGTATCAATCCACCAAGCAAAGCGGTAATTGCGACCCATATTAATTTAATTATTTATTGTTTATTTTTATTTTGAAAACAAATAAAAGCCCCTTTTTAGTTTAAATCTTTATAATTAATTTTTTGAATGATTGAATCACAACCCACTTTGCATTCCTTGTGAGATCGATACTCGGGGAAATTCTCTCTATTTTATATTACTTCAACAATCAATACACTTGTCGTTAGTGCATCAAGTTTTTGGCATCGTTGTCGGAGAATGTAGTTGGTTTCGTGATTCTATTGATTGGAAAAAAAAATTATGAAGATTGCTAGTTTTTGTCATTTATATATTTATTCCCTTGTCCTTGTTAACAGTATAGGTTGTGTTAGCTTTCTTTTGGTGGGTGTAGAATTTTACACCACAGTGTTGTTACTGTGAATCTGACTCTCTTCATTCAATGTAGGCAGGATTTAATATCCGTTTCCATTGGTGTGGAGATTCCTCCCACTCCAGTGATAGATGCCCATCATGAGATAACAACTCTCGTTCATGAGGCTCAGTGTATCAGGCACCAATATCATACGGTACTTCATACACTGTGCCTAATTCCTATGGCTATTTGTTTGCATCGCACATGTCATTTTGGAATTCATCTTTGGCCCTATTTGGACCGAATAAAAATATAAAAGAGTGCTTATTTTGTCATAGCACGGACCACACTCTAAAGGATTGTACTGAGTATCCTTGCCAATTGGATGAAGATGATGAGCCAGATATCCGGATCTCTCAGACTCCAATTTTGGGCAGCACACCTTCTACCTCTGGATACATATTGGTGTCACCTTTATATATTGGGAGTTGGTAGTGTGCACACCCATATCGTCGAGTCCAAGTCTGGTGGTGTGGTGCACCTATGTGTTTATGGTTGGTGTATGGATATCTATTTTTGTGCTAGCTCATTAAAGTTAGGTTTCTAGCCATCTTTTTTATCCTTGTATACCCCATTGTATCACAAGCCCCATTCTTAAACCTAAAGTCCTATTGATTCGTGAGTTGAACCAAATCCATGCCATGTAAAGAGTGTGGAAGGGTGAGTTTATGGTCATCGACATTGATGGATTTCTTTGGAGGTTATCTCGAGCCCCGATCTTCGATAATGGTCACCTCAGCGATCATTCTACTTTCTCCTTATGCATGATTGGATGATTCACCGTAATTATATTTTGAATAGAAATAATATATATACATTTTTAGAAATGTATACAATATTTTGCATAATTAGGAATTTGTTCTACTGTATTTCTATACGCACGATCATGCGACTTTGCATGGTACTCTACCCTTGTAGTTACTAAGCCAGCTATTTGTTTTTCTCATCCACTTGAGTGATGGTTTGCTTGGGATGAGAAGATACTTAAGTATGGGGTCATAACCTCACCGGGGACGAGTCTAAACTCTCTTCTCTATAGGACTACAAAGGTAACGATGCCATTATTATTGATTATTATACTATACATGTAGTACAGAAGGAAGGGACGGTTTCTTTAGGCAGTGATCAGAGGAAACTCACTTTGAGGAGTGTGAATTACATGTTAGGAATGAAGAAAACCTCTTCTCGGTGACCAATGTAGTTGACATTGAGTATCACGTTCTGTTTGGCCCAACAGAAGTGAAATTTCTCCGCAACATATCAGTTGTGAAAGCTGAGATCACTCATATCGGAAGGAAAGTGAAGGACTTGTTCATGTTGGCGACAAGATCCTATGTTAATAAGATGAGGGTGAATGACAATGCTACTATCTGACATGAGAGGTTGGAACATGTTGGGATGGATAACCTGAAGGCTATGGAGATAAGAGGCTTAGTGCATGGCCTGCCTAATCTTTCATCCTTAGAAGACAGTCATGTCTATACGGGATATCAATATGGAAATTCTTATCGTCTTCCAATTGACAAGCCACTTACCAGATTCAATGCACCGTACGAGTGCATACACGGTGATCTGACTCAACTAACCGTAACCCCAGTCTCGATAGGAGCAGATATATGCTTGTTATGGTTGATGAATTTTCTAGATATACTTGGGTATACTTCATGAAAGAGAAGTCAAAGGCATTCAGGAAGTTTGTGGAGCTCAAGGAGCTAGTGGAGGGCTGGCTCAGTGTGCAAATTAAGAAGTTGAGAACTAATAACAAGGAGAGTTCAACTCAAGCGAGTTCTCTAACTTCTACAGAAAGTTTGGAATCCAAAGGGAGCTTACTTGTGGGCATACTCTACGACAGAAATGAGTTACAAAGCGGAAGATCTATCATTTGACAGAGACCTACAAGTGTTGGCATTATCCCAAAGACATTCCAATGTCTTTCTAGGCAGAGAGAATCGCCTAGCTTCATCTTGACCAACTACATGCATATTCCAGACACTCTCAAGACGAAGCAAGATGAAAAGGCAAAAAAGCCAGTCTTCGTTTGATATGATGAGAGAAAGAAGGGATGCAAATGCACGGATCCAGAGACACGGAAGTTTTTGTCTCCCAGGATGTGGTATTTGACAAGTTGACGTCATACTAGATCATCCCATCTTTGGAGTTGCAGGAGAGCAAGTCTGATGGAGGGTAATTTGAAGCTACTCCGAATCTTTTGGTAGAGTTGCATGTATCACAAGGTGCATCGGTTTCATCTAGCTCTGGGGAGGAAGCTTCTAGATCTGGAAGCAGTGGAGCGATGCTCCAGTTGTGTCTGGGATAAAAGCTAGTACAAAATAAGCAGCGGGAGTGATGAATCAGGGTCACACCCTAAAGAGGTCAAAGAGGACTATTATCCCACCAACTCAGTATAGGAATGAGAACATGATGAGTTCCATCTCATATTTCTCCGCAGGTCCCTTGGATGAATGAGAGCCGTCGAGCTTCAAGAATGCCACAGGCATAAAGGAGTGAGAAGATATCATTGATGGGGAGATGACCGACCTCAAGAAGAATAAGACTTGGGATCTTGTACCCAAGATCGAAGACAGTACTCTGGTGACATGCAAGTGAGTTTACAAACTCAAGAAGAAGGTTGACGACATCATCGAGTGCTATAAGGATCACCTTGTATCTCGGGCATTCTCACAACAGTACGGGGAGGATTATGAAGAGACGTTTAGTCTGATGGCCAATATGACTTCAGTGCGGGTGGTTATTTCTTTGATGGCTCGTCAAGGGTGGAGGATTTGATAACTCAACATAAAGAATGCATTCCTTTACAGCGAGATTGACAAGGACTTCTTCTTGATGTAGTCACTAGGGTATGTATCTGAAGAACATCCAAGACACATCTGCAAGTTAAAGAAGACCTTTTATGGTCTGAAGCAAGATCCTCGGGCATGGTACGAGAAGATTGTAGATTACCTCTAATTTTGTGGTTATTTTGCTTCATATTCAGATTCCAGTCTATTTGTTAAGAAGAGGGGGAGCTTCAGGTACTCATTTTGTTGTATGTTGACAACATGATCGTCACAGGAAACTCGGTGGAGGAGCTGGCTAGGCTCAGGGCTGAGCTCGCCATCCGGTTCGAGATAAAGGATCTTGGGGAGCTCGACCATTTCTTTAGACTCGAGGTTGATAGGCAGAAGAACGGTTTATTCATTTCCTATAAGGGTTATGAGGAGAGAATCATTAAGCGATTCGGTATACGGGAAGGGAAGACAAGTTCTACCCCTCTAGAGGTCGGTCTGAAACTTCGGCGGGATGAGGGAAGGATTCTTGCAGACCCTTTGGTGTTCCGGGCTCTCGTGGGGAGTCTCATATATATCTGACAATCACTAGGCAGGATATTACTTATGTTATGGGCCGGGTTAGGCTGCATATAGCGAAGCCGCGGAAGACTCATCTTGTAGCGGCTAAAGGTATCGTGATGTATGTCAAGTCTACCTATGAGATGGGTCACTTTTATAAGAGGGACACGAGCTTCAGCCTGCATGACTACATGGATGCTGATTATGGAGGAGATATAGATGATTGAAAGTTGACGTTTGGTTATGTATTCTTCACGGGATCGTGAGCTATCTCATGGTGCAGTAAAAAGTAGGATTTAGTGTCTCTCTCCACTACATAAGCGGAATACAAGGCTTCAGCCCTGGAAGATCAGGAGCCATCTGGCTTAAGAGATTAGTGGATGACATCCATGAAGAGATGTTTGGTTCTACTCTATTTCGGGGAGACAATGAGAGTGCTCTTAAACTTGTCAACAATCCAGTTTGTTACGCGCGAATGAAGCACATCGAGATCGAGCATCACTTCATTCGGGAGAAGGTGCTGGAGGGATCTTTGATGGTTTATTACATGCAGAGTCAAGATAATATGGTTGATATCTTTACAAAGTTGTTGCCGAAGGGGCTATTTATTTGTTACGGGGGTTGCTGGGATGATTTCCACTTCCCACCTCAAGGGGGAGTGTTAAAATTGTTGAAGTGGAAGTGTAGTGGAGATGGGCGGTCTGATTTGGGCAGACCGTACAGACCGCAGAGACTGCCACGGCCTGGCGGGTTGAAATCGGCGGTTAGCCGGGTTGACTTCTTCTCTTCTTCTCTCCCGCAGTCTGGCTTAGCAAACACACTAGAGAAGTAACCGAGCAGTTATCCTTGTCTAACTGCGGCTATTGTGGCCTTGATTGTGAGACCGCTCAATCCACTAAAGCTTCAGGTACTCAAGCTCACAAGAAGGTAGGCGGTGAGTGCGGTCTGCGACGGCTAATAGCACAGCTTGCTGAAACCTTCTTGCGTGGGTTGTTTGCTAGAGTTCGCTGGTTGTGGACTTGATCATGGCGCTATGATAAGTCATGGGTTGTTTCCTAATTCCCGGTATCCACTTGTGTGATCTTCTCTAGTGTTCGCGGAGTCTGTAGTATTGCGCGATCTGGATGCGAAGTTCAAAGATCGGCGTAGACTAGTGGCGGTATCGGACAGTCCTTCATTAATACGAACATGGATCAGAACACATGATTGATTGTCCCAAGTCCACATGGACTGAGTTGTTGTCCACTCGCTATGTGCACTGCTACTGCTTTCTGCGTTAGCTGTTAAGATGGTTTATCGCACACGGACAGAGTGTTGTGTCTGAACTTCTTTGCGGACAGTTTTGTATCAGTGGCGGACTGATGCTTGTATCAGCACTTTTGCGAATACATGTTGCTAGCTATAGGATTGACGGGCAATTATCCTATCGCTATGTGCGGTGATAACACTCCTCCTCATACCTATAAATAGGAGTCTCCGACTAGTCATAAATATCGAGAGCAGTGAGAACTCAACTCGCGTTTAGATCCTGTGGCTACGTTTTTTCTAACCTGCGCGACTAAGTGAAGTTGGCTATCCGTGCAGGCTGTGCTGCTAGCATAAAATGGTTAGGCAACTAGTGAAAGCTTGGTGTGGAATAATTCACGGTTTACAATCTGCGATTTATAGCAGGTCGCAGGTTGCGGCTTGAAGTCACTTTGCCCGGGGTTGCAGATAGAGTTTGGAGTTCGTCCGGCTCATCAACGGGTTCTGTTTCCGATCATCAGTATTCAATAACAGGCAGCCCGCGCAGCTAGTTGCGGACAGATGACTTGGTCGATTTCGGAGGACATGGCTTACGGCTTGAGAAGTGTGTGCGGTTACAGTTATCTGTCTGTGCGGTTTTTTCCATGCCAACAGTTGTTTTTTTTGCTTTTTTCCTAGAGTACATTGGTGAAATCATGTCTCGCAATGTATGCCTCATTTTGTAAATCAGATTGAAGTCCAATTTATGACTCTTGTGGTTCTGTTGTGTTGTTTACTACTTGGCTTATAGTGTGGTTGATTGTTCATGCGACCTCTTTCTCAGCTTCCCATAAATTTTCACACATTTGACACGACGGTGGTGGTAGTGAACCACAGTGTTACAAACTGTCATCCATTTGGCATGATGTATTTGCTCCGGTGTGTTTAGATAAATGTTACCGTCATGAAATATGTGTTTGATGTGACAACGATTATGAATGCCACTAAAAATAATATTATGATGGAAATTGCAAGAGATTCGACTATCCAACGAGTTAATTCTTTTGACAATAATATTCTGACAGAAATTGCATGGGATTTGACCATCAAATTGAATAACAGTCACCGCCAATAGTCTTGGAATAATGATAATCATGTCATAAAATATCATTTAGTATTGCAAAAAAAAAATTGTGCATGCAAATTATAATAATCCAATTCTTGTATAACGAAGAAAGAATTGACTTTATAAGCAAAAAACATGAATGACATGGTGGCATGCGGGAAATAGTATTAATATGCTTCATTCATGAATATAAACAATTCCCTATGAAATTTTGCCACACCGCCTTGTTTGGTCCAGTCTTGGGCCAGACCCAGGCAAGGCATGGGATCGGGCCCAGGCAAAGCGTAGGACCGGGCTTAGCCTGGGCCTGGCCCGGGTCGGGCACTATGCCATATCGGGGCCTTTTTAGGCCCCCGAGGACCGGCATGGGTCTGGTCTAGACCTGCTCGGGCCCAGGCCTAAGCAGGATTTTGCCAGGCCGGGCCCAGACAGGATTTTCAGGCTCAGTCTTTTTGTACACCACTACTCACAGTAGAAATCAAAGAGCGGGCACCAAAGACAATTAAAAATTTCCTAATAATTAGCAAAACAAAGTATTGTTCAAGAATTAGCAATAAAATACTTTTTTCGATCCATAATCCCTAATGCGCGCCAAAGTAGGCGGCGGGCTCGCGGGGGATGATTTTTTTGATGCGCAAACGTGTTACACGAAGGAGAGACATAGGCTCTATTTGATAGGTCATTTGTGCTCTGATGAGTTTGAACAAAAATGGCACCGTAATAAAATGTGTTTGGCATGACAACGGCTACAGTCACAGCAAAGAAAATAAAGGGCGCTGCTATCCGCACCGCAGTTTTGGCTATTCGCACCGCACTTTCTCATAATTTATCGTGCTTTTTGGAAATATGCCTTGTATGTGCATTTTTAGGAAAAGTGTTCAACACGAAATTTGTAGATCTCGACGAGATCTACAACTTTCGTGTTGAACACTTTTCCTAAAAATGCATGTACAAGGCATACTTTGAAAATACGATCTGGTTTCGCGCCTTTTGGAAATACGGCTTTTACGTGCATTTTTAGGAAAAGTGTTCAACACGAAAGTTGTAGATCTAGACGAGATCTACAACTTTCGTGTTAAACACTTTTCCTAAAAATACAGGCACAAGGAGTATTTCCAAAAATACGAAAAATTAGGAGAAAGTGCGGTACGAATAGCCAAAACTGCGGTGCGAATAGCAGCGCCCAAAATAAAACTAGTTTTAAATATAAAAGTGGATGAAGTTCCTTAAATTATGTGTAGCCTTCATGAATGACAATTAATAACCACAGCATACGTTCATGCATCCTTGGGATAAAAATTTATATTCCCTTATAATATATATATGGGAAATATGTATATGAGCATATAGCTTATATACTATATAAGCTATTGCATTATACATAAGTTAAATAAGAAAAAAACAAACCGTTTCTGCTTTTCACACCGCTCAATGTTGCTCTTATTTAATTTGTATAAGCTTAAAATGATGGGCTAAAGAAAGTAGGCATAATTATTTAATTCTTTTTTATTTTTTAATGGAGTTGATGTTTATATTTTTCCTTTACTAGTGTTTGTGGCGCCGCTTCTTTATTTTTTTTGCTTTTAAACGGCAACAGTTTATATATTGGGAAGTGGAAATCATATATTAGCTCGTCCATCAAGAAAATAAGGGATTAAATAAAGAGCAACAATCAAGAAAATAAGGAAGCAATAATAATTATGCCTATAAATGGTTCGCACTGCTCAAATTAATATATATGGTACGCACTGCTATTATTAATATATATGGTCCGCACTACTACTAATCAGATCTGAACCGTCACTGCTACTGTTGCTCTCGTCCAAGTAAAAACGGTTCATGATTCTTCTGCTTTGCTTGAGAGTGACTGCTTGTGTTGCTCTAACAACAAAATAGTTTGATCAAAATAGTTTGCATTATTACCTTACCTTTTTAATAAAAGTGTGGCAGGGTCAGTACGGCAAAGCTAATCGGCAGGGCATGTCACATCCATGTGGCGAATACTCATTTGAATAACCTGCTATGGGAAGTTCAAATTCCCTCGCTGAATCTGCATAATTAGAAAAAAAACAAGCATAAGTTCTGATTATGCCTATTTATAACCTGCTGTGGAATAACCTGCTATGCATCTAAATTAAATTATGCCTATTTATGCCTATTTATAATAAGAAAAAAAACAAAGGCTTTTCCCAATGCCCAATGTTGCTCTTTATTTAATTTGTATAGGCTGAAAATGATGGGCTAAAGAAACTAGGCATAATTATTTAATTCTTATAGCTCATATACATAATTATTATTGCAGGCCATTTTGGGAGCTTTTTTAGTGTGCAAAGTCTCTCTCTCCCACCCACATAAGTTTTGATTTTGTGTTTAGGGTTTCCAGGCTTTGGGAGATGAAAGGTTTTATATGTGCTAATATTCGTAAGCCTAAAAGGTGGTTTTTATGTGCTGATATTCCCTCTCTCTCTTGTTTTTGATAGCGGCAACACCTCTATCATCGAAGAATCCCGCTGGTATCTTGCACCTCACGACAGCTTTTAAGTTCTTTAATATTTTTTAATTTTATATTGTAAAATAAAAAAGAGTTTAAAATTACCTAGTTTTACATTTTTTATTGTTATTCATAGGATTTCTGTACGATGAGTTCGGGAAGTCAAGAAGATCCTTTCTACTCATCTCCTATGACGACCCAAGTTAATTTTCAATCATCAAAGGATTTTGATCTCAATGTTACAGACTCTATGGAAATTAATCAAGGTATTATTGATCTTATGGAAATTAATCAAGATATTATTGAAGAAACAGATGTTTTAATGATTAATCAAATACCATATATTGGCCAAGTTTTTGATTCCTTAGATGATGTATATATCTTTTACAATGGGTATGCATTGCAAAAAGGTTTTGGCATCAGAAAATCATCTACTTTTAAATCTCATGATTCAGGAGATTTGATAAGGAAAAGATTTGTGTGTGACAAAGAAGGTTTCAAGATTATATCCACTAATGCTAGTGTTGATATTGCACGTCGTCGTGATACGAGGATTGGTTGTATGGCAAAATTAGAAGCTCGTAAATCCAAAGAAGGTCAATGGATTGTTGCTTCATTTATGGATTCACATAATCATTTTCTTGATTCCCAAAGAAGAGCTAGTAAGCATCGTTCTTATAACAAATCTCATAAAAGCTTTGTAGCCAGGAGTTTGATGAACCAATTATGTAATAGTGGGCTGGGGCCATCTAAAATTGCCAGAGCATTAAATACTACTAGTGGAAATACTTTAATTAGTTGTCAACAAGAAATTGATTAGTAGAAATTGGAAAAGAAAAATAATATTGGTTCAGAAGGGGTTCAAGTAGCTACTTATCTTCAAAAACAAAGGATTTTGGATCACAATTTTTATTATGCTATAGAGCTAGATGCTGAAGGGACATTAAAATCAATTTTTTGGGCAGATTCAAGAGCTAGGACTGATTATTTTATTTTCAGCGATGTTATCGTCTTTGATGTCACATATCGAACAAATAAATTTTTGATGCCATTTGCACCTTTTACTGGAGTTAACCATCACAAACAAAGTTCTCTATTTGGGTGTGCACTTTTAGCTGATGAGACAGAAGAGACATTTAAATGGCTGTTTGAACAATGGTTATCGTGTATGTTGGGTAAATCACCCGGGGCTATTATAACTGATATGGACGGAGCTATGTATAATGCTATCAAGAAAGTCTTTCCGACTACTCGCCATCGATTTTTCTCCTGGCATATTCAAAAGAATTTATTAGAGCATATACATTCAATAAGGGATGCCAATAGTGAGTTTTTGGTTGATTATTAGAAATGGTTCAGAAGCAAAAGTTTGAGTTCGTGTGAAATGAGATGGGCATCTTTGGTTCAAAAGTATAATATAGATAATAGTAGTTGGCTATCAAAAATGTGGGAACGATGATATCATTGGGTCCCTGCATTTCTTAAAGACATATTTGTTGCTGGCATGACCTCGAGTAGTAGAAGTGAAAGTATAAATTCTTTTTTTGATGGGTTCATAAATGCAAACACCCATTTGTATGAATTTATTAAGCAATATGAAAAGGCGTTGGATTCACGGCGTCGAGCAGAAGAACAAGAGGATTTCAAGACAATGAATTCAAAGCGGTTTTAACAACCAAGACTTCTATGGAGGCAATGGCTGGTAAAATTTACACTCAGGTTATGTTTAATTTGTTTCAAAAAGAATGTAATGAAGGTTTGGAATGTTGGCATGAAGAAATTAGTGTGAATGGTACTTTAAGAACATATAAAGTTGGACTAACTCACGATGAGAGACTCAAATGGTGCACAGTTATATATGATCATTCAGATGAGGTGAATCTATTTTGTGATTGTGCCAAATTTGAGACTGATGGTTATTTGTGTAAGCATATTATTCATATCATGTTCTCTAATCAATTCACTGTCATCCCTAAAAAGTATATCTTAAAGAGATGGACTATTGAGGCTAGATATTTAAAGGACAGGGGAGGGTTTACATCCGAATCAAATGAAGAGGGTGTCACGTCGATTATGAAATGGAGGCTCTCATCACTTACTAATACTTTAGTTGCTGAAGCATCTAAGTCAATTACATCATATGAAGATGTAGTTTCTTTAATAAGTGATCAAATTGATGAATTGAAGTTAACCAATTGTGAGAGTTGTGATGTTCCCATTGCTGAAAGTCAAGTTGAAAGCTCTCGATATTTATGTGAGATTCCTGAAATTTTTATTAGAGACCCTGCTACAGTTAAAACAAAAGGGCGACCGAAGCTAGCATCACGGATTCCATCAGGAATAGAGGTGTCCCAATTGCTTCCAAAAAAACGAAGATGTTGTGCATGTGGTGATAAAGGTCATTATATAACAACATGTCCAAATAAAACCTAAGGTAAACTTTTCTTAATTTATGCATTCTCATTTACTTTTATTTACTTGTCTATTAAAATATACTGATCAAACTATTTTGTTGTTAGAGCAACAAAAGCAGTCACTCCCAAGCAAAGCAGAAGAATCATGAGCCGTTTTTACTTGGACGAGAGCAACAGTAGCAGTGACGGTTCATATCTGATTAGTAGCAGTGCGGAACATATATATTAATTTGAGCAGTGCAGACCATATATATTAATTTGAGCAGTGCGGACCATTTATAAGCATAATTATTATTGCTTCCTTATTTTCTTGATTGTTGCTCATTATTTAATTCCTTATTTTCTTGATGGACGAGCTAATATATAATTCCCATTGCCCAATATATGGACTGTTGCCGTTTAAAAGGAAAAAAACTTATAAAATAGGTACTGCTTATTTAAAGAAGCAGTGCCTATTTAAAGAAGCAACGCCTATTTAAAGAAGCAGCGCCACAAACACTAGTAAAGGAAAAATATAAACATCAACTTCATTAAAAAAATAAAAAAGAATTAAATAATTATGCCTAATTTCTTTAGCCCATCATTTTCAGCCTATACAAATTAAATAAGAGCAACATTGGGCGGTGTGAAAAGCAGAAACAGTTTGTTTTTTTCTTATTTAACTTATGTATAATGCAATAGCTTTATATATATATATATATATATATATATATATATATATATATATATATATATATATATATATATATATATACACACGAGTGATAGACACGGGGCTCCGCCCCTACAGCCAAACGTGACAGTACCCGACCGGCGATGGTGAGCTTCGCTTTTTTTATAATTATAAAATTTTAAAATTATTAATTTAATTTTCTCATATTATAGGTCATAAATAAAAAACATTTTTAATATATATATTGAACAATGTTTGTGGTCTAATGGATAAGGTGTTTGACTTCTGTTCAATAGGTTAACGGTTCAAGTCTCAGCTAACACGCTTTTTTAATTTGTATTTTTTCAGAATCTGAAGGATAAAATGATAATTTCTCATTATAGGATATTAGCCCTATTAAGGCTCTGTTTGGGACAGCTCTGGCGTTTTGAAAAGCTGCTGTCCGGATAGAGCTGTTTTAAAATAGATCTTTGGGGAGCAGTTTTGAAAAGCTGCAGAGTGTTTGGGTGTTCTGTGCAGAAGTGCGCTCGGAATCGCCGGAGGAAGGACGTCGGGGGCTCAGAATTGCCGGAGGAATGCCGTCCGGGGGTCGGAATCGCCGGAGGAAGGCCGTCCGGCCTCTGAGCATGTTCCAACTGAAGAAACCATTAGATTTCCAAAACCTGTAAGAGAGAAAGCTATTTTGCGGGAGCAGAAGCTGGGGGGCAGGAGATTTCTGAAAAGCTGCAAAACAGCTCCGGCGGATTGAAAAGCTCTTCACAGGGAGCTGTCCCAAACACATATAAAGTAGCTCTGGCGGCTGGAATAGAGATTTTCCAGCCGCCAGAGCTGCGCCAAACAGACCCTAAATTATAGGTTTAGGTCTCCCTACTATCATAGTGGAGGAGACCTATAAGAAATTAGATAGACAGTCAGATCGGATGGTCCTGATTATTTCTATGAATTTATATTTCATTGTCATTGACAGCCCTATATTTCTTTATATATAGTAAATATATATATATATATGAGTAGTCCTGTGCGAACTGCGAAAGAACGCGCAATGCACACAGTCAATTATGGTTGTCCGATCGATCTCTGCACGTGCATCCAACGACACAGGAAAAAACTGGCCATCGCCTCCAGCCACGGGCCCGATTGCCGCCGGCCGCTCGGGGATCATGGGATTGGCGGACAGCGGCCGGCGAGCCCAAGGCCGCCGGTGGCCGACGTGCCAACGGCCGGCGGCGGCAACGGCAGATTTCCCTAGTGTGCACAGTTCGCATGATGAACTGTTTGCATAAGAATGTTTTTCATATATATATATATATATATATATATATATATATATATATATATATATATATATATATATATATATATATATATATATATACATCTTATCTTATATTATATCTCTACTATTATACGAAAACTATTCTTTGGTGAAACATTGTCTGATGTCCCTATATTGCTATTCTTTGGTGAAACATTGTCTGATGTCCCTATATTGCTCTTATAGTTGTATTTATAATTACACAATTATACCAAACTTTATATTAGTATATTATAAAGACTATCTTTTTAGGTAATTACACAACATTACAATATGAAAATACAAAAAATAAAAACACTAGATACCCTAAACTTATTGTCTCTAGCTAGGAATGACAAGAGAAAGATTAATGTTTTAACGTTAAAATATAATTTGTTTTACAAAATAAAAATTTTATTCTTGATTTATATTTTTTTACGGTCATTTTGAGTACTCATATGTATATGTTGCGGGTCGGGCAGAGCCAGCTGCGGGCGAAGCCCGCCGTCGCCGGTCGGGTACTGTCGCACGAGGCCATCGTGGCGGGTACTATCCACAACAAATGTCGCCGCCCAAGGCAAATGTCGCGCCGCCCACGACAAATGTCGCCGCCCACGACAAATGTCGTCCCCACAACAAATGTCGCACTACCGGTGAATGTCGCATCCCGGCAAATGTCGCACCCCGCCGAATGTTGCACCTTACTGATTGTCGCACCCCCGTCAAATGCCCCCAGGGCCGAAGGCCCGTACCTGTCACTTGTAAAGTAATATGCTTATTTAAGGCACACCAAAGATCTAATATGAGTCATTGGATCATGAGAGAGAGTGTGTGTAAGGGGTGAGAGAGTTGGGAGAGAGAGTGAGATATAGTATATATATATATAATAATTGGAAGGGAGGGAGAGAGAAACGAGAGAGAGCCGCAGTATGGAGAAAGAGAGGTAGAGGGAGTAAGAATTAAGAAAGAAAGAAAGCGAGAGGGGGAGAGAAATTAATGTTTTAACGTTAAAACTTTTTTTTTACAAAATAAAAATGGTAATCTTTATTTATTTTTTTTACGATAATTTTGAGTACTCATATGTATATGTTACAGGCGAAGCCCACCGTCGCCGACCGGGTACTGTCGTGCATGGCCGTAGGTGCGGAGCCCCGTGTCTATATATATATATATAGATATATATTTATACTATAAGCAAACTCTAAAACAGTCATGGTATAACATTCGTCTCCCCAAAATATCTCTCAGTCATGGTGTAACATTCACTTACCCAAAATACCCCTTCATAACTTCTTTTTATTTCAAAAGATTTGGTTTTTGAGTCATTTCTACTTTGCGGCCAATATGTCCCGCTCAAATTTGCGAAGGGACGCGGTAATAAAATCGGAATGCTGGAAGCCCTAAACAAAAAAAACCCCGCACAACTATTCATTCGCTCCCCTCCGCCGCTCCCGCACTACAACGATCTTTATGCCCCTCTCGCCGCTCCCACAACTTCAGCGCTCTCTTCGCCCCCCTCCGCCACTCCCACACCTCCTCACACATTCTCGACGCAGAGCCGACACGCTTCATTCGCTAACGTCAAAATGCTCCCGGTGAGGATTTCTTGATCTTAGGTTTCTTGGTTTTCGATTTCTTGATTATATTTTTCATGGATTTCTCTGATCCAAGGTTTTATCTACAGCGCTCTCTTCGCCCCACTCCGCCTCTCCAGCACCTCCTCACGCGTTCTCAGCACAGAGCCGACACGCCTCACGCTTCTTCGACGCAGAGCCGACACGCTTCATTCGCCCCACTCCTCTTCTCAAACTGCTCCCTGTAAGGATTTCTAATCTTATGTTTTTTTGTATATGGATTTCTTGATCTTAGGTCTTTTGGTTTTGGATTTCTGATCTTGATTTCTTTCTTCATTTCTGATCTTAGGTTTTGTATATTGATTTTCGTGGGTGACATTTATACTGACCAAATGATTTCCCAGGTTCATATGAAACATTGATTTTCGACTGCATTTGATCAGCAATGATTTTAAGACATTTTTTTCAATAACCTTTTGTAGCAAGTTGTTTTTAGGTTTGATTTTTAATCCTCTAATTTTAATTTGAAAACCTCATGTTTCCTCTTAGCTCTTGGTTTTGAGGTACTCAACACCTTTTAAAAACCTCCTGTCTACTCATTTCAAGCGTTCCTTCTTCCATCAGCATGTTTGCCTGCATTCCCATGAGATCTTACTGCGTGAAGATAAATTGATGTTACTGCGTGAAAATAAAATGTGGAGGTCTTACTATCAAATTGTTGTTACTGCGTGAAGAAAAAAATATGATGCGAGTCCTAGAAATAATGTTGTTCTTGAGTTGTATGTTATGTGGATGTGTTCAACCAATCTAAAATACCATCTACTTTTTTGCATTGTTTGCTAGAGAACACACTTCAATAGGATGCGAGTCCTAGAAATAATGTTGTTCTTGATAGCTCTTATTTCTGTGAAAATGGCTACAAAATTTCTAGGGGATAATAAAAATGTCGGCAGGAGGAAGATAGACCTAAAGAAGATAGCCCTAGAGAACAAAACAAAACACCAAGACGATCTTGATAGCTCTTATTTCAATTTGATTTTCGTTTTTTATTTAAGACTTTGAATTTGTTTATGACTTTGATTTCAATTTCATCTTGATTTTGTTTTCGTTTTAAGGTTGATTCCGTTTTTAATTTATGATCTTGATTTTGTTTTCATTTTAAGTTTAGGATTTTGATTTGGTTTTTGTTTATAATTGTTGTTACTGAATTTGTTTTTAATTGCAGTTTTCCTAACATGTCACGGACCGATGGCCAAGTTTCCCTCACCTTCTTAACTTAACTTTGCTCAACCTCTTCTACAACGAAATAAGACCGGCATTACAAAATCGAATTCTTGCTTCAAGGTAAGGGATCTCTTTTACTTTTTCACAAAAAGTATGATTTTACTTGCTTTTATCATGTTCTATTGTTTACATTTAATCAAGTTTTAAATTCTATATCAATTTCGGGACTGTTCTACTATGATTTTACTTTGATATGATCATTTACAGGAAGGGATTTTTTTTTAAAAAAAAATCCAAACAATGGTTCAATTTGATAAAGTTATCTAATATAACAGTGAAAGGACGCACAACTATCACCACTGAAATGCTATTACAAATTGGCACCATTTCTTGATTTGTCCAATTTTTAGCTACTAAGATCGTCACAGATCTATACCACACTGATCTTTGGGTACCATTTCTTGATTTGTCCAATTTTTTTAGGTACTAAAACTAGCACAGATCCACAGTATCTTGACCAAACATGATATGAATATTTTTGCTTCCCCTTCATATAGTTTACGTTACTTTCTGCACTTATACTTTTTCAGCTTTAGATCCACAATTTCCTGAGCACAATTTGTTGTTTCTCTATCTTTTGTTCCATGAAACTATTAAATGATTCAAAATTGATTTGAGTATCTTTATACTATAAGCAAGGGGGATTTGAGTATCTTTGAGGCTTTTAAGTTAGAGGTCAACATAAAATAAGACAAATATAGGTTAGTAATTTCCCTCGGGGGCCTGGTACGGTCGCGATTGGCTGTAGGGGCGTTGCCCCGTGTACCCTCTATGCAAATAAATTAGTTTACTTTTAACCAAGTGATACTTCATCAAACACAAAAAACGATTACATGTTTGGAAGAAAACAGATAATTCATGAGTTAATTACATCACATCGCAGACACTTGGAGATGGCCACGACCGATATCTGAGACCACAAACGATATCTCTGCCCACGACCGATGTCGCCCCCACGACCGATGTCGCCCCCACGACCGATGTCGCCCCCATGACCGATGTCCCCCCCCACGACCGATGTCGCCCCCACGACCGATGTCGCCCCCGCGACAATTGTCGCCTCCGCGACAAATGTCGCCCCCGTGATAATTGTCGCCCCCGCGACAAATGTCTCCCCCGCGACAAATTTCGCCCCCGCGACAAATGTCTCCCCCGCGACAAATGTTTCCCCCGTGACAAATGTTGCCCCGCGATAAATGTCTCCCCCACGACAAATGTCGCCTCCGCGATAAATGTTGCTCACACGGTTCCCCCATGTAACACCCTCATCCGTCACATGGGATATAACAGAAGGTCTGGCCGGGGCCCCACGTTATATACCGCAGACAGTTAGTGAAGTTACGTATTAATAACAAAATACTAACTTAGAAATTCGAATCCTAACTCAGAAAATTCTAGTGGAAGCTTTTTAAGACAGCTATAAGAACTCATAAACAGCACATTAATGTCCACTATAACCACAATAGGAATGAAAGAACATAAACAAAATACTTGGCCTTAAGGCATTACAACATTTTGCTTAAACAGCAAGTGTTTTACATACTTCGGCACGCAGACCAGCCACACATGACAATAGTAAAAGAAAACACTTCGCTTTGGCCTTCAAGGGCCAGCACAGCAACAAGGGCTTCAGCCCGCTACTTACCACTTGGCTCACCTGTTCCTGCACAACAATCCACCGAACGTTGGTAAAATAAGGCAACGGTCAACTGAAGATGACCAAATTATAACGACCCCACCCCTTACTCGGGACGGTGGTGCTCCTTCCCTACATTACTTTAGTATATTCAACTATGGTATAGAAAGTACAATTAAAGTACACTTCACCACAGGCATAGGCATGCATGGCCACACACCCCGTGCTCTCAGGGCACATTCTCGGTGAATCTGATCCATTCTGAGGCTTCACCACTACAACCAGGATAGTAGCCATCGTGAGCATTTAAGTCTTTTCGGTCGTAGTCTAAGACTCGTCCTCTATGCCCCCGGTAAGTGTCACGTACATTAGGTCTCTTTAACCGAACCACATAGAACGGGTTCGGTTAAGCTCAGCCCGTTGCTCACATCGTCATGTCAATTTAAGTCATCAATGCGGGTCAGCCTCCCCAATTCCCGAAGAATCGATCATACAATAATACATAACCTGGTAATGCACAAGGTCGACACTCAGGCCACCAAGCTAGGCTCCCAGAGCTCTCAGCCCCACATACTGGCCCCCAGGTCTCCATGAGACAGGCCTTACAACAGCTCTCTCACAGAGCTAGCACTGGCGGTAACCATACAGCGATGCGGTACCTGGCAGAAATGTGTTTCTTCCCAGTTTTCCAGGTACTCCTTGGGATTAGTCCCCAAAGTTCTCTGCTGCAATCTACCGTGTAGAAACCTAAAAACATACAGCACGAAGTCTTCTCCTGCAATTCATGCATAATGAAAACCTTACCAATCCAGACCAACTTGTCCGGATGGGCTTCACACACCATGCCTATGTCCGTACTACGATTCCGAACTCTATATGCAAAACTACAGGGATAAAACATATCAACCCGAAGGAATACCTCACGCTCACCGCACACTCACGGGAGAGGGTTTCCTATGCAAAAAGGAAGAGGACTTCACATGTCGAAGTAGAGAATCGTTACCCTTTGCGATTTCTTCGGTGTCATGCCAAAGATCTAGACAGATGAGCACGACCGCAACGCTCTTGCCTCCACAGATCCGGACTCGGCTTGCAAATCGAAGCTTCGGAACTCCATTGGCAGCGGGATCTCTTCCTTCTTCTTCCTTCTTCACTCTCCCTTCATCTCTAGTACTTAGAAAGAGAAAGCCAATGAAGAAATGAGTTGGGAAAACCTAAATCCCGGCCATATACCTACAGAGGCATGCACCAGCCATTGGATCTCTAAGTAAAACCAGTGGACGGTCAGGATTCCTCCAAGAATTCAGTTTACGAGAGCTACCGCCGTGCGTTAGGAAGTTACCGCCGCGTGGTACCTCAATCATTTAGCTTCTTGAGGACGCCACCGCCCCTAAACTCAAATCGGGCATTGACATATGGATGCGTTATAACTACTATGTTATCACTCCATGGTAAGGCTAACGCTGCGCGGTAATTTACCGAGAACCTTGCCAAATAAATCGCTACAGCTATCGCCGATGTTAAAACTACCGTCATGCGCTAGCAAGAGCGGAGGCATTGAGAACGTTAAGAGATCTGAGCTACCGCCACGCAGTAGTCATTACCGCTGCGCGATAATGTCTTTATCGAGAGCTCGACGTTTTCTCCGCCTGACGAATGCAACCCCTGGAGTTACTGCTGCGCGGTAACTAGCTACCGTCAGGCGGTAACCCCCAGGGAAGCATCTCATGCCTCAAGAAATTTGGCGCATTACAAATCTCACCACTTAAAGAAATTTCATCCTGAAATTGACGTTACAGGGATATAAGAAAACAAACAGTACAACCGATTACCTTAGAGAAAATGCTTAGGGAATTCCTCCCTCATAGATTGCTCGTGCTCCCAAGAAAACTTTTCTCGGCCACAGTTGTCCCAAAGAACCTTGACCATTTTAATGGACTTATTTTGTAGCTGTTTGACTTCTACGTCCTCAATCCGAATGGGCTTGACCTTCGTCGTCAATCCACTATCGACCGACACTTGATTCAGAGCAACCACTTGAGTAGGCTCTTGAATTGCCTTCCGCAACACCGAGATGTGGAACACATCATGAAATCTGCTCAACTCCACCGAGAGAACCAACCGATAGGCGGCTTCACTAACCCGCTCCAAGATCTCATAAGGCCCAACGTACCTCGGACTAAGCAAAATCCACATTCTGATGCTTGGCGTTGTAGTAATTTGCTTGTCTATCTTGAGCAATCAGTAGTCGTTCCCGAATTAACCGTATCATTGAAGTAGCATCTTCAACGTCCCTCCGCTTGTACAATTTCGTTTCTCCCGTTTCTACCCAAGCCAAAGGTGTACGACACCTCCTCCCGTATAAAACCTCAAAAAGGCACCATCTGAATACTGGCTTGGTAGCTGATGTTGTAAGCGAATTCAATCATGTAAAGATGGTCCTCCCACCTTTTCCCAAAATCCAATGCACATACAAAGCATATCTTCCATTGTCCTGTTCACCCTTTCAGTCTGGCCGTCTATCTGTGGGTGAAAGGTCGTGCTAAAATGCATCTTGGTACCCAATAACTGATGAATGAAACTCTAGTCATTTGACATGAACCGATTATCTCGATCACTAACGATGCTCCGGGGTACGCCGTGCAAATGGACAATCACCCAAATGGTATTATTCCCCTTGTGCGATCTCAGCAAACTATGCACGAAACCCATGGAGATGTCATCAAATTTCCACTTTGGTATATGCAAGGACTTCAAAATTCCACCAGGCTTCTGCCATTCGGCCTTTACCAAGGCACAAGTCTGACACTTCGCCATGTATAGCGCTATGTCTTTCTTCATACCTGGCCACCAGAACAGTCTCTTCATGTTTTTGGACATCTTTGTGCTTCTAGGGTGAATTGAGTACTTGGTAAAATGCGCCACGTACATCAATTCTTCTCGCAACTTCCCAATATTAGGGACGCACAATCGACCATTATTCCATAATAGGCCATCAACAATAGAGAACTGTTCATTCGATGCATCTACGGACTCTGCCAAGTGACGTTTCAAGCTTACGTCCAACTCCAAGGCTTGTCGAATCCTGTCCGCGAGGTCGTATTAAACCTCCGTCCAACTCAAGCATGCGTTTGCACTAGATCCCTTGTCAACACAAGATATCTCCAAAGCCTCCAGATCACGAATGAGCCGCTCGTCGTGCAACTGCAACTAGTTAGCCCGTGCAGGAGTCCTACGACTCAGCGCATTTGCAACGACATTCCCCTTCCTGGGAATATAATGAATCTTATAGGTGTAGTCCAAGAGGAACTCCATCCACCTTTGCTGACGCGTGTTCAGGTCCTTCTGATCTATCAGATACTTCAGGCTCTTTTGTTCTGAATAAATATTGACTTTTACCCCCATACAGATAATGCCTCCAAAGCTTGAGAGCGAATACCACGACCGCCAACTCCAAATCATGGACCGGGTAATTCCTCTCATGCACCTTCAACTGGCGCAATCCATAATCTATCACCTTCCCGTGCTGGAGTAGAACACAGCCTAACCCACTCCCAGAGGCGTCAATGTAAATCTCATAGCCCTCTGAACCACATGGCGAACCTAAGACAGACGTTGTGGTCAGACGACACTTTAGATCTTCGAAAGCTTGTGCGCACTCCGGCAACCAAACAAACTCCTGGTCCTTCCTTGTCAGAGTAGTGAGGGGCAACATTATCCACGAGAAGTTCTCCATAAAGCGCATATAATAGCCGGCAAGTCTCAGAAAACTCCGGACATCGGCCACGGTAGACAATACAGGCCACTCGTGTATCGCAACTAACTTTGTCGGATCCACCGCAATTCCTTCACTACTAACTACGTGACTAAGTAATGCTACCGAGGACAATAACAATTCACATTTGGAGAACTTGGCATACAGTTGTTTCTTCCTCATGATCTCCAATACCATGTGTAGATGCTTGAAATGATCATCCTCACACTGCGAGTACACCAGTATATCGTCGATAAAAACTATCACGAACTAGTCCAAGTATTCTATGAACGTCCTGTTCATCAAAGCCATAAATAGGGATGACGCATTCGTCAGCCCAAACGACATTATGGTGAACCCATAATGCCCATAACATGTGCTGAAAGCCGTCTTGGGAATGTCACTTTCCCTTATCCGCAGTTCATAGTATCCGAATTTCAGATCCAACTTTGAGTACACAGTTGACCCGACCAGCTAGTCGAACAGATCATCAATCCTTGGGATTGGATACTTATTCTTCTCCGTTAGCTTATTCAACTCCCGGTAATCAATACATAGTCGTAAGCTTTCGTCCTTCTTCTTAACAAATAGGACCGGCGCGCTCCAAGGCGATGAACTCGGACGCACATAACCTTGTTCCAACAGCTCTTGAAGCTGTACTTTCAATTCTGCAATCTCCTTAGGCATTAACCGGTACGGAGAGCATGACACAGGTTTGGCACTTAGCACTAGCTCAATGGTGAAGTCGATCTCTCGCTGAGGTGGAGCTCTAGGGAGATCTTTAGGGAATACGTCAGGAAACTCAGATACAACTAGGATGCTGTCCAAACCAGGTTTGGGCTTTGAAGACTCCACTAAAGTGAAAAACTGTAAGACCCACTTTTTTTCTTTTTAAACCCGCGGTCTTAGGCCCAGAATCGCCGCTTTGCGGTGACACCTTCATGTCCTGAAGGGTCATCACCACAAGGCGCCAATTCTACCGGCAAATTCGATCACAGAAAGGTAGCACAAAATGAAGTAAGTAAAAACAAGTCCACTAGATAAATCACATATATAGAAATAAAACTCCACGAAGGGAGTGTCCACAGAATAGTATATCAAAGTACTAAAAATGCGAGCTTATGCCCGATACAACATGTCCTCACTACAAATCACTCATGCGGAAGCAAAAACAGAAACTACTCAAGGTCGAGACTCACGGTCCCGGCTGTATGAACTCCGGAGCTAGACTGCCCTATCTCCAAGCGCACCGGTCTATGGGGCTGCTCCTCCAGGCTGGGCTCCACGATCCCCTAATTGATGCGGTTCAAAAACCGTTAGTCATAAAGACTAAGCCCTATCATCCCCTACCCCTTCCCCCATGGCTCCTAGGTACTGAGCGGAGAGGAAGAAAGGGAAGGACATGAAGGTGGAGAATGAATCAAAAGAAAATAGGTGGGAGCGGAACTAATCTAGCAATTCTACAATAAATATGACAGAAACAGAAAGTAGGAAAAGTAACCTTAACTTATGTGCAGAAGCGCATAAGCCAAGGGATCTTCTGCAAGGCTCCCATCGTATAACATGTCTCATACCACTTATACGTTGGGGTGTCGGTTATCATACATCAGCATATATATATTGAATTTAACCTTAATTTATAAACTTGCACACACAAGCTTATAGACCAAGGGGTCGTTTTGCAGGTCCTAATGTATAAGCGTCCCATACCACTTATACTTTAGGTGTCAGGGTTAAATGAATCGATTATGTTATGACGACATGCAACTGGGTATGATGAAACATGCAAGTGCAACTCACACACCCGACTCTTTGCACACAGACCTTTAGTTCCCCCTTTCGGAGTGGTTACCTCCCAGGATACCTCCGTAGTGGCAGACGGAAGCGGTGGGTTGGGCCTCGCCCACCTCTAAACCAGTAAAGCACTACCGGTCAGACCTATCGTACGCCTCAATGTTTGGTGTACTAAGCGGACTCCTGCGTACTCTTGCCGGCTGGCGCACCGGACTTCTGTTGGCGAAGTGCTTACCACACCTGCCGAGTCAGTATATTGGCGTCGGTGCATCAACCCTCCAATACCTAAGACCCACCACCTTAACTTTCATTCCTTTTATGCACATGCAAATTTAATCATAATCACACAAAAAGCGAGTCGAAGCTCCCCGGATCAAAATGTCCGTCTCTTAACCAACCGAGCCGAAGCTCCCCGGACCATTCCATCCGTCTCTTAACCAACCGAGCCGAAGCTCCCCGGACCATTCCGTCCGTCTCTTAACCAACCGAGCCGAAGCTCCCATCAATCTTACGGTGCTAGCGGTGTCTATGAAACGTGCAACCCTAATTACTAAGTTACTCTTATTAGTTTGTTATTAAAGTTTACGTTAACCCAGGACTGCCCCCGGTATTCCCCGTGAAGGGCTCTCAAAGGGCACTAGGAACTATGATGGTAGCTGAAGCCCATCGTTCCCTTTCGCAAGGCACTTATTGTTATTGGTAGAATTCCCTTTACCCATTCCCTTCTCATATTATGATAGACTAACCTAGGGTGATTTTTAACCTTCCTCTCTCAGGAAAGACGATCTTTCGTCGAACCCGAGCACCTCTTAACTCTAGCCAACACCACTTCTCAACTCTCTTCATATCAATCTATTGCGAAATCATCCACTTCTATCCAACCAGACAAAATGACTAACTCCAACCACTATCCCAGATCATGTCCTATTGCAATTTAACCATATGTTATATGCAGACCAACCTAGACTATATATCGAACCGTTTAGGCAGTGATCCAATACTCATCCAAATGCCCTAAATTATTTACTGGAGACTTATCATGATATAATTAGCCTAAATCCAGAAAATAGTAATTTTCCTAATTTATCTAGCATTTAATTAATTTCCTCAAAAATTCCGAGGGTTGCCGGTTTGAACATGAAATACCCTAAGTTCTCATGCAAGATGTCCAATAAAATTATACTAAATATTATGTAATCTTAAAATTGTAAATCCAAAGTATCAACATTTTTCTATCATCAAAAAGGCACTAAAACTATTTTAGCAATATCTTCTATATTTCGTTATTTGTGAATCAAGTACAAAGAATATTCTTCCAAAAATTATAAATAAATTATACTATGCTGATAAAGCCTCAAAAATAGCATTGGCCCAATTTCATAATTTTTCAGTAATAATATTATCCATAATTAATTTCCAAAGCATAGAACCCCTTTTTAACATTTGTGAAGGAAGTACTGCATTTACTCAACTAAAAATTATACAAAAATTCAAGGGTAACCATTCTGTCCTAAAACATTTACTTCCAAGATTTAATGAGATTTCAATGATCAGAAAGATACAAATAATTAAAACCTCAATTAGGGCTGTAATCAACTTTACAAATGAAGTGCTGGAAATAAACATCATAAAATTCCAGTAAAATTTCTATAGATTCTACCCACTCCAAAACTTACTCTACCTGAGTTTCACAGCCTTTAGATAATGTTTAGTGATGGATTGTGCTTAATTAGTATTTTACCCTAAAGCTAAGATTAGGGTTTTAAGGAATCTACTTGTCTCCAAATCCTCCAAGATTCCATCCAGATAATTATTATTATGCTAATGTCAACTCTACAGAGTTTTAAGGTAATTCGAGAGCAATTGCCCCCATGTCCTTCACAACCCTCAAAATCCTCCATTTAGGGTTTGAGTTTGGATCCTAGGGTAAACCAACCCTAAATCACACCATTTTCTCCAAGTGGGTTATAATAATCCCTCCAAGTCAGTGGTCAAGATATCAGTCTTTGTTGAGGTGATATGACCGTTCTAACCTCTAGTGCACTTTTTACTCAAAAATGTCTCACTATTGCCTAGTTAAGAATAGGTGACTCCCTATCCAAAACTCTTCCAAGTGAGTTGAAAATTTGTACAGAGCTAAGTTTTATAGCCAGGGACCACTCACCAAAAATTGGGAGGGTTTGGAGGTCATTTGACCACTTAAATAAATTACTCTAAGTTTATTAAATTTAAACAAAAACTTTAGGCAAAGTATCTCCAAAAATTCCCATTTTTGGACAGCCTCTAGATATGGCTAAGGGTAACCCCCTTCCCAAATTTCATGTCATTTGGACAAAGGAAGAAGAGTGGGAATCCATTTTAGTTTTGTCCCAACTCTAGGTACAGCCCCCATTAAAACGGGTTCTGCGGTTGAGCCGCTTACCCAAACGAGTTGAAATTAATTTTACATTAATCTAGACTCGAAGGGCTGCAACTTTTGTGACTGACTATTTTTCCTAAATCAGCCTCTAAGTGCCTCGTTTTGCAGCCTCAAAATATACTCAATTAATGTATCTTTTCATTATGTATTATATACATAATTTATATATTATAAAGTAATTTTACTGTTCATCTTCTACAGAACCCGAAGACAGAACACAGTGTGAGAAGCGAACAAAAACAAGCCGGAAATGGTATAACTGAAATTTTATTATCAGAAAAATGTATCTATTACAAAGGTATGGCCTCCCTTATATAGAATGGAGGAGAGAAGAGAGAATACAAATAAGAGATGTGGGACTAAAACTATACAAAAAATCTGGGCGGCTAGAACAACAGACCGGAACAAGCCGCGCGGTTAGACAGATGGGCTAACCGCTCGGCCACTGCCAGAGTGAGAGACAAGCCGCCATGTGAGACCGTTAGACCGCCCGGTCTCCTGGTCGCCAGTAACAGACCGCTAGACCGCTTGGACATCAGACCTCAACACAGCAACTAAACCGCTGAAGGCAAACCGCCAGACCGCCCGGTCATTAACCCGCCAAGCCAGACCGACAGACCGCCCGGTCTCTAACTCCAACACTCCCCCTCAAGCTGGAGCATATATGTCGATCATGCCCAGCTTGTCACATATATGAAGAAACGAGGCGGATACTGGCTTGGTGAACATGTCAGCCAGCTCTTTTTCAGAAGTGACGAAGGGAGTGCAAATCTGTTCCTTCAGAATCTCTTCACGAATGAAATGACAGTCGACCTCAATGTGCTTGGTTCTCTCATGGAAGACTGGATTTTTGGAGATGTATATAGCAGCCTTGTTGTCACAGAACATAGGTAGAGGATGGTTGTAGACCTCTCCTAAATCCAACATGAGAGCCCGTAGCCACTTTAGCTCGCAAGTGGTCGATGCCATACTCCGATACTCAGCTTCAGCACTAGACCTGGAGACAACAGATTGCTTCTTGCTCTTCCAGCTTACCAGATTGCCCCCAACAAAGGTACAGAAACCGGAGGTAGACTTGCGGTCCCCTTTGTCATCAGCGTAACTCGCATCTGAGTAAGCTTCAACCCTCAGATGATCATTCTTCTGAAAGAGCAATCCTTTCCCAGGGGCTGCTTTGACGTACTCCAAGATTCGCAGGGCGGACTGCAGATGACACTCCCTGGGAGCTTGCATGAATTGACTCACCTTGCCCACAACATAGGAAATGTCGGGCCTAGTCACGGTGAGGTATATGAGCTTACCAACTAGACGCCTGTACCGCGAAGCATCTGAAAGAAGAGGCGAACCATCTGTCCAGGTTTTGTCTTCTCCAACAGCCATGGGACATCGGGCAGGTTTGGCCCCAGTCAATCCTGCTTCCTTTAAAATATCAAGAGCATACTTACGCTGAAAGAGGACTAAAGAGTTGGGCTTCCGAGAGATTTCGATCCCCAAAAAGTACTTCGGAGAACCCATATCTTTCGTGACTAGATGTTGGCAAAGATGCCGCTTTGTCAAGGCTACCCCTTCCTGGTCATCACCAGTGAGAAGAATATCATCCACATATACTGCAAGAACCACCAGTCCCGAAGAGGTTTTGCGAATAAATAGAGAGTGATCAGCAGCGCTGCGAGCAAAACCAACGGCCGCCACGATGCCGCTGAACTTGTCAAACCACGCTCGAGGGCTTTGCTTGAGGCCATAGATTGCCTTCTGTAGCCGGCATACTCGTGTCTCCCCCTGAGCAACATACCCTGGAGGTTGCTCCATGTAGATGGCCTCTTGAAGATCACCATAAAGGAAGGCATTCTTGATATCCAGCTGTGAAAGTGGCCAGTCTTTGTTGACCGCCACAGAGAGAAGGACCCGTATAGTGCTGAGACGAGCCACGGGAGAGAAGGTGTCAAAGTAATCAACCCCATAGGTTTGAGTAAAGCCCTTAGCCACCAGACGAGCTTTGTAACGGTCCACAGTGCCATCTGGGCCAAACTTGACGACAAAGACCCAGCGACAGCCAACAACATCTGTATTAAGGGGAGGAGGGACAAGAGTCCAGGTACCCCGCTCTGTGAGGGTCGCCATTTCCTCATCCATGGCCAGCTTCCAGTGAGGAATGTCAAGGGCCTCCTGGTAGGAACGAGGTGTGGTAGTAGCAGAGATAGCCAGTGCAAAGGCCCTGCGAGAAGGAGTAAGACGATCATATGAAACAACAGCAGCAAGGGGGTGTAGGGTATACGTCCGCACCCCTTTGCGAAGAGCTACAGGAAGATCCAGGTCGGCGGGCTCCTCGGCATCCAGAGCATCTGTGGCAGAGAGAGCTGGCCCGGGAGGAGAGAGCGACGGCAGCGGAGATGAGGGAGATGGCGGCGGAGAGAGAGGCGTGGGTGGAGATGGAGGAGGAGCGGATATTGTAGTAGGAAACGAGGGAACGAACGGAATAACAGGAGAATCAGAGGTGGGGGGAAGAGAAGAGGAGGCATCCGAGAAGTAGGATGCATTCTCGAAGAAGGTAACGTCAGCGGAGACGAACTGCTGACGAAGAACAGGATCAAAGCAGCAGTAGCCTTTCTGAGTGGCCGAGTACCCCAGAAAGACACATTTGGTGGAGCGAGGGGAGAGCTTATCACGGGTTGCAGACGGGACATGCACAAAAGCAGTGCACCCAAAGATTCGGAGAGGGAGAGGAAAGGGCTCCTTGCCTGGATAAAGGATGGAAAAAGGGGTTTTGCCCTTAAGAACGGAGGAGGGAATGCGATTGATGAGATAGCAGGCAAGAAGAACAACATAGCCCCAATATGAGCGAGGGACATGCATTTGAGTCATTAATGTGCGAGCAACATCGAGGAGGTGACGGTTTTTGCGTTCCGCCACCCCATTTTGTTGGGATGTATAGACACAACTTGTCTGATGAATAACGCCATGTTGCATACAGAAAGAGGTAAAAGCATGACTTAAGTACTCTTTTGCATTATCAGAGCGAAAAGTTTTAACACTAACACCAAACTGATTTTTGATTAAATGATAAAAGGAGGTCCATACATTAAAAAGTTCAGAGCGATCTCATAAGAGATACACCCAAGTACATCTAGAAAAATCATCAATAAAGGTTACAAAATAAGAACTACCCCGACCAATAGTAAGGGTAGGAGCAGGTCCCCAGATATCAGAGTGGACTAGATCAAACGGACGGGTAGAGCCCCGACCTTGCTTCGGCGGGAAGGAGGAACGATGATGCTTGCCAAGTTGACATGCTTCGCAGTGGAGAGGAGTAGTGGAGGGAGGGAGGTGGGGCAGAAGCTGATGTAGAAGCCGTGGTGGAGGATGACCGAGACGGAGATGCCACTGGAGAAGATCCGTACAAGACGAGGAGAAGGCAGACAAAGCGGAAACGTTGTCGAGGAAGTAGAGGCCGCCACTCTCAGTCCCAGTAGCAATCGTCTGCTGGGAGCTCGGATCCTGAAAAGAGCAAGAAGATGGAGTAAACGTTACAGAACATTGAAGCTGCTTGCACAAAGAAGTAACCGACAGCAGATTGCACGGAAACTTGGGCACATAGAGAGTGTCCTCTAGCCGAAGGGACGGAGTAACATGAACCACTCCCGATCCATGAACCGGGGAGGGAGAACCGTCTACAATGAGGACCGGGGGCAACCGATCATGCTGTTCGAGGAGAGAGAAGCACTGAGGATTGCCCGTCATATGATTAGTAGCACCGGAGTCGATAAGCCATTTACCTTGAGTGACTACATGGGCACTACCTGATGATGTGACCACGGAAGCAGACGGCTTGGAAGAAGAGGCAGAAGAGTCACCCGAGGGGCGAAGATGGGGATGCTATGTCCAGCAGCGGTCAAGAGTGTGTCCGGTGCGGCC